>CM045736.1:19651395-19746395 GCA_024760905.1 Plotosus lineatus | reverse complement strand
TATCTCAAAGCTGAAATGTTTTTTAAACATTTAAACAGAAACATCACTTCCTGTTTATAGAAGCATCACTTCCTGTTTATCGAAACATTATTCCCTGTGTCTGAGGAATTATTCACTGAAACTAAGAGAAACATCACTTCCTCTTTATAGAAACATCACTTCCTGTTTATAGAAAATAGAAACTTACTAATTCCTTTTTTTAATAAATACTTAATCAATAATTTCAGTCTTATTCACTTTATATCTGTACATATGACCTGAATCTGTTTCCTAACTTCTGTCTCACCTTGTTCTTTTTTCCTCCTCTTCTTCCTCTTATTCTCTTCATACTTTTATGATTTTCCTCCGTCAGAAATAAAGACTTCAGACACAGGTAAGATTATAGTGTTCTGTGTGGGGGGGTGAAATCCCTTCGTATGTATATCCTTCCCTCGCGATTCCTCTCGCTGTCTTATCCTCGTCTCATTTTATCCTTTTCTCCTTTCTTTCTCTTCCTCTCCATCCTCTCACAGCTTCTCCCTTTTTCTCTTTCTTGCACCCTTCCCTTCTCTCACTCACATTCTGTTTTTTTTTTCTTTCAATCTCTGCCCTGCTATGGCCTGGGGAGCTGTCCAGGGTGTGACCCACCCTCGCCCATAGTTGGCTGAGATGGGAACTAGCCGTACCGTGATCCGAATTCGGATTAATCAATGCAGACAATGAATGAATATATTTGCATTCTTCAGATTTTATATATAATATATCATATATATAACCCTTGCTAAAGGGTTGTATCTGGCAGGGCAATAGATGTAAAAACCTATGCCAAATCAAATGTGGGAATCATTCGCTCTGGCGACCCCTGATAAAGGGAAAAGCCGAAATCTCACACATATATAATGTATAGTGGTACCTTGACTTACAAGTGTCTCAAATAACAAATTTTCCTTGACACGAGCTTCGATCCCACCAAAAATCTGCCCTAACCAATGAGCAAATTTTTGATTTACGAGCTCTGCTGGGGGAATGGCTTTTCCGGGTCGATTAACCTCGTATTCTTTCACGTGTACTTCTCCGTGCTCCGAGAATGCCTTGTGCAGTGCTTCTCAATTATTTTCTGGGACGCCCCCTATGGGAAGAACCCCCAACACACACACACACACACACACACACACACACACACACACACACACACCCGACAATTACTCGCATAGGAAATAACAGAAAACCAATTAATCCATTCCAACCCCCTCCCAAACTCGTAGCACCTGCCACAAACACGTATATTTGACCGAATATAATCACCCTCATGCGATCAAGCTATTTCGGCAACTAATATGACCGAGTGGGGTCATTTGTGACCCCATTGAGTGTATATAGGAATATTTCTATATAAATGATTGTTTTTGGGTTCTTCATATTTATTTCACACTATACTATATTTGTCCATCATCTTATTATCTTAAGGTATGGATTTTGAGATATATATTTTAAAAAAGCAGCAAAAACGTACAATGACGGAACAATATTACATTTATTTACACAACCCTTGTCTGTTACATCTTGTAATATGCATGTTACCTTTTATTTCCTTGCATTTTTTTCTTTGCATCAAAAATGAAAACAAATCATAAAAAGTAAACTTACTGCATAAAACATTTATTACAATAGGGTCGGATAATTTAGATATGGTAATAGAAATAATAATTATATGGCTGAACTATCTGAAACATGAAACTGTCAGAATGAAGAACCATCAATATAATGCCTAAAATCTCATAGATCTTCCAGGGGTCATAAGTGAACCCGCACAAGTTTGGATTATACTCGCCACACGGATTGGCCGACCCTTACAAAATTCTATGAACTAATGCAGGAGGAATAGATTGACAAATACTTGGTAGGAAACTTTTTTCCGATTAAAATTAGAAAAATGGCGCCCATATATATATATATATATATATATATATGCCTGGGGTCATATAAGATCCCACTCAGTCGTTTAACGATTAAAGATAAACATGAAAAGCAAATATTTTGTAATAATACATGTACATTAACATTAATAATAATTAATAACAAATAATAATAAACAGAATAAACAATAAGTCAAGTAACACTTCTTATCATCGACTGTGCGAAGATGTCACATGGGCGAAGATGTGGTGGCATGAGGTGGTGCTTAACAGAGGGAGGAGGAGAATTTTGTGCATGTGCACCGTAAGAATGCCAGTGAGGAACGTGTAATTGCGCATCCTCTTCAGTGGGTGGCAGTGGTGCTCTCACTGTTCCTTATCTATCTATCTAGTGCCTGAGTCGTAGGACGACCATTGGAGACCCGCCATGAAGGATAACGCCCTGGTGATCATCTTCATGGAGGTTTTCTTGGCAGGATTAGTGCAGTGGTTTGCCATTGCCTTCTGCACGATGCGAACCTACGGGCAATTTAGAACGGCCAATTAACCTACTGTGCATGTCCTTGGATTGTGGGAGGAAACCGGAGCACCCGGAGGAAACCCATGCAAGCACAGAGAGAACATGCAAACTCCACACAGAAACACCCAGGCCGGGAATCAAACCCAGGCCTTCTTGCTGTGAGGCGGACGTGCTAACCACTACGCCACCGTGCCACCGTGCTGCCCACTGTTCCCTACCATGCTTTTTAACTACAGCATAGGGAACACAGTGAGCGTGCCACTGCCACCTACTGTAAAGGATGTGCAATTGCACTTAATTATAGTACAGCCCTACTATTTGAGAAGCACGAGCCTTGTAGGAGCTCACCACGAGCCTTTCCCCGCTGGCATTTGTAGCGTGCACACGCACAAAATTCTCTTCCTCTGTTACGCACCACCTCATTGATTGGTTTTTCTTTTATTTCCGATGGGAATTTTTGTTTTATCTAACAAACATTTTGACTTACGAGCTTGCCCTCGGAACGGATTAATTTTGTAAGTCAAGGTAACACTGTATATACTCACTCTCTCTCTCTCTCTCTCTCTCTCTCTCTCTCTCTCTCTCTCTCTCCCTCTCCCTCTCCCTCATAGTGCTGTAAGTGCACACTCGTCTGATGTCTGAAATTTCACCACAGGCACATTAAAGACAAAGATGTGTGTTAAAAGATTAGCATGAAACTCGTCTGTTCAGCCCCACACACACACACGCACACACACACACGCGCACACACACACACACACACACACACACACACACACACACACACACACACACACACATATGGTGGCCAGGTTTGTTCCTTGCACTATTCTTAGCTTCTTGTAATTGACACATTGTGACAAGTTGTTGATTTTCCTCGACAGACTATCGCTGTCTCATTTTTTTTTCGTCTAAGAAAGGAAGTGTGTGTGTGTGTGTGTGTGTGTGTGTGTGTGTGTGTGTGTGTGTGTGTGTGTGTGTGACAGAAAGGAAATGAGAGATAGGCGGCAGTTGTTATGGTCGCATCACACTGTCGTGCTCTGCAGTCAGGCTGAATTACACTCAGCCCAACACAACACTCGGTTCTGCTCTGAAATCCAGTGGCATGTAAATACACTTCTACAAACCAAAACGCCGGTCGTACACATTAACATCCTGTTTAGACATGAACTCTGGTGAATTCATTTAAAAGGGGAAAGAGGAGAAATCTTCTCTTATATAAAATGTCCAATTAGTGACATGGTGTAGCCAAAAGCAACTCCGTCAATCGTTGTTGAATTCTGGCTTCTGATTGGCCAGAAGGTGATGGTTAATGTTCTAATAGCGGTTCTGACAGGAGTCCAGATTTATATTAACACGCTCGTTCTAAAACATGGTTTCCATGGTAACAGCTAATAACATAAATAGATGAGAACGCATGTGAACATTTTGCTCAGTAGCAGGTTCAACACTTCATCACACCTCCCCATTGATTAATTTTCGAAAACAGCGTGACGCTGAGTGTAGTATTCCTCGTGGATTATTATTATTTTGTTGTTCATGCTGCTTCTCCTCTGATCTTTTTTCTTCTCTTCGTTTGCTGAGCCTGAATTAGCTTTTCTTTTGTGTGTGTGTGTGTGTGTGTGTGTGTGTGTGTGTGTTTGTGTGAATACAGTATAAACGTTTGATCTCCAGCGTGTAAGCCACTGCTTTATTCCCAGCATCCTCCACTCCGCTTTCATCTTAAAGTTTGTGTGAATTCCTTTAGATTCCTCTCAACTCAGTCCCACACCAAAAAAATACATCAATCTGAAATTATATGAATATATTTATTTTACATCTTTAATTATATTTAATTAAAAGGTTTTTTTCTTGTTTGTTTGTTTGTTTTTGTTCCAGTATTTTGTGTTTATTATTTTATGTGACTGTAAAGTGTTATTTTAAAATAGTTTCAGCTAGAATTTTGTACTAAAGGTCACTGATACGGGAGAATATTATTCTTTTGTAGAGACATTCGCAGCAGAGGTAAATATTAAAATGATTAAAGTATTATTGGATTGAAGGTGAGTACAGTACTACGTTAGGTTGAGTATTTAGCGTTGGTGTTAAGTGTTGAATTTCAGTATTACAGTTGAATGTGAGTGTTAAGTGTTGAAGGTTAGTATTAGGGATCGATATAATTGTTAAGTCTTGAAATCATTTTTTAATGAAAAGTCAATAAACAGATTTTTTTAATCTTTGTGTCCGTAGCAACAATCCCGCTCATAAGTATTATCTGGCGACGGATCCGATGTTGGGGCAGCTGTATGTTTCTGATACAAACTCACGCAGGATCTTCAGACCTAAAGTTCTGACAGGGGTGAAAGACCTGCTGCAGAACGCTGAGGTGGTGGCAGGAACCGGAGAACAGTGTTTACCCTTCGACGAGAACCGCTGTGGAGATGGAGGAAAGGCCACCGAGGCTCTATTGCTGGGTCCTAAAGGTAACAGGGTTTCATATGCGCAAGAAAAATTTTGGACAGGATCTGTTTTTATTTCTGTATGTGTGTGTCTGTGTGTGTGTGTGTGTGTGTGTGTGTGTGTGTGTGTGTGTGTGTGTGTGTGTGTGTGTGTGTGTATGTCTGTGTCTGTGTGTGTCCATTGATGCTGTTATGATAAAATTGCAGGAATCACTGTGGCGAATCTGCTGAGCACATAAAACACTTGCCTCATCACTCATTCACACCCTCTGTGGACATACTGTATGTGTGTGAGTGTGTGTTGTGTATTTTTCACTTTCAGTTTAACAAAAGCACATTAGTCACAGGCGAATTATTCACACACACACACACACACACACACACACACGCACACACGCACACACACACACACATACACGTCTATACACACATCTACACTCACTACACTCTGCCTCTTTGATTAGGCTGCTGGTCATGGTGCTTTCGGAAGTGTGGCCAACACACACATACAAATAAAGTGTATCAGCCCTCCTGGCTGAATACAAGAGTTATTTTAGCGATTACTGTCCCCATGGCAACAAACAGATGTTTCGGTAAGCTCTGGTTTGGCATCTACAACACACACACACACACACACATACACATACACACAGACTATGATGTGATAGTGCTGCATTTTCTCTAATCACCATGGAATTGAACGATTGTACATTTTGAAGAGGAAAATCTGTGTGTGTGTCTTCCATAGTCCTTTTACTCTCAGAAATTATTCAGCACAGTCAAAGAAAATGTGAATAATTCACATCACACACACTTTCATAAAGCTCTGAAAAATTCAGAGGCAAATGTAACACATGTAGCTGTAATGTGTGTGTTTGGTGTGTGTTTGGTGTGTGTGCGTGTGTGTGTGTGTGTGTGTGTGTGTGTGTGTGTGTGTGTGTGTGTGTGTGTGTGTGTTTGGTGTGTATATGTGTGTATGTTTGGTGGATGCTTGGTGTATGTGTGTGTTTGGTGGATGCGTGGGGTATGTGTGTGTCTGGTGTGTGTGTTTGTGTGTATGTGGTGTGTGCATGTGTGTGTGTATGTGTGTGTATTTGGTGCATGTGTTTTGGATGTCAGTGTGTTTGAGTGTGTGTATATTTTGGTGTGTGTTTGGAGTGGTGTGTGTGTGTGTGTGTGTGTGTGTGTGTGTGTGTGTGTTTGGGGTGGTGTGTGTTTGGTGCATGCTTGGTGTGTATGTGTGTTTGGTGTGTAGGTGTGTTTGAATGTGTGTGTGTGTGTTTGCTGTGTCGTGTGTGTAAGTGCGTGTGTATGTGTTTGGTGTGTTTGTGTGTGTTTGCTGTGTTAAGTGCGTGTGTGTGTGTGTGTGTGTGTGTGTGTGTGTGTGTGTGTGTGTGTGTGTGTGTGTGTATGTTTGGTGTGGTGGTGTGTGTGCATATATGTTTGGTGTGTGTAAATATATATCTTGCCTCTTTCCTCTTGCAGGCATAGCTGTGGATAAGAATGGATTAATCTACTTTGTTGACGGGACGATGATCCGCAAAGTGGATCGCAACGGCATCATTTCAACACTGCTGGGGTCCAACGATCTGACCTCCGCACGACCTTTGACTTGTGACACGAGTATGCATATTGGGCAGGTGTGTGTGTGTGTGTGTGTGTGTGCAACCCATTCTGTTTATTTTATTCTGTTCAATCTTTATTATTTTTATCACTGACTTATGTTCTATGCGACAGTTAAAACTATATAATACACTACATTGTATAATAAACGTCCTCTTACATCTTATACATTAATATACAATCAAAATCTTATGTTATATCAGAAATTAAAATTAGTGTATACAATATAAAAAATAGATTGTAAAATATATTGAAACAAATCTAAATACTTTACATTTGCACATTGAAATAGAGCACATTCACATAATAATTCATAAAAACAAGAATAAGTATATTTGTATATTTATAAACAATAAAATAAGTGTAATAACAAAAGTTGCTCCCCGACTTACGTTTTTAATTGGTTCCGGACTGCCAAATGCAAGTTGAAAGTGACCGTAAGTTGTTACAGTGACGTATGATGTGTGATGTATGATGCTTATACTGTACTATACATCGATAAATACCATTACCGTATCTCATAAAACACCCCTAAATCAATTATAATAAACATAACATTGTAAAAAAAATATCAAATATATCACATATCAACATTAATTTCAAATAAATTAAATTCAAGCAAAATAATTTCAAATAGATACATTTTAATCAAATTCACTCATCAAATATCAAATACAGTATCAAGTATAACCTTTAACATTCTCTATGATGTGATCTTTCTGCTTGTAAATGGTTATGATGGGCAACGGATGGTCACATGACATGAAGCCGAGCTGAATCACTTTACATGAAGCTTAAAACAGCCAATCAACGCTTAGAATATGTGAGGCGCTCAATACCGAAAGTAGTGCACTTACTGAAAGTAGTTCACTTGCTTGAAACAAAGCGCGGGTTATGCGGACTCCATATTATTCCAGTCTTTCAAGTGAGCAAGGTAGTTAATTCATCTCTGTGTATGAGACTTGCACCCATGCTAGTAGGCTTACACTTCTGACCAACCAGATTTGCTTCGGCCTACAAAAGTTTGCAAAACAGTGTAAACACAAAGATCACAGAGACGACGTCTTAACACAAGGGTAACACGCGATATAACTGAACTGGAAAGAAGGAGGTGCACGTTCAGTCTGTCGTTTGTAAACAATGGACGCAGCGTCATTACATCAGCGTACTATGTAGGTATGTCTAAACTCAAAATTTGACTTTTTTTTTTTGGAAAAAAAAAAGCGAAAAAATGTAAAACGGATGAACGTAAGTTGGGGAGCATCTGTACAGACACAAACATTTTTGGCAGATGCAAAGAAATTCTGAAAAGAGGCTTTTGTCATAAATACATATTTTGATATTCAAATAAATACCATGAATAAGAAGAAACAGTGATACACGACACCAACTCTGAATATGCTGCGATGAAATTTGCTTTATAAATCGAGTACGTACAGTTTTGTTCTTGAGACAGACGCAGTTCGTCTGGAGGTTTTAATGGCTGCACTTGCTTTTTATTTTTGTAGCAAAATAAAACATAAAAACCAGCAACTTTTATTATGTTTACTTTTCTTTACTTGTATATTTTATGAAAAGCGTCTTACATAATCTGTTTATTTCTTTAATGACAGTACAACCATTAAAAAGGTAGCATGGGACACTGCTGGAAAAGTCATGTTTTTAATGTTTATTTCTTGAACACAATATTGCAAAAGTCATAAAATAATTATCTCTCACAAAGTTTATACATATATATATATATATATATATATATATATATATATATATATATATATATATATGAATGACTAAACATTCCCTCTATAGCATTTTGAGGGACAAAACTGAGAATTTCTGGATCAATATAAAAACGGATTTGATGTATTTTTATGATAATATACTGTAGGATCCTATCGCAGCAATAAAAAAACAGAATTTGTATGATACAGTATGTTTGAAGTATGATTGAATATTATTTCACGTTAAGGACTCGTACATGATCTTACATAATGGGTCGGACATTTTTTCTGGGCATTGAGAGGGTAGAACGAGGGTTTATCTCAACGCCAGGTTCACAAGACGGCAGCATATGAACAGCAGCTTTCTCGGGAAGCTCTACATCCAGTAAAGGTTTGAAGGTTGTGTAGTTTATTTCGTGTGGAACTGCAGTTCACCGTGTCGCACGACGACGTGACGTTACAGGAAAATCAGTCACGACTGTTCTTCTCAATCCGTTTATCAGCGATATTCTCAAGCAAGGATCCACAAAACGCTCCCATCGAACACACATTATATCACTGAAGAAAAAGTCAAACGATCAGTGCCGTCTTTTACATTGTTTACTGTCAAAATCTAACGTTTACACAACAGGAATGGAACATTCATTTCTCTCCTCCCATTGTTTACTGCCTCCTCACTCATGTGATATCTGTAAGAAATCGTGGAAGAAATACTGAGTGATGAAATTAACTTTATTATCTGTTTAAAATTCACGTAAAGGAAAAGGACATCAGTTATAATTAAAATAAGAATGAATCGTGCCGGGCTATCAAAGCTTGTTTCCAATAGAACAATAAGCAAATCTACAGTCATACACACACACTATATATATATATATATATATATATATATATATATATATATATATATATATATATATATATATATATACACACGCACACAGTGTTTCTATTGCACAGTGCTGTGTGAGTGTTATATAATATTTTATAGTGCAAGTGCAATTATATAATAATAAACCCCATAAATTAAAATGTTATTAATTATAATATTGTATTATAAACATTTATATTAAAAATGGGTTTCCACTATAATAATATACACTAATATATTTGTACAGGGTAAAATATAGCCCTGCCTCTTATTTTATAATCTAAATTCTGAATTATTGAGGACAGAAAGATAACGTATCTTGCAGAATGAGTTTAAACTTTAGTTTGATTATAATGTGTTTAAAAATAATTTAAAATATATATTATAATGCTTTGCATTCCATGTAACATTTTAATAACATGAACAAAGTGTTCCAAATCACCACTCATCATATATTAAAAATATTTAATATGTAATAAATATAAGATCTTGAGAAATGTCATTGAGATTTTTATATTTATAAAATATGAGGAAAATAATTATAAATTTATAAGATTTCGGCAAAATTCACAACTGAAATAATTCCGAAATACAGAAGTATTCAGAGCCAGAATTTTAATGTTATATTTCTAAGCAAAGACGTGTTTGTTATATTTAAAAGGTTGTTTTGATTCAAATTCGAGATTATTATTTACAAAGCAGTCGATAGTCTTGGTGTCGAATCTTTTGTTCTGTACGTATTTATTTATTTAACTCTGCTCAAACTAAGAGCAGTCAGACGCTGCAAGAAACGACACGTCCAGGCTTTTAAAAACCAAATCATAATGTTTATTTATTGTCATTTTTTAAAAAGAGGGGTTGACGTTTGGTATCGTCCCAGCCCGGGAAGAGAAACCGAATCAGCGGCGAGTTAAAGCGAGTCACATTTATGACCGAATACATAAAACATCAAGCTAAACGCATTGTGTTCCCTCAGGCCTCCGTACAATCACATTACGGTGCATTATCCTGTCATTACTGTGACCAGCACCAAAAACGCAGAAACACAATATGTTTATTTCAATGCTGTGTTTATTACAGCGTTAATATTTGATTCCACCGAAAATACACTCAAACTTGTGTGTGTGTGTGTGTGTGTGTGTGTGAGAGAGAGAGAGAGAGAGAGAGAGAGAGAGAGAGAGTGTGTGTGTGTGTGTGTGAGAGAGAGAGAGAGAGAGAGAGCGAGTGTGTGTGTGTGTGTGTGTGAGAGAGAGAGAGAGAGTGTGTGTGTGTGTGTGTGTGAGAGAGAGAGAGAAAGAGAAAGAGAGATAGTGTGTGTGTGTGAGAGAGAGAGAGAGAGTGTGTGTGTGTGTGTGTGTGTGTGTGTGTGTGTGTGTGTCATGGTAAAGGAATCTGAACGAAGGTTTATTTCAAAGTAAATTAGTAATGAAAAGGACAATTTTAAAACTGATGCCACACATTTAAATACAGATTAAAACAATAAGAATGTTACTTCTCTGACTGAAAACCGTGTGTTTATATGATCAATATATCTTAAAATATAAATCAATCATATTTATTCTTTTCTGAATTATTTAAAAATTGTTATATGGGAATAATTAGTTTAATTAATTAAAGGAAAATCCAATACTGGTTATTTAGCACAACTTTATTGAACACACACACACACACACACACACACACACACACACACACACACACACACACACACACACACACACGTCTGAAGTGCAACAGCGCCCCCACGTGTTTGATGTAAAAAGCTTATTGAGCTTCCAGTGAACTTCATCAGTTCAGTTCTGTCTCTTGTCCAATAAAAGAAAATCTCAGTGTGATGATCCTCCAACTCCGTTTGATCACAGCTTCATGATTTTTTTTTAACTGGACGACTTTTATTCTCACTCGAGCAGACGGAGAGTGTTAGAGTGAAGTTAAGCTGATGAAGAGGATCACACTTGGCCTGCAGAAATCTTTGATTATAATTTAGAAACACATTGTGGCGTTTTCACATCAATACAGATGCGGCAGCTTCGAGGAAATAGGCGACTGGAGAGCATTGTTGTGCGCAACATTCTTCTCTTGAACATTCTTCTCAAGAACATTCTTCTCAAGAACATTCTTCTCAAGAACATTCTTCTGTAGAGCATTTTTCTGTAGAACATTCTTTTTAAAGCATTCTTCTGTAGAATGTTTTTCTCTAGAGAATTCTTCTGCAGAGCATTCTTCTGGAGAACATTCTTTTCTAGAGCATTTTTCTGTCGAGCATTCTTTTCTTCGTGAATTTTTCTGGAAAATATTCTTCTGTAGAGCATTGAGCATTCTTTTGTAGAACATTCTTCTGTTGAACATTGTTCTGTAGTGCGTTGTTCTCTAAAGCATTATTTTGTAGAACATCATTCCATAGTGCATTCTCCTCTAGAACATTGTTTTGTATAATCTTCTTCTGTAGAACATTCTTTTTTTTTAAAGCACTCTCATGTAGAATGTTTTTCTCTCGAGCATTCTTCTGCAAAGCATTCTTCTGTAGAGCATTCTTTTCGAGTGAATTTTTTATGGAAAATATTCTTCTGTAGAGCATTGAGCATTCTTTTGAGAACATTGTTCTGTTGAACATTGTTCTGTAGTGCAGTTCTCTAAAGCGTTCTTTTGTAGAACATCATTCCATAGTGCATTCTCCTCTAGAACATTCTTTTGTATAATATTCTTCTGCAGAGCATTCTTTACTTGAGCATGCTTCTCTAGAGCATTCTTCACGGAGCATTCTTCTATGGATTATTCTTCAGTAGAGCATTCTTCTCTCTGGCATTCTTCTGTAGAACATTCTTCTGCAGGGCATTGTTCTCTAGAACATGCTTTTCTTCTTCTTCTTTTACTTTCGGCTTTTCCCTTCAGGGGTCACCACAGCGAATCATCTGCCTCCATCTCACCCAATCCTTTGCATCTTCTTCTCTGACACCACCGACCTTCATGTCCTCCTTCACCACATCCATGAATCGTCTCTTTGGTAGAACATGCTTTTCTATAATATGAATTTTTAGAGCATTCTTCTGTACAACATTTTGCTCTAGAACATTCTTCTGGAGCACACTGTCCTGCAGAGCATTCTTCTGTGGAACATTCTTCTCTCTGGAATTCTTCTCGAGAGCATTCTTGATTTTCACTTTTTTCTGCTATCAGTTTTCTCTGGTCATAATTCTGTACAGTCGGTTAATCTGTTCATGTGGAGCGTCTGTCGTACAAGGCACTGTGAATGACCAGGGGCACAACGCTACACCTGCTGTTGAAAATAATTACACGGCTCATTTGAATACTCGACTAATAGTGTGTGTTGGTCAATTACACAACTCCACAGCCTGGTATTTCTGTAGAACAGGCTGCTGCTGCTGCTGCTGCTGCTGCTGCGGAGCAAATCATTCGAAAATGAAATGTTTTTAATTTAATATTTTATGTCAACTTATAATTGTTTTGTAGTAAGTTATCATGTAAAAAGTGGGATTATGTACATGGTGGCTGTCACCATCACAGATTAACCATCCTCAGGGTGATTACGTATTCAGGGTGACAGGGTTCATTCAGCTCGCTGTACATTATTTACATAATGATGACTTCTGACCAATGAGAACTCATGATTCAGCATTTCTGTTTCAGATTGTTCACTTTACTGTGTAGTATGACTCGTACTATATTGCTGACTCAGGTTCGCTCATAAAAATTTTAAAACTCATAATTAACTGAAAAAATAAGTTATATAAAACGAAGACTTATATTAACAAACAGATTTATTCAGGTGTATGAATCTTTCAGCCAATCAGACAGTCTTATTCAGAAAAATAAAGATCTGCAGGTGTAAGTGGGCGGAGCCTCTCCACTACACAACGAGTATATATCTTTATTTTTTGTCTGAAACTCATCAAAAACCATGGTGTATCTGATTAGCGGCGGTAGACGAGGACGCAGGTGGACACTGGAAGCTCAGTCGTTTTGTCTTGCGGAGCTTTCAGATAAATGATGGATGATGTTTTTATGTTTCGTATTGCAGGACAGAAGGTAAAGTCTTATTTCCAGTACAGTCATCTAATATTTTAAGATGAACTTCATATATCCTTGTCCATTTCAGCATTCTAAAATAGATGCC
The DNA here is from genome assembly GCA_024760905.1 of Plotosus lineatus. Taxonomy (NCBI): domain Eukaryota; kingdom Metazoa; phylum Chordata; class Actinopteri; order Siluriformes; family Plotosidae; genus Plotosus; species Plotosus lineatus. The sequence continues at coordinate 19,733,192 of CM045736.1, read as the reverse complement.
ATGAAATTGTTTCATATAACACGCTGGGCCGTGTTTCACAAAAACAGAGCAGTATTAACAATTTCAAATCCAAAAAAATGGCTTGAAGACAAATTATAAAAAACTGTGGAGAAACTTTACAATGCTCTACTTATATTATAATTTAATCACACCTGCGTCGAGGCCTGTTTACTTTTGTACAACTATTGTTGTTTTATTGAATTGCAATACAGGGAGCCCTCGCTACTTTCGCGCTTCAATTCATGCGGCTTCAGTGCATTGCGTTTTTTGTTGTTGTTGTTGTTTTTTTTTAAATAAATATTCATTGAATTAAAAAATAAGGAAGAATGGGGGAAAGTTAAGGAAAATTCCACAAAAACAAGGCCAATTATGCAAAAAAAAAAAAGAAAAACCTAATTCAACAAAAAACAACCCAAAATCTCAAATCAAAACTGCTTACATTGTTGCATCTGTGTGTGCACGCGCATCTGCACGCACGCATGCGCACACGCGTATGTATGTGTGTCGTCGTCTTCTCATGCAATATCATCTGTATGTGTGTGTATTTTTATTTTGTTGACATCTCTTGTTATTTTTTTATGTTTAATTGTTATTATAAGCATTTCTAGCATTGAATATCTATTTATTGATATTATATACACATGTACATATATGTCGGGTGGGGGATCTCGGTCCCAATTAATACATGGGATTTTCCTCAATTAATTCCTAATCCTATTAGGGTAGCAGGGAATCTGGAGCCTATCTCAGCCAACTCTGGGGAAAGGCGGGGCACAGGCTGAACACCATCTGTCCATCCATCCTGTTTGTGCATAAACCTTGGATAGAGATGACAGGATCACTAAATTTGGTGTGTGTAAGGGGTTTGCACAACTGAATAGGGTTGTATTGTATGTAGGTCATCTTGATCTTATTTTCTCACCAAATTTGGTGGGTGGGTTCCCTTTAAAGAGTTGGTATCGTATATGGGTGCCCTTGACCTTGTTTCAACGTCACAATAGCAAATTTAGTGAATATTTCTATACTTAGTTCATTATATACAGTATATAGGTGAGTCTCTTTGGGCTTTTTACACCTGTGCATAAAGGCTCATCACAGCCGGAGCGTATTCCCGATTCTACAGCGTCAAGTGACGGTCAGTTCAACTCAGGCTAATTTCTCAGTATTGTTTCTCGTACCTATTTATACTGCTGGGTTGACAGAGGCACACTTGTGGTTAAGATCTGGCCCAATCAGGGTCTAATGGGGATTCAAACCCATGACTCCTCGATCATGAGCCGAGCACCATAACTACTACACTGCACACCACACATATAAATCTTCTTCCGGCTTTTCCCTTCAGGGGTCGCCACAGCGAATCGTCTCCCTCCATCACACCACACATATAAATATATATAACTAAATATTTTGACTTTCGATTTGTGGTGATTTTGAAGCATGTTGGGCTGCACCACACCACATCACAGCCCTCGGCGTCATTGTCTCCATCACTATCTAACGGCACCACTGCCACTGCCTCTCAGCTGATACACGTACGCCCAAACTCCACCAACCGACACCATCTAAACATGCAATCATGCTGTCCTGGTTTAATAACGAACATTCTCCGTGGAAACGCTGCAGCTTGATAGCTACGATGCTGTCAGGTTTGTTCAGCTTGTGCCAGAGCAAGGCGTCAATCACTTAAGTGCTCCAGCATGCTGTCACATGAACTTCCTGTTCCTGAAGGAAATGCTGTGCAGAATATAGCGTATAGAACGGAATGATGGCTCTGAAGACATTAAGCGTGTCCGTGGCTCAGTCCTGCAGCGCGAGCGCCGAGTGGAACGTCACGTTGTAAACCTTGCATAAGTAGCAGATTACGAGAGCTGAGCAGCGTATAAAGAAGAGATAAGTGAACTTGTGCCGTGTTTAATCTGCGGATTAACGATTCTCAAGGAGTATTAAAGTCGACAGCATTTAGAATAACAGATTTGTTACAGTGCAGATCAGGAGAAGGTGCTCAGTATTAAAAAGTGGACATGGATAACAACCAAGATTCACGCAGGACGTAGCTCAGCCTGACACGTGACTGTCAATTAAAACTCCTGATTGTTGACAGTTCGCCGTGGTGTAAGACAAATGACAGATGTGAGGATGTGCTGTTACCATCCTGACGTTCTCTCTCTCTCTCTCTCTCTCTCTCTCGCGCGCTCCTCATCCGTACCCCGGAGTGTGTTTCTGTCCGTGGTGTTCATCAGCGTGAGGAGCCTGACCCCGTGTTAATGGTCAAACAGCGTTAGCAGTGAAGCTCAAGCAGATCATGTATAATGCACATAGAGAAGACGAGAAAGCTTTTATTTCTACAGCATTACAGTTTAATGTCCTTCTGGAAAGAAAGAGACAGATGGGGGTTACAAGGATGCAAAGAGAGCCCTGTGATGGCCTGGTGCACTGCCAGAGTGTACTATGCCCTCACCCAGAGTCGGGTGAGATGGGCACCTGCCTTCCTGTGACCCTATTTAACATCTGGTCAGAATGCCCCCCGGACGCCTCCCTGGTGTGGTGTTTCGGGCATGTCCAACCGGGAAGAGACCCTGGGGTCGACCTAGAACACGCTGGAGGGACTATATCTCTCGGCTTGTCTGGGACCGCCTCGGTGTCCCCCCGGGAGACTTGGAGGAAGTGGCTCGGGAGAGGGACGTCTGGACCTCTTTGCTTAGGTTGCTGCCCCCGCGACCCGACCCTGGACTAAGTGGAAGATGATGATGATGATGATGATGATGGTTCACAAAATGAATGAATGAATAAATGAGAGAACAGAGTTATAGTATTGAGAAGAGAATCAAAGAATGGAGAGCGAAAGATGAGAGATAAAGAGATGGATGGATCGAAAGAAAGAGAGCAAGCAGGAGAAGGATGCGAGAAAGAGTGAAGCTTTTTTTGACCTCCCCTCTCCCCCCATTTCATCTGTCAATGTGCCATGAAATCTGTACAGCTCGTTTCAACATCTTTGGAGTGCAACAGGAATGTTTAGCGTCTCATCCCAATGTTTCTGAAGATAAAAAAAACCTCACTTCCTGTCTTCCCAAACACAAAGTAATAACCAGCTCATGTATAAGGGGGTGGATAGCACTTTCCTCCAAACGTGTTCTATTTCTCCTGAATACACATGCACAGCAGTTCAAAAAAATGTGTCTGCTTGTTTTCGGCCCTCCCTGGTTCTTGGTAGTCATGTGATAGCGAGGGATAAGGGCAGCACAGTGGCGTAGTGGTTAGCACGTCCGCCTCACAGCAAGAAGACTTGGGTTCAATTCCACACCTTGGCGTTTCTGTGTGGAGTTTGCATGTTCTCCCCGTGCTTGCGTGGGTTTCCTCCGGGTGCTCCGGTTTCCTCCCTCAGTCCAAAGACATGCACAGAAGGTTAATTAGCTGTTCCAAATTGCCTGTAGGTGTAAGTGAGTCCGTGTGTGGCCTGGCCAACCATACGGTAGATGATTGTGATCACAGCCATGACAATCCCTGTATGAGCATCATTCAAGCTTCAGGGATCGACGTCCATCCCTCGTGATTGAATGTAGACTGAGAGAGAGAGAGAGAGAGCGCGAGAGAGCGAGGGATATTTGACAGGTGAAAATTCGTTATGACTGAATTATAGGAGGAGACAGTATCCTGCTCCCTCACGCTCACGTTCACCTCTTTAGCATTTATTAATGAAAAGGAATGAACAGAACAATGGTAAGGACTGAATTCATATGGAGAGAGAGAGAGAGAGAGAGAGTGAAAGAGAGAGCAGACAGAAGATAAAGTGTCCAGAGAATGAAGATGAGAGTTGGGATGATGGAGAGAGAGAAGGAGGACAGAGGATGAAAGAGATTGTGAATGAGAGAGAGGTGGAGAGAGACAGCGCTGGAGGAGAAAGGCAAAGAAAAAGGGGCAGAGAGAGAGAAAGAAGTGAAGGCAACGAAAGAGAGAGTGAGAAATAGAAATGATCAGAGAGAAAGAGAGAGAGAGAGACAGATGGAAAGAGAGAGAGAGAGAGAGAGAGAGAGGAGTGTCATTAGAAAACCCTCTGATGTTAATTGGAAGTGAAAGACTTTGAGTTTGATTCCTATCATGTGATGTTTGGATTAATTGTGATTGAAACCTGCAGCTGTTCCTCAGTCTCAAACTCGAACTCGCAGTTTCTTCATCTTCGTTACTTTTTTAACAGAATTATTTACAAAAAGTTTTGTTTTTAAATTTTTTACTCTTCACACATTCACACAGATTACACAACACAGATAATCATCCTCCAGCCTCCTCATTGGATAATAAATTCTCTCCAGTAGGAACAAGCCACCACCTAATATAATACAAGCATCATTTCCTCTCTGATCTGGAGTTGTTAACGCTGCCTGTGTGGTGGGCGGAGCCATTATTGTGGTTGATTTTCAGTGAAGGTGTTGACAAGCTTGCTGGTGTTACCGCGGTAACAGTGTCTGCTTCAGGTTCAACCAAACTCAGAACTTCACTTCACTCGGCTAATTTCAAGACGCTTTGCTCTGACTCCACCTCCAACGTAAATTGTCTGCAGGAAGAGAATGAAACATGTCCTGTGTCATGTTATGGATGGGCGCAGTGGGACAGAGCGCTACAAAAATCCTGCACGCTCTTCAAATTTATATAGGATACAATAAATTAATATCCAATATAACAATTATCTAATCATTTGTTTAGTTGTTTGTGTGCGTGTGTGTTCTCTCTGCTCCAATGGTTTTTGTGGTTTCTACATGCATTTAAAAGTACAGCCGCTCTTCACTTTACATTTATTCGTCTTACGTTTTTTTCGATTTTACGTTTTTTGTCAAAAAAACAAATTGTAAGTCATTTTGAGTTTATCGCGCTCTCCGTAGTACAAGACGTTCTTACATAGTATGTAGACGTAGTACGGCACTTACGCATGACGCTGCGTCCATTGTTTACATGGCGCTGCGTCATTCATTGTTTACAAACGACAGACTGAACGTGCCCTCCTTCTTCCCAGTTCACCGCGTGTTACCCTTGTGTTACGACGTCGTCTCTGTGATATTTGTGTTTACACTGTATTGCGTATTTGTAACCCTAAGCAAATATGGTTGGTCAGAAGCGTAAGCCTACTAGTGATAGTGGTAATCAGAATCAGTGGTAATAAGTGAATTTGATTAAAATTTATTCATTTGAAATTATTTTGCTTGAATTTAATTTATTTGAAATTAATGTTGATAATATTTGATATTATTTTACAATGTTATGTTTATAATAATTGATTTAGGGGTGTTTTATGAGATACGGTAATAGTATTAATGGATGTATAGTACATATACGTCAATGGAACGTACAGTAACAACTTACGTTTTAGTTACGTTCCAGACGGCCAAACATAAGGTAAAAAAAAACGTAAGTCGAGCGTCTGTATAGTTATAGATTATGGAGCAAAGTTGTAGTTGATATTGGTGTGTAACAACTAAACTGGTACACACCGATCTACTACTCCATCAGAAGCTCCGCCTCCAAATTGCTTTGCACTGGCAAGGCAGTGACACGAAGAAAAACATGCCGGATTCCCCCCAGCCAATCAGCAACAGTGTGCACTTGTCCTGCGCATGATTACAAGACGCCTCTGTTGCTAATTGGCTGGAAAAGTGTTGGGTGGCTCACTCTGAGCCTTTTCGTATGTTTTCTACAAAAACACCACTATGTATCAGGGCCGTGTCGCCCCCCCAACACACACACACACACACACACACACACACACACACACACACACACACACACACACACAGATCGTGAGAGATCTTCACTGAAATTGACACAAAGTGTATTGCATTCGAATCAACAACTGCACCTTTAATTGGTTGAAAGAGTTTTACAAGGACGTTTCCAGCCCCATACAGACTTTTTCCTTTTTGATTGGTTTAATTATGTGCCGCATGAAACCAACCAGCCGACGAATCTAAAGAAATTTCACTCTGATTCAGTCTCAATAAATAGACTATTAGTGGCGAAAGCGCCATAAAATCCTCGTTAAAAAGGTTCTGCATCGATACCCAACACTCAAGATTTTGTTTCTTGTTGTTGTTGTTGTTGTTGTTTATCCCCTCTGGCACAAAATAAATGACCCAGTGACAGCAGAATGAAATAAAGCACAGTTCTGCATTGTATTAAAGCTTCAAACTAAAGGATTCTTCTTCATCAGTGTCATAGCGACACCTCAGCCTCGGAGAATGGGGCCGAGACGCAGGGACGAGACGAATTAAAATCTCGGCTCACAACAGGCCTCCTTCTTTCCCAGTGCTGGACGGAATTAAACACACACTCGCTGTGACATCATTTAATAAAATCTGTTCTCATCCTTTGTCTTTCACACCATCAGCTTCTCCTGTGTGAGGACTTAACATCTGAACTCCAAATCCGTGGAATGAAACGTGAATAAAGAAACGTTCAGGAGTCAGTTGAGCTTGTGGTAATAGCATTAACGCGGCTGTAAGGTTAAAACCCATGTGACTGGCCAAGGGTCGGCCGTTTTTGTCACGTTTCTCCAAATTAAAAACCTCCCCTGATGAAATCAGAGCTGCTTTGGCATGTTCACTACAGATGTGCACAAAAAAACTTTCCTAAAGAAAGTGACGCCGCGAACTTAACGGTGTGTCGGTGTTAAAGGACTGTGTTTGTGTGTGCTGCACTCATATTGCGTAGCTGTGACATCTGTGCTGCATCTCGTTTCTCCGCAGGTACGTTTGGAGTGGCCAACAGACTTGGCCATCAACCCCATGGATAATTCAATTTATGTGCTGGACAACAACGTCGTTCTGCAGATCACGGAGAACCGACAGGTGCGCATCGTAGCGGGACGTCCCATGCACTGTCAAGTTCCAGGCATCGAGTACGCTCTGGGTAAACGTGCCATCCAGACCACCCTAGAAGGCGCAACAGCCATCGCTGTATCCTTCAGCGGCATACTGTACATCGCCGAGAGCGACGAGAAGAAGATCAACCGAGTGCGGCAAGTGAGCACAGACGGAGAGATAACGCACCTGGCGGGAGCGTCATCCGAGTGCGACTGCAAAAACGACGCCAACTGTGACTGCTACCTCACAGGAGATGGCTACGCTAAAGACGCCAGGTTAAATGCCCCGTCTTCGCTCGTTGTTTCATCTGATGGCACTCTTTACGTCGCAGATTTGGGCAACATTCGTATCCGAGCCATTGCACAAAACCACCCTCCACTGGCCTCATCCGGGTTTTACGAAGTGGCTTCTCCAGCCTCGCAGGAGCTTTACATTTTTGATGTGAACGGCACGCACCAGCACACCATGAGCCTCATCACCGGGGACTACCTATATAACTTCAGCTACAGCAACGAGGGTGATGTCACTGCTGTCACCGATGGCAACGGCAACACTCTCCGCATCCGTCGTGACCCCAACCGCATGCCTGTACGCCTGGTCGCCCCGGACAACCAAGTGATTTGGATCACCATAAGCACCAACGGTGGCCTGAAAATGCTGACGGCGCAAGGACAGGAACTCACGCTCTTCACCTACCACGGCAACAGCGGCCTGCTCGCCACCAAGAGCACCCAGATCGGCTGGACCACCTTTTACGAGTGAGTCACGCTGCTGTTCCACATTATGTCACACAGTCCACCTACAACATTCAGGACTTACCTGCAAAAAATATTGGTGTACAACAAGGTTAAAATTAAATATAAATAAAATGTAAACAATCCAAATTTAACGTAACAAATTTACATGGCAGAAATACACTGACAAACAAAATGTCGCACGCGAATATGTTGTTGGTCCACTTTATCGTCACAGCGATCATCATCCCACTGTTTCACCAAACTTAAGCAGCATAACGTTCATTTCTCACCGACATCTTCAATTGATGACGTAAAAACTGAACCCCTCCATAAAGTCTTTTCCAGTACATCCATAAAATCTTCAATAGGGTTCATATCAGGACTCTGGGGGGGGGCAATACATATGTGAAAATGGTTCCTCGTGGTTCAGGGAGCATGCAAAATCATTTTCACGTATGTATTTGCCCCGGATTTCAGTGGATGTTGTTGGTCCCTTTGAGTTCCTTCTCGGGGTTATTAACCTCACTTTCAGTGCATAACTGAAACTAAAAGATTCATCCAAGACTTTGGATGACAAAAAAAAAAGAATAAAAAATGAGACCATGAAAAGCGAAGGAAACTTAAAGAACCACAGCAGCAGGATAATGGAACAGAACCAGGTGGTTGAGTCAGGAGGAAACATGTGCTGGAAAGGTTTGAGCCTCGTTTTATTCTCAACTAGGAGCTGACGGGGTGAAGACGACGGGATCCAGTGAACTAAAGCAAGCCCAACTTACTATTACAGTATACAGTGGTGTATTACGAAATTAATCCGTTCCAAGAGCCTTTTTTCGTAACCTGGATTTTTCGTAAATTGAACCACATTTTACATGTAAAACACGTGATTCGTTCCAAGGCCGCCAATACTACTCCCTAAACCCTTTAAAAATTATAAAAGCATACCTTTTAAGACCTCCTTCTGCTTCAATATCGTACCGATGGTAGATGAGTTTGGCCATATTCCTTTGCGATATCACGAGCCCGCTTCCTCTTTTCACTCACACCGGAAATTACATGCGCGCGCGTGTGTGTTGACCATGTCTTCTTAGCAGAGTTATAATCTTACAAATGTTTATGGAAGGTTAAAAGCCTGAGTCATAATACAGTAACTCTGTCATTTACACGAAAAGCATTATGGGAGATGCAGCTTCATAATAGCCAATGGGAGGGAGCTGCGTCATCCCTCCGAGCAAATGGGAGGCCAGTGGGGCGGGATGTTGGGAGGTAGCCAATTGGGAGGGAGCTGCGTCATCCCTCCTAGCCAATGGGAGGTCACAGGGCGGGATGTTGGAAGATAGTCAATGGGAAAGCAGCTTGTGCATTGTTTGAATGGCGCATTTTAATGTTTGAATGGCGCATTTGGCTCGTTTCGTAAAGAGAACTTGTTTCGCATACAGAGACAAAAAATTTGGGAAAATATTTTTCGTAATTTGGATTTTTTGTTTGCTGGGACTATCGTAAGGTGAGGTACCACTCTATTCGTAAACACACCACGCGAGAATGGTGCAAACTGATTGGCCTTCCATCAGGGGATTAAAAACCATTATTCTGATTGGATAGTGCTTGAAACCAAACAATGGACAGGTTGTCACGGCCGCTGGGAGCAGCAGCATCATCATCACGCTTAAGGGAAGAACTCACCTCACCTGTCTTTGTCATGGTTAACTGGTGCAAATATAAACAATGAACATGCTATTTTAGTTTACATTTTTATTTCTGTGTAGAACATCTACATTCTTTTAAATGGTTAAAACACAGATGTTAAACTCCAGGCCCGCAGTCTCGTTTCATGTAGCCTGTAAGAGCCTTCAAAAAATGATTATCATACCTTTCTTATGTCAACCATTATTAATGCATTCATTCATTTTCTGAACCGCTAATCCTAAAGTGTCATGGGGAAGCTGGCGCCCATCTTAGCCAACTCTGGACAGCTCACCAGGCCACTGCAGGGTAATCAATCATTAGGATTAAGCAGTTCAGAAAATGAATTAACTAATTAGGGTCATGGGGAGGATGGCGCCCATCTCAGCTGACTCTGGTGAGGGTAGAGAACACCCTGATCAGTTCACCAGGCCATCACAGGGCAGAAACATGCTGATGGCTATGCAGCCTGCTCTTGTCAAAAGTCAGCAATGGTTCTTTTACATGAACCTCACATCATAGACACTGAGAGACATGGCTGGCCTTTGATAACCCAGTTGGCTGCACTGGGGGGGGGGGGGGGGGCAGTGACAACCCATTGAGGGGGGGCTTGAACTCCCAACCTTGGTATCAATGATCCAGCACCTTACCACCAGGCCACCACTGCCGCTCAACCATTAGTTTGAAACCTAATTCATCATCCTTCCACTCGGTGGCGGCAAACCTAATTCTAGGAAACAGCAACTTCTTCTTTTCCTTTAGGTTGTTCCCTTCGGGGGTTGCCACACCAACTCATCTGCCTCCATCTCACCCTATCCTCTGCATCTTCTTCTCTTACGCCAACTACCTTCATGTCTTCCTTCACCACATCCATAAATCTCTTCTTTGGCCTTCTGCCTGGTAGTTCCAACCTCAGCATCCTACTACCAATATACTCACTATCCCTCCTCTGTACATGTCCAAACCATCTCAATCTAGCCTCTCTGACTTTGTCTCCATAACCTCTTACATGTTCTGTCCCTCTGATGTACTCATTCCTGATCCTATCCATCCTCGTTACTCCCAAAGAGAACCTCAACATTTTCATCTCTGCTACCTCCAGCTCTGCCTCCTGTCTTTTCCCCAGGGCCACTGTTTCTAACCCATACAACATCGCTGGCCTCATCACTGTCTTGTACACTTTTCCTTTCATTCTTGCCGATACCTTCCTATCACACCGGACACTTTTCTCCAACCATTCCAACCTGCCTGCACACGCTTCTTCACCTCTTTTCCACACTCTCCATTGCTCTGGATTGTTGAGCCTAAGTACTTAAAATCCTCCACCTTCCTTATCTCTGCTCCCTGTAACCTCACCGTTCCTCCTGGGTCCTTCTCATTCACACACATGTATTCTGATTTTCTGAGGCTAACCTTCATTCCCCTCCTTTCCAGGGCATACCTCCACCTCTCTAGATTTTCCTGCACTTGTTCTCTGCTCTCACTACAGATCACAATGTCATCTTCAAACATCATACTCCATGGGGATTCTTGTCTCTACTCGTCTGTCAGCCTGTCCATCACCATAGCAAACAAGAAGGGGCTCAGAGCTGATCCTTGATGCAGTCCCACCTCCACCTTGAATTCTAGGAAACAGCTAGATATTCATAATTCAAGAAAGACTGCATGCTTATATGTCGCTATGAAGTGTTGTCAGAAAATGCAAGTGAACAAAGGAAAGAGAAATGCCAGGACAAATTTTGCCGTACAGACATCGTGGTTGCCCTTCTAGAATAGATGCTGAGCAATTAAAGGTCCCTCGAACACCTTTAAATTTAGCAATGTGTCCTTCAGGGAAAAGGAGTTTGACGCGCCTGAGCTAAAGAGCCGCCCTTACACAAGTACCCGCACTCAAAGCTCACCTGCCTCGGTCATGATTTAAAAACTTGAGAAAGTATAAAAAGCTCGTTTCATTGTGTTCATGCTGATCTTCCCATGCTCAGTTCATTTTCTATAACCGCTCGCTTAATCCTAATAAAGCCTCGTGGGGAGGCTGGCGCCCATCCCAGCTGACTCCGAGCGAGAGCAGAGTACACCCTGGACAGCTCGCCAGGCCATTCCAGGGTAGAAACACACTGATGGCTACGCAGCTCCTCTTGTCGAAAGTCAGCAATGGTTTTTTTACACCTCATACCATAGACAGTGAGAGACACGACCGGTCTTTGATAACCCAGTTAGCTGCACTGGGGGACACCTGTGGTATGAGTGGGACTTGAACCCCCAACCTTGGGATCAGTGATCCAGCACCTTTACCACCAGACCACCACTGCCCCATCTTCCATGTGATATTTATTATTACACTCATTCACCCCATGCTCCATGGCTGTAGAATCAATATTATAAACAGTTCAGCGACGTTCACCTCGTCTTCAGTGTATCATTCATCAAATTTATAAGCCACTTAATCTGAATTAGGTGGGGCCAGTGGCGTAGGGGTTGGGGTCCTGGGCTCATGATCAGGAGGTTATGTGTTTGAATCCCAGTTATTGTGTGTGTGTGTGTGTGTGTGTGTGTATATATATATATAAATATATATATATATATATATATATATATATATATATATAATTTGATCTAATTGGTTGACATGTGGGCAAGAAATATCATATGGATCCATGTACACATTAGCTGTGTGCTATTGTGGGGCCGGTGGCGTAGTGGTTAAGGTGCTGATTGGGATCGGGAGGTTGTGTGTTCAAATCCCAGTTAGACCCCCACTGTGCTAAGACCCCTGGGCAAGGTCTTAACCACAAGTGTGCCTCTGTTCACCCAGCAGTATAAATGGGTACCATTAAAAATATACTGTGAAGGTAACCTGCGATGGACTAGCGTCCCATCCATGAGGAGTTGAACTCCTGGTTGCTTCACGCTATGGAAACCTGGAAGAACCCCCCGGCCTGATGAGCTACTATGGCTTTAAACAGACTTTACCTAATCCTGATTAGGGTCGTGGGGATGCTGGCGCCCGTCTCGGCCGACTCTGGGTGAGGGCGAGGTAAACCCCAAACAGCTCGCCAGGCCAACACAGAAACACAGACACAACCTTTCACACTCATGTTCACACCCAGGGGCAATTTTGAACTGTCAGTTAGCCAACTGTGCAGGTTTTTTGGACCGTGAGAGGAAACCAGAGTACGCTGAGAAAGCCCATGCAAACACGGGACGCGAACCTGGGGCCTTCTTGCTGTGGACTTGTTGACCACTACCCTGCCGCTCCGCCTCGTCTTTGGTGTATAATAGTTATTTATAATTATGCTTAAGAACTTTTTGGACGTGACTCTAACAATTGTAGAGAAAGTACAGTATATAGATTCCTGGGTTATGGAGGGCTGGATTACAGCGCTACTGACTGCAGTACTGTCTGTCTTCCTTTTGGCTTTTTCCCTTTTACTCAGGAGTCGCCACAGCGAATCATCTGATTTGCACGTTTTGATTTGGCAGAGGTTTTTATGTCGGATGCCCTTCCTGTCACAACCCTTTTAGCAAGAGACAGAAACACGCTGACGACTTTGCAGCTACTCTTTACGAAAGTCAGCAATGGTTCTTTTACATGAACCTCTCACCATAGACAGTGAAAGACATGGCCCGCCTTTGATAACCCAGTTAGCTGCACTGGGGGGGGACAGTGACAACCTTGTGGGGAGTGGGACTCGAACCCCCAACCTTTTGGATCAGGGATCCAGCGCCCTATACCACTAGACCACCACTGCCCTTACTATAATACATTACTATATTCCAGTATATATTCCATATATTCTATATACTACAGTACTATATTCCCTAAAGTATCTAAAGCGCTGCCTCTCCATCGAGATGGATGTGTTCCATCTGAGCGATAAAAAGAAAGGGGTTGTGTGATGAAGCTTGTAATGTGCACGTAGCCTTTGGAAATAAACATCAGCGCTCATAAAGAAGGATATGGGGACGTTTTGGAGCTCGAGTCTGTAAAATCATCTAAATCTGGTCTCTGTTCTCTCCATCTGCATTACGAAGACGTGGATTTATATCCTGTATGTGCCGCTTACATACAGCAAGCGAGCGAGAGCGAGAGAGAGCAAGCGCACTTATATATGAGCTGGCAAGAAAATCGAGGTTTCCCCAGAACATAAAAACATCTGTGCTCGAGTCCCATATCAGCCCTGATTAGTCTCTGCCTCGGAGCTGAAGAGGTTTGTGTCTGGTTGGTCTCCGTGGTCTTTAATGGACGCTCCGGTCTGATATTTTTCATCCTCCCCACACTGGAAGCGCTGCGATCCCATCTGACGTGTATTAAGGGATGCTACTGTCATGGGGTGCGCTGGTAAAATGGCTCGGTGTACATTTCAGCACATTCAGCGTCGCTGCCTGATAAGAAAAACCTGATAATCTCATGAAAAAAAAAAAAAAAAAAGTCATCTGATCTCGTCATGCACGCCACGAGAAAAAAAAAAAGAGGAAAGATGCACTGGCGCACAAGCCACATTGCCAAGAAGATGTGAAGTGTGTTCTTCTGGTTTAATATGAACATGCTGTGTGTGTGTGTGTGTGTGTGTGTGGAATTAGATTAGACCTGTCGCTGACAGACGGCACATTCTGGCTCGCTCTAGGTTATAAAACTAATCTCATTTTTAATGGTGCTTCATCTTTCAACAGCAGGATTTATTATTTATTGTACAGGACATGCAGGAATTTCACTTCGTACATCCGCCAAAGCACACGCAACACACGTGCAACAAGATATCCACTACAAAAAAACACATCACTTACACATTAATCACACACACACACACACACACACACACCACTGTGCACATTCAGTGCTGTATAATCGGAAGCACATGGCGTGTAGTGGAGCAGATTTGAGTGAGTGTCGTCAGTGAAGGAGGTTCAGTAAAACGTGTCTTTTATTTTTTTTTTTAAAGCTCACAGAAGGAAACATGATTTATATAGAAATCCGACACCTGACAGGTACAGAGTACATTAACTCCCCGTACAGATCATTGGTGCAAATTCTTTTCAGTGAAACACGCTTAATGTGGACCAAAAAATCTGTCAGACATCATGAGATAACATCAGGGACTCATTTACATTTTAATTAAGAAATCAGAGATGTTTGCATATCAGTATGTGTTACATGAAGAGGAAAGATTTCTGCAGATGCTTAAAAAAAAAAACACACGATTGGAATCAATGGGAACAGTGGTGATTAGTGATTGGTCAATAAGAATAATCATGGATTGGACAGTGGGGAAAATTACGAGTAGTGATTTTTGAGCAGTGGTTATTGGCGACAAAGGTGATCAGTAGTCGGCGAATAGAAACAGTTGATCAGGAACAGTAGAGATCTGTGATTGGTCAGTGGGAACATTGGTGATTTGCAATTGGTCAGTGGGAACAGTGGTGATTAGTTCTGGGGACATCAGCTCAGTCAAATTCACGCCACTAGTTTGCTAACGCCGTTCTTGCGCTTTTTCCAGTTATGATGGTGAAGGAAGGCTGACGAACGTCACCTTCCCTACAGGAGTCATCACCAATCTGATCGAAGAGATGGACCCAGCGCTCACAGTGGACATCGAGACTTCTGGACGAGACGATGATGTCAGCATCACCACTAACCTCTCCTCCATCGACTCATTCTACACACTCGTACAGGGTAATAAACACGTCCCAGCCACGTGACATTTATTTTAACACCACAAATATTCACAAATATGTAAAATATCACCAAACACCACCAAAGTGTTGGATTCCTTCTGATACACCAACGATGTTCCGACAATGACGGACTTGATTTACTGAGGGCCGTTGCGTCCTGCTCCTTATTCATCATTACCATTCGGAGAATACCACTCATACTGTTTATTCTACTGGATTCCAACAGATCAGTTGCGGAACAGCTATCAGGTGGGTTACGACAGCTCTCTGAGGGTCATTTACGCCAATGGCATGGATTCGCACTACCAAACCGAGCCTCACATCCTGGCGGGTGCAGCGAACCCTACGGTGGCCCGGAGGAACATGAGCCTGCCTGGAGAAAATGGACAGAATCTGGTGGAGTGGAGATTCAGGAAAGAGCAGACCAGAGGAAAGGTCATAGTGTTCGGACGCAAGCTGAGGGTGAGCACGACTTCGCACATTGCGCACACACACACAACAGTAGCAGGATTCGTACAGTCAAACTTACGCTGAAAATATCATTGTGTTCACGTAGACACCTACATAACTACAGTAAAACCTCCGCTGACGAACGCTTAAGCTCGCGAACTTTTCGCCTCAAGAACATTAAATTTGCGAGCATATAGTCTCTGCTGACGAACTAGTTTTCGGCGGACGAACCAAACCACGCGGTCGAACAGCGCCACGGTGGCGGCCACGAGAAGCTGACGCACGTTCACGGCGTCACAGTTCGTCACCCCCTTTCTTTGATTGCGGATGTGGTTTGGGTTTGCTAGACATTTTGGCCCATATCGAGTGTACTTTTGCTATTATGGGACCGAAAAAGACCCCACCACAGGCGGAGATCATTGAAAAACACGAACGAGGTGTGCGTTTGTGTGACTTAGCGTCCCAGTACCAGTACGCTAAGTCTACCATTGCTCCCATCCTTAAGAACAAGGAAGCTATTAAGGGTGCGTGTGTGGCTAAGGGTGTTTCCAAACAGTAGGCGTTTCCAAACACTCCTTCCAAACAGTAAGTCCCTCCCTCCCTCCTCCTCCCACTCCATTCCATCAAGCCATCAACTACCATCACAAAGGTAAATAAAACCACTTTATTATACAGTACAGTTTATTTCTTTAATTACAATATAATAGCACATTTATTATACATAAAATAAGGTATATTTTTGTGTAGTTTTAAGGCTTATTTAGTAGAAAATTATGTTTTATGGGGACCTGGGAACGGATTATTCTCATTTTAATGGTTTCTTATGGGAAATAAATGTTCGGAAGACGAACTTTTCGCCTTACACACACTTTCTGGGAACCAATTATGTTCGTGAGCCGAGGTATCACTGTACATATATTCCAGCATGTAACTGGATCGTATACCTACGACATGCCCGAGTTTCCACCAGGGGGCAGATTGGGTCACCAGATCCTCATAGCGCCATGCTCATGTTCATATATATTTCAGATGCGTCACGTTAATTTCTCAGGATGTTCAGAATCTAGTGCACTTGATGTACATGGTGTCCTGACCAAGTAACTTTCAGGTTTGGGTGGCTGCACGCATCACTCGAGGATTGAAGTGGCGACCCCTCGGCTGGTAGAAGTGAACCTTGACACTGCGTCACTTCGGCGTCCCGTTTTACATTTTTCTTTTGATTTTAGCATTATTCCGAGTTTGTAGGGTGGATAATAACCCCAAGAGAGTGAACCAATCAGATTGTGCAATTAGTGTTATTAGAATATGCAAAAATGTATGAGGAACTTATTTTAAATTAATGATCCATATAGAAATTCATTGCCAGGGAAACCCATGTTATTCGTACCAACTACAGCAACATGATTTAGAAAACAATTTTTTTTCCCTTTATTTATTTTCCTAACCACTTAATCCTATCAGGGCCATGGGGAGGGTGGAGCTTATCACAGCCAAATGGGTGAAGGCGAGGAACACCCATAACTCCTCCCCAGTCCATCACAGGGCAAAACACCGTTTAGCCAATTAGCCTAATGTGCATGTCTTTGGACTGTGGGAGGAAACTGGAGTTCCAGGAAGAAACCCATGGGAATAACATGCAAACTCCATATAGAAACACCCTCGCGGAGCACCAGACTCGAACCCAGGACCTTCTTGATGTGAGGTGGATGTGCTCACCGCTGCATAACTGGGTTTTTTTTTTTTTTTTTTTCTTTGCAAACAAATTGAAATTCAACTATTTTAAACTCATGATATTAAACTTCATTTTAATAAACACACACCTCAATCTAATAAAATGTTACTTCCCCTCTGGTGCCCCAAAACCTTAAACACAGTTTAAAAGCCCATATTTATATTCTTGAATTTTAAGGGTTAATTTGCCTTCGCTTTAGTTTCTGCTGTGCATTCAGAAAAAAGAAAGAAAACGGCCATTATGGAAACTAATCCCTTGTTTATGATTCTTCGCTTCCTGATGTATTCATGGACACGTGTATTTAAATACACACACACGTCGTGTCCCTCACCTTTTGACTGTATGTAATAGAGATTAAGTGAATATTAAGGTTAAAGCACTGAATTCAAACCAAGACCTCTGGAGTGGGTTTTTTTGTTTTGTTTTAATATGCATGACTATTTTCATTCTCCTGGTTTCTCTTTATATTTTACTTTTCTTGCTGTTGCCTGAAATTTATGCCCAAATGTCGTCAATGGCCAAACATACAAAAAGGAACCCCACGGGGATCAGGTCCCGTTTTTAAAGCTCACATTGAGTGGAAAATCCTTGACGATCCCCAAACCCACTAACGAGGTGGAACGTGTCCGTGTTGTGATGGAAGGAGAGGCAATTCCTGAGACGTGAAAAGATAATTATTTATCCACCTGCAGAAATTCTAAAGGTTTGTAAGCTTTTTAAATGGCCGTGCAGGTTTGTTTTGCTGTAATGCGTGTTGAAAGTGGAAATGGAGTGTGTTGCGTGGGACCCTTCAGGCATTTCCACCTTTCTGACTTGTTTATTAAACTGGAAGGTCCAGGAACTACCTGCTCTCTGTAAAGCACAGTCTGCCTTTATTTACTTTTTCTTTCTTTCTTTCTAATCCCAGTGCAGGGTTCTTTCCAGTTGCCCAAAGCATCTGTTTGGATTTTCCCATAATGCTGCAGTGTAATTCAGTCAAGTCAGAAATACCAGCAGTAGAAACATAACTCAAAAGAAATGCAGCCTAATCCCTCTTTAATGCAAATCCGTGTTGTTTTATTCTGTGTTAAAAGGTGAACGGGAGGAACCTGTTGTCGGTGGATTATGACAGGACTCTGAAGACAGAGAAGATTTACGACGACCACCGGAAATTCCAGTTAAAGATCGTGTATGATGCGGCGGGTCACCCTACGCTGTGGGTCCCCAGCAGTAAACTCATGTCTGTGAACCTGACATACTCCAGCAGCGGCCAAGTGACGAGCATTCAGCGGGGGGCGACGGTGGAGCGGGTGGAGTACGACAGCCAGGGACGCATCATCTCTAGAACCTTCGCTGATGGCAAGTCGTGGAGCTACACTTACCTGGACAAGGTGAGAACATCAGAATGTATAAGAAATATCTCTGGATTCGATTTAGACCATGAGCAGCTCGGCTCCGTGACTGTGAGGAAATAGTGAAAATAAGTACAATAAACAAACAAGAGCACGCAGAGCGCAAACCTCCACGAAGCTTAAAGATTCCCTGGATGAAGTATATTATTTTAAAAAGTCAGTCATAGCTTCTAAAAAAA
Organism: Plotosus lineatus; assembly: GCA_024760905.1. Lineage (NCBI taxonomy): Eukaryota > Metazoa > Chordata > Actinopteri > Siluriformes > Plotosidae > Plotosus > Plotosus lineatus. The sequence continues at coordinate 19,714,502 of CM045736.1, read as the reverse complement.
TTTTAAAAATCCTGGAGCCAGAATTTGATCCGGATCATCTCCAAAATCTGAGGACCTCGTCTTTCTCAAAACCCCACCCCTAGAAGAAATTTCATGAAAATACATACAGTAAAACCTCCGCTGACGAACGCTTAAGCTCACGAACTTTTCGCCTCAAGAACATTAAATTTGCGAGCATATTGTCTCTGCTGACGAACTAGTTTTCGGCGGACGAATCAAACCACGCGGTCGAACAGCGCCACGGTGGCGGTCACGAGAAGCTTACGCACGCTCACGGCGTCACAGTTCGTCACCCCCTTTCTTTGAGTGCGGAAGTGGTTTGTGTTTGCTAGACATTTTGGACCATATTGAGTGTACTTTTGCTATTATGGGACCGAAAAAGACCCCACCACAGGCGGAGATCATTGAAAAACACGAACGAGGTGTGCGTTTGTGTGACTCAGCATCCCAGTACCAGTACGCTTAGTCTACCACCATCCTTAAGAACAAGGAAGCTATTAAGGGTGCGTGTGTGGCTATGCGTGTTTCCAAACAGTAGGCGTTTCCAAACTCTCCTTCCAAACAGTAAGTCCCTCCCTCCCTCCCTCCTCCTCCCACTCCATTCCATCAAGCCATCAACTACCATCACAAAGGTAAATAAAACGACTTTGTTATACAGTACAGTTTATTTCTTTAATTACAATACAATAGCACATTTATTATACATAAAATAAGGTATATTTTTGTGTAGTTTTAAGGCTTATTTAGTAGAAAATTATGTTTTATGGGGACCTGGGAACGGATTATTCTCATTTTAATGGTTTCTTATGGGAAATAAATGTTCGGAAGACGAACTTTTCGCCTTACACACACTTTCTGGGAACCAATTATGTTCGTGAGCTGAGGTATCACTGTACTTAACCTTTTGTTAACACACACACACACACAAAGCAACATATTAGCACAGCTATAAAAATAACCAAATTAATTCAAACACCAACAAACATGAAAATACATTTATTGTGGTTCCGAGTACTTGAGAATAATAATATTAATACCACTGAAAAATGTAGTTATCCATCAAAAACATTGTTGAGAGGTAATAATCTGAGGCTTGCAGCAAGTGCAGATTTCTATTTATTTCTTTAAACAGATTTCCTTGCTTCTGTTTAAAGCATCAACAAAATTACAATAGCGTGATGTTTGAAATTTGGATGAATTCCCCACTGCACAGTCAGGAAAGATATTTTACCCACCTGATGAAAGTGCCAGAAGTGGCCCAGTGGTAAGGTGTTGGATTACTGATCCCAAGGTCGGGGGTTCAAGCGGGTATCACCGGGTTGTCACTGCTTCCCCCCCAGTGGACTAACTGGGTTAAGGCCAGCTATGTCTCTCACTGTCTGTGGTGGGAGGTTCATGTAAAATAACCATTGCTGACTTTTGTAAAGAGAAGCTTTCTGCCCCGCGTTGGCCTGACGAGCTGTCCAGGGGGTACTCTGCCCTCGCCCAGAGATGGGCACCAGCCTCCCTGTGGCCTTAATCAGGATTAAGTGGTTAAGAAAATGTTTTGAAAAAGTTTGAGTGAAATCGCCCGAAAAGTCCTGTGTTGGTTGTTGTTGTTCTGCCAGTACTCTATTCCTTTTCTTTTCAGCCTCTTCCCGTTCTCGGGCGTCGCCACAGCGAATCATCTGATTCACACATTTGATTTGGCAGAGGTTTTTACGTCGGATGGCCTTCCTGTCACAACCCTTTAGCAAGGGACAGAAACACGCTGACGACTTTGCAGCTATTCTTTATGAAAGTCAGCAATGGTTCTTTTACATGCCTCTCACCATAGACAGTGAGAGACATGGCCTGCCTTTGATAACCCAGTTAGCTGCACTGGGGGGGCAGTGACAACCTTGTGGAGAGTGGGACTCGAACCCCCAACCTTTGGATCAGCGATCCTGCGCCCTATCCACTAGATCATCACTGCATTCTGCCTGTACTTGACTATGCGTTACAAATACGTCGCTGGATACAATCACTTAAAATAGAGTACAGACAGTCGTCGACTTACGACCACGTTTGGTTCCGGCAGACCGGTCTTAAAGCGATCTGGTCGTATGTCGACTTTCCATCCAAATACACTCATGCCAAACAAAAACCGATTAATAAATCTCACGCATTTAAATCTATACATCTATTTTCAATTCCACGTCACTGTGACACGCAGCGGAAAGCCAATCCTTTCTGTACTCCACTGTGTGGGCGGGTCCGATAGCTTCAAACTCCAATTTTATTGAATTATAACAACAGCCACAGTGTTTTTGAGTAAACAGATAAAATTTCCCTCGTTTTGATCAGCTCATTTCCACAAAGCCAAGCACAGCTGGCAAGCAAATACAAATGGACAGACATGGAAAAACTTCAACCCGCAGACCAGCTGATTGCCAAAACTTGAGACGCGCATCCTGTCACAAACACTGCAGCGTGTGAGAGCAATAAAATTAGAATTTCAAAGTATCGGACCCGCCCACACACAGAAAGTATTGGCTCTCCGCTTCGCACCACAATGACATGGCATTGAAAATAGATGAATAGATTTTCTCTGAGCAGTTAGAAAGTGAAGCTGCATCATCTCCTGCTTGGCCACTTAAGATTTCTGGCACTGCCGGCAGTACAAACAACTGTCGTACGCAACACTCGCATTGCAATGAATCATGCTTCACAACTTTTGTGGTCGTAAAGTCGATCAGACATAACTCACATTTATATTTTCATATAAATATTCACCCATGTTGCTTAAAATTTTGAAAACAATGGCATAAGTGAGGATAAAGGCGGAACCAAATATTTGTGTGCACGCACGGATTTTTTGGGGGGCGGGGCAATGTAGATAAGAGAATGATGAAATGATTATGCGGGAGGAGTGAGTACCAGGCGGAGTGTAAATCCCATACTGCAGTAAAAAGATGTTTAAGTGTGAAATTCAAGCCGAAACGCAGAAGAACGCGTGACCTTCTAGTGCAGTTAAAGTTTAGGTTTGAAGTTGACGCTGAGTCTTGCGAGTTGAGAAAAACATTCGTTTGTAGTCAGCAGACTCCATCAGAGCTTTGACTGGATCGCGGTGTGACCACGGGTGCTCAGCTGGAGATTTATCAGAGGTGCTGACTTCTTAATTTCCCTCTCAGGATTCAGAGGACACACTCACAGCCCTGCGCCAGCATCCCAAAATAACAACCAAAGAAAAAAAAAAAAAAAAAAAAAAAAAAACTGGTTTGTAGGACAAAGAGCTGGGCGTACTGCGGGTTTGTGAAATTTCCTTTGAATTATGGAGACTTTGTGGATCCGGTGTTTGCTGTAGAGAGACGGAGGAAGAAGGAATAAAGGGTTGTTTGTGTGAGGGATGGCTTTAGGAGCTCCGTAAAGAAAGACTTATGGGTAAAAAAAAAAGGAGGCTCAAGGGAAGAGTCTGGGTTTAAAGGCCAAATAAGGAAAGAAAGAAGAAAGAAGGTTCAGTTTGTGAAAACTTAGTGAGAACCTTCACAAGTTCAAACTTTACTTCTTATTTTATAATTGATCATCACTGACCATGTGGGGGGAAAGGGTGGCCCGGTGGTAAGGTGCTGGATTACCGATCCTAAGGTCGGGAGGTTCAAACCTCACAATCAACGGTTGTTACTGCTGTTCCCCACCCGTAGAGCTAACTGGTTTAACCACGGCCGGCCATGTCTCTCACGGTCTGTGGTGGGAGGTTCATGTAAAAGAACCATTGCTGATTTTCGTAAAGAGGAGCTGCATAGCCGTCAGCGTGTTTCTGCCCTGCGATGGCCTGGCGAGCTGTCCAGAGAGTACTTTGCCCCTGTCCAGAGTTGCCGGAGGTGGGTGAATGCCTCCCTGAGGCAATAATTAGGATAAAGCGGTACAAAAGAATGGTCATGTGGGTGTGGCAAGAAACATACTTCTAATATTTTATATTCTTTTATAAGTTATTATTCAGCAGAGTAGTTCATCCTGAAGGTCTCACTCTCTCATACATACATATATACTAGTCCTTCTCAAAAAATTAGCATATTGTAATAAAGTTCATTGTTTTCTGTAATGTACTGATAAACATTAGACTTTCATATATTTTAGATTCTTTACACACAACTGAAATAGTTCAAGCCTTTTATTGTTTTAATACTGATAATTTTGGCAAAAAAGTAAAGAAAAACCAAAAATCCCTATCTAAAAAAATTAGCATATTTCATCAGACCATTTAAAAAAAAAAAAAAAAAAAAGTGTTTTTAATACAAAAAAGTCAACCTTCAAATAATTATGTTCAGTTATGCACTCAATACTTAGTCAGGAATCCTTTTGCAGAAATGACTGCTTCAATGCGGCGTGGCATGGAGGCCCAGGATGCTTCGATAGCGGCCTTAAGCTCATCCACAGTGTTGGGTCTGGTGTCTCTCAACTTTCTCTTCACAATATCCCACAGATTCTCTATGGGGTTCAGCTCAGGAGGGTTGGCAGGCCAATTGAGCACAGTAATACCATGGTCAGTAAACCATTTAGCAGTGGTTTTGGCACTGTGAGCAGGTGCCAGGTCGTGCTGAAAAATGATATCTTCATCTCCATAAAGCTTTTCAGCAGATGGAAGCATGAAGTGCTCCAAAATCTCCTGATAGCGAGCTGCATTGACCCTGCCCTTGATAAAACACAGTGGACCAACACCAGCAGCTGACGTGGCAACCCAGACCATCACTGGCACTGGCACTTGACACTGGACTTCAGGCATTTCCTTCTCCCCAGTCTTCCTCCAGACTCTGGCACCTTGATTTCTGAACAAAATGCAAAATTTTCTTTCATCCGAAAAAAGTACTTTGGACCACTGAGCAACAGTCCAGTGCTGCTTCTCTGTAGCCCAGGTCAGGTGCTTCTGCCGCTGTTTCTGGTTCAAAAGTGGCTTGACCTGGGGAATGCAGCACCTGTAGCCCAGTCCACTGCTTCCACAGGTCCCCCAAGGTCTGGAATCGGCCCTTCTCCACAATCTTCCTCAGGGTCCGGTCACCTCTTCTGGTTGTGCAGCGTTTTCTGCCACACTTTTTCCCTCCCACAGACGCCCCACTGAGGTGCTTTGATACAGCACTCTGGGAACAGCCTATTCGCTCAGAGATTTCTTTCTGTGTCTTACCCTCTTGCTTGAGGGTGTCAATGATGTCCTTCTGGACAGCAGTCAGGTCGGCAGTCTTACCCATGATTGCAGTTTTGAGTTATGAACCAGGCTGGGAGTTTTTAAAAGCCTCAGGAATCTTTTGCAGGTGTTTAGAGTTAATTGGTTGATTCAGATGATTAGGTTAATAGCTCGTTTAGACTACCTGAACATGATATGCTAATTTTTTGAGATAGGAATTTTGGGTTTTCATGAGCTGTATGCCAAAATCATCAGTATTAAAACAATAAAAGACATGAAATATTTCAGTTGGTGTGCAATGAATCTAAAATATATGAAAGTTTAATTTTTATCAGTACATTACAGAAAGTAATGAACTTTATCACAATATGCTAATTTTTTGAGAAGGACAAGTATATCTCGTGTCTGCATTTTTTTTTTTTAAATTTACTGTATTAATCCTGCATTAATGGGGCAGTGGTGGTCTAATGGTATAGGGCGCTGGATCGCTGATCCTAAGGCTGGAGGTTCGAGTCCCACTCTCCACAAGGTTGTCACTGTCCCACTCCGTGCAGCTAACTGGGTTATCAAAGGCGGGCCATGTCTCTCACTGTCTATGGTGAGAGGGTCATGTAAAAGAACCATTGCTGACTTTCGTAAAGCGTAGCTGCAAAGCCGTCAGCGTGTTTTTGTCAGGAAGGGCATCTGACGTACAAACCTATACCAAAACAAACATGCGAATCATTCACTGTGGCGGCCCCTGAAAAGGGGAAAAAGCCGAAAGGAAATCTCTCAATCCTGCAAGGAAAATTCATTCCTCTGCATTTAGCACATGCTCAGAGCAGTTGGCTGCCACACACATTGTGGTTCCCGGAGAGCAGTTGGGGGTTATGTGCCTTGTTCAAGGACACTTCAGCCACGACAGTGAAGGAAGGGAAGGTGCTGCTCACTAAACCACCAGCACACATTTTTTTTCTGCTGGTTCGGGAATTAAACCAATGACCTTTCGGTCCCAAAGCTGATTCTCTATCGGCTACCCCCCTCAGCTAAAATCACTACTACTACTTGGACACCCGAAGGCGTGTTTCCAAAGCCTCTTGTCAGCCATCAGTATGGCAATCTCTTTCGCCTCAGGCACTTCTACATCCCTTAGTGTGTCAATAAAGGTAGTTTTTGGTCTACACCTTCCACGGTGAAAGCTAAAAATCACATAAAGCAAATACTGGGATCCCTCACTACTTCGTGGTCCAATTCATGTGGCTTCAGTGCATCGCGTTTTTTTTTTTAAATATTCATCAAATTAAAAAAATAAGGAAATTAAGGATGAATAGGAGAAAATTTAAGGAAAATGCTGCAAAAACAAGACCAATTATGCAAAAAAAAGAAAAAAAAACACCTCCCATCAAAACTAGTTACATTCTTGTGAGGTGCGCATCTGAGTGCGTGAACCCGCATCTGTGCGTGTGACGCATCTGTGTATTTATATTTTGTTTACATCTTATGCATTATTTTTGAATGTTTAATTGTTATTACAAGCATTTATAGCATTGAATATGTATTTATTGATATTACATATACATGTATGTCGGTTGGGGGGGGTGATCTACTTTGTGGAATTCAGTGGTCGCGTGGGGATCTCGGTCCCAGTTATCCCTGTACCTCACAATCGCTCTGCTACTTTCTCATCATCTGGAACTTGGTCAAATTTAATTATTCACATGTTGAGTCTAATATTTTCCAAAATCTATAAAGAATTAAAAGAACAATCCCCACTCAACATGTACCACATGGACACATGCAGCCTGCCACAAAAAATTTATTCAGATACATCCAGCGGGGGGGGGGGGGGTTGTTGTTATTTTTTTCCCGGTAAAACTTTTTTTGTTGCTTGTGTTTTGAGTTTCAGTTCAGTGTAAATAGTACAGTTAGAGTCGATAAATAAAATCCTACATTTACAATTTATATCCAGAGTAGAATTTCCTGTTTTTCTTAATTTATGGACTGTGAATCGCACAGCAATTTATGGTTCTGTGTGTAACCAATTGTGTCCACGGCAGTTACATACGGAACCGACCCATTTCTCTTGTGAGGAGTGAGGGTTCCATGCTACGACCTTCACTGTACCACCGAGTTCCTCCTGAAGTGTATTTATTTCACAGATAGCCGCACTAATTAATTTATGTAAATAAAATATAAACACACACATACGGACGCAGCTGCGCACCTCACAAAAATGTAAGTAGTTTTGATGGGCGGTTTTGGGTTGTTTAGGGTTTTTTTGGTTTTTTTTGCATAATTGGCCTTGTTTTGTGGCATTTTCCTTAACTTTTTCCCCTATTCTTCCTTAATTTTCTTATTTTTTTTAACTCTATGAATATTTAAAAAAAAAAAACAAAAAAAAAAAAAAAACACACACACTGCGATGCACTAATGCCGCATGAATTGAAGCGCGAAGTAGCGACAGATCCTTTTATTAATGATCATTATTATGATTATGATGATCTCTTCGTGTGATACTTGACGTACAGCTCTATGAGCCGAACTCTCGAGTGCGTACGAGTACACTCACATCATTACATTAATGGCTTTGACTCCTGAGAAGCAGTTGACTATAAATTTCTTTCAGCTCATCGATAAATCCAGGGATTAATCAATAGCTCGTTAGGTTGTGCTCGTTACACACATGTCAGTCAGGATTTATATTACAGTAATGATGCTCAGGTGAAGTTTGGGGTGTATAAATCTGAAGAGGTTTCACAACGTTCATCACTCCTCTTCGTTCTGATCACTATGGATTCTGTGTCTCTCCCCCCCCCCCCACCCTTTTTTTTTTTTTATAAAATTACACCATCGTTGTGTCAAAGAAATACAAATCCAGGAGCGGCCGCAGTGTCTGAGGATGCTAGATAACATCATCCAAATATGCTTCGATAACATTACCCGGAGGAACATCCCAGCAGGGTTCTGTCGTGGGCTGTTTTTTTTTTTTTTTCCTTTCAGACCAGGAATTGAGGAAATGCGAGGGGAACAAAACAAGATAAATGATGTCGGTAGTTTTGGTGCTGGCGTTGTGCAGCAGGCCGTACAGCCCGACGTGCTTATTTATCACTGCTATTTATGCTGTCCATCAAAACCTCCACAAACAGGCTCAGAATAAACATGAGACCTCTTTCGATCACAGATCACAGCCGAGTTGCTGCGTAGGAGGTTTGAGTCTACATCTGAGGCTTATTAAAGATTCTGTTTATGATAGTACAAAAAAATAAATAAATAAAAAGAACAACCAACGGCGACTTCTCAGCCACAAGAGCAGCAGGTTTATACACTACAGTATGTTGAGAGGGTTATTACCCGCTGCCTCGCTAAGTGATTATGACTTTCACCCGAGCTTACCTTATGAGATAAGTGTAGAGGCAAAGGCCAGTAATTTCCGAACACTTCAGAATGATACATCCGAGCGTATTAAAATGAGGCATTTAGAAAATGAGGACCTGAATTAAAGGTGGAAATCAGCACTGGAACTGCATGCTAATATCGGCCCCAGAACTCTCGGTGCATCTTAAACACTGGGAAGGATCATTAATTGCTTGTTTCTTTTATTTCCAGTCCATGGTTCTCCTGCTCTATAGCCAGCGACAGTACATCTTCGACTTTGACCTCCAGGACCGGCTCTCTGCCATCACCATGCCCAGTGTGGCGCGTCACACCATGGAGACCATCCGGTCTATCGGATACTACCGCAACATCTATCATCCGCCCGAGAGCAACGCCTCGGTCACTGTGGATTATAGTGAGGATGGCCAGCTCCTGCGTGTGGCGCACTTGGGAACCGGCCGCCGCATCCTCTATAAGTACAGAAGGCAGAACAAGATCTCGGAGATCCTGTACGACAGCACGCGCGTGAGTTTCACCTATGATGAGACCGCTGGCGTCTTGAAGACGGTGAACTTGCAGAGTGAAGGTTTTATCTGCTCCATCCGATATCGTCAGATCGGCCCTCTAGTGGACAGACAGATCTTCCGGTTTAGCGAGGACGGCATGGTCAACGCCCGTTTTGACTACTCTTACGACAACAGCTTCCGGGTCACCAGCATGCAAGGGGTCATCAATGAGACACCACTACCCATCGACCTCTACCAATTTGATGACATCTCAGGCAAGGTGGAGCAGTTTGGCAAGTTTGGTGTGATCTACTACGACATCAACCAGATCATCTCTACAGCAGTCATGACCTACACCAAGCACTTCGACGTGCACGGCCGCATCAAGGAGATCCAGTACGAGATCTTTCGCTCCCTTATGTACTGGATAACCATACAGTATGACAATATGGGTCGTGTCACCAAGCGTGAGGTCAAGATTGGTCCTTTTGCCAACACCACCAAATATAGCTATGAGTATGATGTGGACGGTCAACTGCAGACTGTCTACTTGAACGAGAAAATGATGTGGCGCTACAGCTACGATCTCAACGGCAACCTTCACCTGCTCAACCCTGGTAACAGTGCTCGGCTCACGCCGTTGCGTTACGACCTTCGGGACCGCATCACGCGCCTCGGTGACATTCAGTACCGGATGGACGAAGATGGATTCCTGCGCCAGAGGGGAACCGAGATCTTCGAGTACAACTCTAAAGGCCTGCTGTTACGGGTCCACAGTAAGGCTAACGGTTGGACTATCCAGTATCGTTACGATGGACTGGGGCGGCGACTGGCATCCCGTAACAGTCTTGGTCAGCATCTTCAGTTCTTCTACGCTGATCTGAACTACCCTACACGCATCACTCACGTTTACAACCATTCAAGCTCAGAGATCACCTCACTCTACTATGACCTGCAGGGTCACCTGTTTGCTATGGAGATCAGCAGTGGCGAGGAGTACTACATTGCTTGTGACAACACCGGCACTCCACTGGCTGTGTTTAGCAGTAACGGGTTACTACTTAAACAGGTTCAGTACACTGCTTATGGAGAGATCTACTTTGACTCCAACCCGGACTTCCAGCTGGTAATCGGGTTCCATGGAGGATTGTACGACCCACTTACAAGGCTCCTTCATTTCGGAGAAAGAGACTACGACATCCCTGCTGGCCGCTGGACAACCCCAGATATTAGCACCTGGACCAGAGTGGGAAAGGATCCAACCCCCTTTAACCTGTACATGTTTCAGAACAATAACCCTATTAGCAAGGTGCACGATGTCAAAGAGTACGTTACAGGTAAGGACAAGTAGGATTTTTTTTTTTTTTTTTTTTTTATGAACTCCATCTGTTGTTGTATCCACACCGTCCATCCTGCCCAGGCCCTGCTAATTAAAATGAGTTCTGTGAATATTCAGGGATAAAAATGTTCAAAAGAATAAAATAAGCAAAAGTTGATTCATTTCTGTTGAATATCTGTCTCTAGATGTCAACATCTGGCTGGTAACATTTGGCTTCCACCTTCACAACGCCATTCCTGGGTTCCCGATTCCTAAATTTGACCTAACGCAACCCTCGCTGGAGATGAGAAAGAGCCAGCTCTGGGACGACCTTCCGGTATTTATAGCCTTCCTTCATCTCTCTTGACTGTTTATGTTAATCCCCCGAGTCAGTGGACATCCTGCTCTGTATGGTGTCCGGAGTTCACTACTCATCAGCCAATTAACAAGTCTTTCAGGATTTTAATTAGATGTGTAAATGCAACAGTGCTTCAGTCCTCACCTTATACGATTTTGTGCTCCGGGTTTCTCCAGCGTCCACAGTCAGACCTACTTGTTTTTGTAAAATTTTTTCAGGATTCTGAAGCAGCGGGCAAGAGAGAAAAGAAAAAGTTTGATTTTTAGTAGTAAACAGGAATTTAATGAGCGATTTATACGGAGAGAATCAACGGCACTGGTTTCACCCGAGTCCTCATCACGTCTGTTGCATGTCTTGGTTTTGAATAGCTTTCGCTTTGATAGAAAATTTTATGATCACACAACCCGCTGTGGTCTTGGGGTGTTATTGGGAAGCCTGTGATTATAAAGATTTTATTTCAGTCCTGATTTATTTCTACTTTGAGACATTTTACTTCAGGCAGCTGTTCGAGAAACAAAAACAGCTTTTCAGAGTTTTTTATTTTTTCTTCCTGTCCCTTACAGACCATATCAGGAGTCCAGGAGGAAGTGACACGTCAGGCCAAGGCCTTCTTATCTTTTGAGAGGATGCCAGAGATCCAGTTTAGCCGGCGTCACTCTGCACGGGATAAACCTTGGCTGTGGTTCGCCACGGTCAGGTCACTGATCGGTAAAGGGGTGATGCTTGCGATCACCAGCAAAGGCCAAGTCGCCACGAACGCATTGAACATCGCCAATGAAGACTGCATCAAGGTGGCAGCGGTGCTGAACAACGCCTTCTACCTGGAAGACCTTCACTTCACGATTGAGGGTCGAGACACGCACTACTTCATCAAGACGAGCCTTCCGGAAAGTGATCTGGGGGCATTACGGTTGACAAGTGGGCGCCGGAGTTTGGAGAACGGCGTGAACGTGACTGTGTCTCAGTCTACGACAGTGGTGAACGGGCGTACCCGACGCTTCGCAGACGTCGAACTCCAGTACGGCTCGCTGGCGCTACATGTGCGCTATGGCATGACTCTCGACGAGGAAAAAGCACGCGTACTCGAACAGGCCCGACAAAGAGCGCTAGCAAGCGCCTGGCAAAGAGAACAGCAAAGGGTTCGAGAGGGTGAGGAAGGAGCCAGGCTGTGGACCGAAGGAGAGAAACGGCAACTACTGAGCTCAGGGAAGGTTCTGGGCTACGACGGCTACTACATGCTGTCAGTGGAGCAGTACCCTGAACTAGCCGACAGCGCCAACAACATCCAGTTCTTGAGGCAGAGCGAGATCGGGAAGAGGTAACAACCGACTGCACGGCGATGCTTTAGCTGGGAAGAGAAGTACCAACAGACTGCACTGTGCCTAGTTGCCTCTCTCGTTTTCCCCTGTAGAAAAGACCCGAGATGAGGTCTGGATCCAACATGTCTCTCCCTCTGCAGCGTCAAAAACAAACTCTTTCTTGAAGCACTCGATAAGAACGTTTCTACACAGACTGCTTTAGCTTGGTCGAGCTAACAGACTGTTACCTAGCTGACCGTTTTGAGAGAAACAAGGTGAAGAAGTGACTCAGTCGCTCAGTACCGCCTCAGTTGCCTCACAATGTCTTGCCCTGGTTCTCCCTCTATACGGAATATATGTACTAATACTAATAGTCCCCCACCTGCACCCCTCCCCCACCCACTCACCCCAGACACAGGGTAGACAGACAGAAGCTGCCTCTCTATGTTCCCGTGTATAAAACCCTGGGCCGAGCTCCTAAACCCACGTTTCTTCAAACTGCAGAGTCAGACGGACGAACGAAACTCTCTCCAAAAGGACCCCTTGATAACATTTTTAAAAACTCTTCTCTGAATCGGAATCTTTTTTTGTGGGTTTTTTTTTTGTATAAAATTCTTAAAGATGGTACGCTTACGGGATTTTAAAAAAAAAAAAAAAAATTGAAAAAAAAGAAAAAAAAAGGAAGAATAGAAGGAATGCGTTTACATGAACCACTGCACTCGGCTAACGTACTTCACGTGTACAGAGCCTCTGGGTCGCGTCTCTCACTCTGAAAGCTCTTCTTGCAATCAGTGAAAAAATAATAGTAAGAATAATTCAAAGCGTTTTGTGGATGTTTTGGTTGGCGAGCCGTCCGGCTGTGAGAACTGAGACGGCCCGTGATTCTTTACTGCTTCGCTTTCTTTTACGGACTCTGTTACGATTCAGTATTCAGTCGAGTCTGCGTGTTCGATGTCATTGCTGAACCAGCTGGCGGATGTAGAGTAGAGAGCAAAACTAAAAGTTTAAAAATTATATATCATTACTGGCCTGTCTTTTGACAAGAGATGTGAGAGTATCTTTATGGATTTTTTAATCAAACAAACAAACAAAAAAAAAAAGTCCACTTAGCCGTACATCAATATTAGTCTCAGAGAAAGTAATTTATGTACAGTGTTTATACGTACAAAAAAACAAACAAAAAAAACAAAACAAATAAAACCTTAAAAAGATCGACTTTTGTTTTTCCCGTCTTGTCATGCATTACTGTTTACACTTCATGAACTTTAATATTTGATCTTATCAGAATTTATGGTAATGCTAATGGAAATAAAATCAGCTGTACTGTCTCATTAATCGGCGGCGTTTCATCTCGTACACGTTGGTTTCGCTCACGTTTGTGTTTCCGTTGGGTTTTTACGCTCTTGGCTGGTTTCATCGCTTGGCTGCTTTTTTCCATTTCGGTTTGAAATTAAACCACACGTGACTGTTACACGTGTTCATGTATGGAAACTCAAAACCCTCGGAATCGGATCAGGACGGAGCAGTGGCATAGCAGTTAGCGGGTCAACCACACAGCAAGAAGGTTCTGGGTTCGAGTCGAAAGTATTTCTATGTGCAATTTGTATGTTCTATTTGTGCTTGCGTGGGTTTCCTCCGGGCACTTCGGTTTCCTCCTGCGGTCCAAATACACAGTAGGCTAATCGGCTGCTCCAAGTCGCCCCTAGATGCGAGTGTGTTTTGCCCTGCAATAGACAGGTGAGCTGTTCAGGGTGTACCCTGCCCTCGCCTGGACACCAGCCTCCCCTTGACTCTAGAAGGATTAAGAGATGTTCAGCAAATGGATGAAAGGATAGATTACCATTGAAAACCGAATCATGAATGGGTGAATGCAAGAGACCAGAATCGCACTGAAGGACTACTGTGGAGCCACAAGTGGGTTTTCCGCACTAGGCTTCATTCGTACACGTCATATCACGGTTGAAAAGTTCATGTCGTGTTCTCTAAAGTGTGTGATTGCGACAACGTTGACTCTTGAGACCTTTTGCATAAAAAATTACAACCAAAAAACGAATTAAATAAATACACGCGAGAACGTTGCACTGAATGGCGAGATTTCATTTTCTGTGAGTAACATCAGGCATCAAAAAAATAAAACGCCATGTTCCGGATAGTCTCGGAACCGGGAGTCTAGTCCAAGCGCTGTGCGTTTGTGATCTGAAGAACGTTAAACTCCTTTCCTGATCTGACAATCTGTTTCTTGCCATAACAAGCCCCCACAGTGACGCCGCAGCTTCGTGATCCTCCAACATTTAAAAAAAAAAAAAAAAAAAAAGTGCTACATTCTCAGCACTAATAGAACACCACAGCACTGCGTTTCACTTAAAGTGGCACTTAACGCCAGACGCACCCGAAATCCGCGGTGACCGGCGAAAACGGGAATGTAAAAGGAAACACGAACGCCGTTCTTGGTCTGGCGGTTTGTTGCTGCCAATCTGAAAGCACTTCCAGCACCGTAAAGGTCATGTGCAGAAGTCTGGCATTCGAACGCAATGGTTTGATGATGGATTATTTAGCGGATCTGCTTTTACCACGACTCATAATGTAACAGTTACTTTCCTTCACATCAGGACTGAATCAGACGTGTGTGGAACGGACTGAATGTTTGCTTTCTAGGTCTCACTCCACTTCTGTCCTGTCCGGCGGTCTGGATGATCCCTGCAGGTGTCTGCAAATTTATAGAGGATGTTTTTGAATAAATGATGTGTTTATATCTTTCTGTTTTATGGAAGATTTTTGTTTTGTTCATGTTTTTTTGTATAAATATAAAAACCTGCAGTTGAGGTACAAGGTGACATGAGGAGGAGCTTCCGACAGTCTCGCCGTAAATATGGACTAGAATGCACTGCGCTCATGTTCTGCTCCGTTTCTTGTTTCTTCAGCAAACTTGGTCGGGGTTTTCTCTCTCTTTTTTTTTTTTTCCCCCCCCCATTGCGGAGGTTAAAAATTAAAAAAAAAAAAAAAAAGGTGGTCAAGCGCAATTAAGTGCCTGGATACACATTATTGGGCCAAAAAACAAAAAAAGAAATAAAAAAAAAAAACAAAAAAAAACACTTGAGTTTTTAATGTACTGTCCAGGCAATCATTAGCAAGTCCAATCTACACTCCAGTCTGATTTCACGTTTCTGTGCCAACGGGGTGTGAACTCGAGGCAGCGGCCATCTCGGCCTGGTTATCTGATTTATGAACTACTGAAAGAGGGCAGCGCGTATGAAATACGACGGGGGTGAAGTGTATCCAGGCCTTTAAGTGCAGTTGTAAACTAATCTGAAGGAGGTCACTGCTGGACCCGTTACGTTTTTACTTTGCTACATGTTAATGCTCCACAGACGCCAATCATTTAAATAAAAACATAATAATCCAAATGTTTCTGCTCTATTTATTCACATCCATGAGCACAGACACCATGAACTTTCATTTACAGGAACTCCAATCGTGCGCTCAGTGATCAGACTGCACACATGCAGCTACTTAACTCCACATGTGGCTATTTAGCGGCGCGTGCACATATTTAATAGCACACGTGGCTACTTAGCACACACGTATATTTGATAGTACACGCGGCTACTTATTAGCGCACACTAATATTTAATAGCTCACACACCTAGTTAGCAAACAGCACATGAGTATATAAACCATCACACTGCACCGCAGTACACACAGATATATAACGGCACACACGGCTACCAAGCAGCGCGGATCGTGTATATATATATAAAGGTTATATAACATGATATTAAACTTTGGAGTAGGCGGCACGGTGCGTAGTCTTTCGCACATCCGCCTCACAGCAAGAAGGCCCTGGGTTTGATTCCCAGCTCGGGTGTTTGTGGAGTTTGCATGTTCTCACTGTGCTTGCGTGGGTTTCCTCCGGGTGCTCCGGTTTCCTCCCACAGTCCAAAAACATACACAGTAGGTTAACTGGCTGTTCCAAATCTCTTCTAAGCGAGTGCGAGTATAAATGATTGTGTGAGTGTCGGCCCTGCGATGGCCCGGTGAGCTGTCCAGGGTGTACCCCACCCTCGCCCAGAGTCGGATGAAATGGGCGCCAGCCTCCATGCGACCCGAATTAGGATTAAGCGCTTTAGAAAAATGAATGAACTTGAGTAAATTTATAGCATACGGTCAACAAATTTCATTGGTAATGTCAACATGGCAGACAGTGGGCGTGGCTTGGATTCCAGCTCAGAGTATAAATGTAAATCAGCATATTTTGTTGAAATAATATTCATAGATTTGAACCGATAGCCAACTGATGAGTGCGAGCTAAAATAGCTCAGTAATGTTACTGAAATGCATGCTACAGGACACCAAGTTGCTAACTAGCATTGTTTAGAAATAACTACGTTTTCTAGTAAACCAAATGCAAATACTAGTTAACTAGCTAACTAGCTAATAAGTATAAATGAAGGGCGGGGCATGTCTGCTCGAAAAATGGCATTTTTCCACACATTAAGGTCACTAGCCTGCTTTCGCTAGTATCGAAAAAGCAGGTTTTTCTCGTGACTGGCCCTTTGTGGGACGCAGACAGGACATGAACGGCTGACGTGAGCTCACAACTACTGTCGTTTGCAACATTTAAGCACGGAAACATCATCTGCTCCATTGTTTAGCACCTCCACTTCTTTTTAATCATATTTTGAGCTGTCAGCTTGCGAACAGAATTATGGGATTGTGGGGGGTTTTTGTTTGGTGTTTCTTTTTTTCGCAAAGCTGCCTGAAATATGGCTACAGTAAGGAAGCTCAGGAGTCCATATGCCATGTTACGAAAGGTACGGGTGCTATTTAATTCATTTTAACAACACACAAAGCCGCAAAGCAGCTTTACAGAAATCCGGATGTGGATTTAGACACAGATCGCTTTCCCAGAAGCACCGACACTGCACAAAAATGCTGGCCCACATAAGCGCTGTTCAACATGACACACTTCTCATTACACAGACGCTGCCTTCGTACAAGGTTTATGATAATCATGCGTTTAAATGGTGGTAAGCATTACACTAACTGTGTCGCCATTATAGATTGTATACATATGTACATTACGTACACAAGCCATAACTAGTGATCGTAATAATAACCATCCTTTTCTCCGTTAGTGCAGATAAACTTCCACAGCGTTAACTAATTCACGAATCCGGGCTACCGCAACAGCCGGGAGTCCGTGGGAGCCGATTGGCCAAGCTCTCACAGGGGAGGGACGGCATACGCTCACTTCCCTGTCATTCACAGCGATTAGCAGCCGATCAAGGGCATCTGTGAGCTCATTCATACGAGGGGAGATATGCTTTCCCTCCGAGTGTATTAGACCCGCCCCAAATACTCATGCACTGCAATTTCAATCACAGAGGGGGCGTGTGTATGCTTTCGCGTCCCCCCCGTGGTTGGTGGTGGTCGTGTGAAGAGGAGGTGATACCTGAGGTAGGAATTGGATATAAATAGATTAGGGAGTGGGCAGTGGCGGTCTAGTGGTATGGGGCGCTGGATTAGTGATCCACAAGGTTGTCACCGCCCCACCCAGTGCAGCTAACTGGGTTACCGAAGACCGGCCATGTCTTTCATGGTCTATGGTGTGAGGCATGTAAAAGAACCATTGCTGACTTTCGTAACGAGTAGCTGCAAAGCCGTCAGCGCGTTTCCGCTCTGCGATGGCCTGGCGAGCTGTCCAGGGTGTACTCTGCCCTCGCCTGGAGTTGGCTGAGATGGGCGCCAGCCTCCCCGCGACCCTAACTAAGCAGTTACAGAAAATGAACTGAACTGATAAATTAGAGAGAAAATAGAGGTAAAAACAAAAAAGACCAACATTAACTAATTCACATATATTACATTTATCAGATTCGGTCCCCAAAGCATCCTGGGAATTTTTTTCTATCACCCGGTTTACAGCGGTGCTTCTCAATTATTTTTTTGTAGAACCCTGGAAAGAAACAAACAAACAAAAAACAAACATTTCACGCCCCCCACCGCCCCGCGAGCAACTATAAATAGGATTATTTATCCATAAAATATTTATGAGTACACCTCTGCGTAACATTGAATCTTTATTAACATTATTGTAAGTTAAACTATATTTCTTTTTTGTTTTTAAAGAAAATCCTCATTAAACATTGTTTATGTGAAAAACCGCTACACCAAGGGTCAGGGACCTGTGGCTCGCGAACCAAATGTGGCTCTTTTGATGATTGTATTTGGCTCTCAGAAAAATCAGGTGTCCTTTCTTCACAGAATAACGAAAACATAATTTCACTGTCATTTAAATTAAAATACAAAAAAGCCATCAAATAAAACAAGAACAGATGAATAAATCTCACGCATTTAAATCTACACATCTATTTTCAATGCCACGTCACTGAAGCCAAGCACAGCTGGCAAGCAAACAAGACATGGAAAAACTTCAACCTGCAGACCAGCTGATTGCCAAAACTTGGGACGCACTTCCTGTCACATAAACACCATCTTCCTGTCACAAACACTGCAGCGTGTGCAGCGTGCCGTATTGACCACGAGTCTTATGTACGCTCAAATTGTTGGTCTTTTTCAGTTTAGTTGTATTCAGTATTAAATATATATAGATCAGAGAATTTGATTTTAAAATGTCTTTTTTTGGCTCTCAGTCAAAAAGGTTCCCGACCCCTGTGCTACACCATAGTGCGACAACAAGAGCGCCACTGCTAACTAGTGGAGTGGAGGTGCAATTACACTTAATTCTCATCCACAAGTCCAGAAAAGCAGGGCGGTGGTGGTCTAGTGGTATAAGGCGCCGAATCGATGATCCAAAGGTTGGGGGTTCGAGTCCCACTCTCCACAAGGTTGTCACTGCCCCCCCCCCCCCCCCAGTGCAGCTAACTGGGTTATCAAAGGCCGGCCATGTCTCTCACTGTCTATGGTATTAGGCATGTAAAAGAACCATTGCTGACTTTCGACAAGAATAGCTGCAAAGCCGTCAGCGTGTTTCTGCCCTGCGATGGCCTGGCGAGCTGTCCAGGGTGTACTCTGCCCTCGCCCTGAGTTGGCTGAGATGGGCACCAGCCTCCCCGTGACCCTAATTAGGATGAAGCGGTTACAGAAAATGAACGGAATGAAGTCCAGAAAAGCATGTTCCCCAGGATCATACACGCTTTCCCCGGCATCATACTGTGACCCCCCGGGGGGGGGGGGGGGGGGGGGAACTGGTTTACAGTCCTTATCTGCATACGATACACTTGGGTTATGTGGGTGGGGGTTAGATGACCACTGCATCTTTAGTCCTAAAAGAATTGGCATTCCCCATCCTAAACTGAGGAGTGATGCCAAGAAGGCCTGGGCCACCTAGGGACCAGCAGGAATGATGAGGAACAAGGCAAACCTCCACAAGTCAGAAGCTGTTTAAAAACTGGCACCTGTTGCATGTTGTTGATTGAGCAGAAAAAAGAAGGTCAATAGATTTTATGAAAACTGAAAAACTTGTAGAGAAAAAAAATTACAGCTGTTAAACACTCAAACCTTTCAGTGATGGTGATTTACAGAGTAATCTGTGGTGATGATTTGCAGGTCTAATCTGCACGTGTGATCTCATCCATTCTTTCTCTGAACCTCTTAATACTAATTAGGAGATGTTGCCCATCTCAGCTAACTCTGGGTGAGGGCAGGGTACACCCTGAACAGCTTGCCAGACCACTGTAGAGCATAAACATGCCGAGGAAGCCGCAGTAACATACTCTATACGAATGATAGTGATGGTTCTTTTCCATGCCTCCATTCACAGACAGTGAGAGGCTCGGTGGATCCTCTGCTCACCCAGTTAGCTGCATGAGGAAGGAGAATCTGTTGTGGAAATCCACGGTGACAATTTGCGAGGATAATCTGCAGAGATCATCTTTGGTGACAATTTGAGGTCGCAATCTGCGGAGTAATCTCTGTGGGTAATTTGTGGTGATAATTCAAATTATTAATCTGTGGTGACACTACGCGCTGGTAATCTGCGGTGGTATTCTGGGCTCGTATGCAATTTTAGCTCTGATTGACACCAGAATCCGGTCCTACTTCCAGAAACCTAAATTTATCCATTTCCCTGATGCTAACGTATGTACAGGATGAACACTCAGATTTACAGTCAGCTGATCATCTGCACATGCCTCTATAGGAACTATATAATCGTCGAGTTGTTTTTACAGGTTCCTTAAAGACCCAACCGTTCTATTAAGTTCTAGAGGCTGAGGAAAAATCACAAGCATAGGTGAAATATGAAATACACACGGTCCCTCCTTGTCCAAACACTGCGTGTTCATTCATCATGATTGACTTAAGAATGATGTTATAGACCCAGTGAGCGAGAGCGAGTGTGTTTTTCTGCCTCCGATTGTTCCTTTGAGGTCCTAACACGGTCTGAGCGCTTAAGACAAACGACCGTTCCCTCCGTTCCTGCGTGACCCATCAAAAACACGCAACGAGCCAAACCTTCTCCTCAGTCACGGCCCGCTGCGTCTCTCTAATTCTCCTCTCAGCCATCCATCAGCTCCAGCTTCAACACAAAGGCCCAGAAGAAACAAGCTTTCATCATTAGGAGAGCGAAAAATCCGCCTCCATATATTACCCAGAAAGCCCATGCAGCCGAAAGATACTCCTCCGCCTAATGTTTTCTCTAAAGCACATAGGCATCGTAAGCCGAGCTCGAGATCTGGGCTTGGATCCAAGAAGCCGGTGCTTGGGGTCTGAGACGCAGCCGATGAGAACGGGTCAGAAGATGCTGAGAGGGCTGGTAACAACGCAGAGCGAGTGGAAATGACTTCAGCAGAAGATCTTAGCACGAGTGTCATGGAGAACATCCATCACTCTCCGTGTTTACATGGCGATGAAGACAATAAATCCAGGACCTTATGGTGTGTTGAGTCAGGTGGAACCAGAGAAGGAGAGCGGTGGTCAATCCCTATCGAACATTCCACACCTGTTCAGTACGTTCTCCACGGCTCCGTTACACAACGGGGAAAAAAAAAAAATTAATAAATTGCACGTTACAGTTTTTATTGGCGCATCGATGACACTTATGCGCATCGCAATTTATAAATGAACAGATGGACTTAAACAGATGTTCAAGTAGAAACGGGCTGTGGGTTGTTACCTGAGGTATCGATAAAAACATGAAACATCGAAGAGCTGGTTAACCACGGCGACTTTCAGCTGCTTCAGTCAATTCCGGGTCGATTTCATATGTTGTGTTATTTTATGCTCTCCAGCTCACACTCGAAATAAAGAGCCTGATGCGGCGTCTTGGTTCACCAACAACCATATGTGCATCTCCATGTAATACACCCTGTACTCAGGTGTACAATGACAGGGTTGAATTCTTACAGGGTGGCGGTGTTCCAAATCGAGCATTGCAAGTCATATGCGTTCCTCCCAACCTGCAATTTTGCGTTCCCAGAACGTTTGTTTTTGGTTATGAAAACGTTTACAGAATTCTACAGGGTTCTGGGAACGTTATCCGGAAAAATTATGCGATAACCTGAGAGCTAAGCCTTTTCAAATAATAATAATAGAAGATTTCACGATTCTGTCCGTATAATTATGAACGAGACTGATGATCGGATGCGGTTCAGACTCCGTACAGATGATAACTACACAGTTACACAACTCATTTTTTACAGATGAAATAATGTGAGATTTCAGGCCCATTTTCCTACTACATTATACTTTGCGAATGGAAAAATATTTATGCTAAATATATACGTTTACCTGCATGAAGTCACTGAGAGACGACAGTTTAACATTTAACACTGAGATACTGGTTATACACCAGAAACACTGGTTTTATACGTGTATACACACAGTTTATTTTGGAAGGTTTTATGATGAACAACTATCACGTTCTAAGAAAGTCGAGTGAAATACAGGGATCCGTCGCTACTTCGTGCTTCAATGCATCGCATTTTTTTTTAAAATATTCATCAAATTAAAAAAATAAAGAAATTAAAGAAGAATAGGGGAAAAGTTCAGGAAAATGCAACAAAAACAAGGCCAATTATGAAAAAACCTAAACAAAAACAAAACCCAAAACCTCCCATTTTTGTGAGCTGCACATCGGCGTACATGCACACGCATCTGTGTTTTATATTTTATTTACATCTTCTGCATTATTTCTGAATTGAATTGTTATTGTAAGCATTTTATATGTATTTATTGATATTATATACACATATGTATGTATACGTCAGTTGGGGGCGGTATCCTACTTCGCCTAATTCGGTGGTCGCGGGGGGATCTCGGTCCGAATTATGTGCGGAAAGTGAGGGATCTTTGTATTCCTGATTCAGCGTTCTAAACGAACCCCCGGGGAATGTTCCAGGAACGTTCTGTGTCTGCTTTCATTTTAAAGAAATAATAAAAGCGTCATGTGACCACATTACAGCTTATTTTTTGATTGTCTTCTTTCTTCATTTTTGACTTGTGTTTCCTGCACAGTATAAGATTTAAAGGCTCCGCCCCTTCTCTATGTCTTCAATTGTGAAAGAATTGAGGGAAAAATGTGGACAGTATATTCAAACTTTAGCCAGTATGCAAATTACGATGTAGCACAATTCTCGCCCCTCCATGTCCACTCCAATGGACTTAATTTCAGAATACAAGACAAGTTTTTCCATTCCTTTTTAAATGCGCTGTGAATCACACATTTCCAGTTTATTGGATTTATTTTTTGTGAATTGGAGTAAAAGCACTGAATGACGTCTCGTACAATATACATCACCAAAACAATCAACTGTGGCTTATTTCATCTTGTACTTCCAGTTCCTATGGATAACTGCACATATTTCTTCTGGAAAAGCAGGAAGGGGCGGGACTTAAACTCCATATAAACAAGAATCCTTTACCTGTTTTGACTCCCATTTTCCCCCCATTTGGTTTACACAGCCCTGCAGCCACAGGACAGTGTCACCTCTATGGGGGGCGTGTATGTTACACCACTGAGAGTTCAGACAAGCCACTGCTGAATTCAAAGACTTGAAAATAGATCCAGATTAACATGGCAGTGGTATCACAAACATCAGTCCAAACAGCCAATCATTCACACTGGGGTTGGCAGGACCAAAATACACACACACACACACACACACACACACACACACACCAAACCCCAAACGATGCCCGTAACAGATCCTGGGTGGTAATTCTACAGCTAGTTAAAGTTAGCTTGCTTTGCTAATCTGAAATGAGGCTAGTATGAGACCAAACACATGACTGAACATGTCTTTCACATTGGTACAAATTATATAAAAGCAACTTATATATGTTTAAATAGTGCTTGAGTGGCGCATTCACAAGGTCCCAGACTATTACCCCGGAGATCGCGAGGTCAAATCCGGTTGAATGCCACAGCAATCCGAGGCTAGGAATCCAGTGGCCGAGCTCTGATGGGAATCTGTAAGCTCATTCGTACTAGGGGCGGATAATACTTTCCCTCAGAGTATGTTAGACCTGCCCCCATATACGCATGTGCTACAGTTTGAAAAGAGGCAACTGGCTAGCATCACGTGCGCATGCTTTCACCCATCTCTGGTTGGTGTTGGTTGCATCGGGAAGGCGGTACCTGATGGGTGGGAATTGGATACAATGAAATTAGGGAGAAAATAGGGGGCAATCCCCCCCCCCCAAAAAAACAAGAGGTCGGACCACGCCCACATCCAACAACAGTAACAATACAATCAACATGAAGCTTGTTTTTATTATTATTATTATTATTATTAAGATTAACATGATTTTGCATGATTATTAATGAGGCATGGTGATGTGTTACTCCTGACATGATCACATGACCTCCTTTAGTTACAACCACTTTCGGATTTTTCGACTGATATCAAATCTCTTCACTCCTTCAGTACGAATTTAGAAAGGCTAATGATGTTGGCTACTGGCCAGCGCTGCCATCTTGATCCCACCTCATCTCTGGGTAATTCTGGGTTTCTCCACACCCTCTTGGTTATTTTGGCCCACGCCTGCGGATGAAGCTGTCTCATGTCGGACATAATCATCTCTCATTTAAACAGCCCTGACGTCGCGTCCCTCCGGAGAGCGGAAACCGAGCCAAAGTCAACGATCCTGACGCTGCAAGACGCAACGTTTATGACAACCGAGATTAAGACGCTGTCATTTCGGGCCTGGACTGATCGGTCTGCTGTCAGGCCAGAAAGACAAAATCACTTCATTACACATACACAGTTTACAGTTTTCTTAAATAAAAAAAAAATAAAATAAAAAAATAAAAAAAGCTGGAGAGGGGACCCTAATGGTTCTGCTCAGGAGGCTGATGTCGTACCTAGTTTCATGCCCCAAAGTTAAAAAAAAAAAAAAAAGTTATTAATAAAAAAGGTTAAATTTGACGGTCGGAGTGATGGTTGGGATCTATACAGCAAGGTGGTAGCATTCTGTCTGAGGTTTGACATTTTGTCCAGAATCTCAAGCCAATCAAAACTAATGTGACACCGCCATCTAGTGGCCAAGATGCAAAAAAAGGTTCAACCGCTTATTTGAAGAGAAAATTAAAATAAATAATGTCATCTATAATGTCACCACTATATCAATGTGCAGCTATATAAAATATATTTATTACAATGTGACTACATTTGGCGTGAATATTAACAGACTAATCAGAATTGTTTTTATTTCTCATAAAAGGCTCGATGGTAGTTGTTAAAACTCACAGTAAGAAGGTGCTAGGTTTGAGTCTCTGGTTCAGCTCAGCCATCGCCGTCTAGACTCTAGACTTTCTTGTCCTCCCCATGCTTGCATGGGTTTCCTCCGGGTACGCCAGTTTCTTTCCACTGTCCAAAAGGCGTGCACATTTAAGTCATGGTTCCAAGTTGCCCCAAGCTGTGGTTGTGTGTGTTGGACTGGTGAGCTGTTCAGGGTGTACCCCGTGTTCATCTACAGAATGCGGAGATGAGCTCCGGCCTCCACGCAGCACTAGTAGGATTAAACGGTTTGGAAAATAAATGAATGAACATCACCGAGCATAAAGCAGCAAGGGCAGTGGTGGCCGAGTGATATAGGGCACTGGATGGGGGTTCAAGTCCCATTCTCCACAAGGTTGTCACTCGTTCCCCCGCAGTGCATTAACTGGGTTATCAAAGGCTGGCCATGTCGCTCACTGTGTATGGTGTGATGCATGTAAAAGAACCATTTCTGACTTTTGACAAGAGTAGCTGCAAAGCCGTCAGCGTGTTTCCACCTTGCGATGGCCTGGCGAGCTGTCTAGGGTGTACTCTGCCCTCACCCAGAGTCGGCTGGGATGGGCGCCAGCCTCCCCACAACCCTAATTAGGATTAAGTGGTTACAGAAAATGAACTGAATATAATACAGCACTGGTGCCCATCATGGGTTTTAGATTTCAATTATTATTATTATCTTTAATCCATTGATGGTGAACGAGTGTAAAATAACTGAAGGAGTGATTTAAAATGGAAATATGGCCAAGTACATTTTATTCACTTCTAATTATATTTAACGTTTGGTAAACAAAGTGAATTCCTGTTTTAAATTATAACAATATAAACTGTAGCCGAGAGAGAGAGAGAGAGAGAGAGACTAGCCTCTGACACTGGAGACTCCTTACATAAATATTAAAATCATGTCCTTTAGGAAAATCAGTAGGATTATCAAATACCCAACTTTTATTAATAAATGTTTATGATTCAAGTATAATAAATTATGAGGGGATAAGACCATTGTTACCATGGAAACAATACCTTATAATAAGGAGCACATTAATAAAGACTCGTCATTAATATATTGTACTAATTAATGATTCATTAACTGGAGTTTAATATCAGCTAAAACTAATCATACAGAAACAGCCGAGTTATTACTGAGTTTGTGCATTTAAATTAAACTGTTCAGCTTTACATTTTAAACTTATCAACATCGAATTAAACAAATCACAATGAATACACCTTTAAACATTATTAAAACATAATGATTAGTTTGTTAGTTAAAACTTGAACCAGTAAATTATTGATCTTAAAACACACTACTGAGGTAAACATGCAAATGATTCGGATCACGAGGCGATTCATTTGACGTTAAAGAAAACGCTTTGTTTTTGAAAAGTAATAAATCTGAAAAGTTTTTGTTTCATACCAGGTTCTGGGCTTCTGTTCACTTTTCTTTTCTCCGATTAGTTTAGGAATTTATGTTCAAACACAAACTGAATCGCTTAAAATGGATCTTTTAGCTGTATCGACTCACAATAGACTCATCGAATCGTTTAAATGATTCATCGTTAAATCACAGGCCACGAAGGGCAACGTGACAGCAGGTTTTTCTTTCAACCAAGCAACAGCGCACGTGACTTGGCTCATTAACACAACTGATTTGAGTCTTCAGGCAATGCGCCATGAGGTAGGGGGGCACGAACCAGTGTCTCTCCCCCTCATGCCGGTCCCAAGCCCGGAGAAATGCAGAGGGTTGTGTCAGGAAGGGCATCCAACGTAAAACCAATGCCAAACTTTTATGATGCAAATCAGAAGTCTTACCCCCATACCGGATCGGTCGAGGCCCGGGTTAACAACGACCGCTATCAGTGCTGTCAATCAACAGGGTGCTGATGGAAATTGGACTACTGTTGGTCGAAGACGTCGAAGAAGGAGAGGTGGGAGGCGTGTCTGTAGGCAGAGAGAGAATAGGAAAGGCATGAGTTTGACTGAGAGTGGGGACTTTGAATGTTGGAACTATGCAAAGAAAAGGTAGAGAGCTGGCTGACATGATGCAGAGGAGGAAGGTGGACATACTGTGTGTTCAGGAGACCAGGTGGAAAGGTAGCAAAGCTAAAAGCTTAGGAGCAGGGTTTAAGCTATTTTATAATGGTGTGGATGGGACGAGAAATGGAGTAGGAGTCATCTTGAAGGAGGGGCTTGTCAGGAATGTTCTAGAAGTGAAAAGAGTGTCAGACAGAGTGATGAGTCTCAAGTTAGAAATTAAAGGTGTAATGCTCAATGTTGTTAGTGCTTATGCCCCACAGGCAGGATGTCAGTGAGAAGAGAAGGAGAGATTCTGGAGTGACTTAGATGAAGTGATGCAGAGTACCCCCAGAGGTGAAAGAGTGGTCATTGGTGCAGACTTCAATGGACATGTTGGTGCAGGCAACAGAGGAGACGAGGAAGTGATGGGCAGGTTTGGTATCCAGGACAGGAACGCAGAAGGACAGATGTTGATAGATTTTGCAAAAAGTATGGAAATGGCTGTGGTGAATACTTTCTTCCAGAAGAAACAGGAGCATAGGGTGACTTATAAAAGCGGAGGTAAGAGCACACAGGTAGACTACATCTTGTGTAGGCGATGTAATTTGAAGGAAGTCAGTGACTGCAAAGTAGTAGTGGGTGAGAGTGTTGCCAAACAGCATAGGATGGTGGTGTGCAGGATGACGCTGATGGTGAGGAAGGGGAAGAAGGCAAAGGCAAAGCAGAAGACAAAGTGGTGGAAGTTGAAAAAGGAAGAGTGTCGTGTTGTCTTCAAAGAGGAGTTGAAACAGGCTTTGGGTGGCCAGGAAGTGCTTCCAGATGACTGGACAACCACAGCAAATGTGATCAGGGACACAGGTAGGAGAGTACTTGGTGTGTCCTCTGGAAGGAAAGTAGATAAGGAGACTTGGTGGTGGAATGAGGAAGTGCAGGAGTGTGTACAAAGGAAGAGGTTAGCTAAGAAAAAGTGGGACATGGAGAGGACCGAAGAGAGTAAACAGGAGTACAGGGAGACACAGCGTAAGGCGAAAGTAGCAGTGGCGAAGGCCAAACAGAGGGCGTATGATGACTTGTATGATAGGTTGGACAGTAAAGAGGGAGAAAATGATCTATACAGGTTGGCACAGCAGAGAAATAGAGATGGGAAGGATGTGCAGCAAGTTAGATTGATAAGGGACAGAGAGGGAAATGTATTGACTGATGACAGAAGTGTGCTGGGAAGATAGAAAGAGTACTTTGAAGAGCTGATGAATGAGGAAAATGAGAGAGAGAAAAAGAGTAGAAGAGGTGACCATTGAGGAGCAGGATGTAGCAAAGATCAGTAAGGGTGAAGTGAGAAGGGCATTGAAGAGGATGAAGAATGGAAAGGCAGTTGGTCCTGATGACATACCTGTGGAGGTATGGAAGTGTCTAGGAGAGGTAGCAGTAGATTTTCTGACAAGAACATTCAACAAGGTCTTAGAGAGTGAGCAGATGCCGGAGGAGTGGAGGAGAAGTGTGCTGGTGCCCATTTTTAAGAACAAGGTAGATGTGCAGAGTTGCGGCAACTACAGAGGGATAAAGTTGATGAGCCATACGATGAAGTTATGGGAAAGAATAGTGGAAGCTAGACTAAGGGCAGAGGTCAGCATTTGTGAACAACAGTTTGGTTTCATGCCAAGAAAGAGCACCACAGATGCAATGTTTGCTTTGAGGATGTTAATGGAGAAGTACAGAGAAGGTCAGAGGGAGCTACATTGTGCCTTTGTGGATCTGGAAAAAGCATATGACAGGGTGCCAAGAGAAGAACTGTGGTATTGCATGAGGAAGTCTGGAGTGGCAGAGAAGTATGTTAGAGTGGTGCAGGACATGTATGAGAGATGTAAGACAGTGGTGAGGTGTGCTGTCGGTGTGACAGAAGACCTCAAGGTGGAGGTGGGACTGCATCAAGGGTCGGCTCTGAGACCCTTCTTGTTTGCTATGGTGATGGACAGGCTGACATACGAGGTGAGACAAGAATCTCCATGGACTATGATGTTTGCAGATGACATCGTGATCTGTAGTGAGAGCAGAGAACAAGTGCAGGAAAATCTATAGAGGTGGAGGTATGCCCTGGAAAGGAGAGGATTGAAGGTTAGCCTCAGAAAATCAGAATACATGTGTGTGAATGAGAAGGACCCAGGAGGAACGGTGATGTTACAGGGAGCAGAGATAACGAAGGTGGAGGATTTTAAGTACTTAGGCTCAACAATCCAGAGCAATGGAGAGTGTGGAAAAGAGGTGAAGAAGTGTGTGCAGGCAGGCTGGAATGGTTGGAGAAAAGTGTCCGGTGTGATGTGCGATAGGAGAGTGTCAGCAAGAATGAAGGGAAAAGTGTACAAGACGGTGGTGAGGCCAGCGATGTTGTATGGCTTAGAAACAGTGGCGCTGAGGAAAAGGCAGGAGGCAGAGCTGGAGATAGCGGAGATGAAAATGTTGAGGTTCTCTCTGGGAGTAACGAGGATGGATAGGATCAGAAATGAGTATATCAGAGGGCCAGCCCATGTAAGATGTTTTGGAGACAAAGTCAGAGAGGCTAGATTGAGATGGTTTGGACATGTACAGAGGAGGGATAGTGAGTATATTGGCAGTAGGATGCTGAGGTTAGAACTACCAGGCAGAAGGCCTCGAGGAAGACCAAAGAAGAGATTTATGGATGTGGTGAAGGAAGACATGAAGGTCGTTGGAGTCAGAAAAGAAGATGCAGAGGACAGGATGAGATGGAGGCGGATGATTTGCTGTGGCGACCCCTGAAGGGAGCAGCCGAAAGTAAAAGAAGAAGTAAAAGAAGATTTGAGTCTTCAGGCGGTTGATTGGTCAATCTGTGTCCCTTTGAGGCATGAGTTTGGACACCTGTGGTCTGGGAGTTCAGTTCATTTTCTATAACCGCTTAATCCTAATTAGGGTCGTGGGGAGGCTGGCGCCCATCCCAGCCAACTTCGGGCGAGGGCAGAGTACACCCTGGACAGCTCGCCAGGCCATCGCAGGGCGGAAACACGCTGACGGCTTTGCAGCCTACTCTTTATGAAAGTCAGCAATGGTTCTTTTACATGCCTCACACCATAAACAGTGAGAGACATGGCCGGCCTTTGATAACCCAGTTAGCTGCACTGGGGAGGACAGTGACAACCTTATGGAGAGTGGGACTTGAACCCCCAACCTTTGGATCAGCGATCCAGTGCCCTATACCACTAGACCACCACTGCCCTTGGTCTGGGAGTCTTGGAACAAATCCTTGAGTTGATTTATTAAAATAATATTTTTTAAAAATATATAAAACCTGACAAGGCTGCATGGTGAAACTTGAGGAGGTAAAAGTAGAACACAGCAGAATATACAGCAAAAGAGGAAAATAAAAGCAAATTAACAAGAGTGAAAGGGAACCGAGCCCGAAAGGTTCGAATCCTCCAGTCATTGTTTTTCATACGATTCCAGTTACGCTTTTTGTTAGTTATTGGGCTGGAGCAGCATCTCAGTGGTTAATGCAATCACGTCACAGTACTGGAGTGGATTCATCGTTTCATTCATCGTTTAAATCTCAGCCCCGAATCTTTCTGCAGGGATTTTGCTTGCTCTCTATGAGCGTGTATGTTTCATCTGGGTTTTCCGGTTTCTTTCAGCTTGTTTCCCTTCCTGTGGAAGACAATAGGTCTGTTGGGCTTTTTTACACCCGAGCCTGGTGGCTCATCAGGCCGGTGTTTATTCCCAGTTTATATAGCGTGAAGTGTCCAGGAGTTCAACTCCTCCTGGATGGGACACTAGTCCATCGCGGGTTACCTTCCCAGTATGTTTTACTGGTACCCATTTACACTGCTGGGTGAACAGAGCCACACTTGTGGTTAAGACCTTACCCAGGGGTCTTAGCACAATGGGGTGTAAATGGGATTTAAACACACAACCTCCTGATCATGAGCGCAGCACCCTAACCACTACGCCACTGGCCCCACAATAGCATACAGCTAATGTGTGCATAGAGCCATATGATATTTCTTGCCCACATGTCGACCACTTAGATCTAATATATGTACATACACACACACTTTGTACATATATATATATATATGATTTTCTGAGTAGATCCTTCCGTAGGAGAGTGCTCAATACTTTTTGGTAGAACAAATAACAATAAAAATAAAAGGACAGGACAAAGACTTTCAATTGAAACTCCATTTATCACTACAGATCTGTTTCGAGGGGTGGTGAAACCATCCTCTCTCTTCAGGTGATTATACAGATTATACACTCTGTCTTCCTTTCGGCTTTTTCCCTTTTACTCGGGAGTCGCCACAGCGAATCATCTGATTCGCACGTTTGATTTGGCAGAGGTTTTTACATCGGATGCCCTTCCTGTCACAACCCTTTAGCAAGGGACAGAAACACGCTGATGACTTTGCAGCTACTCTTTACGAAAGTAAGCAATGGTTCTTTTACATGCCTCTCACCATAGACAGTGAGAGACATGGCCCGCCTTTGAGAACCCAGTTAGCATACAGACACAAATATATATATATATATATATATATATATATATATATATATATATATATATACACACACATTATATATTTTGTGTGTGTGTGTGTATATATATATATATATATATATATATATATATATATATATATACACATACACACATACAGTGTATAAACATAAAATAAAGATTCCATGATTCAAGCTTGGAGTTTGTGTGTCTCCCTGTGCTTGCGTGGGTTTCTTCCGGGTATTCCGGTTTCCTCCTCTGGTACAAAAACATGCACAGAAGGTTCATTGGCTGTTCCAAATTGGCCCGAGGTGTGAGGGTGGGTATGAACGTTTGTGTGAGTGTTGGATCTGCAATGGCCTGTTGAGCTGTCCAGGGTGTACCCCACCCTTGCCCAGAGTCAGCTGAGATGGGCTCCAGCCTCCCTGTGATCCTAATCAGTATCAAGTTGTTCAGAAAAAATGAATGAATGATTCAAGCTTTTAACGTCGTGACTCATTGCTGTACATTTAAAACCTCCTGCCCCAAACCGCATGATATTCTTCTCCTCCTTCTGGGATGAAAAGGGTCTTTTGTAATCTTCAGCTAAACTTGTGATCCATTCTGAACATAAATTAAAAAACTTCCGTCAGCTTTTCTGAGCAAAACTGATTAAACAGAGACATACAGCAGAGATAATAATAATCGCCGTCATGCAGCAAATATTTTTACAGCGAGAAGACGAAACCTTCCAGAAGAAGAAGAGAGGAATTAACCTCTGAGCTCTCACAGCCTGCAGCAAAACGTCTCCAGGGATTTTCTCCGTTCTTATCGAACCGTTTTCTTTCGTCCATCTCTGTTTGAGCCACTTCTAATGAAAGTCTGAGGATTTTATTTACTGTCAGACTTTATACTCTGAGTACATAAAGGTGCAGGAGATGGGATTTCTCCCCCAGCAGATTTAAACTCAGAATCTCATTACAGAAAAAAGTGAAACATGAGCGAAAAAGTGCCACCCTGTGGATATATATTTAAACACACGTCTTTCAAATATGAAATATTCAATAAGAACTAATTAAAAGCAGGCTGTTAAAACATTGATAGGTTTCAGTCCCTCAGATTGTTAAGCGGGCCACAACGGCACCGAAACGAGATGAACAGCACTGACACGGTTTATCATACAGAACTGTCAGGAGAACAGCCTAAAACTCTACAACACAAATGAAAGCCCAAGGCCTCAGGGTTATGTAACAGTACATTTTAAACTAATGATCAAGACTTTCATTTGAACTCCGGAAGCAGCTTTTAAAACTTTAAAGTCTGTCGCTAAACCTTAAATAATTATAAGATACACGGCAAAAAGAGTGAGAAAATATCTTTAATATTCATCCATTTTCTGAACTGCTTAATCCTAATTAGGGTCGCGGATGCTGGTACCCATCTCAGCCGACTCTGTGTGAGGGAAGAGTACACCTCAGATGGCTCACCAGGCCATCACGCGGCAGAGACACGCTAACGGCTATGCAGCTCGGTTCTTTTATATGAACCTCTCACCACAGACAGTGAGAGACACGGCCGGCCTTTGATAACCCAGTTAGTGAACTGGGGGCAGCAGTGTCAACCCGGTGATAGTGGGGCTTGAACCCCAAACCAATGGATCAGTCAGCCAATACTCTACCACCGGCCCACCACTGCCCCTTATTATATTTCTTTATAAAATAATAACACATCTTACAATAAATTAGCATTATTTTTCTATTTAATATATTTTTGCCTTTATTATAATACAGTATATTATATTTAATATTTAATAAAGGTATCTAGAATATTTACCTAGTTTTATTGATCTGGACTCTGGACATCTAACCAATCATTTCCAAAATAATTTCATCGCACTCGGGTTTTAGGGAAGCTGGGGTCTATCTCAGCCAACTCTGGGTGAAGGTGGGGTTCTACCTGAAGAGTTTGCCATTCTATCTCACACACACACACACACACACACACACACACACCTAGGGGCAATTTGGAATCACCTATTTTCCTGCTGGTCATGTCTTTGGAATGTTGAGGGAAACCACAGTGCCGGAGTTCAAGCCCAGGGCCTTCTGGCTGTGAGGTGGATGCACTACCCACTACACCACCGTGCCGCCTTCCTCCAAACCCTTTGAAGTGTAAAGTATAACACTATATGAGGAATCCTGATGAACTCGGAACATCTCACCTGCAGGTGAAGTTTATTCTTTTAAAGATTTCACTTTTCAAAAAGAGAAGAACTTACCAGCCTGGAAGGCAGAAAAAAAGCAGAAGCAGAGATAAGATGAAACAGAACTGTGGCGTTATGCTGAACAGTCAAATCATTAAAAGATGACACGCGCACTATATGCATAAATCTATAAAGTAATGTAAGAGTTCATGGGTTCGGGAGGAAAGCAGCTGGTGGGGATCTTCTGCTTTGGTTGGTGAAGGAAACACGAGGTTCTCAGCTAGAATCTTAAAGATGTGATGTTGTCACCTACCTGATGGCACAATGGTCAGGGACACTGGCGGCTGATTGGATAAAGGCAATGGGTTGCTAGTCAGTGGTTCAACCCCACTGTTGGGCTCTTGAGCAAGGCCCTCAGTTTTATATATATAAATAAATATGATAATTGTCAGTCACTCTGGATAACAGCTTCTGCCAAATGCTGTAAATGTAAAAAACATTCTTATTCATTTAAATGCACCTTTCATTCATTTTCTATGCCACTTGATCTTAATTAGGGTCACAGTGAGGCTGGTGCCCATCTCAACTGACTGGGTGAGGGTGTGTTACACTCTGAATAGCTCAACATTCCATGACAGGGCAACATACATACATCCAGTCACACTCATACCTGGGGGCAATTGAGAACAGCCAAGCAGCTTACTGTGTGTGTTTTTGGACTGTGGGAGGAAACCAGAGAACCTGAAGAAAACCTGCAAGCACCGGGAGAACATGCAAACACCACACGGAAAGGCCCCGAGCTGGGACTCAAACCCAGGCCTTCCTGCTGAGAGACAAACTTGCTCACCACTGCGCCATCGTGCCGCCTACAAAATATGCTTAAAATTTAATTGCATTGCAGTTCACGCATGAAATCTAAATTTTTAAAAATGTAAATATTTACAGAAAAGGGAGATCAGATCAACATACTGTAAATAAAATAAATAAATAATGTAAACCCTTCAGATCTCCACTGTCTCCACAATGAACTCTGGGTTACCGAGTCGGTGCACTGGACTGCTTCATGCAGCAGGTGGCGCTGTTCGGGTATTTTTATCTGTTGAGAAGAAGTGTAAATGAAAAACACGTGACAGTTTCACATTTTGGAAGCATGATTTTTCTGTTTATATTTTATGAACTCCAGTATATATTTTGCAGGTGTATTAGAACCATAACTTCAGAACAGACAGATCAATTATAATTGCAATTCATCACAAACTCACCATTTTTAATGTGGAATCTTCACACCACCGGTACATACAGTATAACTGCCCACATCAGCCTTTGATAACCCAATTGGCTGCACTGGGAGGACATCAGTGACAACCGCTGACAGTGGGGCTTGAGCCCCCAACCTTGGGATGGGTAATCCAGCACCTTATCACCGGGCCACCGTTGCCTGAAGCATCTAAAGGATGGCAACAGGAAATTGACCTGTCAAAGGACTTGAACAGCCAGCCCTGAATGAGCCTCGAACTTGACTACTTGTTAACTTGCATGATTCGAAAGTGAGGTAGGGTAGTTGGTACTAAAGAATATTTACAGAATCAGAAACGAACGAGTGATGAAGACAGTCAGACCCAGAGAGATGCAGTGGTGTCTTTTGGAAATAAAATGGAGTCGGATCCACAATGTCTTTCTGAAACCATCAGTTTTCTCCTGTACGTGAGTGTTAATGGCCCCTGCGATGGGAGCAATATCAGTAAATATTGCCATTCAACATTCAACAGTCTTTATTCTCATCATATTCACACATAATGAAATTCCATACGAGGTTCTCGCACTAAAAGGTGTAAACGAGACAGACTGCGATTAACGCTGTCAAGAGCAGAATATAAACACAAGTAATTCTGTTCACTAAACTTTAAGTAAAAATATGAAATATAAATGTAAACTCTGCGTCTATGAATGAGAACCGAACACTGAGATACAATATGTACAGTATATTGCGGTGCTGCAGAATGCAATAAATAAATAATTAGAAGCAGAGAGGTGGATAAACTAGAATGTAAACAAGGTAAAGTGTGGCAATGCAATACAGTCATAGAATTTGTGGACTCAATCCTCTTTTACAAAGAGCTGATGTGTGTGTGTGAGTGTGTGTGAGAGAGAGAGAGAGAGAGAGAGAGAGAGAAAGCATGGCAGCAAGCGTGTGTGTGTGTGTGTGTGTGTGTGTAAGAGACAGAGAGAGAATGGTAGAGTGTGTGTGTGAGTGAGAGAGAAAGAATGGTAGCGAGTGCGTGTGTGTGCAGGAGAGCGAGAGAAAGAGAGAGTGGTAGTGGGGGTGAGAGAGAGAGAGAGAGAGAGGTGTGTGTGTGTGTGTGAGAGCGAGAGAGAGAGAGAGAGAGAGAGAGAAAGTGTGTGGAAGAGAGAGAGAGAGAGAGAGAATGGTAGAGTGTGTGTGTGGTTGAGAGAGAGAGAGAGAGAGAGAGAGAATGGTAGTGTGTGTGTGTATGTGGTTGAGAGAGAGAGAGAATGTGTCAGTGGAGGAGGGTTTTGTGTGTGTGTGTGTGTGTGTGTGAGAGTGAGAGGGTGTGTGTGTGGGGGGGTGTTGACGGCTTTCACCACTCTGGGATAAAGGCTGTTTTTGGGTCTGGTCATTTTGGGTCTGGTCTTGATGTTTCTGACCCGCTTTCCCGATGGAAGTGGTACAAACAGTCCAGTTCCCAGGTTCGTGGGATCCGTCAATAGCGAATATCGTGTCCAGATCTGGTCAACAGCAGCCTGCGATCCCCTGCGCGGTTCTCACCACCGGGCCAAGTCCTTTCTGCCCTTAGCAGTGCAGCTGTTGGCCATCTCTGCCACCTTGGGGTGAGTGACAGCACAGAGCACGATCGCAGACGTTTCCAGTTTCTACAGATTGATATTGCGCTGTTAATTTCTCTCACACGAGCGAAATCGTTCCTCTGTCCTGTTTATTGTTTTTGTGATTGTAATAATGCAGATAAAACATCTGTAATAATGTAGATAAAACATCTGCTCGCTCTGGATTTCCCTTTGGATTATTTCTGCTGTTAAAGCTCCCTATTCACTACCAAACAGAAAATGTCTTTAACCTTCGTGTGCCTGATCCACCTGCTTTACTTGTTTGGTTCTGTATGTGTTTAAAATGACAATAACAAGGCCGTGTCATCGAAACAACACTTTTGCTCATGCGTGTTAAATTCTCAGCGCAACACTGACTCGTAAAAAGAAGAAAAGCTCGAGATCAAGTGTTCTGCAGTCTCGCTCGCCTCAAGATGGAGATGTTAACTGGACTCTGCCGGTGCAGGGGGTCGTTTACACTTCCACACAGGAGCACATAAATGCAGTGTTTTTGGGCAGGATTGAGAGTGCGCCCCCACTCTCTTGGATGAGAAACAACCCCAAACATGGATGGTCTCACGGTGGTTCACTATTGGCACGACACAGGACTCATGGCAACGTTCAACTTTTCTTCTCCTGACAGCCGCTTTTCCAGACGTCCCAAATACAAAGGGGGTTTCATCAGAGAAAATAACGTTGCACCT
This sequence comes from Plotosus lineatus, assembly GCA_024760905.1. Taxonomy (NCBI): domain Eukaryota; kingdom Metazoa; phylum Chordata; class Actinopteri; order Siluriformes; family Plotosidae; genus Plotosus; species Plotosus lineatus. Next base: position 19,677,556 of record CM045736.1, on the reverse strand, counting down.
CTTCTGCTCGCCACTCACTACACTTCCTGTAGAATTTCGGTGTGTCCTTGATGGTTTTCTTGGAGAGAAATGGCTTCTGCTGCCCGTCTTGATACCAGGCCTTGTTCAATAGTCTTCGCCTCACTGTGCATGCAGATGCAGTCACACCTGCCTGCTGCCAATCGTCAAGCTCTGCAATGATGCCAACACGATTCCGTAGCCGACTCCTGAAGACAAGACGGTCCTGTCGCATGCTGGACAATCTGGGACCTATGTTCCCTCTAAGCTGCGCAATTGCGCACTGGTGTTACCGTCTCCGCGCACAGACATTTTGCGCTGCACACAAAAAATAGAAATCCCACCTGAAGTGAAAATAAAATAAACACATAACTATTCAGTCTGTGCTATTTTGGAATGTGATTCAATGCGTGAGGGGGCGTCTATGTGCTCCAGCCAATGATGCGATTCACATACGTACTGATGCACCGAATCGACGTGATTGACAATAACACGTGAGATACGCTGCTCTTGTTTAACTCTTTACAATGGCAAAACGAACAGGAATTGACACATCCCCTCACAAAGCCAAAGTTAAAAAGAAATGCCGTTATTTTAAGATGGAATGACTGTCTGAGTTTGTGCAAACAGAAGAAAAAAAAAAAACGTGAAACTGGGTGATATTTTTTCACCCATAAACATTTGGATCAGCTGATGCGCATAAAGTCAAAGCTGCAAGCAGATGAGGCCGTCACCCTGAACAACGTGTACAAACACTGGAGAGATGAGAAAAACAGACGTGAATATTAAGGTGAATAGTAATCTTTCAATCAGATTTGCGCTGATCTAGTGTCATTTATTTAGAATTCTAATTTGTGGATGTTGATCATTAAATACTGTAGTTTCTGAGTCGTAGTTAACAAATGTGTGATTGTCTATTTTGCAGACAAAAGAGTTACAGGACTGTCTCCCAGACAACAGTAGGACCCGGTCTCCCAGTGGACAGCAGAACTCTCTTCCAGTGGACAGTAGGACTCTCTCTCAACCAATGGACAGCAAAACTCCCTTCCAGACCACAGTAGGACCTTCTCACGCAGAAAGAGCTTCACCCACTGACATTTCAAACTCGTACTTGTAATACAAGTCAGAGCTTCACAATGAAAATTGAGTTCATAGTTGGATTGGTTGGCAATTTGTTTTGCTGTAGTTAAAAGCAAACATGTATACTTTGAATAATGTTATCATAGTCCCCAGGTTAACTGTTTTAACAGGTTAAATGTTTTCTTTTGCATTGTAAACTTGGTACTCAATTAAAAGAATTTTAATAGAAATATAAATGCTGTAATTTGATTGTTTTTATAAATCATGCTACTTGGATGGATGCGATACTGGCCCGACCACAGTGCACACCTCTGATGTTGCTCACAGTGGTCCAAGGGACCGCTCAAGGGGTTGATGTGTTTGCTCAGACACACAGAAAATTCGAGGGAATGTTGTCTGGGACGTCCTGAAGCCTTCTTTGCTGCAGATGAACGGGTCTCCTTGAAGTTTTTTATGATCTGGTAAACGGTTCTTTCGGGTGTAATATTCTTAGCAGCAGTTTCCCCGCACGCGAGGCCATTTTGATGCAATGATCGCCGCACGGGTTTCTTTGGAGGTAACCATTGATAACACAAGAAGATAATGATTCCAAGTGTGTCTCCGAATTTTATAGTAATTAGGTCTGCTCTGCAAATGGTAGTGTGACTTCAACTGACTTGTCGTCACGGACACTTCCCTCCTTCTGTGCTGATAATGATCCTGAAATGATGTTCGCAAATCATTTCGCATGAGAACCAAACAGTGAACGGGGGCTTTTTGTGATAAAGTCAGTTTTTATGCCCATGAAGCTCTTTACAATTCATTAAAGTGCTTGTGATTATTCTGCATAACACTTCAGAAACAAACAATGTGAATCACCACAAATTTGAAGCGACAAAATTTGCAAAAACATAAAATTTGCATCACTGCCAAAACTTTTGGCCACGACTGTAAACAAGACATCAAATAATTTCTGTTTCAATAAAATATTTAATCTTTGAACTCTGGAGAGAGAAAAAAAAAAAAAAAACCCTCAAAAAGATTCAGGGAAGTGCATAGAATTGCTAAAACCAAAACACCATTAAATGTTTCATAACCTTATACAGTGTAGCGCAATTCAAATGAAGACAATAGAAGATTAAACCTAAGGAAGAAAAATAACAGTATGACAAACCAGCAAACAAAAGAAGAAAGCAAAGCGAAAGGTTACCCTGGGTTGACACTGCGGCTTGATGTTCACAATTATTACGAAAGGCGTTAAGCTCCCCGACTGGAGTCCGATCGGGGAATAAACAGGAGGCTGGGAGCATCCAGGAGATGAAACCTGAAGGAATCATGTTCCTCAGGTTCATCAAAATCCCCTACGATGGCGCATCGAGGTCTCTCAGGCTTTGTTAGGCTCTGCTACGATTCCCACATTCTATCGTGGTTAGTGTGAAATCGTAATACATGATGGAAAAATATCTGACGGTCAAACATATTTCCATGATCAGTGCAATCATCACGAATCCTCCAGGTTCCTTCAAGATTATGATTCGATACCACAACCCCCTGAACTCATCATGATTCTCTAAAATCATGAACCGTTGTAAAAACCCAGGCTTACATAATATTAGAATAACAATCTTTCATTAAAATTTATACTATACAAACACACACAAATAGATACTAGTATTATACATATACATACATTAGGGCAGTGGTGGTCTAGTGGATAGGGCGCAGGATCGCTGATCCTAAGGTTGGGGGTTCGAGTCCCCTACGAGGTTGTCACTGTCCCCCCCAGTGAACTGGGTTATCAAAGGCGGGCCATGTCTGTCACTGTCTATGGTGAGAGGCATGTAAAAGAACCATTGCTGACTTTCGTAAAGAGTAGCTGCAAAGCCATCAGTGTGTTTCTGTCCCTTGCTAAAGGGTTGTGTCAGGAAGGGCATCCGACGTAAAAATCTCTGCCAAATCAAACAATCAAACATGCGAATCAGATGATTTGCTGTGGCGACTCTTGAGAACAAAAAAAAGCTGAAATATATATATATATATATATATATATATATATATACACACACATCCACATACTGTGTGTATATGGGGATCCCTCACGACTTCGCGCTTCAATTTCTGCAGCTTCAGTGCATCGCATTTTTTTTTTTTTAATATTTATCAAAATAAAAAATAAGGAAATTAAGGAAGAAAAGGGGGAAAAGTGAAAGAAAATGCCACAAAAACAAGGCCAATTATGCAAGAAAAAAAAAAAAACCCTGAAGCACAAAACAAACCAAAATCTCCCATCAAAACTATACTTCTGTGAGGTGTGCATCTGTGTGCATGCATCTTTGTGTATTTATATTTTATTTACATCTTATGCATTATTTTTGAATGTTTAATTGTTATTATAAGCATTTGTAGCATTGGATATGTATTTATTGATATTATATACACACATACATGTACGTATACGTCAGTCAGCGGGGGTTGATCCGACTTCACGGATTTCAGTTATTGCGGGGGATCTCGGTCCCAATTAACAGTGGAAAGTGCGGGAGCCCAGCGTGTGTGTGTGTGTGTGTATATATATATAAAATATAAATGCAGCCGTGAGGGGGGGGCACAAACCAGTGTCTCTCCCTCACGCCGGTCCCAATCCTGGATAAATGCAGAGGGTTGCGTCAGGAAGGGCATCCGGCATAAAACAAATGCCAAATAAACTATGCGAATCACAAGAAAGAATCGGTCGAGGCCCGGGTTAACAACGACCGCCATCAGTGCTGTCAACCAACAGGGTGCTGATGGAAATTGGACTACTGTTGGTCGAAGTCGTCGAAGAAGGAGAGGTGGGAGGCATGTCCGTTGCCAGAGAGAGAAGAGGAAAGGCATGAGTCTCGGACTGAAAGTAGGGACTTTGAATGTTGGAACTATGGCAGGAAAAGGTAGAGAGCTGGCTGACATGATGCAAAGGAGGTAGGTGGACATACTGTGTGTTCAGGAGACCAGGTGGAACGGGAGCAAGGCTAGAAGCATAGGAGCAGGGTTTAAGCTGTTTTATCATGGTGTGGATGGGAAGAGAAATGGAGTCGGAGTCATCTTGAAGGAGGAGTTTGTCAGGAATATTCTAGAAGTGAAAAGAGTGTCAGACAGAGTGATGAGTCTCAAGTTAGAAATTGAAGGTGTGATGGTCAATGTTGTTAGTGCTTATGCCCCACAGACAGGATGTGAGCGAGAAGAGAAGGAGAGATTCTGGAGGGAGTTAGATGAAGTGATGCAGAGTACCCCCAGAGGTGAAAGAGTGGTCATTGGGGCAGACTTCAATGGACATGTTGGTGCAGGAAACAGAGGGGACGAGGAAGTGATGGGGAGGTTTGGTATCCAGGACAGGAACGCAGAAGGACAGATGTTGGTAGATTTTGCGAAAAAGGATGGAAATGGCTGTGGTGAATACTTTCTTCCAGAAGAGAGAGGAGCATAGGGTGACTTATAAAAGTGGAGGTAGGAGCACACAGGTAGACTACATCTTGTGCAGGCGATGTAATTTAAAGGAAGTCAGTGACTGCAAAGTAGTACCGGGTGAGAGTGTTGCCAAACAGCATAGGATGGTGGTGTGCAGGATGATGCTGATGATGAGGAAGGTGAAAAAGGCAAAGGCAGAGCAGAAGACAAAGTGGTGGAAGCTGAAAAAGGAAGAGTGTCAGGTTGTCTTCAAGGAGGAGTTGAAACAGGCTTTGGGTGGTCAGGAAGTGCTTCCAGATGACTGGACAACTACAGCTAATGTGATCAGGGAGACGGGTAGGAGAATACTTGGTGTGTCATCTGGAAGGAGAGTAGATAAGGAGACTTGGTGGTGGAATGAGTAAGTGCAGGAGTGTGTACAAAAGAAGAGGTTAGCTCAGAAGAAGTGGGACATTGAGAAAACCAAAGAGAGTAAACAGGAGTACAGGGAGACACAGCGTAAGGCGAAGGTAACGGTGTCAAAGGCCAAACAGAGGGCGTATGATGACTTGTATGCTCGGTTGGAAAGTAAAGAGGGAGAAAATGATTTATACAGGTTGGCACAGCAGAGAAATAGAGATGGGAAGGACGTACAGCAAGTTACATTGATAAAGGACAGAGAGGGAAATGTATTGTCTGATGAAAGACGTGTGCTGGGAGGATGGAAAGAGTACTTTGAAGAGCTGATGAATGAGGTAAATGAGAGAGAAAAAAAAGAGTAGAAGAGGTGACCGTTGAGGACCAGGAAGTAGCAAAGATTAGTAAGGGTGAAGTGAGGAGGGCATTGAAGAGGATGAAGAATGGAAAGGCAGTTGGTCCTGATGACATACCGGTGGAGGTATGGAAGTGCCGAGGAGAGGTAGCAGTAGATTTTCTGACAAGAACATTTAACAAGGTCTTAGAGAGTGAGAGGATGCCAGAGGAATGGAGAAGTGTGCTGGTGCCCATTTTTAAGAACAAGGGAGACGTGCAGAGTTGTGGCAACTACAGAGGGATAAAGTTGATGAGCCATACGATGAAGTTATGGGAAAGAATAGTGGAAGCTAGACTAAGGGCAGAGGTCAGCATTTGTGAACAACAGTTTGGTTTCATGCCAAGAAAGACCACCACAGATGCAGTGTTTGCCTTGAGGATGTTAATGGAGAAGTACAGAGAAGGTCAGAGGGAGCTGCATTGTGCCTTTGTGGATCTGGAGAAAGCATATGACAGGGTGCCGAGAGAGGAACTGTGGTATTGTATGAGGAAGTCTGGAGTGGCAGAGAAGTATGTTAGAGTGGTGCAGGACATGTATGAGAGATGTAAGACGGTGGTGAGGTGTGCTGTCGGTGTGACAGAAGAGTTCAAGGTGGAGGTGGGACTGCATCAAGGGTCAGCTCTGAGCCCCTTCTTGTTTGCTATGGTGATGGACAGGCTGACAGACGAGGTTAGACAAGATTCCCCATGGACTATGATGTTTGTAGATGACATTGTGATCTGTAGTGAGAGCAGAGAACAAGTGCAGGAAAATCTAGAGAGGTGGAGGTATGCCCTGGAAAGGAGGGGAATGTACATACTAGTCCTTCTCAAAAAATTAGCATATTCTGATAAAGTTCATTATTTTCTGTAATGTACTATTAAAAATTAAACTTTCATATATTTTAGATTCATTGCACACCAACTGAAATATTTCAGGTCTTTTATTGTTTTAATACTGATGATTTTGGCATACAGCTCATGAAAACCCTAAATTCCTATCTCAAAAAATTAGCATATTTCATCCGACCAATAAAAAAAAAAATGTTTTTAATACAAAAAAAGTCAAGTCAAACTTCAAATAATTATGTTCAGTTCTGCACGCAATACTTGGTCGGGAATCCTTTTGCAGAAATGACTGCTTCAATGCGGTGTGGCATGGAGGCAATCAGCCTGTGGCACTGCTGTGGTGTTACAGAGGCCCAGGATGCTTCGATAGCGGCCTTAAGCTCATTCACAGTGTTGGGTCTGGTGTCTCTCAACTTTCTCTTCACAATATCCCACAGATTCTCTATGGGGTTCAGGTCAGGAGAGTTGGCAGGCCAATTGAGCACAGTAATACCATGGTCAGTAAACCATTTTGCAGTGGTTTTGGCACTGTGAGCAGGTGCCAGGTCGTGCTGAAAAATGAAATCTTCATCTCCATAAAGCTTTTCAGCAGATGGAAGCATGAAGTGCTCCAAAATCTCCTGATAACTAGCTGCATTGACCCTGCCCTTGATAAAACACAGTGGACCAACACCAGCAGCTGACATGGCACCCCAGACCATCACTGACTGTGGGTCGTTGACACTGGACCTCAGGCATTTTGGCATTTCCTTCTTCCCAGTCTTCCTCCAGACTCTGGCACCTTGATTTCCGAATGACATGCAAAATTTGCTTTCATCCGAAAAAAGTACTTTGGACCACTGAGCAACAGTCCAGTGCTGCTTCTCTGTAGCCCAGGTCAGGCGCTTCTGCCGCTGTTTCTGGTTCAAAAGTGGCTTGACCTGGGGAATGCGGCACCTGTAGCCCAGTCCACTGCTTCCACAGGTCCCCCAAGGTCTGGAATCGGCCCTTCTCCACAATCTTCCTCAGGGTCCGGTCACCTCTTCTGGTTGTGCAGCGTTTTCTGCCACATTTTTTCCTTCCCACAGACGTCCCACTGAGGTGGCTTGATACAGCACTCTGGGAACAGCCTATTCGCTCAGAGATTTCTTTCTGTATCTTACCCTCTTGCTTGAGGGTGTCAATGATGGCCTTCTGGACAGCAGTCAGGTCGGCAGTCTTACCCATGATTGCGGTTTTGAGTAATGAACCAGGCTGGGAGTTTTTAAAAGCCTCAGGAATCTTTTGCAGGTGTTTAGAGTTAATTGGTTGATTCAGATGATTAGGTTAATAGCTCGTTTAGACTACCTGAACATATGCTAATTTTTTGAGAGAGGAATTTTGGATTTTCATGAGCTGTGTGCCAAAATCATCAGTATTAAAACAATAAAAGACCTGAAATATTTCAGTTGGTGTGCAATGAATCTAAAATATATGAAAGTTTAATTTTTATCAGTACATTACAGAAAATAATGAACTTTATCACAATATGCTAATTTTTTGAGAAGGACTAGTATATATATATATCTTTTCCTTTCGGCTGTACCCTTCAGGGGTCGCCACAGCAAGTCATCTGCCTCCATCTCACCCTGTCCTCTACACCGTCTTCTCTTACACCAACTACCTTCATGTCCTCCTTCACCACATCCATAAATCTTCTCTTTGGTCTTCCGCCTGGTAGTTCCAACCTCTCATATATATATATATATATATATATACACACACACATACACACACACACACACACACACACACACTATATATCACACACACACTATGCTTTTTACAGAGACTGACCAATCAACTGCTTGAATTAATGTAATAATTTAATAGTTGATTAAATGAACAAAGTCAGGTGTGCTGCTGCTTGGTTGGAACAAAAACCTGCAGCCACGTGGCCCTTCGTTGCACGAGTTTGACATCCCTACTCTAATGCTTGGAGAAAGAGACTCCTTGTCATCCTGGATGCTGAAACAAATCGGCACCAACACAGAAAAGAACAGATAGCGGACCCATGCATCAAGTCTGACGTCTCTGCTGAGCACTGTATCAATCGGGGCATTTGGAGCAGATCAGTACAGCATTTCCCCTGTTCTTAATTTTCAGAACAATATTTTAACTAATGGTTTCTTGTGATGATTTAGAATCTTTTTCAGTAGATGAATATTTTGACCTGTTCAACCCCTCAGAGTTTTAATCATGCGTAATATTTCTCTCATGCAGTGAACCCAATTTTCATATTTCCGTACTTGAGTAAATCATGTTAATATTTGATAGTTTCCCCTTTATCAGCCCCCTCACTGGTCCGGTAATATGTTTGGCATGTCGGGTTTTCAACTTCCGAAGTTCAGTTGTGTTCAGCATGTTAGTAGCAATCAAGAAATCGCATGACGACCACTGAAAGACCAAAAACCTTCGATAAATACAGACGTCAGAACTTCAGTATTCACCCATCAGAAACTGTCAGTACCAGTTCAGTAAAGTTTGATATTCCAGCGTTCCCATATTCCAGTATTTTTACTTCTCGCTCTTCTATATTTCGCTACTTCCACCATTTCCAGCAGGTTTGCAGCTTTCATTAGTCTCACACTGTACCGAACAACCAATGGAGTCAAAATCAATAACAATCCTCTTCCGCGTGGGATGAAACTGCCTGAAAATAAACAATAAAAATAAACTATAATTATAAAGTGTCATCTCCCATATCAAGGACATCCACAAGTGATGCTCCTGCTTGCTGTGCATTATAACCCAGTGGCAGTTCATCATTTAACTATTCCATCCATCAGAGGAGGCACAAGTTCTCAAAAAACATGGCAAGTGAGGCTGAAGTGGTGCTCAATCCATCACAGCTATCAATCACAGAACTCCTCCCCTCTACTGTTTGGAAATAAATCTGGGCTGAGACTCACTTGTATGGGACACCAGCCATATCCAGCAGTCTTCTGGAAGCTTGCATCTCCGGGGTGCTGTGGTATTTATCTGATAAATAAACTACATCCTTTATACCTGTAGCAGACACAGATTAGAAAGAGATGAATGGGTGTGGCAAAGCAGAAAACTGAATGGGTGTGGAAACATGGTTAACTTCAAAAAGTTGAGAGGGTGTGGCTACACCAGTGCTTCTCAATTATTTTCTGTGGCGCCCCCCTCTAGGAAGAAAAAAACGTTTCACCCCAACCACACCCCCCCAATCGCCCCACAAGCGACTATAAATGGTATTACTTGTCTGCAAAATTGTTATAAGTACATCTCTGCATAACATTGTACAGTCGGCCCCCAATTTACGAAGACCCCGGTGTACGAAATCCCCGGGTTACGAAAAACATTTCCCTGAGTTTCCGTCCCTGAGATACTAAACAACCCCTCTTACAAAAAGAAATTCAAAATTCAAAGCCAATCAAAATTTCACACGACAAGCAAGTTGCTCTCATTGGCTGTCTCTCAACATCCCGCCCCGCTGGCCTCCCAGATAGTCAGAAGGAAGCTTCACTCTTTAGTTTAGTTTTTAAGTTGTTTAATTCAGTAAATGTTTAATAAATGTGGCGCATTTGAGCTCATCTAGAATTCTGATCCCTGAAGGAATCAAATTAAAGTTGAGTTTGTCAAGCAGGGAATGCGCTTTCAATTCACGTCTTGTGGGCGTGGCCCGCAGCACGCTCGAGAGAGAGAGGGGGGGGATAACGCTTTAGTTTTTAGTTTAGTTTTTTAAGTTGTTTTAATTCAGTAAATGGTCAAGCATGGACTGCACTTTGAATTCACATCTTGTGGGCGTGGCCCGCAGCGAGAAGGAATAACGCTTTAGTTTATTAAGTTGTTTCAATTCAGTAATTGTTTAATAAATAGCAAGAGAGAGAGAGAGAGAGAGACAGGTGTGTGTGTGTGTTAATAAAAAAAGTTTAATAATGGTTCAATCTTTTAATAAAATGTTTAAATGGTTTAATAAATTATTTTGTTTTACTTTTAACACATATTTCATACAAAATTGATGTACTTTTATCGTTTTTAAAGGGTTTATGTGGTTTATCCAGTCCAAAGACTGGAGCCTTGGAACGAATTGGGCCTTTAACATGTAAAATGCGACCCCGACTTACGAAATCCCCGCTATACGAAAGGGGCTCTGGAACTGATTATTTTCGTAAGTTGGGGGACGACTGTATGTTTATTAACATTTAAACGAAAAAGTGACAGGGAAACACTAATAATTAAACCAGGTTATAAATCATGAGTGCAGGCATTGGTGCACTTGTTCACACGCACGTGTGTCCTCACCTGATTGGATGATGAGTTTAGCGCACTCGTTACAGGGAAACAGAGCGACGTAAATAGTGCAGCCTTTCACATCAGCAGAGTTTTTATTCATAATGGCGTTCATCTCTGCATGGCACACTGTAACACACACACACACACACACACACACCTGAGTACACAGGTGGTGGTTTGTGACACAGCCAGACGGGTAAAATTGCCAAACATCACATCCTGGAGTTTGAATTAATAAATCCTATAAAATAAAGAATTTAAAATGCATGCACACACAACAACAACAAAAACCTGTGTGTGCGAGAGACAGATGTTTGCTCTCCAGAACAGCAGCCCAGGATGTCCCAGGCTAATTATGCTCTGCCAGCATTAATTGGCGAGTGAAGAGCTTCATTAGAGGCTTGATGTCGCTGTACTGAGCACCACGTGTGCACCTGTTCTTTCCAAGCCCATCTCAAGAAAGAATAGAGATCATTCAGCCCAAAGTGTGTCGTGTGTAATATTTTCATGGCTTTAAACATACAAGTTCACTACAACACTATAGTGCACACCTTTTCAGTCATGTGATCATGACAAAGTAATAACAACAGTTCTGCCTTCTGATTGGCCAGAAAGTGCTGATAAATGAAGGACTCTGAATAATAATAAAAATTAGAACAGTATTTATACCTAGAAACACCAATCTATACATGTAGAAGGTTTAAACAGGTTGCTCTGCAACCATATGCAGAAAACTAACATTCTTTGGCGCCATCTAGTGGATGAAAGCCACAGTACAGTATTTAAAAAAAGAAAAAACTGCCAACATGTATGATCGAAGTGAAAGTAAATGCTGGTGAAAAGAGTTCGATAAAAAGCTCAGCAGGCTGCAGTGATGGGAGGAAACTGACCGTAGGGATATTTTGTGTCCAGTTTGTCTTCAGCGGTGCGAGCCCAGGGCAAAAGATCATCATCACAGCCATTGGGCATCCCGTTATATCCAATCCCCACAATCTTTTTCTCCTGATTCACAATACATGCTCCCACCTACACACACACACAAATATTAGTGCATCTTACAAAAAGTGAAATGAAAAACAAAATGCCATAAAAGAACTGAAATTTTAAGAGAAACAAAAAGAAAACCAAAAAAATTACAATAAACAAAGAAAAATACTCAAAAAAAGTGGAAAAAAGAAGTAGTAAAAACAAAATAAACTGGGAAAACAGAAAAAAAAATCATGAAAAACAAAAGAAATTAGAATAAGCATTAACAAATTGAAGGGGGAAAGGTATTAATAGATCTGTCAGAGATAACACTCTTGAGAAATATCCTGGACAAAATGTACATGGTCACTGGGCCAACATCAGACGTTAATCAGAGATCCTGAAAATCCTACAGACCCCTGCACAGTACAGAAAAGCTGCATGTAAAAACTGTCAGTGATCCACCCAGCAGATCTTGAGAAATAAACCAGGTGATTTTACAAGGTGACGATGATGAGGTCAAAAGGTCAGATGAACAAAGCAACAGCTTTATCCTTGAGCACAAAAGATTTCAGGTTTGCATGCAGATCTTGAGGTATGAGATGCTGAAGTTGGGCACAGCGACAGAAATGACAACAATGACATAGACCAGGGGTGTCAAACTCATGCCACAAAGGGCCATGTGGCTGCAGGTTTTTGTTTTAACCAAGCAGCAGCACACCTGACTTGGCTCATTCAAACAACTGATAAGAGTCTTCAGGCATTTGATTGGTCAGTCTCTGGACAGAGCACACAAATTGACCAATCAACTGCCTGAAGACTCTTATCAGTTGTTTGAATGAGCCAAGTCAGGTGTGCTGCTGCTTGGTTAAAACAAAAACCTGCAGCCACATGGCCCTTTGTGGCACGAGTTTGACACCCCTGACATAGACATTAACAACAGGCTGGTGGCTGACAGGGAAAAAAAAAATACGAACATATTCTGAATATCATAATAAATATGAGGTAAAGTTCATTAATCTTCTGAACCAATAATCCTAATTAGGGTCGCAGGGAGGCTGGCACCCATCACTGCCGACTCTGGGCAAGGGCAGAGTTCACCCAGGACACCTTGGCAGGCCATCACAGGGCAGAAACACGCTGACGGCTATGCATGTCCGCTTGACAAAATTCAGCAATGGTTCTTTTACATGAACCTCCCACCACAGACAGTGACATGGCCGGCCTTTGATAACCGAGTTAGCTGCACTGGGACTGCACAGTGGTATGTTGATACTCGGGCTTCGGACCCTCAACCTTGGGATTAGTGATCCAGCACCTTACCACCAGATCACCACTGCCTCAAGAGATAAAAGATTATAAATGTATTAAAGAAATATGAAACACTCAAATAGAACATCACTGATATGTACACACACACACAGAACATAAAACTGTAACATTACGTGTGTCTATAGCAGTGCTTCTCAAATAGTGGGGTGTGGTCTGATGCCAGGGGGAGCGCGTATGACCCCGGGGAACATGCTTTTCTGGAATAGTGTAAGATAATTAAGTATAATTGCACCTCCAATCCAGTAGTTGGCAGTGGCGCTCATTGTAGCGCTATGGAGTAGCGGTTTTTTGCACGAGCAAACGATATGAGGTGCAGTCGAAGAGAATGGTCGAGGGGGACGGAGATATTAAGACATAAATAAGTTAAATGAGTTTAAATCAGGATGTATTTTTTATTATTATTTCCAGGCACATTGGTGCACTTTAAATTCTTTCTATTACAGATTAAAAAAACAACATTCATGAAGTTTTTCTTTATTGTAAATTGAACTATATTTCTTTTGTTTTTAATGCTAATAAAGATACAATGTTATGAAGAGGTGTACTAATAATTTTATAGACAAATAATATAGTACTATAGTCGCTCGCGGGGGGGGGGGGGGGGTTCTTCCTATAGGGGGCGCCACAGAAAATAATTGAGAAGCACTGGTCTATAGTAAAGTCCTTTCAACTGATGCTTCAGTTCACTTTATTAAAAAATTAAGATGAAGCAGCTTAACAGAAACACAGGTGCGGATTTATATCTGTAATGAACCAGCTAGAGCTGAGAAAGACACAAAAATACCTCCCAAAGAATCGAAGAGGAGACAACTACAGGACACTGGGGGGGGGGTTAGAACTTATCACGATTCCTGACCCTGTACCTGTGAGTTCGGATCTTTGCTCCTCTGAGAGGATAAAAATGCCACAGCCATGAAATACTCGGACCATTCCAGGTAGTCCTGTCTCTTCCTCGCCTCAGCAGGGACGGCCGAGCTGGAAAGGGTTTGAGAAAGCACACAGATTTACAAACTAATCATACAAACATTTTCAGAATTTTACAAAATCAGGTCCCTTGCTGGGCACTACGGTGGTGTTCGCCTCATAGCAACAAGTTCGTGGGTTCGAGTACAGGTTGCCCCCACGCTTGCATGGGTTTTCTCCAGGTGCTCTGGTTTCCTCCCACAGGCAAGGACATGCCTGCCTGCTCCAAATGCCCCACAAGCTGAGTGTGAATGGTTGTGTCAAGTTGTTCAGGGTGTACCCCATCTTCGCTCGGAGTAGGCTGAGAGAGGCTGCAGGCTTTGATCGCATCTGTACATTTACATCAGAAATCAACTGCGATTTATTCCATCTGTTCTTCGACCCGGCAACTCCAGCCATGTTTATCGGTTGCTTAGCAACAGTGCTGGACATATTTGTATAAACTTCAGTTCATGTCATCTTTATTATTAAAAACAGAAACGTCAGATTTAAACATTTGTCCAGTCCGCGTAATACATGATGAGACAGACAGACAGACAGACACTCTCTAATACTCTCCTGTACAGACGCATAAAGCACGTTTATTTATTTTCAATTTATACCAAAACTTTCTTTCACTTACTCACTGCACATAGCAGATGTAGCGTTTTCCCTGGAGTTCATCCTGCACTTTATGAAGCAAACGTGGAACACACCAACACACGAAAGCTGCAAAAACTAACACGCGGTTAAAATATCCCGCGAAAACACAGCAACGGTCAAACCGGATTACACGTTTCCGGAAATCCGGCGGGCACATTAAAGACAGTCAATACTGCGCATTTAAAACGCAGATATATTTTAAATAAAACATCCATTCTTTTCTTTCTTTTCCTTTTTTTAAACTTAAATAATATATTACATTTTTCACAATTTGGGCCTTTTTATTATAAGTTCATACACTGCTATAAACACATTTTGGTATTTTAAGTGAATTCTATTTATATTATTATTTTTGTTTCACTTTATACATTTTCACTTTTTTTCAAATTAATAAAAACCAAATGAAAAGGTTGCTTTTTAAAAAAATATGATTAAAATGTATATTTTTATGATTATAAACAGTGATTTATTAGCCAAACTGATTAATCAATATTATGGTCACAAAAGCTATCTTGTCCAACTTTGGGTGAAGGCGAGGTATATCCTAAACATCTCCATTCCATCAAAGGGCAAACACACAGCATTCACACCCTCAGAGCAATTTAGAACATCCACAAGCCTAAAGTGCAAGTCTTTGGATTTATTTATTATTATTATTATTATTATTATTATTATTATTTACAGTAAAGATTTATATGCAGCAGAGTGAGATCGGGTGATCCTGGCACAGTCAGGCTGGTTAGGCTCATCATCAGTTCAGGGCCCTCACCCTCTCCACACGCAGCCCAGACAGTGAATAGGACTTCTCCCAGGAAGCACTGCCTAGTCGAACCCACCAAGAACTTTCCGGAGAATATGGAGACTCCCCAACACAGCAGCCTTCTGCATTGCCCAGACTGTCAGAATGGCTGTGCTCCCGGTAGCAAACCCAGGCACACTCTTGATCTGTGTTAATAGATCAGGAGGTACCAAACCGAGGGCGCCGAGAACAATGGGGAGTAGGACAACTTTGTACTTTGGATACAAGCGAGACATTTCAAAGCCGAGGTCCGCATATTTTGTATGCTTCTCCTGAATCTTGTCAATCACATTGCTGTCAAAAGGGACAGAAAATTTAATAATATTAATAATTCCATTGGATTTATCAAAAAGGACAAGATCAGGTTTCATCATCATCATCATCACATCATCTTCTTCCGCTTAGTCCAGGGTCGTGTCGCGGGGGCAGCAACCTTAGCAAAGAGGTCCAGACATCCCTCTCCCGAGCTACTTCCTCCAACTCTCCCGGGGGGACACCGAGGCGGTCCCAGACAAGCCGAGAGACATAGTCCCTCCAGCGTGTTCTAGGTCGACCCCGGGGTCTCTTCCCGGTTGGACATGCCTGAAACACCACACCAGGGAGGCGTCCGGGGGGCATTCTGACCAGATGCCCGAGCCACCTCAACTGGCCCCTCTCAATGCGGAGGAGCAGCGGATCTACTCCGAGCTCTCCCGGATGGCGGAGCTTCTCACCCTATCTCTAAGGGAGAACCCCGCCACCCGGCGAAGGAAGCTCATTTCAGCCGCTTGTATCCGTGATCTTGTTCTTTCGGTCATTACCCAAAGCTCGTGACCATAGGTGAGGGTTGGACCGTAGATCGACTGGTAAATTGAGAGCTTCGCCTTGCGGCTCAGCTCCTTTTTCACCACAACGGACCGGTACAGGCACCGCTTAACAGCGGAGGCTGCAGCGATCCGTCTGTCGATCTCTCGCTCCATCCTTCCCTCACTCGTAAACAAGACCCCAAGATACTTAACCTCCTCCACTTGGGGCAGGACCTCATTCCCGCGGCGGAGGGTGCATTCCACCATTGTCCGACTGAGAACCATGGCCTCGGACTTGGAGGTACTGATCTTCATCCCGGCTGCTTCGCACTCAGCCGCGAATCGCTCCAATGAGAGCTGGAGGGCCCGACTTGATGAAGCCAAAAGGACAACATCATCCGCAAAAAGCAGAGACGATATCCGATGGCCACCAAACCAGAACCCCTCATCGCCTCAACTGCGCCTAGAAATTCTGTCCATAAAAATTATGAACAGAATCGGTGACAAAGGACAGCCTTGGCGGACTCCAACTCCCACTGGAAACGAATCCGACCTGCTGTTACCAATACGGACCGAACTCTGGCTCCGGTGATACAGCGACCAAATAGCTCGTAGCAACGGATCCGGAACGCCGTATTCTCGGAGCACGCCCCACAAGATCTTTCGAGGGACACGGTCGAAAGCCTTCTCCAAATCCATCATCCATGATGATGATGATGATGATGATGATGATGATGAATAATTCCATTGGATTTATCAAAAAGGACAAGATCAGGTTTGTTGGCTTCAATTCTCCGCAGGCTGTATATGGGCCGATTCCAAAGAAGCTTGAAATTATCATTTTCCATGACGCCCTGGACATGATCAGGGTCGTACCATGGATGGACCTTTGAGTCAAAACCACACGCATGACAGAGACGATAATAAAAGGAATGTGCCATGCCATCATGTCTTTTCAGATAAGACGTTTGTGCCAAAACAGGACAACCACTGACAAGGTGTTGGACAGTTTCACTAAATTCACTACAAAAACGACATTTGGGATTTACATTTTCCTTTATAATATTACGTTGATGATTGTGTGTTGGAAGTGACTGGTCCTGAGCAGCAAAAAGAAAGCCCTCAGTTTCACTTTTCAGACCAGCCGACTTCATCCAGGCAAAGGAGTGCGAAGGATTACTGTTCTGCCCAACACACTGCACATAAACACGATGTAGTGGTTTTCCAGACAGTTTTTCCTTGAAATGACGACTCTGAGCAGATTTTATGAAAGACTTCATCTGGTTGACACACATAGATGTAGCGTCCAGCAGTACTTCGCCATCGACAAAATCAACATTGACGTTGAGATTCTGTCCAGCAGCCTTGGCGCGTTTAAGATAACTATGGAAGTCCTTGCTTTCATCGTGAGTCTTGATATGCTTCACAAGAGGATCATCAGATAAATAAATATGAACAAAAATACACAATAAAATACAATCATGAAGTTCCTCCACATTAATCAAACCTCGTCCCCCGGAATTGATTGATAAATGTAAACGATTGATAGAGGAACGAGGATGGTGAGCTCAATTGTTAGACCTGATCCTTCTTGTAAGGCGATCAAGACCCATGATGTCGTCCTTTGTCCAATCAACAACACCAAAAGAGTAAGAAAGGACAGGCACCGCGTAAGTGTTTGTGGCGTTGACTTTGTTTCTTGCATTTAGCTCCGAACTCCAGATCTTTTTTAGACGAGATTTGTACTCGGCCCGAAGTTTGTCTTTTATGTGGGCATTCTGGAGCTTGTCTCGAACTTGCATCCCCAAATAGGTGTACGATTGGCCTTCCACGAGATGCTCAATCACTCCTCCTCCATGTAACTCAACCGATCCACCATTGATTGCCTTTCCACGTTTTAAATGAAGAATGTTACATTTATCAAGTCCGAAAGTCAAACCAATATCTTGTGAAAAGGACTCGACAAGGAGAATTTGTTTCTTCAAGTTGGAATCTCCTTTGGCAATCAGCTCGATGTCATCCATGTAAAGGAGATGAGTAAGAGGTGTTGGGGATCTGTGCTGTGGAGGTTCTGGATGATAACCTTCCTCCCTATTGAGCAAAAAACTCAAAGGATTAAGTGACAAACAAAAAAGCAGAGGACTAAAAGAATCCCCCTGGAATATTCCTCTCTTAATTGAAATAGGTTCTGAATAGGTTCTGAAGTCTTGACCTGACCTTGTGAGTCCATCTCAAGCTGAGTTGACCAGCAACTCATTAAAGACTTGAGTAAATGGAGTAATCGCTCAGGTAGGCCAACACATTGCAAAGACTTCAGAATCCATTCATGAGGGACAGAGTCGGATGCTTTTTTATAGTCAATCACATTGAGAGGTTGCGGTGGTAAGTTTTAGCCTCTTCAAGTATCATTTTCTGGACCAATAACTGATCCTTGCATCCCCAACATCCCTTTCTGGCTCCCTTTTGCTCCGGGTAAATAATTTAATTGGAGGATCAGTAGGATGACAAAAGATTTGTCAAACCCTGTAAAGATTTTGTACATAGTATTCAGGCAGGTAATTTTCTTTCTTTCAGCTTTTTCCCTTTTCTCGGGAGTCGCCACAGCAAATCCTCTGATTCACACATTTGATTTGGCAGTGGTTTTTACGTCGGATGCCCTTCCTGTCACAACCCTTTTCGCAAGGGACAGAAACACGCTGACGGCTTTGCAGCTACTCTTTACGAAAGTCAGCAATGGTTCCATAGACAGTGAGAGACATAGCCCGCCTTTGATCACCCAGTTAGCCGCACTGGGGGGACAGTGACAACTTTGTGGGGACTCGAACCCCCAACCTTCAGATCAGCGATCCTGCGCCCTAATCCACTAGACCATCACTGCCCCATTCAGGCAGGTAATAGGGCGGTAATTTTTAGGATCTGTCAAGTCTCCTTTCTTTGGGAGGAGTATTGTGCGACCTTTACAGAACCAAGGAGGGACATCTCCTGTGTCCATCACAGAATTAAAACAAGTGAGCAGATGTGGTTGGACACAGGGGAACAGTTTCCAAAACCGATTTTGAATGCCGTCAGGTCCTGGAGCTGTATTAGATTTGGACATTTTTATTGTTTTCTTCAGGCAGTCCGAAGTAATGAGGTACAGCAATGGTGAATTAACGTTTTCTGATGTGGCTTTGCTGTATTCTTCCAGCCATGATTCCTCAAGGTTACAGTTGCTGGGTATAGACCACAACTGTGACCAAAACCTCTCATTGGATTCCATGGGTGGTCTCTGGTCATCATTACTTGTAGGTATATTTAGTTGCCTGTAAAATTGTTTTTAGTTGGTTTTAAATATTTTGTTTTGTCTAATGAAATTATTATTATTATTATTATTATTATTATTATTATTATTATTATTATTATTATTATTATTATCATTATTTTACTGTATTTATTCCACAAGGGAATTTTTCTCCTTCATTCATTCATTCATTTTCTGAACCACTAAATCCTAATTAGGGTCACGGGGAGGCTGGCCGCCCATCCCAGCCGACTCTGGGCGAGGGCAGAGTACTCTGGACAGCTCGCCAGGCCATTGTAGGGAATTTATCATAATTGTTATAATTTATTTTTGTGCTTCTGCATTTAACCCATCCAAATGAGCACACACACACACACACTCGGCATAGTGGGCTGCAACTCACTGGGCCGCCTGGGGGGCAGTTGAGGTTAGGAACCTTGCTTGTGGGCACTTCAGCCATAAATGCGGAGGGGAAGGTGCAGCTCACTCCTCCGCCACCACACAGTTTTCCGGCTGGTTTGGGAATTGAACCAGCAACCTTTTGGTCCCAAACCCACTTTTCTAACTACAGTATGAGGCCATGACTGATTGAGGAAGGAAAACCAGAGTACCTGGAAGAAACCCATCATGAACGCAAGACCTTCTTGCTGTAAGCCGTACGTGCTAGTCATCCTCCACCATGCCACCCATAATTTTGAATATGGTGATGATAATAATAATAATAAGCCTTTATTATCTCCAGATGGAGAAATTTGTTTCAGGCAGTTGAGAGGCAGAGTGAATCACAATAAGAATTGTCAGCTATATAAACACATGTACTGTACATTCATGCTTATACCAACATTTTTTCTTTCTATAGTTACACAAACAGGTATGCATATACTTCACCCCCCTCCCCCACACAAAAAAAAACATTTCAGTGGTAAATTAACAAAAGTTTAAAGATAAGGAAATTATTATTTCCACGCACGAGACTTTATTTAAGACCGTTTTTAATTCTTTGCCGGAAGTGGTGTCTTCAAGCGCCTTCATTCTGAAGAAGTGGATGTTTGGTTTAAGTAAGATGGAACTAAACAGCTGGAAGATCAATGGAAGTACTGAGGGAAATGTCTCTGGATCAGGTGATCTCGTGTTATAATATTCATTCATTTTCTGAAACGCTTAATCCTAATTAGGGTTGCAGGGAGACTGGCGTTCATCTCACTCAACTCCGGGTGAGGGCGGGGTACACCCTGGACAGCTTGCCAGGCCATCGCAGGGCTGACACGCACACCTAGGGGAAATTTAGAACAGCCAATTAACCTACTGTGCATGTTTTTGGACTGTGGGAGGAAACCAAAGTACCCAGAAGAAACCCATACAAACACGGGGTGAACATGCGAACCCCACACGGAAACTCCCGAGCTGTGAATCGAACCCAGACCTTCTTGCTGTGAGGAGAACGAGCTAACCATGCCACTGTGCTGCCCATGTTGTAACAATAAGAGTAAAACAGTACTGCTAGTTTATGTCACAAGATTTGTGCCTCATTCTTTTGAGCTGTGCACAGCAGTAGTGTGCTCCTCTTAATATGTTACACACTCTGTTCTCTCTTAATGGCTGCTACGGCTAGGATTCGTCACCTGCCCCCTGCTTAGAGCATGGTGATGTCGGACGGCAGGCCATTCCCCTGAGCCCATGATTTTATTCTGTGGTGCTACCTTAATTCACGAGTGTATGCTCAGCCACCTCAAACTCTTGAAGCCCTCAAGATTGCTGCTCAGCAGGAGATCACCTGCTGTTCCACCCAACATGACCCATCAAAGCATGGCAGCCGTGGTGCTTGGGCATCACTCTTGGAGGTGATGACCATCATTTGAAGGATCATTATTTAAACCATGACGAATAAAAACTGTACTGAATGAAATTCCATGTGTGGAAACAATAATGCATTTTATTTAACCATTCAGGCAATTTGAACAGCCTTATTTTAAATAACCTACATTGCATGTTTTTGGATTACGTATGGGAGGAAACTTGAATACCAGGAGAAAACCCATGCAATCACGAAGAGAACATGCAAACTCCACACAGAAATTCCCAGAGTTCAGAACTCAAACCCAGGACCTTCTAACTGTGAGACGAACGTGTTACTCACTGCGCCACCGTGCTGCCTTAAAATGAACATGTAGTGATGTGTATAAGAGTATGAGGAAAAATATTCATTCACATTCTCAAGTACACTTTGTGTAACATGAAAAGCAGACTGTAAACCAACCTGTTATAAAGGCCATTGCATTGCAGTCTGGCTCGTTTCTGTTTGAGTAATGCAGCATTTCCTGTTTCTGATGTGTGGTTTGTCATGCGGTGTTGTGGTTCAACTTTCTCCTCCATTCATTTAACCACAGTCTCATGGTGCTACGATCCAACAGCAGGGCCAGACCACAATGCATTTATTAATTTAAACATTGCACCAATCCATTTGCTGAACTGTTTAATCCGAATAGAGCCAGAGCCTATCTCAGCCAACTCTGGGAAAAGTTGACGTACACATTGAACAATTTGTAAATCCATGGCAGGGCCAACACACCCAACCGTGCATAATCACATGTAGCGGCGATTTGGAACAGCCAATTAGCCAATTTGAACTGTGAGAGGAAACCGGAATACCCGGAAGAAACCCTCACAAGCACAGTGAGAACAAGTAAATGCCACAATGCTTTTGCTGAGCCCAAAACTTGGACCCAGAATCTTCTTGCTGTGAAGCGGACAGACAAACCACTCAGGGCACGAAATGAAGAAAAATTTCCACCGGACAGGGGAGCAGACCAAAGAAAAAATCTGCAGGACCCCTAAGAATTTTATTGTACCCCACTTTTTCTGGAATGATTAATTATGTGATAAACTGTGATTATTTTTTTTCATTCGCTTGTTCTCTTGTCTATATGTTTGCTGTACAATAGCTATTATAATTGAATAAGAAACATACATGTAAACCAATTCTCTATCATATACAACTTTTTATTTATTATTCTGCTGATCAAATTAAAAACTCTGTGAACAAAGAATACCAATGCAAACAAAAAGATGGAAGCAAGAACTAGACTGAGTCTCTAGAGCTCGAGTCTAATTCTGTTCTCAAAACTTAACATAGAAATCAGTAACCTCAAGTAATTATCAAAGTTGTCTGGAGTTAGCATTCTACATAATCAAATTATTTGCGATATTTTCCTTCAGTTTTAGCTTCTGTCCTGTTCCTTATCATCATCTGTCTCGCTTCCTTTTCTTGCATCATCAACCTCACTCTCCACATAATCATCTGACTCTGTCCTCTTCAGCGAGATTGATAGATACTCGCGGATTGGCAACAATCCCAGAAATAACTGGCACGTGATTCAAATTTAGCCAATGGCTGAGAGTTTTTGCTTCTACCTCCTGCTGATTGGTTGCGGATGATGTGTACACCTCTTCTTTTCACACAAGTTGTCAACGTGATTGCCTTAATTGAGAAGTAATTTTTTAATGTGTTTTTGATTATTTAAGTGCTATGATGCCACTCAAACACCCTGCACCTTCTCTAGATTCTGGTAAGGAGCCTAAGCGCTTTATTTATTCATAAATATTGTCACAGTACAAAATTAAAAGTTTTTTACTTACTCCTTAATACATTTTACTACATTATTATTATACTCGCAGATTAGCGACAAACCCGGAAGTTACTGGCACGTGATTTAAATTTAGCCAATGGCTGAGAGCTTTTGTTTCTCCCTCCTGCTGATTGGTTGCAGATGATGCGTATCGAATGTATTCATTATGTATTAAACTCGTTATGTATTAAAGACAATCCAAAATGATCAATATTATGATGTCCCCCCAGTGCTAACCCAGCTAACTGGGTTATCAAAGGCCTGCCATGTCTCTCACTGTCTATGGTTTGTGTCAGGAAGGGCATCCAATGTAAAAACCAATGCCAAATCAAACGTGTGAATACAGTCGGCCCCCTACTTACGAAGACCCCTTTGTATGAAATCCCCGTGTTACGAAAAAGGCTCTGGAACGGATTAATTTCGTTGGTAGGGGGCCGACTGTAATTCGCTGTGGCGGCCCCTGATAAACAGAAAAGCCGAAAGGAAATCTCTCAATGTTATTAATGAGTCAACACCAATTTATTGCACCGTAATTTTCCCCATTGTCAAAAGATGTTGCACAAATGTAAACAAAACATAGACGGTCTGTAACTATTAGTGTTACTTTATCAAGTTTATGAATAGTCATATCTTGGGCGATGGTGGACTGTTCATTTTACTGAAAAGGCCTTCTGCCTGACATGGGGGCCGGTGTTGGGTTGGATTTTTCTGGACCTCCCACTAAAATGCCGGCAAATGCCGGTGGACCGTTACTAATTTCGCGGCCTGCCACTATACAACTGTGCTGCCCAGTTTATTCATACATCCATTATCAACACTGCTTATCAATCAGCGTCATGGAGAAGGGGTAGAGTTACATCCTGAACGGGTCACGCGGACACAAACATCCATTCACTCTTATGTTAAAACCCATTGGGGATTTTGAGTAACTGGTTAATGTACTGCGGATGTCTTTGGTCTGTAGGAGGAAGCAAGTGTATCCTCTGTTAGGACTGTTAGGATGTGTGAACACAGCTTCCTCTATCTCACACTTGGTTACTACTTCTCTACAATCTGTACTCCTACAACTGTGTCACCAAACGCAGGTCCAACACCTCTTTTCTTAAGGCGATGATCATATGGTCAAGTGTGCATGATTGGGATTGGAACCAAAATCTTCAGGAATGTAGCTCTCCAGGAATATTGCTGGAAACCCCTGGTCTGCAGCCATCTCCATGGTAGAAATTATTCCAAATAGCTTCACTGTGGTCTAGTATCATATGTGTTATCGTTGAATTCGAAGCTCTGTGAAAACCACCTGGCACCTAGTACTTTACTGCAGCTTCGCTCACACCAATCCACAACATATTCATCCAAAGGTTTCTGTGGAAAACCAGCAGTCTCGCCTTCAACCCCAAACGTGCCTTCCAGAAACTTTCTGTTTTGACCTCTACCGTGTGGGAAGAGCTACTGAATCATCTGAACCAGAAACACGAGATTCATGAGCACACCAGCAAACCCAACACACACAATAGAACAGACCGACACATACCCAAGTTACCTTTTTCACAAACTGAGTCACAGTTTTCCCTTTGAGATTCTTCCTCTTCCTTTTGACTCACAATTACTGTTCATGGCTCATGTCATCTATTCACCGTCACTCTATTGTCTGTCTTTGCCTACTGTCTTACATCAGTAAGAAAAACCCTGAGAGGGTTTTGTTCAAGGAATCATGACATTGCAAATTGGTGGATATTAGAAAAAACATCTCATAATCACATCATTACATGTCATATACTCGAAAAAGAAAATATAACTGGGAGTGGATTTGAAAATAAAAAAATATGCATAAAAAACTGGGGATGTCTCGATTGATATCTCAATTAATACAATAGGTTTATGAAGGGCAGCACAGTTGTATAGTGGCAGACCGCGAAATTAGTAACGATCCACCGGCATTCGCCGGCATTTTTGTGGGAAGTCCAGAAAAATCCAACCCAACATGAGGCTTGTACTGTATTATAAAAGTAATGCGATGCCTCAAATTACTCATTCAAGAAATGTTTATCTTTTATGATTGATGGAAACCCATGCAATAATTCTTGGAAAAGCATCACAGCCATGGGATAAATTGAATGATTACTACACATGCAACTATGTACTGTTAGTGTCTACTCTGAAAACATTTTGAATAATAAAACATTTACAGAATTTGGCTTTTGTATGAAAGAGAACGATTTAGTTTGGAAAATAATACCTCGATTGATTAATTCTTCGGACAGTACTGTATTATGATAATAATTCTCCATATCATGATCAATGATATTCTCCATTTCATTCTTCACCTCATTCAATAACTGCTTATTATCATCCATTCATTAATTCTCTGAAGCGCTTTAATCCTAATTAGGGTCACAGCGAGGCTGGAGCCCATCTCAGCAGACTTTGCATGAGGGCAGAGTACACCCTGAGCTCGCTAGGCCATTGCAGGGCAAAAACACACTGATGGTTCTGCAGTTCCTCTTAACAAAAGTCAGCAATGGTTCTCCATAGACAGTGAGAGACACCTTATTATCATCCAGATAAATAAAATAAATAAATACATATGTTAAGATTAATTAGTATTTTATTTATCTCTTAAAAGCACTTAAAATCATCTATTATGAGTTTGAATCAACCGTTGCATTGCTCACTGGTGATGTGTGTGGCTTGTCGAATAAATTTTTTAATTCTTTCAAAAAGTTGTTTTTACAAGTTAAAGCTGCATTGTGTTTAATGTCAGTTGTACAAAGCACAGTGTAAATAAAACCGAGTTGAATTACATTGAACTGAAATGAAAAGAAATTTCTATGCTACTCTGGGTTCACAAATCCTCAGAAATTCAGGGTTGGATCTGAAATCATCGTAATCCTAATTAGGGTCGCAGGGAGGCTTGTGCCCATCCCAGCTGACTCCAGGCAAGGGCAGAGTACACCCTGGACAGCTTGCCAGGCCATCACAGGGCGGAAACACGCTGACGGCTATGCAGCTACTCGTCGAATGTTTCTTTTATGTTTGACCATAGACAGTGAGAAACATGGCCGGCCTTTGATAACCCAGTTCGCTGCACTGGGGGGGTCAATGACAACCTTGAGTGGAACTCGAACCTCCAACCTCAGCAATTCAGCACCCTATACCTCTGGACCACCACTGCCCTGGATCTGAAATGAAAATTATTTTTTTCTCTCAGGATAAAAAAATGAGAAACATGAATTAGGATTTATTTATTTCGGATTACATCTTTATTAAACAGTAATTTATGATAGATTAAATTGTGTGATGGGGAAACAGACACAGGAACTTCACACATCTAAGGAAGTGAAACGATCCGCAGTGAGGAAAGTACAGT
>CM045736.1:19618895-19646395 GCA_024760905.1 Plotosus lineatus | reverse complement strand
CAAGTATTGAGTGCATAACTGAACATAATTATTTGAAGGTTGACCTTTTGTGTATTAAACACACTTTTTTTTATTGGTCTGATGAAATATGCTAATTTTTTGGGATAGAGATTTTGGGTTTTCATGAGTTGTATGCCAAAATCTTCAGTATTAAAACAATAAAAGACCTGAAATATTTCAGTTGGTGTGCAATGAATCTAAAATATATCAAAGTTTATTTTTTTATCAGTACATTACAGAAAATAATGAACTTTATCACAATATGCTAATTTTTTAAGGACTAGTACAGATTTAAATGCGCGAGATTTATTCATCTGTTTTTGTTTGGTGTGAGTGTATTTGGATGGAAAGTCGACACAACGACCAGATCGATTTACGACCGGTCTGCCGGAACCAAAAGCGGTCGGAAGTCGACGACTCGCTGTAGTTGAAGTGGTTCAGCAAGTGAATAATAATAGTAATAATAATTATAATATAATTATAAGCTATAACATTAAATCCACTGACCAGGGAAAAGAAAATTTATACGTATAATTAACATTGTGATCTGTAGTGAGAGCAGAGAACAAGTGCAGGAAAATCTAGAGAGGTGGAGGTATGCCCTGGAAAGGAGAGGAATGAAGGTTAGCCTCAGAAAATCAGAATACATGTGTATGAATGAGAAGGACCCAGGAGGAACGGTGATGTTACAGGGAGCAGAGATAACGAAGGTGGAGGATTTTAAGTACTTAGGCTCAACAATCCAGAGCAATGGAGAGTGTGGAAAAGAGGTGAAGAAGCGTGTGCAGGCAGGCTGGAATGGTTGGAGAAAAGTGTCCGGTGTGATGTGCGATAGGAGAGTGTCAGCAAGAATGAAGGGAAAAGTGTACAAGACGGTGGTGAGGCCAGCAATGTTGTATGGCTTAGAAACAGTGTCGCTGAGGAAAAGGCAGGAGGCAGAGCTGGAGGTAGCGGAGATGAAAATGTTGAGGTTCTCTCTGGGAGTAACGAGGATGGATAGGATCAGAAATGAGTATATCAGAGGGACAGCCCACGTAAGATGTTTTGGAGACAAAGTCAGAGAGGCTAGATTGAGATGGTTTGGACATGTACAGAGGAGGGATAGTGAGTATATTGGCAGTAGGATGCTGAGGTTGGAACTACCAGGCAGAAGGCCTCGAGGAAGACCAAAGAAGAGATTTATAGATGTGGTGAAGGAAGACATGAAGGTCGTTGGAGTCAGAAAAGAAGATGCGGAGGACAGGGTGAGGTGGAGGCGGATGATTTGCTGTGGCGACCCCTGAAGGGAGCAGCCGAAAGTAAAAGAAGAAGAAGAAGAAGAAGATACTATAATATACTATAATATTTGTACGTTTGTTTAACGTGTTGCCGGCTGGAACAATGTCCAAACATAAGAATATGAGTAAATTAAACAAGGGCCACACTGTGATTAAACAACGACATCTATTTGTCTCAAAAACTACAGCATGTTGGGTATGTTAATGCTTATTTTTTTATGGTATTTATGATAAATGCACTTATCCAGAGTCACTTACAATTTGGTTACCTTTGTACACCTAAGTAGTTAAGGTTAAGGGCCTTGCTCAAGGGCCCAACACTGGCAGCTTGACAGACTTCAAATCCCGAACTTGAGATCAGTAACCCCGAATCTTAACCTCTGAGCCACCACAATGTGCATGTTCCTGTTATGCAGTGGTTCGTACCCACATAAAGTGGTCCAAGAAAGGACAGATAGTGAACTAGAGACAGAGTTATGGATTCTGAAGGCTTATCGATGTGCCCAAGGACGAGTCTTTCTGGTCAGAATTCATGGATTCTGCAGGGCTGTGTAGTTACAGCTGAGTTCGGGTGTCTATACGGTCCCCAGTACATCACTGAAACATCTACAGTGGGAATCTGATGATCAGAAGTGCACCATGGAGCAATGGAAGGAGCTGGACTGGCCTGGCGATCATATTTATTTTTGCATTTTGTGTGTGTGGATCGTGACCCTTTCCGCTCATTCTCGTATAATTATTATAAGTTCTGTAAGTAAACAGAGAACTAAAGCTCGAAGTTTGCAATAGAAAGTGTGAGAATATTTGGACTTTCTGAACTGCAGGGTGAAGATGCCGAATGACAGGCAGCGGATGTGTCCATGGCTGGAGGAGCAGATAAACAGCGGTAAAATCCAGGGCCTGATCTGGGTTAATAAGGTGAGAGTGATAGATGACTCTTCTCTAAAACTCTAACATGGCTGAAAAACCACTTTAACAATCTCTCTTTTTCCAAAACAAAGATGTACTTTTATATCCGTATTAACAGGAGGAAAAGATATTCCAGATCCCCTGGATACACGCGGCACGACACGGCTGGGAACTGGATAAAGACGCTCCGCTCTTCATGAACTGGGCTATTCATACAGGTAACTCACCAATCACTCATCTTCCAAACCTCTTACTACTACTAGGGAAAGGCTGAAGCCTATCTCAGCCAACACTTGGTGAAGGCACGGTACTTCCTGAACAATTAACCACAGGGCCAATACACAACCGTTTACAGTGACACAGCGAGGGGCAATTCGAAACAGCGAGTTAGCCGACTGTGTGAGTACATTGAAGTACCCAGATAAAATACATGCAGGCACTGGGAGAACTTCACACAGAAACAGCCTCAGTGAGCCCAGTACTTGAACCCAGGAACTACCCACAAGGGTTTTACTTGGGAACTGAAGTTTCCTCCCACGATCCAAAGGCATGCGCAACAGGCTAATTGGCTGTTCCAAATTGCCCCAGGAATTGTCGTGAGGTGGACATATAAAACCACTGTGCCGCCCTGACGGAGGTAACGTCGCATGGTTTTGATCTTCCGAAGGGCTTCCTGTGTTCGACACAAAAATGTACTTGTTCATTTCAAAAATATTTACAAAACCTTGATTGTCTACGATTGGCTGATGTTTGCTTTGAGTGACAGGGAGGTGAGCGCTCTTTGGCACAATTGGCCGTGGCATTGACCACATGTGGTGTCCAAGTTAATGGTTGCACAGCTGTTTGATGTGACACTCAGGAGCCACTCTGAGAGGATACACACCCAGTTTTTTCTTTTCATAGCAAATAAACACATCAAAGCTATGACATAAACCAATTTTATTTCCTCGTGAAATTACCACAAATTAAATTAAATAATTTCAGATCATGGTGTATTTTCATTCCAAAGGGGGAAAAAGATAAATTAAGTCCATGATGAAAATCACTGCTACCTGAACACTCTAAAATCCAAAAATGACCAGCACGTGTTTAAAAATTAGTTGCATAAAGAAAATGAGATAAAAGGAAGACAGAAAGAACAAAGGAAGAAATCAAAGCCGTTTAGAAATCAACCTACTTCTTCTTTTCCTTTCGGCTGTTCCCTTCAGGGGCCGCCACAGCAAATCATCTGCCTCCATCTCACCCTGTCCTCTGCAGCTTCTTCTCTTACGCCAACGACCTTCATGTCCTCCTTCACCACATCCATAAATCTCTTCGTTGGTCTTCCTCTAGAACTCCACCTACTGTAGGTCTTAAAACTAGAAAATGTGCAAAAAACCTCAGATGACCAGAAACACGAGTCAGTGTGGGTGTCAGAGCAGCGTCACGTCTTCTGAATGAGACTCAGTTTATATTTACTGTAAAAAAGACAAAGTAAAACCAGCAAGAGAAGCAATCATGAAGTAATGAAGGGCAGGGGTGGCTTACTAGTTAAGGCTCTGGGTTAGTAATCTGAAGGCTGGGGGTTCAAGCCTCAGCACCACGGTACACCTTTTTACGCAAAGCCCTTAACCCTTTGTTCGATAAGAAATATTAGAAACACATGTAAATCGGTTTGGATACGAGTGTCCGTTGTAAATGAAGTGAGGATGATGATAACGCAGGGTTTACACTGGAGCAGGATGTCCATGATCGTTGCAATTAATTACCCCCCCCCCCTCCAAAAAAAAAAAAAAAAAGTGCTCCATGAATTGAGTTTTCTTGAGGTATTAAAAGGAGGCAGGGAGCATCCAAGACATGAAAATTGAAGGAATCATGTTTCCAAGTTCATCAAGATCCCTGATGATGGCACATCAAGGTCCTGTTTCACGCTATTAAACTCTAATACAATTCTCACATTCGATCATTGCAATAACTACAGGAAAATTTTTGACAGTCAAGCATATTGATCACGATTAACATGATAATCTCCAATTCGCTGAGCCCCCTCAGAGTCATAACGTGCCCTCCGAGTCTCCTCGGTGTCCTTATGATTCTCTCAAATCATGTAAATTGTGGACATTGCGCCCCAGTGTAAACCAGGGTTTGATAAAAGCGATGAGTCTTGAATGAATTGGGCCAAAGAGATGATGTGGGAACTTTGACCTTGTGCTGTGAAAAGTATGAAGATGATGCCTGAAGAAAATGATCCTTATGGTATGAGGTTACACGTCAGGTAAAGGATCAGGGGAAAAAGTAATCATTACCGTATTTTCCAGACTATAAGATGCACTTTTTTCATAGTTTGGCTGAGGGTGCGACTTGTACTCCAAAGCGATTTATATGTGAAATTATTGCATATAATTCTGTTCGTGATAATAATAACAAACATAATCTCACATGTTAGGTTTTTTTACACTTACAACCACAAGCGGGCTCTCGAGGCTTGTGTACCAGCACTTGCTAATCCTGGATCAGTGAAAATGAAAAATTTCAACAGAAACTTTAAAAGACAACTGGAATGAACAAAAATGTCCCCAAAAAGAAAATCCTATTCTTCAGATGACAAGCTGCAGGTAGTGAAATAGGCAGCAGAAAATGAGCGACTGGAGAAAAGCGGAGATTATTATTACTGCAATGAAGAAAACAAAAAAAGCTAATTGCAGGCGAAAAGAACAGCTAGAAGAACGAGTTCGCACATGGGTGCTTGAGCAATGTGCTGCAGGGAGGGGTTTGAAAACAGTACAGTTGTGTTTCCACGCCCAGGTAGTTGCCAAGGAGATGAATATAAATGACTTTGCGAGAGGACGTCTTCATGTTACCGATTCATGAAACACAACCCCCTCTCTATCAGAGCAAGAACCACAACATCAAAAACTGCCAGCAAATTTTCCACTGTTTCCGTCAGTTTGTTGAAGAGCAAGAGCGCATAATGTGACACCAGAGCATAGTATTAACATGGACGTGATCAAATTTAATAATAAATTTCCCCAAAAATGTGACTTCTAGTTCAGTTTGGCTTATGTTTTTTCTTGTTTGCATTTTTTGGCCAGTTTGACTTGTATTCTGGAGCGACATATAGTCCAGAAAATATGGTAAATCCTTTTCTCATTCCATCGATAGAAACCAGTGGTGATAATGAAACCAGAAAAGAAAAAGTGTTTCAGTGCATATTGTGTTTTATCTCATGTAAAACCTGATGGATTCTCCTGGAAGACTAAATAATCAAAATATTGACAATGATAAGAAAAAATAAAAATGCAGGATGCATCCTAATACCAGACAGAAATCCAGAGTCATCTTCACTGAACATCTGAGAGGCAGAAGTGTTGGCACCTAGCTACAAGCGTCTTTGAATGTTCTCCACTGAAAGCAAGAGTCGTCTGAGATCCACCAAGCTGGTGAACATAAAGCGAGGGCTGTAGAGTGTGTGACCCGTTTCTTTATTATTTTCACATTCTTGTAGGAAAATACCATCCTGGTGTGGACAAACCTGACGCGAAGACATGGAAGGCAAATTTCCGCTGTGCCATGAACTCCTTGCCGGACATCGAGGAAGTAAAGGACAAGAGCATGAAAAGTGGAAGCAATGCATTCAGGATGTACCGCATTCTTTCTCCACCAGAAAAAGCAGCCAGGAAAGGTACTGCACACACATTTCAGTTTAGTACATGAGTGATGATCCGTGTCAAGAAAAATTGAATCGAAATGTTTTAAGGTATTACAACAGAATCCGATATTAAAAACTCCTTTTTTTATGAGTAAAGGGCAGAAACAGGAACTTTGTTTAACTGAGGGTTACAAGGTGATGTTTCCTGTTGCAGCTCATACACAGAAATTCTTTTCATTGTCAGCCATTGAGGCTCTGTCTCTTTTTTAAATTGTATTTTATTTTATTTTTTTTAGGTAATTTCTGAATCCCCTTTTTTTCTTCCTAATTTAGCTGTATCCAATTTCACCCATCAGGTATTGTCTTCCCTATCACAGGACCACCACTGACCAGGGAGGGGTGAAAGCATGCACACGCCCCCTTGATGACATGTCATGCTAACCACCTGCTTCTTTTCAAACTGCAGCTCTATGTGTATTTGGGGGGCGGGTCTAGCACACTCTAAGGGAAGGCAATATGTGCCTCCTCATACGAATGAGATCAGACCCATGATTGGCTGGAGATTGCTGTGAGTGTATGCTGTCCCTGCATCCCTCCATTGAGAGCTCAGCCACTTAGCTACTATGGACTCCCGGCCACGGACATATGTGGCATTAACCCAGAGTTGAACTTGTAATCTCCAGGTTGATGGTCTCGCACCGTGTCGGTGCGTAACTCGGGAGCCTGAGGCACTGGTTCTTAATTCGTTCTTGTTTTAAAGCCTCTACCTCTTGATTGGTTCATGCTGGTAAGGCTCTGGCTCTTGATTGGTTCATGCTGGTAAGGCTCTGGCTCTTGGTTGGTTCCAACTGGTAAAACTCTGAATTGTTTTTCCAGTTCCAGTTGTTAGGGCTCTGGATAGTGATGATTGGTTATCGTCAATAAAGCTCTGTGATTTGATTCCTTCCATTCATTGAGGCTCTGGATCTTGATTGGTTCTACTCTTTAAGACTCTGCTTCTTAATTGGTTCAAATGATTAAGTCTGTGTACTGATTGGTTCCAGTCTTTAAAGCTCTGGGTCTTGATTGGTTCCAGTCATTAAAACTCTCGCTTTAGATTAATTCTTGGCTGGCTTGGCGTCTATGTGCTTTTTGAAGTATCAAAGAGTGCTAATTAAAAAAGATCCAATAAAAACCTCAATGAGAAAATTCCATAACGCCAGAGATGATGGTTGTATGCTTCCCGCCCAAGTCACTTGTTGTAAAAGGGGTGTTTTATTTAAAAATCTAATCCACATTTGCAGCAGTGTGTTAAAGACTCGTACCTTACAAGGACCTCTTTATTCTACTGCACTTCAGTGTCCACACAGATACAGATATGCACTTGCTGTGGATTGTTATTTAGAGGATCCTCCCTAGATGATGGTGACCTTGAATGTTTGGTAGGGAGGATTTGTAAGGAAGATAAAAATGTTATCACGGAGTTGGATGGAGCAGCTTTTGAAAATTCAGTTCAGTCCGTCTCCAGGCTTAAGGCTTTCTCCTGCCTGACATATAACAATACAGACAAGTCAGGAGGACAGGACGAGGCTGCTTGAAGGCTTTTTTTCCCCAACAGAAAAGTCAGAGGTAATCTATAACTGGTACATTTTTATATAGCTGTGGACAGATTTAGAGTCTCGTGTCTTTTCCAGACGCAGCTGTGAAAGGATTATGGTGGATTTTGTAATGCTTACGATGATGAGACTTTATCGTAATTGTTGTTCACACTGTAATATCGGAGTCAGTGTTGTTTTTGTGATATGTATAGTGAATCTGGTTATCTGTAATATTAGCTGTCTGAGTGCTGTGCTTGAGGTACGGGTGTTTTATTGTTCTGTGTGTTTTCTGTCCGATGTTTTAAAGCAGGGTGCCCAAACGTTTTCCTGCGAGGGCCACATAACTTTTTCCTTCTCTGATGGGGGCCGAGGTCAGTTTGTAACAGAAAAAGTGTGA
This sequence comes from Plotosus lineatus, assembly GCA_024760905.1. Taxonomy (NCBI): domain Eukaryota; kingdom Metazoa; phylum Chordata; class Actinopteri; order Siluriformes; family Plotosidae; genus Plotosus; species Plotosus lineatus. The sequence goes on along the minus strand of CM045736.1, from coordinate 19,638,607 downwards.
TGATCGCAGGGCTGCCTAAATGTAAACATTTATTGTTTTCCAGTAAGCCACGCATAACCAAATATTAGTAACCCTTTCTGGGACCGTCACAGTAAAAAGTCAGGAGTTAAATTAAATTAAAAAAAAAAAAAAAAAAAAACACTGCTTGCTATCAGTTGAGCAACTCGAAAGCTGCCCAAACAGACGACTGGTTCAGCCGAGCCTGGAGTACAAATGTATTCTCCTGAGCTAACGGTCCACTTTTTAGCTTTGAGAGTTTGTCTACTCGCATTTGGCCTTGTAAGCGATCATACGCGTCTTTGTGTCGGGTTTCAGAGTGTCGGCGCGGATTGCATTCTTTGAATACCGCCACTGTGTCTTGACAGATGATACAAACAATCTTTTCTTTGCATTAAACAAAAAAAAGAATCGTTTGTCCACTGCAGGTTAAATACCCTGCATTCTGAATCAAATATTTCTATTCCATAATCTTTTTACCATTATTCTGTTCTATTTGACAGGGGAGAGTCTAGGATTTTTGTTTCGGAAGGGGGGGGGTTTCCAGATGGGGCACAGATGGCAGAAGGGTGGAGCAGAATGTTGCGTTCTGGGTGTGTTCTTGATCATGTGCCACACTAAAAAAAAAAAAATGATCATAATGTGTCTCTGGTATTGTTCAGGTTCAGGGGGCCGGGCCAAACGTGGAGACGGGCCGTAGTTTGGGGACCACTGCTTTAAAGCATGTAAAATAGTTTGGGTAAAGAAACGGAGGGTAAGATTTAGAGTGGGAGATGATCTTGAGCAGAGAAGTTGATATACGTGAAGAAAGGCTGAGATATAGAGCTGAAGCTGAGAAAGAATTTACTCAAATATGGATTATCAAGAGACAATCAGTATATTGTAATTCTTTGTGAATTGAAGAAACAATTAATAAAATATCCTGTAAAGGAAACTAAGAACATTAAAAAAAAATAAACGTGATCAGGGAGATAGTGTATAACAGACTGTTGGAAATCGAGGTAAAATTTTAACTACCTGGTCCGATTCTGAGAAAGACACACACAATTATACAGAAAAATCCAAATATGAAAACCACACCTCCAAGAGCAGGTGTGGCCAACCAGTCAGAGACCAGGAGCCACATTTTTTAACTGTTACTGCACAGAGCCACACCATACACAAAGGCACACCTGAATATCACTCATTACACACACACACACACACACACACACACACACACACCTCTGCTCAGCCAGATTTATTGTAACTCCACACACCAACATGATAAAATTCTCACATCTTTGAAGATGTCCAATATTCCATGTTCAATAGGCTGGTGGGACACTTAGACGTCCGATATCACGCGTTTTAGTTCGTCGTTTTTAGGAGACAAGATTTCAGCAACGTCACTGAGGCATTTCTTAATGAACTCTCCTTCATTGTATGGCTTTTTGGCCCGTGCTATGTTTCAAAGCCGGTTGATATGATGCAAGCGTTACGGTCTCTGAGCATTTCGTACATTTTTGGAAAAACTGTATCTGCTTTTCTGCCTCTCTTTTCAAAGTGAACAAGGTGTACTTGCAATGTTCAGTCCCGTTCGGAAATTCCTGGTCAAAGTTAGCAGTGGAGTGAGCTGAAGTGGCGCTGAAGATTTGAAACTTTGAAATGCGCTAATGACGCCTGACATATAAGGCAGAATGTCTTTACCATTATGTTCAACAACAAAAAAAAAAACCTCCCACTCTGTTAAAAACGTCCTGAGCTTCTCTTCATATTTTTGTTTTGCTGTGCATTTTTTCTGCCATTTTTTCTGCCACTGACACAAATTGTTTACTTCAATGATCTTGCCATACTGAGAAGCTTTGCAGTATTTTCATGTCACGCACATGCGCATTTGATGAAAATACCGCTTTGAACTCTGGTGAAGCGAACATGCACATTAAAAAAACACAAACAAAAACTTCAATGTGAACATAAGAGCCGCATCAAACCAGGCAAAGAGCTGCTGGTTGGTGACCCCTGTCCTCGAGGCTGAACTGATAAACTGCAACAAAGTGTAAAGAGTGATTTCGTACACAGGGGTCTTCGTCAGTTGGGGGCCAACTGTATATACACACACACACACACACACACACACACACACACACACACACACACACATATACAGTCGGCCCCCAACTTATGAAGACCCCTGTGTACGAAATTCCGGTTTACGAAAAACATTTTCCTGAGTTTCCGTCCCCGAGATACGAAACAACCCCCTCTTACAAAATAGAAATTCAAAATTCAAACGTGCCAATCAAAATTTCACACGACGCGCGAGTTGCTCTCTCATTGGCTGTCTCTCAACGTCCCGCCCCGCTGGCCTCCCAGATAGAGACAGAAGGACGCTTCACTCTTTGGTTTTTAGTTTAGTTTTTTAAGTTGTTTCAATTCAGTAAATATTTAATAAATTTGGGTGCATTTGAGCTCATCTGGAATTCTGATTCCTCAAGGAATCAAATTAAAGTTGAGTTTGTCAAGCAGGGAATGCGCTTTGAATTCATGTGTGCGCACGCGAGAGACCGAGAGAGAGAGAGAGAGAGAGAGGGGGAATAACGCTTTAGTTTTTAGTTTAGTTTTTTTAAGTTGTTTTAATTCAGTTAATGTTCAAGCAGGGAATGCGCTTTGAATTCATGTCTTGTGGGCGTGGCCCGCAGCACGCGCACGAGAGGGATGAGAGAGAGAGAAGGAATAATGCTTTAGTTTTTAGTTTAGTTTTTTTAAGTTGTTTTAATTCAGTAAATGGTCAAACAGGGAATGTGCTTTGAATTCACGTCTTGTGGGCGAGGCCCGCAGCGCGCACAAGAGATAGAGATAGATAGAGAGACAGAGAGAGAGAGAGGTGTGTGTGTGTGAATAAAAAATGTTTAATTAATAAATATGTTAATAAAATAGTTTAATATGTTAATAAAATGTTTAAATGGTTTAATAAACAATTTTCTTTTACTTTTAACACATATTTCAGACAAAATTGGTGTACTTTGATCATTTTTAAAGGGTTTATGGGGTTTATCCAGTCCAAAGACTGGAGCCTTGGAACGAATTAGGCGTTTAACATGTAAGATGCGACCCTGACTTACGAAATCCCCGCAATACGAAAAGGGCTCTGGAACGGATTAATTTTGCAAGTTGGCGGTCAACTGTGTGTGTGTGTGTGTGTGTGTGTGTTTTTGTGTGTGTGTGTGTGTGTGTGTGTGTGTGTACACATATACATATATATATATATATATATATATATATATATATAATGTGTGTGTGTATGCATCTCATCCATGTATGTGTGTGTATATATATATATATATATAATGTGAGAGAGAGAGTGATGGGGGAGTAAGACAAAATTTCTGAACTAAATTTTACTCAAATATTTCTTGGCCTTTTCTCTAGAAGAGAAATTATTGCTTCTGATTATCCAATCCAAAGTGATCGCGCACACACATATACTGCGAGCAGTCGGCACCTGGATAGCAGTTGCAGGTTCAGTGCTTTGCTTAATTGCACTTCAGCCATGAATGTGGAGGAAGGGAAGGTGCAGCCAACACTGATAACTAAGGTGTCATTCATCCAGTCACTAAAAACCACGTTCCCACATTTGACCCATCAGTGATAACAGTGGCCTGTGGTCAACCACTAATAACCGTGGTCCCACTCCTAGGACCATTAATCTCATTCAACCAATCACTGATAACCATCATCCCAATCACTGATAAGCATGATCCCAATCACAGCCAATCACTGATAATCACGTCTTCATCCAACAAGTTATCGTTGAATGCATCATGTTAAATTTTTCGGATGGAAATGAGGATCTTGTGTTCTTTTTTGGTTGAGTTCGGTAATGTTTGTGTAATTTCAAGTTCAGGTTTCTGGCACCGTTAACATTGTGGTGATTAGAGTGGTGGTCTCTTACTGATTATTAACCACATAGAACTTTATTTTAGGAAAATTCTTTGAAGTAAACCCGATGTTCAGACTTTGAGATTTTCAACATCAACGCCAGAGTTAGCGACGCTGCCTCCTTTCATTCAGACCTGCTGCTTTGTGGATGAAATGTCACTTGCTCACTGCTGCAGGTCTGATAGGGAAACAAGCCCATGTTAGAATCTGGAATTTGTTTCAACAAAAGCAGGAAAGAAATGATGAAGTTTAAATCTTGCTCAGGCAGTGGTGGTCTAGTGGTATAAGGCGCTGGATCGCTGATCCAAAGGATGGGGGTTCGAGTCCCACTCTCCACAAGGTTGTCACTGCCCCCCCCAGTGCAGCTAACTGGGTTATCAAAGGCCGGCCATGTCTCTCACTGTCTATGGTGTGAGGCATGTAAAAGAATCATTGCTGACTTTCGACAAGAGTAGCTGCAAAGCCGTCAGTGTGTTTCCGCCCTGCGATGGCCTGGCAAGCTGTCCAGGGTGTACTCTGCCCTCGCCCTGAGTTGGCTGGGATGGGCACCAGCCTCCCCGCGACCCTAATTAGGATGAAGCGGTTACAGAAAATGATAAATCTTGCTCTTGCTTCACTCGTGGCTCTGCCTCACTCATGGTTTGATTTAAGCTTTAGCGTTAGGGGTTGTTATGTATATTATGGTGCATCTGAGGCGATGTGTGTCACATACGTTCAAACACTTCCAATGAATCTCATCCCAAAGCTACAGGTTTTATAAATATTAAAAACTCTGACAGCTCTAATTCTTGTCTTTTTTTTTTTCTAGCAATGAAAAAAATGATGGAGAAGGAGGCGAAAGCAAAAGTAAGCACACCTGAGGTTTTTCTCATTATATACATAAAGTTTGTTAAAAAAAACAAATAACAATAATAATACAGAAACGTCCTAAAATCTGTCTGGTGTGAATTTTAGGGCCCTTTACAGAGACGAAAATTTAAGAGCAGCGAACCTGAGAGAGAGCCTCAGTGTAAAGAAGAGACGTTGCCGGACAGCACTGTTTTAATTACCGGTGAGGTTCTGACATCACGTCCCGTTTGCATTGTTTTCGTTTGTGTGAGCGGTTCAGAAGCGATTGGTGTGATGAGTGTATAAGTGAGATGACGTGCAGTGTGACCGTGGCCTGTTGTGTTTCTCTTATGCAGAACCCAGTCAGAAGTTGGCGTTCAGTTGGCAGACTAAGACGACGATAAGCTATCTACCAGACATCTGCGCTGTTGTGGAAGTCACCACGGAGAACGAGGAGTCTGCAGTCAGCTCCACACAGGTCCCCTACGACTTACAGATCTCACCCGTGTCATCTTTCACTGGTACACTCCATTCTGTTCTGTTCATTTAAATTCACTGTAAGATTTTATCATTTCAACTGTTCTTGGTACTCTGGTTTCCTCCAACACTCCAAAGAGATGTACCTTCAGCTGATTGGCTGATCCACATTTGTTGTGTGTGTGTGTGTGTGTGTGTGTGTGTGTGTGTGTGTGTATGTGTGTGTGTGTGTGTGTGTCTGTGTTGCCCTGCAATGAATTGGCAGGCAGTTCAGGGCGTACATGCCTTCATCCAGAGTTGGTTGAGATGGGCTCTAGCTTCGCCATGACTTGATAAGGATTAAGTGGTTCAAATGCTGGACATCCTTTATACCAGGGGTCACCAACCTTTTTGAAACTGAGAGCTACTTCTTGGGTACCAATTACTGTGAAGAGATACCAGGTCGATACACACCTCTGAAATTACAAATTTGCTCAATTTACCTTTAATTATATGTTGTTATTAATGATTAATGATATTGATCTATGTGAAGATATTGATTTGATTTAAAAATATATTCAAAAAAATTAGATGCAGCTCAATGGAGAGTGGCGATATGGAGCCGTGGGCCTGTCCTAAAAATAGCAGTGAACAGGGCCGCGGGCAACTTCTATTGTCCTTGCGGGCTACCTGGTGCCCACGGGCACCACTGTTGGCGATCCCTGCTTTATACAGTAGTTTAGTTCTGGAACAGGCCAAAAAGAATCCGAAAATTTGGGGCCCCTGTAATAATATTTCAGGTTTCGCTTTAGTTTTTGTGTGTGTGTGTGTGTGTGTATGTGTATGTGTGTATGTGTGTATGTGTGTGTGTGTGTGTGTGTATGTGTGTGTGTGTGTGTATGTGTGTGTATGTATGTGTATGTGTGTGTGTGTGTGTGTGTGTGTGTGTGTGTGTGTGTATCCTCCCTTGAATTGGTTGAATAGTGGATAGCAGAAGCCCCACCCTGGACCTGGCAGATTGGTAGATAGCATGAGCTGTATCGTCATGTTATTACAGGATTGGACTACTCAGCCCAGAAAGGATGGCCCACCTGAGCTAGTTGATTGACAGTTTGGCAAAAGCAATAGGGAAAAATAACATGGGAGAAACCCGAAGTATGAAATGGGAACTGAGAAATATTTGCAACACACAACAAGAAGAAGACAAAACCAAGTCACTCCAGACTGTGTTTGAGTTGATGATCATCCAAACAGAGCGACTTACAGAAGCTTTAAAGTCTTTATCAGTGAATATCTTCTTATACTGGTTTGTTAGACTCAGAGTAAGTAAATCATCAGTCAAACTTAGCTGGTGCGTGTTGTGTTGTGTGCGGTCCGTCCATGCCCCCCCCAAGCTGTCTGAATGTCTAGAGGAAGTTCATTGCACCACCTTGGATCCAGAACAGAGAAGAGTTTAGATGCGGTTTTCCGTTGGGCAGCTACAGGAAGCCGGTGGAGAGATTGTAGCGGTGGTGTGGTGTGGGGAAATTCGGGAAGGTTAAAAACAACTCGTGCAGCTGCATTCTGGATTGTTTGCAGAGGTCGAATAGCACTGAAAGGTAGACCTGCCAGGAGTGAGTTGGAGTCATCTAGTCTTGAGATGACAAACACCACTGCTACACCTCAGCGTAGTTGAATTCTGGATTCTGATTGGTCAGGAGCTCCAACATTAATGCAGCTTTGTATGAATGATATTAACGGTTTCTATAGTAACAGCTCTGACAGGGAAAGGGAAAGGTACGGTGGATGCTTCATGTAAACTGGTTAATATGGTTAATATGTGTGGTAAAGTTTTCTGCAATGAGATGTTTACTTCACATTTTTGGAATGAATTCTCCAGTGTCGGCAGTGTAGAATGATTAACACGTCGATTCCTTTCTGATACGACAAAGATTTAAGTGTGGTTTCGGGGTATTGCGCCATTTCATGGTGGTAACCGTAACTAAGCAGAGTGAGAATCGGGCGCGCGGACATTTGCTCACGGGACAAATGCTCACAACCTTAATGAAAAAAAAAAAACAGGCATTTGCTCACATCTTCTTTTCTTTGTTCAAATAAATGCATAATACAAAAAGATCACAATGTGTTATAAAAATTATTTTTTTCTTATAAATACATGATGCTAAATTAACTCATGATACATTAGGGTTTTAGGTTAGGGTTAAGGATTAAAATTGAACAAAATATTTTATGTTGTGAGCAAATGTCTGTTTTTTCATTAAGGTTGTGAGCGTTTGTCCTGGAACCGAGAATCGTGTCAGTGAGTTTGTTGTACTGAAGAATTGAAAGGAGAACTGAAAAGAAGTGATGTTGATTTTATTCAAAACTGAAACAGACACTGATCTAGAAGACAATGAAAGAATTAAGTGAAATGAAATGAAGTACAGCACCTCTCGTGATTATTATCTCCCCTGGGAAAGAAAAGAACAAGGTTTAGAAGAAAAGCCACCATTTGGTGAAGTCGCTTCATCTCACACTGAAAAAAAAATTGTAAAATCCACACGTACCATGATTACCGGCACCTTCTGGAAATTACAGTGAACTGGATGTAAGTGAAGCGTGCTTCCAATTCCAATTGTACATTATAGAGTTGATTGGAGTGTAAAACCATGACGTCCTGATTACCGGGAGAGAAAATGAGTCCCTTCGAACAACAGTGGGCTGAGTCCATTTTTGTCAAGCTTCATGTCAGTGTTTAATGTTTTAAAGCTATAAAAAAAGCTGTTTCATATTTCAATGCCTTCAGTCTCACTGCTGATTTCTCTTTGATACCTTATTGGCCTCAATTGCTGTGTTGCTCTGACTTTTGTAATTTTTCCAAAACATTGCAATTTTGGACTTGGAAGAATTACAACAAACCCCTGGTTGAAATTGCATGTTTCAGCGCAACAGTGTGTTCTAAGTCCAAATGTTCAGGAACTGTGAAAGATAATGAGTAACATTTAATTTAGATTCTAAAAAGCAGATGTGGTGGTATCCTAGCGAAAGTAATACAGTGAACCCTCACTTTTCGCGGTTAATGGGGACCGAGACCCTCTGCGAACGTCGAATTTCCGCGAAGTAGGATTGACCCCCCCCCAACTACCGTATATGTACATGTATATGTGTATACAGATGCTCCCCGACTTATGTTCATCCGTTTTACATTTTTTTCGATTTTACTTTAAAAAAAAGTCAAATTTTGAGTTTAGACATACCGACGTAGTACGCTGACGTAATGATGCAATGACGCTGCATTCATTGTTTACAAACTACAGACTGTGTGTGTGTGTGTGTGTGTGTGTGTGTGTGTGTGTGTGTGTGTAAATATATATACTAGTAGTCCTTCTCCAAAAATTAGCATATTGTGATAAAGTTCATTATTTTCTGTAATGTACTGATAAAAATTAAACTTTCATATATTTTAGATTCATTGCACACCAACTGAAATATTTCAGGTCTTTTATTGTTTTAATGCTGATGATTTTGGCATACAGCTCATGAAAACTCAAAATTCCTATCTCAAAAAATTAGCATATCATGTTCAGGTCGTCTAAACGAGCTATTAAGCTAATCATCTGAATCAACCAATTAACTCTAAACACCTGCAAAAGATTCCTGAGGCTTTTAAAAACTTCCAGCCTGGTTCATTACTCACAACCGCAATCATGGGTAAGACTGCCGACCTGACCGCTGTCCAGAAGGCCATCATTGACACCCTCAAGCAAGAGGGTAAGACACAGAAAGAAATCTCTGAGTGAATAGGCTGTTCCCAGAGTGCTGTATCAAGCCACCTCAGTTGGATGCCAAAAGAGGTGACCGGACCCTGAGGAAGATTGTGGAGAAAGGCCGATAGTAGAAACGTCCAGAGTCACTGTGCACAGGCGTGTGCAGGAAATGGGCTACAGGTGCCACATTCCCCAGGTCAAACCACTTTTGAACCAGAAACAGCGGCAGAAGCGCCTGACCTGGACTACAGAGAAGCAGCACTGGACTGTTGCTCAGTGGTCCAAAGTACTTTTTTCGGATGAAAGCAAATTTTGCACGTCCTTCGGAAATCAAGGTGCCAGAGTCTGGAGGAAGACTGGGGAGAAGGAAATGCCAAAATGCCTGAAGTCCAGTGTCAAGGACCCACAGTCAGTGATGGTCTGGAGTGCCATGTCAGCTGCTGGTGTTGGTCCACTGTGTTTTATCAAGGGCAGGGTCAATGCAGCTCGCTATCAGGAGATTTTGGAGCACTTCATGCTTCCATCTGCTGAAAAGCTTTATGGAGATGGTTTCATTTTTCAGCACGACCTGGCACCTGCTCACAGTGCCAAAACCACTGCTAAATGGTTTACTGACCATGGTATTACTGTGCTCAATTGGCCTGCCAACTCTCCTGACCTGAAGCCCATAGAGAATCTGTGGGATATTGTGAAGAGAAAGTTGAGAGACACCAGACCCAACACTGTGGATGAGCTTAAGGCCGCTATCGAAGCATCCTGGGCCTCCATAACACCTCAGCAGTGCCACAGGCTGATTGCCTCCATGCCACGCCGCATTGAAGCAGTCATTTCTGCAAAAGGATTCCCGACCGAGTATTGAGTGCATAACTGAACAAAATTATTTGAAGGTTGACTTTTTTTGTATTAAAAACACTTTTTTTATTGGTCGGATGAAATATCCTAATTTTTTGAGATAGGGATTTTTGTTTTTATTTACTTTTTTGCCACAATTATCAATATTAAAACAATAAAAGGCTTGAACTACTTCAGTTGTGTGTAATGAATCAAAAATATATGAAAGTCTAATGTTTATCAGTACATTACAGAAAATAATGAACTTTATCACAATATGCTAATTTTTTGGGAAGGACTAGTATATACTGTATATATATCTGTTATATAGCGTGTTACCCTTGTGTTAAGACGTCGTCTCTGTGATCTTTGTGTTTACACTGTTTTGCGGACTTTTGTAACCCTAAGCAAATCTGGTTGGTCAGAAGCGTAAGCCTACTAGCATGGGTGCAAGTCTCATACACAGAGATGAATTAACTATCTGCTCAGATCGGCTCAATCTCCATGCATACTCAGTTAAGCAAAGAGAGTTGTAATATGAATGAAAACCAGAATGCACAAATTACAGAACAATTACAGATAGTTATTATTTTTTTAGCAGAATGCTAAGAGTGTATACTTATTTTTATATTAATATTCATTAGGATTTGTACTTGTTCTTTGTAATCAACTCTTGAATCAAGTTTACCTACACAAAAGAAAGAACTCTCCGCTGGGATTCATATTAGTGCAGGTTGTGTTCTAAGCAAGTTCAACGCCACCCTTGTGCACTTGAAAGACCGGAAGTCTGTATAACCCACAGCAAGTACACTACTTTCACAAGTACACTACTTTTGGTATTGAGCACCTCACATATTGTAAGCGTTGATTGGCTGTTTTAAGCTTCATGTAAAGTGACTCGGTATAAATAAGTGACTTATTTGAAGTTAATGTTGATATTATTTGATATATTTGATATTATTTTAAAATGTTAAGTTTATAATAATTGATTTAGGGGTGTTTATGAGATACGGTAATGGTATTTATGGATGTATAGTATAGTATGAGTGTCATACGTCACTGTAACAACTTACGTTCACCCGTCCGGAACCGATTAAAAACGTAAGTCGGGGAGCATCTGTATAATATCAATAAACTCGTGTTCAATGCTATAAATGTTTATAATAACAATTAAACATTCAAAAATAATGCATAAGATGTAAATAAAATATACATACACACATAAAGACACGCATCTCATGCCTCGGTTTAACGGACTAATGGGGGGGTGACGACACTGGTCCGAAGTACCCGATTGTCCGAAGTTTCCGATTCCATATATTTCAACGATTACGTTACGAAAAAAAATTTACTTAAGCACACTATGTAATCTGCAAATGTAAATACTGTACCTATACTCTGTAAATGTACAGCATGAGATAGTAATGTAGACAGTACAGTATGTTGAAAATAGAAATGTGTTAAATATCATTCAGGCTTACCAATAGATGAGCAGGTGTTGCTTGATATGATGCCGTGATCGTATAGTGGGAGACTCAGAATTTTACTATTCTGAGTCACTGGAGCTTTGCAGCTCCGTTGATGTAAATGCTGGTTTCAGGCTGTTGAGGAGTTGAAGACTGTAAGCCTGACGTAGATGGTGTTGGTTCGCTTGGTGAGGGTGGGCTGGTGCATCAGCTGAGAATTGCCACTCGAGAATTGCTCTCTTTTTACTGTTTCTCGCAATTTTTTTAGATTTGCATAATGAGCAGACACTTCTCTGTTCTTGGAATAATCGACGTAGTGTAACACTAAGACAAGAGCACTGTGCACTTCAGAAAGTTCAGGGCAGTGTAACCGGCATCTCGTCTTCGTCTTCGCTGCTGCTACACGTGTTGCTACACAGATGTGAACAATGCGACCTCTGGTCATCTGGCGGTCACTTTCGGAAACAACGACCCGCGTCTGGACTATCCGGACTAATCGGAAGCTACAGATTTTGTCCGTTGCATCCGAAATCCGTTAAAGCGAAGTCCGTAAAACCGATGCATGAGTGTACACACACACTCAGATGCGCACCTCACATAAAAATGTAAGTAGTTTTGTTGGGGGGTTTTGGGTTTTTTTTTTTTTTTTTTTTTTTTGAATAATTGGCCTTGTTTTGCGGCATTTTCTCGAACTTTTTCCCTATTTCTCCTTAATTTCCTTATTTTTTTTTCAATGAATATTTTTGAAAAACCTGTGGTGCGCTGAAGCCGCAGGAGCTGAAGCTCGAAGTAGCGAGGGATCACTGGACTTGGTTTCCGAGTCCTTCATTAACTGAAGAACCTCTTGATGAGGTATATTTTTCCTCGGTGTGGAGGCTTCACACATGGACGCCACCATCTTGGATTTTGGACTTGGCCCACTGTTGCAGTAGTAAATCATTAGTGAAATGAAAGGAAAAAACATCTCACCCAAATGTAAAGTACGGTGGAGATGCGTGATGAGAGGCTGTTTTTCCATGAAAGGTGCTGGGACCTTTGTTGTGGGGTTTATGCCTTCACAAAGTCCATGAAAGATCAGAACATTATACTTATCTTGAAGGGGGTGACGGTATTTGTAGAGGTTGCTGTATATCAAGTGTCTTGGTGAACATGACGCTGACCTTTTTATGTTTGTAAATATAATCTGGTGTATATTCAATGATATCTTTTAAGATCTCGTTATAACCCTTTGATTAGTTATGCAGGAAATAGGGCTGACCTTCTCTTAATAGTTTCAGGTTTCAGTGTAAAACATTCTCACCTTCCACTTGCCTCAGTTACTATATTTTTTACTATAAAATTTCTTCTTTTTAAACATGTTTTATATAGTTTTAGATATTTACAAATGTTAATATTTGTAGAATGTTTTATTAGATTTGGAATTAATTTATTCGTGTTTTTAGTGTATTTTTTATGTTCACATTTATCTTGTCCGTGGGTTTCGAGATTTTTTTAGGTGTAATAATATGTTAGTTGTTAATATGTTCTTTTTTAGGATGTTTTTATTAGGATTGAAGTTTTTATGGTTTAAATTTAGTCTTATTAGATTTAGAGATATTTTAGAGATATTTTCAGGCTTGTAATGTTGTGACATGTGTGTGTATATAGTACTGTAAACAGCAAATGGAGGCTAAGTATAATTGAGTTTGTTCAGAAAGGTTCTCTGAGATTAAACCAAATAAAACGGCCGTATTTTTTTATCATCACCGAGGGGATTGAACATCCCATCGTAAATTTAATTCATTCTGTTGTTTTCCTTTAACAGAGAGTGATGCTGAGAACCCACAGAGTGAGGAATATTCAGAGGTGTGTAAACTTTACTCACTCACACTGAATCCCTGATCACTTTTAAACCAAGATATGTTTAAAAGTCCACAAACATCAGATTTAAAAATATATATACAGTGGTACCTCACTTTACGAAATTAATCCGTTCCAGAGCCTTTTTCTTAACCTAGATTTTTCGTAAATTGAACCGCATTTTACATGTAAAACGTGTGATTCGTTCCAAGGCCCCAATACTACCCCCTAAACCCTTTAAAAATGATAAAACGACACCTTTTGATGCCTCCTTCTGCTTCAATATCGTACCGATGGTAGACGGGTTTGGCCATATTCCTTTGTGATATCACTCAAACGCATGCCACGAGCCCGCTTCTTCTTTTCACTCGCACCGGAAATCACACAGGCGCGTGTGTTAACCATGTCTTCTTAGCAGAGTTATAATCTTACAAATGTTTATGGAAGGTTAAAAGCAATGAGCACACTCAAAAAACTTATGAAACAACAGTAACTCTGTCCTTTACACGAAAAGCATTATGGGAGATGCAGCTCCATAATAGCCAATGGGAGGGAGTGTGTCATCCCTCCTAGCCAATGGAAGGCCAGCGTGGCGGGATGTTGGGAGATTGCCAATTGGAGGCAGCTGCGTCATCCCTCCTAGCCAATGGTAGGCCAGTGGGCGGGATGTTGGAAGATAGTTATGGGAGGGCAAATCGTGCATTGTTTTAATCTTTGAATGGCTCGTTTGGTGCGTTGCATAAGGAGAACTTGTTTCGTATACCGAGACAAAAAAATTTTGGAAAATGTTTTTCGTAACTTGGATTTTTTTGTTTGCTGGGACTGTCGTAAGGTGAGGTACCACTGTAAATATATAATATTCAGGACTCTGCAGAAGTTTCAGGCACCCTATTTTACTATAGATTTTTATTTTATAATTTGTATATGTGGAAGTATATTGTACATCAGCTTTCCAAACATTACTTTTCCAGCAAAAAAATAAAAAATGTTATTGCTGGAAGCCACGTATTACGACAGTTAATAAGTATAGGAGACAGCTTTTTAGCTAAAAATATAATGAACGCTGCTGTGATTTGCATACAAATCAAGATCCAAGTGTGAGAGTCAACAAGTCAACGAGAACTGGGGCTGGTTCTGGTAAGAAACCCGGCAGATAATGTAAAACTGCACAAACTGGACCTGATGCTGTTCTATTTTTAAACAAAAAGTCATCATCACACCTGATATTGATTTAGCTTCACTTATTTCTGTTTACTGTGATTTATATAATTTTTATATAGAGAGCTTTAATCTGTCATTTAAAAAAAAACTGCTTTTAACAGCTGTGTTTAATAACAGATGAAAATAAAAGCTTCTGATGATGATTATATTACTAGACATGACTATGAATCAGAGTTTATTTATGTATTTATTTTTCACCCCACCCCCAGCCTCAGGACTTGTCCGTCAGTTCAAGACAATCCTGCTCGTCCGTGCTCAGGATAGCACCCAGTGTTCTGGACAAAAAGCACTCATTCATCTCGGAAAAGACGAACTTTTGGGTGACGAGTTGCCGAGAGGACTCGCCTATGATCAGCTACGACGTAGAGCCCTGGCGCCCATTCCTTCCCACCCTCACCTTCGACCTCAGCCCCAGCTCTGCGTCTCGCGCCAGTGTTATCATGAAAGCTGTGGATCTTTCCTCCAAAAAGACGTAGTGCAGAAATTGGCAGCCGCACTGATGTCAGGTTCCCTCCTGTGTCTGCAGAGAGCTGCAGTGAACTGTCAGGGTTTTTTTTTTTTCTTTTTCCTTTTCCTTGGTGCTATGTTTAGTTCCTGGGAGAGAGTATAAAGTAAATCTTTATCTGAATGTAAGGCCATGCAAAATTAAGGAGCTAATCAAGTTGACCCACAAGAGATGTGTTTATTTTGTAATAAAATAAAAGGCGGCGCTACAGAATTAACAGATTTTTACATTTATGTCACTTATCGTACACTTGTAAAATATTACCTTAAATTATTTTTATTGCCTCCACCAATTTTCTCTGTGATCTTTTATTAAAGAAATAGAGCTGAATAGTGTAATTGACCAATGAGAGTCAAGTATTTAAAATCAACTTTGTAATATTTACAGTTAATATTAATTATAAATAAGGTCGATGTAATAGTTCTTCTGGAAATCATGGAAAGATGCAGAAAAATTGAGACAACAGAACATTTCGATGACAAGTTTAATCAATATGCTGAATGTTTCGAGCACGGTAATGTAGTGGGCAGTATGTTAGCTTCACAATGAGAAGGTCCTGGGTTTGAGCCCCGAGAGTTTCTGTGTGGAATTTGCATGTTCTTCCTGTGCTTGTGTAGGCTTCCTCTGGGGACTCTGGTTTCCTCTCACAGTTTAAAAACATGCATATTATGCTCAGTGGCCGTTTCAAATTGACCCTCGGGGTGTGTGTTGTCTCTGTGATAGACTGGCCCAGCGACCCGAGGAATAAAGCAGCTTGATGAATGAATAAAACCAGAAACATTTATTAATTCATTATTTTCCTTATTTAATAAATAAAGAATATGAAAAAATATAAATTCTTCTAAATTGAGAGGTTCGATACAACTGATGTTATCTACATACTGTACATTACATTTTTAAAAATCCGTTAACATCACAAATTTTCTTAAAGCAGGATCAAGCTGGTTAATTTTGCATGGCCTAAAACCGAGACTTACCTCAAACTAACCAATACAAAAAAATGTGTAGAATTACCTCAGAAACTGATGGATGGCTTATTGCGTTCAAAGTCAAGTATTGAAAACAGGGTCAGCGATTTTAGACAGACACAGAACTTCAAAACCATCTTTACAGTCGCACGTAGGGATGCGTCGATACCAACACGGACATCGGTTACGGTTCAGATACTGTAATGGATTGAAAATAAAACAGAATCTAAAGTACTATTGCACAGCAGTATTTAAGTATCATTGTCCGTGACCAGGTGATCACACTGTGTGATGTAATCCCACCATATGTAAGAGAAAATTAATTATTAAAAAAAAAAACTGTGCTGTTTGGCAAAATATCTTCAAAAATGAGAAGGAACTGTAGAATCTTTTTACTAATTAAACATCTTTAAAATACGGCAACCTGCGCTCGCTCACTGATGCTGCTCTACACACACACACACACACACACACACTATTTCAGAATACTCCCAACCTCCATCACTCTATCAGACATGGAGTTCATCAAGAAGGAAAGTGAACATCCGCTATGCACAGAGTGAATAAAACTCTCCCTGACGTCCCTAATTGGTTAATAATGCAGTAAGTGGGATTTAAGGCTATATTATCTGAAATACATGAATACTACAGAGTGACCGAGTATACAGTGAAATTCTCCACGTTAAGAAATACATCAAAAAAGAAAATTGGAACCAAGTTTAAAATATTAATATTGTACTCGAAGACTGCAGACCTCCACCAAGGTAGTGCAATCTCATCTGTACATGGGTTATAATGGCAGATGATGGATTATTATGACGCCCCCTTGTAGCTTGTTACGTAATTATTTTAGCTCTATTTTTTTCTCCCAGCACATTCTGGGTGGTCCGACTTCTTTCCTCATCCTGCAATGTTAAAAGAAGAAAAAATCCTTCAAAACCGTCTTGGATTCAGATGTGGATCACAGACAAGATTTAATTAGTTCTGCATTGGTCCCACACTCACATCTGGTTAAATTTCTTGGAAATAAATCCATTAGTTTTTGTGTTATTGTGGTCACACAGTGACCCCCATCTCCCTTGGTGGACATCATAAGTAAAATATTACAAATGAAATGACAAAGTAATATGTATAAATGCAGTGTGGAATATATACATAATGTGTGTATGTAATAGTCCGGTAGGGAAGAGGTACTAAATACATAAATACATAAGGTATCTATGCATCCCTAGTGGCAAGGTTGTGTTTCTCAGGTACTTGCGGCGATATTGATACAAAAGCACGGACTGTGGTTAGCAGTCAAACATATGCTACTGCTAATAGGTGACCTGGCGAAAGCATGATGACAACCTTTCATTACTGAAACTAGTAATGACAGAATAAAACAAGTCATTTTGGACTTTAATAGTCCACGCTACATTCATTTACAGTAGTTTTGGTATAGATTTGTGCACATATGACTGAAACCTACCTACACGATATTATGCCACTTTTTTCCCAATGATAATGTGATAATTTCCCAAACCTGGCAACCATATAACATTTTGCATAGAATCTAATAAATTTATCAGAGGATGGTAGTATGCATCATCACATTCATACACGCCTTTGTCTCTACAGTAAAACACGACGTGAGCCAGTCTTTTATAAATCTTGTCCTCACACTGGGGTCTAGCCGTTAGCTAGCTAGCTAGCCTGTGCGCTATGAGCTTTAACAGATTCCAGACAAGCATCCAGCATTTACTCGCAGACAAAGTGTAGACAGGAAATGAGGTAAATCATAAAAGGGTTTATGATTAATAATAAATTATTTATTAACCTTTGTTTACGCCGTCTGTTCGGAGCAATCTGAGACGCTGGTCTCTCACTGTCGGCTCAGTCTGTACTATTATTTAGTAGGTAAAGTAAAGTCCGTTGGGCTTTTTACACCCAAGCCATAGTGGCTCACCAGGCCCGGTGCTTATCCCCGGTTTCTGTAGCGTGAAGCGACTAAGAGCTCGACTCTTCCTGGATGGGACGCTATTCCATCACAGGTTACCTTCCCAGTATATTTTTACTGGTACCCATTTATACTGCTGGGTGAACAGAGGCACACTTGTGGTTAAGACCTTGCGCAGGGGTCTTAGCACAGTGAGGGTCTCAGTGGGATTTGAACTCATGACCTCCCGATCATGAGCGCAGCACACTAACCACCGGCCCCACATATTTTTTAGGAGGTAATTCGTAGTTAATAGTCAGAGATAGTGAGCCAATCAAATGGTGCCGATACTGATACATTATCATAAACATTTACTTTTATTAGTCACACAACCGAGTGTCAAATTTAACAATTTATAATTTATTAATAATAATTCTGATGTAGTTCTTTTCTTCTCAGATTAAAATATGTAAACTGTAATCATTTTAATTATAATTAAATTTCATATAAGTTCCAGTAAAAAAAAAAAAAAAAAAAAAAAAAATTTAACATCAAGTCTATCAAATTTTTCTGAGAACAGCGGAAATCGCTACACAAACAGCGTAGAGTCGTCATCCGTTCAGGACGATTACATCATTTAACCTGATTTTTACTATTATTGTAAAAACGCTATTACCCTGAAGCCCAGCTTGTGAATTGCTTTCCGCCGGGTCACCTTTTCACTCGTACCATTGGTTGAGATATTAGAAATGCTGATCACTTTATTACAAGTTTCGTTTCACTTTTCTTGATGGAGCAGAACTGTCAGTGTGATCTTTGTAGCTCTGGAGATCTCGTATGATACACGGTTTAGTGTCTCCTCTGCGTTCACGCACTCAAAAGTTCGCGGCGTGTTAGTGCTGAGAGATACGAAACTGTTGGTTATCACAGTGCTTTGAAACCTTTAAATATTAGATTTGTATTTTAGGGTTTATAATCACATGATGTTTTGGTGAATAAAAATAATTCATAAGAAATAAAGAAAGAAAACATGATCAATCATCTAAATGATGAGATACAGGTGTTGAATTTTTTTTCCTGAACTGTCACAGCACTCATCAGGTGACTGGAGCGGCCTGGGGATATTAAAATCTACACACCCTTTTAAATCTACACACCCTTTTAAATCTATACACCCTTTATGTCAGAACCTTTTTACTGCTATTTTGCAATTTATATTTTAATATAAAAATAAAAAATGAACTTATTGCATGATGGCAATAGTTGGGCAGTTTGGCATCCTTCCATGATCTTTGATAATCAGAGAACTTTAAGGAAGGATACCAAAATGGGATTTCATTTTCTAAGCCACTTCATCCTAATGAGGGTTGTGGAGAGACTGGTGCCTATCTCAGCCGACTCTAGGTGCGGGCGTTATACATCCTGAACAGCTCGCCAGGGCATCGCTGGGTAACACACATGCAACCAAGCACACACACATTCACGCTTTGGGGCAATCTAGAATTCAATCAGCCTACCGTGCATGTTTGTGAACTGTTGGAGGAAACCGCAGGACCTGGAGGAAACCCATGCAAGTAAGGATGACATGCAAACCTAACAGCCCAGGTTTGGAATCCAGGACAGGGCATCTACTTAAAAAAAAAAAAAAAAAACAATTAATGGTACAGATCTGGAACAGCATGAGAACTTGATCATCATGAAAACCTGGCTGATGAAAAGAGAAGAGTAAGGAGAAGGAAAGGACCCTGTAATTGTAGAGAAATGGAACCCTCTGCAGTGCATCCCGGACCTGAACCCAACTAATCTACATTTAATTAGCTGAAGTTAAACAGAAACGAACGCCCTAAAAAGGGTAGAACATGGACTCAACTATTATAAAAAAATAAAAAAAAAACTGGCAGGGCATCAGCGTGGAACAAACCCAGTCGTACGATAACACCTGTGTGTTTGAGACTCCAGGCAGTCAGTGTACCGCGAAAGATCTGCATACAACGTCCACGTTTACAAAGTGGGTCA
>CM045736.1:19556395-19613895 GCA_024760905.1 Plotosus lineatus | reverse complement strand
AAGAGAATGAATGGAGTGATTTCTGCTCGGTCATTGGTTGTCTGGATCTATGATGTGTGAGGTGCAGAGTAAAGTGACTCGGGTACGAGTTTATATCCTGAAATGAGAAAATGTTTCACATGATTCGTCACGATTGCACAAATACAGCAGGAACGCTTTACTTTTGGATTCACAACCATTCCGTACATCGTTAGTAAACATTAAACCAGAACTAATGCTAAAATAATCAACACTTGTCCTGAACAGCTGTTTAAATTTAAACTAAAATGTTAAATTTTTGTATTATTAATTTTTTTTACCACAGTTTCATTCAACAGCAGCTTCAAGTCATGTGCTTGGATACCAGATAGTAACACCATGACATCAAGCATTCCAGTCACACAATGCGTTAAACTGAGCTAACTGATATAAACATACCTCACAACGCTGCGATGTTTTTTTTTTTTTTTTTTTAAAAAACAGACTATTCCTGTTCAACTTAGAAAGCTATACAGACTTTTGAGATTGGACATGCATCTCAAAAGCCTTATACACATCTCAACTATCCTCATTTCTGGCATGAAATAATCGTTTTTCTGCTCTGCCATCTATCCCGGATGTCCAGATTCTGGGTGAGGATACACGAGAGCAGCCTTCCTGGAAAGACTGAATACCACTGTATAAATAACCCACCCCTTTTTCACGTCGGACCTTTTATGCAGCAATGGCACCTTCATCAGTAGACGCTGCTCTGAGTGGCACTCCAGACACGCACCTCACATTGTTTCCTCGCATCCCGCCACGATTCCTTGGTGGGAGGGTCTAAGACGCAAGAATGAGATGTGAGTGAAATGATGTTGAAATTTAATAGCTTCGAGATGCTCCCTCAGAATTAAAGAAAACAAATGTTTATGCCTTTATTTACAACACTTTTGACCTCAGTAACTGTTTCTGTGACCGGACGATTTGTTCTCCAGGCTGCTGTTGCTATATGGTATCCAAACATGTGACCTTTCACTGTAAAGGCCTTGTCCTCATTCAGACTGTACTGTAACACAGTGCTTCTCATTTATTTTCTGTGGCGCCCCCTCTAGGAAGAAAAAACATTTCACGCACGACTATAAATAGTATTATCTTATCTATAAAATTGTTATTAGTATACCTCTGCATAACACCGGAACTTTATTAACATTAAAGTCACAGTGAAGCTGAGTGCTACATAGGCTTCGTCATATTTCCTCGTCTTGGCTTTCGGATTACTTTCTTTTGTCTTAATATCGCCGTCTCTCTCCACATTTCTCTTCGTTCCTGTTAGAAAATTTTCTATGTTGTTTCTTGAGGGGTTGTTCACTGTACTTCATATAGTTTGCTCGGTGCGAAAAACCGATAAACCATAGCGCAACAATGAGAGCTCCACTGCCAACTACTGAAGTGGATGTGCAATTACACTTAATTCCACTACAGTATGGCAAAAAAACATGTCCTCCTGGCATCACACCCCATCGCCCCACTATTTGAAAAGCAGTGCAGTAACAGTCTTTGTGAATAAATTGAGAGATAACGTATTGGGGCTGCTCAGTAACGTAACATGACAAGGTACATTATTTCCCTTCTAACCATTCCCTCCAGAAACTCACAACATTATAGTCGCATCAGTGCACACAAATTCAACCCTCACGTATTCTGTGTGACGAATCACTCAAACATTTCTGCAGATTTGACCAATCATGGAGTGATACCATGGGCTTCACCAAGCACAGCAGTCCTCCATGTTAAAATTAAACTACATCAATTCCTTGTTTATACTTTTGAAGACATTATATGACAAGGCCGCATCATAAAATTTCAAGGCCATCAAGGGACGAATAATCTCGTCAGAAAGTGCAACCATGAAACTAGCAGGAAAAAAATTATTTACTTAGTTTGTGATTTGTCTTTTTTAACTTTTTCTTTTTCCTAGCATTGCTTTGCAGCAACATGCTGGTTTGCAATGTTTCTTGGACCAATATAGATGTCAATAAATATATAAATAGATTTGCCTCCACCTAGTGGATGGACGAAGGAGATGGTTTCATGGTAATGTTTGATGCTAAGGATGTGCGTTTGATTTTATATGGTTTTAATGTTAAATATTGTAAGGAGTTACCTCTATAGCTTCATCTCATTTCTGTATCATGTGATTAGAAACTTATAATTAAAAATATGTGTGTGTGTGTGTGTGTGTGAGAGAGAGAGAGATAGAGAGAGAGAGAGAGAGAGAGAGAGGTCACTATTTCTCAAAGTATGGCAGGTAAAAGAACTTGAATCCCCGTCTCCCTCTTACAGCACAGCTTATGTAGATCACATGGTAAACTGTGAGAAAAGAAAAAATTAATCAAAACACTGAATTTCTATTCTTTATACAAAATATACGAACCCATAAAACCTCAATGTGCTGTCAATCACCAGCCATGATTTTCGTTCTGCAACACCACCACGGAATATAGTACTGGATAGTGATTGTTTGAAAGCTGCTGAATAATTATTGAGAATATGCTATACGGGAATGGTGAGATCTGATTGTTTGCTATTTACACAACAATTCATTACACAAATATTCATATCAACCCATCTACTCTGCCATCAGATACATTACACTTTAATATAGGCCAGTCTACAAAGTCGTTCCCTTCTTTTCTTTTATTGTTTATTAATTTATACTATTTATGTATCTATTTATTTATTTACTTATATAATATATATGTATGTGTGTATGTTTGTATATGTATCTATTTTTGCACCCCCTACTCATGGTACCTCAAGAGCCTGTAACAGTGAATTTCTCCATTGTGAGATTAATAAAGCTGTATCTTATCTTATCTTATCTTATCTTATTCAGGCCTGAGGTTTTTTTTTTAGGTTGATAACACTTATCTACCGTATCTAAGGTGAATACTGATAATTACTCTTTCCATACCCAATGGATATGAGCAATCATGCATTCTGATTGGCACAAGTTTATCAGCCGGCCGTGAGGAACAGGCCTCCAGTCCTTGTTGCTGCTTGATGCGAGTGACTGGGAGAGCAAGCTTAAGCGAAACAAGTGATTCCGTGTTGGCTAAAAGCAAATCCTAGCTCAGCATTGTGTGTCACAGCAAGATGTCAGCACATATCTGACGCCACCTCGTGGAATAACTGTTAGATAATCCCCAGGAGGTAATATGGAAACGAATATCCAGTGTTTTATTTCCACTTGATATCCACTGAGCATGAGAGAAATTATTGTTTTACAATACTGTGTGAGCAAGGAAGTGAATAAGCACCTTCTGTGACCACACACACACACACACACACACACACACACACACACACACACACACACACACACAGAGAGATAAAGAGAGAGAGAAAGAGATGCATAGAGAGACACAGAAAGAGAGATAGAGAGCGAGAAAATGAGAGAGGGAGTGAGAGAGAACGAGAGCTGCTTGTGAAGAATACAGTAATATAAAATGTAGGAAAACATACCACCGGGAATGAAGAGGAGAAATCCAGAGACAAAGAAAATTGCACTGGAAACCTCTGTTAAGAAGAAAAAGAAGAGTGCTCACACACATACGATCAGATACAGACAGGTATAGGCTGGAGCCTATTTCAACCGACTTTTGGTGAAAGCAGGGTACACCATTGACAGTTTAAACGTCAGCATGCAGCCGTATAATAATGTGTGGCGTAAAACTGCTAATGAATCTCACCTGTGTGTGGATTTAACTCCAATACAATCCCTGTAAAAATCAGTGCTGAGAGAGAGAGAGAGAGAAAGAGAGAATAATGGGAGAAGGGGGGGAGAGAGGGGGGAGGGAGAAAAGGGGAGAGAGCGAGAGATGATGTAAGTGACACTGTGACTGAGAGTGCGATTTAATTCACGACGATTCAATAAAATTAACAAACTGCAACAACAAATTATTGCAGAACTGATTTTGTTATTGTGGTTCGAGTTTCCCCAACATCTCTCTCCCTCTCTCCCTCTCACTCTCTCTCTCCCTCTCACCCTCTTCCTCCTCACCTTCTTCTTCTTCTTCTTCTTTCAGCTTTTCCCTTTTTCAGGGGTCGCCACAGTGAATCATCTGATTTGCATGTTTGATTTGGCATAGGTTTTTACGTTGGATGCCCTTCCTGACACAACCCTTTGTTTAAATCTTCTTCTTTTCCTTTCGGCTGTTCCCTTTCAGAGTTCGTCACAGCGAATCATCTGCCTCCATCTTCATGGAAGTCACATTAATGATTCACTTATTTGATCTGGCATAGGTTTTTATGTCAGATGCCCTTCCTCACACAACCCTTTAGCAAGGGGCAGAAACACGCTGACAGCTTTGCAGCTCCTCTTGTCGAAAGTGAGCAATGGTTCTTTTACATGAACCTCTCACCATAGACATGGCCGGCCTTTGATAACCCAGTTAGCTGCACTGGGGGGACAGTGACAACCTTGTGGAGAGTGGGACTCGAACCCGTAACCCTAGGATCAGCGATCCAGCACCTTTTACCTCCAGGCCACCCCTGCCATCAGGCTGTGTTTAAATATGCAGTAGAAATCTTACCGATTCCAGTGATGAGGAGGAGGAAGGAGGCAAGAACCACCTTCCTGTTCTTTTTTATTAAAGGATGAGACGTCCACCTGTGAAAACACACACACACACACACTTATTTTTTTACTCCTTAATGTTCTCCTAATTTGTTTTGTCTAAGATTCTAAAGAAGTATTCTCCATATGAACTGAGTAAACAGAGTGTGTGTCTGTGTGTGTGTGTGTGTGAGTATATGAGAAAAAGATATGTATCCATGTGAGTGTGTGTGCTTGTGTGTGTGCATACCCGCAGCAGTGTGCCGAGAGTTGTGTCATGGAGCTGAGTGTACTGAATGACCACTGAGAACTGCAGTAAGAAAGTGTGGCTGGATCACTGAAACACACACACACACACACACACACACACACATTAGATCTCTTTTGCTCTCACACACAGTCAACACAAAATTAGAATACTCTAAACAACATCATAAAGATTGTGAAAGAATGAGATAAAACATTTATCATCAACACGAGCGGTTTTACACACACACACACACACACACCTGATTTTAAAAAGGTTGTTGAAGGTGGAGTTTACAGGACTTCCCAAAACATCTTCATTCTCCAAATTCTGTGATTCAAACACAAATAAATAAATATTATATTCACAGCGGATATGAGCAGTGATGCACTCTGATTGGCTCCTCCAGTTATAAGATATGACTTATATACTGTGAGCACAGAAAAACAAAATGGTGGCATGATTCGCCGGATCTACTGGAGCAGACAAAAAAAACAAACAAGCAAACAAATAAATAAGAATTAAAAAGCAACATCTTTTAGAACAACAGTTTAATTTTGTACTGTGATAATATTTATGAATAAATAAAGCAAACAATCACAAAGATCACCCATCAATCATTGGTGTATATGAGGTCATATGTATAAAGGGACAATAGCACTTTAGTGTGTCAGACCTGCAAAGTGTGCAGGCACAGCAGTTCATAAAGATGTGGCTAGCAGCCTCATGTATCACAGAGGGGACGAGTGCCCTTCTTGGTTGGTGGTAATCACACAACTTTGTTTCAGAAAACCCAAGAAAAATATTTATACAAATGCCAATATAACATGAGAATAATTCAGTTATTTATGGATAGTACAGAGAAACACTAATCTTAAACAAAGAATGAAATCCCTGAAGCATGGGATGAAACAAAAGGTGAGTCCTCACCTGGTATTTCAGGTTGCTGTGATCCATCGTTCCCGCGCAGGATGACGGAAGACTTTGAGGTTTGGAGAAAGTCAACGGGCCGAATGTCATCTCTCCATCACGCTCTCTCTCTCTCTGCTTCCATCCATCCAAGTCCTCATCGTGCCCCGCAATTTCCCCATCGCCCTCCAATGAGAAGGCATCGTCGATGGTGAACTGTTTCGCCATGGTTACAGACCTTCAGGCGCTCACTTGGTGAAGACGGACATACGGGGGAAGGGGTTAATTTCAGGTCTTTTATTGTGAATTTTCACATTTACTTACAAAATTTTCTAACTGAATTCACAATTTCTGTCTTTGACGTTAGAATGTTATGAAAATAATCCATGAAAACACAACTAACTGCTGCGTAAAAGATTACAAATTAATATTTATATTTAAATGTAATTAAAAAGAATTAGATATTTCCAAGTTTTCCATTTTCCTCTTTGAAAGACAAAAAAGTTTATTTCACATAAAAAGCTAGAAATGTAGCATAAATAAGAGTTACAGTTGTAAAGAGTAGGCTGCATAGCCGCCAGCGTGTTGCTGCCCCTTGCTAAAGGGTTGTGTCAAAAAGGCCATCCAAAGTATAAACCTATGCCAAATCAAACATGTGAATCATATCATTCACTGTGGCGACCCCTGAAAAGGGAAAAAGCCAATGACATGGAAAAACGGCACTGGAAAAAGCCAAAAGGAAAAGAAGAAGTCGTCAGTGACCATCAGCTTTTTTGTTACATACTGCCCCCTGGTGGTGGTTTCGTTTCAGCCATATACATTACAGGACTGTATTTTGTTTTGACCATTTGCAAGGAAAAGATAGAGAGCTGGCTGACATGATGCAGAGGAGGAAGGTAGACATACTGTGTGTTCAAGAGACCAGGTGGCAAGGTAGCAAGGCTAGAAGCTTAGGAGCAGGGTTTAAGCTGTTTTATCACGGTGTGGATGGGAAGAGAAATGGAGTAGGAGTCATCTTGAAGGAGGGGTTTGTCAGGAATGTTCTAGAAGTGAAAAGAGTGTCAGACAGAGTGATGAGTCTCAAGTTAGAAATTGAAGGCGTGATGGTCAATGTTGTTAGTGCTTATGCCTCACAAGCAGGATGTGAGCTAGAAGAGAAGGAGAGATTCTGGAATGAGTTAGATGAAGTGATGCAGAGTACCCCCAGAGATGAAAGAGTGGTCATTGGGGCAGACTTCAATGGACATGTTGGTGCAGGCAACAGAGGGGACGAGGAAGTGATAGGCAGGTTTGGTATCCAGGACAGGAACACAGAAGGACAGATGTTGATCGATTTTGCAAAAAGGATGGAAATGGCTGTGGTGAATACTTTCTTCAAGAAGAAACAGGAGCATAGGGTGACTTATGAAAGTGGAGGTAAGAGCACACAGGTAGACTACATCTTGTGTAGGCGATGTAATTTGAAGGAAGTCAGTGACTGCAAAGTAGTAGTGGGTGAGAGTGTTGCCAAACAGCATAGGATGGTGGTGTGCAGGATGACGCTGATGGTGAGGAAGGTGAAAAAGGCAAAGGCAGAGCAGAAGACAAAGTGGTGGAAGCTGAAAAAGGAAGAGTGTCGTGTTGTCTTCAAGGACGAGTAGGTGAAACAGGCTTTGGGTAGTCAGGAAGTGCTTCCAGATGACTGGACAACCACAGCAAATGTGATCAGGGAGACCGGTAGGAGAGTACTTGGTGTGTCCTCTGGAAGGAAAGTAGATAAGGAAACTTGGTGGTGGAATGAGGAAGTGCAGGAGTGTGTACAAAGGAAGAGGCTAGCTAAGAAGAAGTGGAACATTGAGAGGACCGAAGAGAGTAAACAGGAGTACAGGGAGACACAGCGTAAGGCGAAGGTAGTGGTGTCAAAGGCCAAATAGAGGGTGTATGATGACTTGTAAGATAGGTTAGACAGTAAGGAAGGAGAAAAGGATCTATACAGGTTGGCACAGCAGAGAGATAGAAATGGGAAGGACGTGCAGCAAGTTAGATTGATAAAGGACAGAGAGGGAAATGTATTGACTGATGACAGAAGTGTGCTAGGAAGATGGAAAGAGTACTTTGAAGAGCTGATGAATGAGGAAAATGAGAGAGAGAAAAAAAAAAAGAGTAGAAGAGATGACCGTTGAGGAGCAGGAAGTAGCAAAGATTAGTAAGGGTGAAATGAGGAGGGCACTGAAGAGGATGAAGAATGGAAAGGCAGTTGGTCCTGATGATACCGTTGGATGTATGGAACTGTCCCTTGCAAAAGGGTTGTGACAGGAAGGGCATCCGACGTAAAAACCTCTGCCAAATCAAACGTGCGAATCAGATGATTCGCTTTGGCGACTCCCGAGTAAAAGGGAAAAAGCCGAAAGGAAGACAGACAGACACACACACACACACACACACACACACACACGCAGTGGTACTGTACCTCACTTTATGAAATTAATCCATTCCAGAGCCTTTTTTTCGTAACCTTGTATTTTTCGTAAATTGAACCGCATTTTACATGTAAAACGCGTGAATCGTTTCAAAGCTCCCAATACTACCCCCTAAACCCTTTAAAATTATAAAAGCATACTTTTTAAGACCTTCTGCTTCAATATCGTACCGATGGTAGACAGGTTTGGCCATATTCCTTTGGGATATCACTCGAACCCATTTCTTCTTCTCACTGTGTGTGTGTGTGTGTGTGTGTGTGTGTGTGTGTGTGTGGTGACCATGTCTTCTTAGCAGAGTTATAATCTTACAAATGTTTGTGGAAGGTTAAAAGCCCAAGTCAATAAATAAAGCAAGGAGTGCTCTCACCATCCGCCAGCAGCACAGCAGCGAGCGAGAGAGATTTTTCTGCCACCGGGGTTTATAATCCAGGAACGGAAATCACAGCTGAAGTAAGAGACGGTGGATGACTTTATACACAGCAATCTCCGAATTAAATAACTCTCCTTCCAGTGACAAAATAAATGACTAGGTGTGGTTCAGTCTCCACTCTGAGAATGGGTCGGTCAGTGAAGTATTAAGCATAAATATTATTTAAAAGAATGTTGAGCAGGCTCCTTCTTAAAATAAGCTTTCATATACTTTTCTGTGTTGCTGTCTTTTTTGTAAATTAAAACTATGACAAAACAACATTAATATAATGAATAAAGAAACAGAAGATCCCACGAAGGGCGTGATGGTGAGGTCAGCTCCCTAACCCGTTAACACATCTGGCTGCACCACGTCCCACGCTTTGTGGGATAGATATTCTTTTTCTTTATAAAAATACAAAAAGGACTCGAACACATTCATTCATTTTCTGAACCACTTAATCAATAATTAGGGTTGCAGGGAGGCTGGAGATTTTTTTTTTCTAAATGTTTTTGTTGCAAGCATAATTTTAATTTAATTGTCTCCGCAGTCGTTTAAATCAATGCAACACATTGTTGTTTTATATTAACATGAAGGGAAAAGGGGAAAACATTATATGCAGTGTTATTTGATTTTAAATGTCAAAAGGATTTGTGGCTCCCAGTGTTTTCTTTAATGTGTAAAACGGGTCCAAATGGCTCTTTGAATAGCAAAGGTTGCCAACCCCTGAACTAGAAGTATCCAGCACACTAAGGCAGGTTCCATTCTGCTGATGACCTTGTTTCATACAACATTCACCTTCTTAGCACTTCTGCAGCAAAACGTTTTCCTTCCTGAATCATATCAAGCAGTTCTACTTTTTCATGCAGCGTCATTACCCTTTTCTGGCGCTTTGGTGCTTTACCAGAAGCCTGAGAAGGTGTGCAGCGTTTGAGTGGCATGATGGATTAACTGTAACTAAAAACACACACTAAAAAAGCACAGGCACAAAGTGTGCGCGAATGAGGAAAAAGGGGCATTATATCATTTTAACTAATCAGCAGGAGGGAGAACAGTTATTGGCTGAATTTGAATCACGTGACAGTTGCTCGGCAATCCGCGAATATGCAAAGCCGCGAGCGCAAAACCGCGAGCGCAAAACCGCGAATAGTCAAGGGCCTACTGTAAACCAGTGAAATCCAGAATAAATGAAAACTAGACACCAGAACACAGAATACGAGCTGATTCACATACAACATAGAAACATCACCTCAATTACATGAACAAATAGTATAACCTGGTGTTCATTCACGTGCACATTTCTTCTATATTTACTGTTGGATACATGTGAATCACGAGCTATGTCTTTCAGTACGTTGTGGCTCCTTGTGTGCAGACTTGTTTCTTTTTTCCTTCATAAAGAAGATTGTAATAAAAATAGTGTTTTGATGTGCAAAGATAAACAATGTATGTCTGTATTTTGTATGAGTTTAATTTCCCCTAAAAATACACATACAACAGGAGCGTAACAGGAAACACACTTGGCAGCAGGAATAGCGTAGAGGAAACAATTTCCTGAGAGCTTTGTACATCCTACTTCCTTCACATGATGTCTGTCTGAGTAAAGTGTATGAGAGGAATGAAAAAGCAGATCAGACTCGTTCGGCTTGAAGATATCACAAAAAAAAAAAAGATTGACTGCTGCCGAGTTCTAGACTGTGATTGGTCAGAAAGAGTTGATGAATTCTCTGTAACAGCAGCTCTGATAGACGTGCAGCTGAACATACATGAGATTGCGGAAAAGAAAAAAAATCTGAAAAAAAGGCAGGGGGTTTGGGGGCCGCCCAGGCCACCAATGGGGTCCAGGGACAAAGCCCCCGAGGGGCGTTCAGAGATTTTGTGTCTATTTCTGCCTTATACTGAGATCTATTATCAAAGAAATATCCCACATTACAAAGTACATGAGACCAGGTTAATTAAACTAGATGGACACTGGAGTACTTACAGTGAAGTTACCAATTAATACCAGTGAGGACTGGAGTGTGTAAAGTAACAGCACCAGGAAATAACACACTATCAACAATATTATGATCATTATTTAATGTCAATGTGTGAGTTTTGTGATTGAAATTACAATGTTATGACATGCAAATATTTGAAATGCTTCATATGTATAAAATTAACTAACATATTAGCTAAAATTACAGAAAATAAAGGTAAATATGCCATGTAGATTATGCCTGGGGTTTATTCCTACTGATCATAATAACATACTGTATCTTAATATCTATTACATATATTTATTATTAGAATAATTAATTGTTAATTTAAAATCAAAATTGACATTATTTCCTTCACTACAATGGTTTCCTGTATTAGTTTTAATGGAACTGTTAGAAGAATATCTGCTCTTACAATACAATAGAGTCCAATACATTACAGATGCTCCCCAACTTACGTTTTAGTTCGGTTCCGGACGGCCGAACGTAAAGTGAAAAAAAAAAAAGTAAGTTGTTACTATATGTTCGAGGGACGTATGACGTTCATACTGTACTATACAACCATAAATAACATTACCGTATCTCATAAAACACCTCTAAATAAATTATTATAAACATAACATTGTAAAATAATATCAGATATATCACATAATATCAACATTAATTTCAAATAAATTAAATTGAAGCAAAATAATTTCAAATAGATACATTTTAATCAAATTCACTCATCAAATTCCATTCACACCATTTTAAACACAACACGCTGCAAATTTGCATTGAGCCGAGCCACTTTACATGAAGCTGAGTCGAGTCACTTTGCATTAAGCTTAAAACAGCCAATCAACGCTTACAATATGTGAGGCGCTCCACCGAACGTAGTTCACTTGCTTGTGCTTGAGACAAAGCGCAGGTTATCCGGACTTCCGGTCTTTCAAGTGAGCAAGGGCGCCGTTGAATACTTGTTTAGTACTCAGCCTGCACTGATGTGAATCACCAGCAGAGCGGAGAGTTCTCTTTCTTTTCTGGATTCGGGTTTTCATTCATTTTACAACTCTCTTTGTTTAACTGAGTATGCATGGTAGATTGTGCCAATCTGAACAGATAGTTAAATCAGTCTGGGGAAAACCAGAAAGCTTGCACCCATGCTAGTCGGCTTACGCTTGTGACCAACCATATTTGCTAAGGATTGCAAAAGTCCGAAAAACGGTGTAAACACTAAGATAACAGAGACGACGTCTTAACACAAGGGTAAAATGCGGAGAACTGGGAATAAGCAGGGCACGTTCAGTCTGTCGTTTGTAAACAATGGACGCAGCATCATGATTAAGTAGTGTATTACGTCAGCGTACTACGTAGGTACGTCTCATACTATGTACAGAGCGCACGCTAAACTCAACTTATAATTTTTTTGGAAAAAAAAAGGTAAAACAAATGAACATAAGTTGGGGAGCATCTGTATACTTGTCTCTTTAAATTCTGTTAGACATCATAAACTGTCACCTTAAACCAATAACCTTATGTTTTTCATTTATGTATCACTTTGTTGCTATTATCAAAAATAAATTTTCAGTAATAAACATATTATTTTAGGTGAATTATTGAGCAAATTAAATCAGAACACTATTGATCCCCCCCCCCCAAAATGTCTATTCCCTGTACTGCTCAAGTGCACGTCTGTAATCAATAACATAAGGCTCGATAATATTACGTACGACTTTTTATTTTCGAGATATACATATCAATGCCTAAATCTACACAAAAGGAGCATCATAATGTTATAGATCAGATTCAAGTTCTTTTAAAACTTATCACGAGCTCCGTAGTTTATGATATCTGTACACAACTCGCAAATTGCTTTGCCGGGTTTGTTTATCTTTCTGATGCAGTCGCCGAGCTTTACGTGTGGTGTTTTGCCACCAGTTAAGGAAACGTCAATTTCTCCCTCCAGCCATGACAATTGAAATTTATTTTTTACATTCGAATCAATTTCTTTAATCCTTGCTGTGTCTCGAGCATTGATGAGCATCGCCATTTTTTTCGAACACATGCATGTCATGAACAACGTATGCTGATGTATTGTGAATACTAATTGGCCCTCGCGGGATCTCGGTAACGAAAACATCCAATCCCGGCAAGCATAACAAAAACCCCATCGCGTCTAACGTTGGCTGATCTCGGCCACTTCTGTAGCTGGCAAACTTTTAGAATGAACTGATCATGCATGCACTTAGTTGCCTCTAATATGCAATGCGCTATCCGACCCCCCACCCAATAGTCCCCAAAATTTTCTCCTTGAATTTACATTGATCTCAAGAACAGCCCAAATGCTCGTAAAATGTTGGAATTCCACCAAATATCGGAAAAATCTCATCTGTGAGCTGGATGTTGTAATTGTTTCTGTTGATCAATTGTTTGTTCAACACCTCCTACTTCACTTGTGGAGACTGATTGTGCTTCCTCAGGGCTAAAAGAAAAATGATTTTGGTCCAGATAAGGCAATCCAGGGTGTACGGCGGTGTCAAAGTGAAAGACAGAGTTTATCTATTGTAACTGGTTGAGGTGATAGAATAAAACCCACCCACAGCACATAACTGGGGTGTGTTATTCATGACTACCTTCACCAATCAGAAATCCTAAACATTAAAAAACAACAATGTAAGAACAAATCAAAAGAGTTTTATTTCTAAGTGCTCAAACTGGAGACTCCTTCCATAAATATTACATAAATCCCGTTTCCTCAATGAAAACCTCACAGGAAGGATTTTCTCACTTTATATATAATAAACTAATATTACTTTGAACTCCACCAAAGCCTGTAACTCCGCCAAAGCCTGTCCCAAGCCAGGTTGAGAAAGGAGGAGGGTTCAGCATGGGGTGGAGA
This sequence comes from Plotosus lineatus, assembly GCA_024760905.1. NCBI lineage: Eukaryota > Metazoa > Chordata > Actinopteri > Siluriformes > Plotosidae > Plotosus > Plotosus lineatus. The sequence continues at coordinate 19,600,432 of CM045736.1, read as the reverse complement.
TACCATGACGGTAAAAGATAACACCAATGAAATCAATGAGATGTAAAACAATGTGGAACCGTGCTGGCTCGGATGTCGCCTTAATAATCAAGGTCCGCGTACCCAGCTGAATAACCAGGGCTGGATCTATAAATTGGCCACTGAAAAATCAGTTAAAAAAACAGGAAATGAAGGCATTAAAATTGCAAAACATCAAATCAAAATTGGCACTTGGAATGTTTAGACACTCATAGAGCAAGGAAGACTGAATAAAATGTTACCCTATGCTTGCGACATTCTTGGTCTGGCAGAAACTCACTGGACGGGTAGTGGCAAGTTAAGTGGGGGTGAAGTTATTTGGACCTGTGAGGAAAAGACTCACAGAAAGGAAGTTGGGTTCCTGCTCAGCAAACATGCCAGAGAAGCACTTTTGAGTTACAAGCCCCAGAATTATTCTTGCACTTCAAAGGCCAACCACTCAATATCTGTATCATTCAAGTTTATGCTCCAACTGCAGATAGTAGTGAAGATGATATTGTTTCATTCTATGATAAACTTGAAGCCACAATGAAATATACCAACAAGAAGAACATCAAAATAGTCATGAGTGAGTGGAATGCTAGAATTGGTGGTCTGGGGATGAAAGGTGAATGGGAAGATATGGTTACGAAGAGCAAAACGATAGAGGGAGGAGATTACTGGAATTTGCCCTGAGGCATAAACTATATATTTCCAATTCTCGCTTAAAGTAAAAAGAAACTAGGAAACGGACCTGGACAATACCAGAAGGGACCAGTCACAACATGATCTTACAGTTTACGGCCATTAGAAACTGTAGATCATGTCAAGGAGCGGATATCACGTCGGATCTTACACTTACACTTACACTTACGGAATTACACTTTAATATAGGCCAATCTATAAAGTTGCTCCATTCTTTTCTTTTATTGTTTAGTAATTTATACTATTTATGTATCTATTTATTTATTTACTTATATATGTATGTGTGTATGTTCGTACTTGTATCTATTTTTGCACCCCCTACTGATAGTACCTCAAGAGCCTGTAACAGTGAATTTCTCCATTGTGAGATTAATAAAGCTGTATCTTATCTTATCTTATCATAGCTTCATCCTCAGCAAATGTCAAGTCATATTCAACAGAACAACTAAGAAGAGCATGAGATTCAGCACCAATATCGAAGCACTCAAAAACGACCTTATTCACACCGCGTTCACCACTAATCTTAGGGAAAGTATTGACAATAATAGAAGCACTCAAAATTTGGAAGAAAGAACTAAATTTATATAAAGCAATGGCAAAGCAGTGGAGGAGACTCTTGCGTTCAGAAACCCAACAACAAGTGGATTACGGAAGACACGCTAAAGCTATCCACAGATAAAAGAAGAGCGAAGCTTAATATGCACCAATCACCAGAAAAAATTAGGTTGTATTGAGAGCTTTGTAATAAGGTCCGGAACTCTGTGCGCAAGGACAGCAAGAACTGGTTGAAAGACAAATGTCATGATATTGAGAGGAGTGCTCAAGAGAAAAAGTCACGCAAGGTTTATATGCTTATCAAAGACCTCAACAAGAAGTGGGAACCGAAGCTCTGTCTAAAAAGAGATGCTGATGGTAATATGCTCCAATCAACAGAAGAAGTGTTTTAGGTGCTGGACCAAGTATTGCATTATAGCTGTGAGGGGGTTCACAAACCAGTGTCTCTCCCTCACGCCGGTCCCAAGCCTGGATAAATGCAGAGGGTTGTGTCAGGAATGGCATCCATAGTAAAACTAATGTCAAACTTTATCATGCAAATCACAAATATTACCTCCATACCGGATCGGTCGAGGCCCGGGTTAACAATGACCACCATCAGTGCTGTCAACCAACAGGGTGCTGATGGAAATTGGACTACTGTTGGTCGAAGACGGAAAGGCAGGAGGCGTGTCCGTAGGCAGAGAGAGAAGAGGAAAGGCATGAGTCTAGGACTGAGAGTAGGGACTTTGAATGTTGGAACTATGAAAGGAAAAGATAGAGAGCTGGCTGACATGATGCAGAGAATGAAGGTGGACATACTGTGTGTCCAGGAAACCAGGTGGAAAGGTAGCAAGACTAGAAGCTTAGGAGCAGGGTTTAAGCTGTTTTATCATGGTGTGGATGGAAAGAGAAATGGAGTAAAAGTCATCTTGAAGGAGGAGTTTGTCAGGAATGTTCTAGAAGTGAAAAGAGTGTCAGACAGAGTGATGAGTCTCAAGTTAGAAATTGAAGGTGTGATGTTCAATGTTGTTAGTGCTTATGCCCCACAGGCAGGATGTGAGCTAGAAGAGAAGGAGAGATTCTGGAGTGAGTTAGATGACGTGAGGCAGAGTACCCCCAGAGGTGAAAGAGTGGTCACTGGTGCAGACTTCAATGGACATGTTGGTGCAGGCAACAGAGGGGACGAGGAAGTGATGGGCAGGTTTGGTATCCAGGACAGGAACACAGAAGGACAGATGTTGATCGATTTTGCAAAAGGATGGAAATGGCTGTGGTGAATACTTTCTTCCAGAAGAGACAGGAGCATAGGGTGACTTATAAAAGTGGAGGTAGGAGCACACAGGTAGACTACATCTTGTGTAGATGATGCAGTTTGAAGGAAATCAGTGACTGCAAAGTGGTAGGGGGTGAGAGTGTTACCAAACAGCATAGGATGGTGGTGTGCAGGATGATGCTGATGGTGAGGAAGGTGAAGAAGGCAAAGGCAGAGCAAAAGACAAAGTGGTGGAAGCTAAAAAAGGAAGAGGGTCGTGTTGTCTTCAAAGAGGAGTTGAAACAGCCTTTGGGTAGTCAGGAAGTGCTTCTAGATGACTGGACAACCACAGCAAATGTGATCAGGGAGACAGGTAGGAGAGTACTTGGTGTGTCCTCTGGAAGGAAAGTAGATAAGGAGACTTGGTGCTGGAATGAGGAAGTGCAGGAGTGTGTACAAAGGACGAGGCTAGCTAAGAAGAAGTGGGACACTGAGAGGACCGAAGAGAGTAAACAGGAGTACAGGGAGACACAGCGTAAGGCGAAAGTAGCGGTGTCAAAGGCCAAACAGAGGGTGTATGATGACTCGTAAGATAGGTCAGACAGTAAGGAAGGAGAATAGGATCTATACAGCTTGGCACAGCAGAGAGATAGAAATGGGAAGGACGTGCAGCAAGTTAGATTGATAAAGGACAAGAGGGAAATGTATTGACTGATGACAGAAGTGTGCTGGGAAGATGGAAAGAGTACTTTGAAGAGCTGATGAATGAGGAAAATGAGAGAGAGGAAAAAAAAAAGAGTAGAAGAGATGACCGTTGAGCAGCAGGAAGTAGCAAAGATTAGTAAGGGTGAAGTGAGGAGGGCACTGAAGAGGATGAAGAATGGAAAGGCAGTTGGTCCTGATGATATACCTGCAGAGGTATGGAAGTGTCTAGGAGAGGTAGCAGTAGATTTTCTGGCAAGAACATTCAACAGGGTCTTAGAGTGAGCAGATGCCAGAGGAACGGAGAAGTGTGCTTGTGCCCATTTTTAAGAACAAGGGAGATGTGCAGAGTTGTGGCAACTACAGAGGGATAAAGTTGATGAGCCATACGATGAAGTTATGGGAAAGAATAGTGAAAGCTAGACTAAGGGCAGAGGTCAGCATTTGTGATCAACAGTTTGGTTTCATGCCAAGAAAGAGCACCACAGATGCAGTGTTTGCCTTGAGGATGTTAATGGAGAAGTACAGAGAAGGTCAGAGGGAGCTGCATTGTGCCTTTTTGGATCTGGAGAAAGCATATGACAGGGTGCCAAGACAAGAACTGTGGTATTGCATGAGGAAGTCTGGAGTTGCAGAGAAGTATGTCAGAGTGGTGCAGGACATGTATAAGAGATGTAAGACAGTGGTGAGGTGTGCTGTAGGTGTGACCGAAGAATTCAAGGTGGAGGTGGGACTGCATCAAGGATCAGCTCTGAGCCCCTTCTTGTTTGCGATGGTGATGGACAGGCTGACAGACGAGGTTACACAAGAATCTCCATGGACTATGATGTTTAGAGATGACATTGTGATCTGTAGTGAGAGCAGAGAACAAGTGCAGGAAAATCTAGAGAGGTGGAGGTATGCCCTGGAAAAGAGAGGAATGAAGGTTAGCCTCAGTAAATCAGAATACATGTGTGTGAATGAGAAGGACCCAAGAGGAACGGTGAGGTTACAGGGAGCAGAGATAAGGAAGGTGGAGGATTTTAAGTACTTAAGCTCAACAATCCAGAGCAATGGAGAGTGTGGAAAAGAGGTGAAGAAGCGAGTGCAGGCAGGCTGGAATGGTTGGAGAAAAGTGTCCGGTGTGATGTGTGATAGGAGAGTATCAGCAAGAATGAAAGGAAAAGTGTACAAGACGGTGGTGAGGCCAGCAATGTTGTATGGTTTAGAAACAGTGGTGCTGAGGAAAAGAAAGGAGGCAGAGCTGGAGGTAGCGGAGATGAAAATGTTGAGGTTCTCTCTGGGAGTAACGAGGATGGATAGGATCAGAAATGAGTACATCAGAGGGACAGCCCATGTAAGATGTTTGGGAGACAAAGTCAGAGAGGCTAGATTGAGATTGTTTGGACATGTACAGAGGAGGGATAGTGAGTATATTGGCAGTAGGATGCTGAAGTTGGGACTACCAGGCAGAAGGCCTAGAGGAAGACCAAAGAATAGATTTATGGATGTGGTGAACGAAGACATGAAGGTCGTTGGAGTAAGAGGAGAAGATGCAGAGGACAGGGTGAGACAGAGGCAGATGATTTGCTGTGGCGACCCCTGAAGGGAACAGCCGAAAGGAAAAGAAGAAGACTGAGTATTGCATTCATCTTTTCAAAAATGACACTGACGATAGTGACTTCGTGCAAGAACTAAGGACAATCACTCCTCCCTTGGTCACTCATGGGGACACAATCATTTACTCTGAAATCAAATCTGCAGTAAAAATGATGAAACCAAGGAAAAGCACTGGGTTGGATGGAATTCCAGCAGAACTTCTTCAAGCAGGAGGTGACATGGTGATAGAACAACTTCACATCATTTGCAACGATGTTTGGCAAGAGACAAGATTGGCAGAAGAATTGACAAAGTCAATCATTGTCACTCGTCCAAAGAAAGGAGATCTTAGCAAATGCAAGAACTATCGCACACGCTCCCTTATTAATCACATGTGCAAGGTCTTCCTCCTTGTCCTTCTCGAAAGGCTTAAGTACAGTACAGAACCCTTAATGGCAGAAGAACAAGGCAGGTTCAGGAAAGATCTCAGCACAGCTCAACAAATCCTCAATATTCGCTTAATTGCTGAAGAGTGTTTACAGAAACAGGACAGACTCATTTACAACTGCTTCATTGACTTTACAAGAGCATTTGACAGCATTACACGAGTCAATTTGGGATATTCTCAAATCCTATGGCGTCAACACGAAATTGGTCGACATGCTCGAATGTATTTACAAGAATAACCAAGCCGCAGTCCGCATTAATAAAAACATTGGTGATTGGTTCAAGCAGGAGAAAGGTACCAGGCAAAGGTATCGCCCCTTTCATCTTCATTACATACATTGAATGTATCCTTCAGCATGTACAGGAGAACATGGAGGGGGTTTCCATCAATGGTCGGTCCATCAATAACATTCAGTTTGCTGACAACATTGACTTGATAGAAGAAAGCTTTCAGAAGCTTCAGAATAGCCTTCTTCTTCTTCTTTTCCTTTCGGCTTTTCCCTTCAGGGGTCGCCACAGCGAATCATCTGCCTCCATCTCACCCTATCCTTTGCATCTTCTTCTCTTACACCAACGACCTTCATGTCTTCCTTCACCACATCCATGAATCGTCTCTTTGGTCTTCCTCTAGGCCTTTTGCCTGGTAGTTCCAGCCTCAGCATCCTATTACCAATATACTCACTATCCCTCCTCTGTACATGTCCAAACCATCTCAATCTAGCCTCTCTGACTTTGTCTCCAAAACGTCTTACATGTGCTGTCCCTCTGATGTGCTCATTCCTAATCCTATCCATCCTCGTTACTCCCAAAGAGAACCTCAACATTTTCATCTCTGCTACCTCCAACTCTGCCTCCTGTCTTTTCCCCAGGGCCACTGTTTCTAACCCATACAGCATCGTTGGCCTCAACACCGTCTTGTACACTTTTCCTTTCATTTTGCCGATACCCTCCTATCACACATCACACGGACACTTTTCTCCAACCATTCCAACCTGCCTGCACACGCTTCTTGACCTCTTTCCACACTCTCCATTGCTCTGGATTGTTGAGCCTAAGTACTTAACATCCTCCACCTTTCTTATCTCTGCTCCCTGTAATCTCACCGTTCCTCTTTGGTCCTTGGCATTCATGCACGTGTATTCTGTCTTACTGAGGCTAATCTTCATTCCCTCCTTTCCAGGGCATACCTCCACCTCTCTAGATTTTCCTGCACTTGTTCTCTGCTCTCACTACAGATTACAATGTCATCTGCAAACATCATAGTCCATGGGGAATCTTGTCTAACCTCGTCTGTCAGCCTGTCCATCACCATAGCGAACAAGAAGGGGCTGAGAGCTGACCCTTGATGCAGTCCCACCTCCACCTTGAACTCTTCTGTCACACCGACAGCACACCTCACCACTGTCTTACATCTCTCATACATGTCCTGCACCACTCTAACATACTTCTCTGCCACTCCAGACTTCCTCATGCAATACCACAGTTCTTCTCTCGGCACCCTGTCATATGCTTTCTCCAGATCCACAAAGGCACAATGCAGCTCCGTCTGACCTTCTCTGTACTTCTCCATTAACATCCTCAAGGCAAACACTGCATCTGTGGTGCTCTTTCTGGGCATGAAACCAAACTGTTGTTCACAAATGCTGACTTCTGCCCTTAGTCTAGCTTCCACTATTCTTTCCCATAACTTCATCGTATGGCTCATCAACTTTATCCCTCTGTAGTTGCCACAACTCTGCACGTCTCCTTGTTCTTAAAAATGGGCACCAGCACACTTCTCCTCCATTCCTCTGGCATCCTCTCACTCTCTAAGACCTTGTTAAATGTTCTTGTCAGAAAATCTACTGCTACCTCTCCTAGACACTTCCATACCTCCACGGTATGTCATCAGGACCAACTGCCTTTCCATTCTTCATCCTCTTCAATGCCCTCCTCACTTCACCCTTACTAATCTTTGCTACTTCCTGGTCCTCAACAGTCACCTCTTCTCCTCTTTTTCTCTCTCATTTTCCTCATTCATCAGATCTTCAAAGTACTCTTTCCATCTTCCCAGCACACTTCTGTCATCAGTCAATACATTTCCCTCTCTGTCCTTTATCAATCTAACTTGCTGCACGTCCTTCCCATCTCTATTTCTCTGCTGTGCCAACCTGTATAAATCATTTTCTCCCTCCTTACTTTCCAACCGAGCATACAAGTCATCAAACGCTCTGTTTGGCCTTTGACACTGCTACCTTTGCCCTTACGCCATGCCTCCCTGTACTCCTGTTTACTCTCTTCGGTTTTGTCAATGTCCCACTTCTTCTTAGCTAATCTCTTCCTTTGTACACACTCCTGCACTTCCTCATTCCACCACCAAGTCTCCTTATCTACTTTCCTTCCAGATGACACACCAAGTATTCTCCTACCTGTGTCCCTGATCACATTCGCTGTAGTTGTCCAGTCATCTGGAAGCACTTCCTGACCACCCAAAGCCTGTTTCAACTCCTCCTTGAAGACAACCCGACACTCTTCCTTTTTCAACCTCCACCACTCTGTCCTCCGCTCCGCCTCTGCCCTCTTCACCTTCCTCACCATCAGCATCATCCTGCACACCACCATCCTATGCTGTTTGGCAACACTCCCACCCGCCACCACTCTGCAGTCACCGACTTCCTCCAAATTACATCGCCTGCACAAGATGTAGTCCACCTGTGTGCTCCTACCTCCACTTTCATAAGTCACCCCATGCTCCTCTCTCTTCTGGAAGAAAGCATTCACCACAGCCATTTCCATCCTCCTTGCAAAATCTACCAACATCTGTCCTTCTGCGTTCCTGTCCTGGATACCAAACCCACCCATCACTTCCTCGTCCCCTCTGCTTCCTGCACCAACATGTCCATTGAAGTCTGCCCCAATGACCACTCCTCCACCTCTGGGGGCACTCCGCATCACCTCATCTAACTCCCTCCAGAATCTCTCCTTCTCCTCTCGCTCACATCCTGTCTGTGGGGCACAAGCTTCAGAGTAAGCCTAGAGTAAGCTTCAGAATAGCCTAACGTTGGTTAACCATGCTGCAAAGAAAGCTGGCCTTAAAATCAACACTAATAAAATCAAAATGATGGCTTTTGGCAAGGGTGGTAACGTCGAAAAATTAAGTATGAATGGTCAAGAAGTGGAGGACGTGGATAAATCTTGGACGGTTGATAATCTATGATAATGATTGCCTCAAAGAGATTAGAAGACGGATTGCGTTGGCAACCAGAGCGTTTAACTGTTTCAACACTGGAGAAGCAGAGATATTACCATCAAAACCTAGGTTCAAATCAGCCCTGAGCAGAGCCAACTGGAGAAAATGGACAGAGCTGATCATCGACACCTACGGGTTTCCAAGAACTCAGGGACATTAACGATAACGATAATCATTTTATTCAGAATAGAGGTGCTGAATTTTAAATACGGTGTAATAAATAACACATGAGTTTAGCAGTTTTATTCCAAACTGTCTGACCTTTGAGCAACTTGGATCATTTCAGTTTTTTCTTGGATTGTTAAATCTTCTCAAGCTGTGAATAAAACTCAATTATATATATATATACACACATACATACACACACGCTCCCCAGCTTATAAACGATGAATTTGTTCGTAAGTTGCTCCAGGTCATTTCTGAGGGGGGGAATGCATGTTTAAACCTTGTATATGTAACCTATACGAGTTTGTACTCTCTCTCTCTCTCTCTCTGGTTTATTACATAACTGACCTCAAGGTATAATGATGCTCTTGAGCTCAGTCTAATTGAAAGCATATCCTCCCTCTCTCTTTCTCTCTCTCTCTCTCTCACACTCACACACACACACACACACACACACACACACTACAACTGGACAATTGAACTGATCAGCTTCCGGTTGCCCTTGGAAGGAGCACCGGAGAACTATAATCGAACTTCGACATGAAGATAATCTGATTTATTTATTTATTTACCCGAAGTGTGTGTAACGCTTCCTAGATAATTCTGTTTGATTGGTGGATTATTTGTGAATCATTTCCCAATATGATTCATGGTTTGTGTCTCACTCAGCCCCACGTTGACCCGATCAACTCAACCTGCTGCCCACGCGCCTGAAGCTTTAAGTCTTTCTGGTGTTGAATCATGACCATCACAAATCATTGTTAATGACATCATTCCTCCCATGACACCACAATAAACATCACCAAGGCACACCATTTCACCCACTGGTCCCGGTCCCCGGTCCCCGGTCCCAGATAATGAAGTGAACACTTGGAAAACTTTTCACCTCTTTCTCTCTCTCTCTCTCTTTCCATAATCAGCAATCGATATCACTAGGTCCCATATTTAAACTCCTGGCTGCTCTCAAACACAGCACAGCGGATCTGATCAGATTTACAGAGAGTTTCACTCTTATCCAGGTCATTATAATACTGGAGTCAAAATGCAGCCGTGAGGGGGGGGCACAAACCAGTGTCTCTCCCTCACGCCGGTCCCAAGCCCGGATAAATGCAGAGGGTTGCGTCAGGAAGGGCATCCGGCGTAAAACAAATGCCAAATAAACTATGCGAATCACAAGAAAGAATGACATACCGGATCGGTCGAGGCCCGGGTTAACAACGACCGCCATCAGTGCCGTCAACCAACAGGGTGCTGATGGAAATTGGACTACTGTTGGTCGAAGACGTCCGAAGAAGGAGAGGCGGAGGCGTGTCCGTTGCCAGAGAGAGAAGAGGAAAGGCATGAGTCTAGGACTGAAAGTAGGGACTTTGAATATTGGAACTATGACAGGAAAAGGTAGAGAGCTGGCTGACATGATGCAGAGGAGGAAGGTGGACATACTGTGTGTTCAGGAGACCAGGTGGAAAGGTCGCAAGGCTAGAAGCATAGGAGCAGGGTTTAAGCTGTTTTATCACGGTGTGGATGGGAAGAGAAATGGAGTCGGAGTCATCTTGAAGGAGGAGTTTGCCAGGAATGTTCTAGAAGTGAAAAGAGTGTCAGACAGAGTGATGAGTCTCAAGTTAGAAATTAAAGGTGTGATGGTCAATGTTGTTAGTGCTTATGCCCCACAGACAGGATGTGAGCGAGAAGAGAAGGAGAGATTCTGGAGGGAGTTAGATGAAGTGATGCAGAGTACCCCAGAGGTGAAAGAGTGGTCATTGGGGCAGACTTCAATGGACATGTTGGTGCAGGAAACAGAGGGGACGAGGAAGTGATGGGTAGGTTTGGTATCCAGGACAGGAACGCATGAAGGACAGATGTTGGTAGATTTTGCAAAAAGGATGGAAATGGCTGTGGTGAATACTTTCTTCCAGAAGAGAGAGGAGCATAGGGTGACTTATAAAGCGGAGGTAGGAGCACACAGGTAGACTACATCTTGTGCAGGCGATGTAATTTAAAGGAAGTCAGTGACTGCAAAGTAGTAGCGGGTGAGAGTGTTGCCAAACAGCATAGGATGGTGGTGTGCAGGATGATGCTGATGGTGAGGAAGGTGAAGAAGGCAAAGGCAGAGCAGAAGACAAAGTGGTGGAAGTTGAAAAAGGAAGAGTGTCGGGTTGTCTTCAAGGAGGAGTTGAAACAGGCTTTGGGTGGTCAGGAAGTGCTTCCAGATGACTGGACAACTACAGCGAATGTGATCAGGGAGACAGGTAGGAGAATATTTGGTGTGTCATCTGGAAGAAAAGTAGATAAGGAGACTTGGTGGTGGAATGAGGAAGTGCAGGAGTGTGTACAAAGGAAGAGATTAGCTAAGAAGAAGTGGGACATTGAGAAAACCGAAGAGAGTAAACAGGAGTACAGGGAGACACAGCGTAAGGCAAAGGTAGCAGTGTCAAAGGCCAAACAGAGTGCGTTTGATGACTTGTATGCTCGGCTGGAAAGTAAGGAGGGAGAAAATGATTTGTACAGGTTGGCACAGCAGAGAAATAGAGATGGGAAGGACGTGCAGCAAGTTAGATTGATAAAGGACAGAGAGGGAAATGTATTGACTGATGACAGAAGTGTGCTGGGAAGATGGAAAGAGTACTTTGAAGAGCTGATGAATGAGGAAAATGAGAGAGAAAAAAGAGTAGAAGAGGTGACTGTTGAGGACCAGGAAGTAGCAAAGATTAGTAAGGGGGAAGTGAGGAGGGCATTGAAGAGGATGAAGAATGGAAAGGCAGTTGGTCCTGATGACATACCGGTGGAGGTATGGAAGTGTCTAGGAGAGGTAGCAGTAGATTTTCTGACAAGAACATTTAACAAGGTCTTAGAGAGTGAGAGGATGCCAGAGGAATGGAGGAGAAGTGTGCTGGTGCCCATTTTTAAGAACAAGGGAGACGTGCAGAGTTGTGGCAACTACAGAGGGATAAAGTTGATGAGCCATACGATGAAGTTATGGGAAAGAATAGTGGAAGCTAGACTAAGGGCAGAAGTCAGCATTTGTGAACAACAGTTTGGTTTCATGCCCAGAAAGAGCACCACAGATGCAGTGTTTGCCTTGAGGATGTTAATGGAGAAGTACAGAGAAGGTCAGACGGAGCTGCATTGTGCCTTTGTGGATCTGGAGAAAGCATATGACAGGGTGCCGAGAGAAGAACTGTGGTATTGCATGAGGAAGTCTGGAGTGGCAGAGAAGTATGTTAGAGTGGTGCAGGACATGTATGAGAGATGTAAGACAGTGGTGAGGTGTGCTGTCGGTGTGACAGAAGAGTTCAAGGTGGAGGTGGGACTGCATCAAGGGTCAGCTCTCAGCCCCTTCTTGTTCGCTATGGTGATGGACAGGCTGACAGGCGAGGTTAGACAAGATTCCCCATGGACTATGATGTTTGCAGATGACATTGTAATCTGTAGTGAGAGCAGAGAACAAGTGCAGGAAAATCTAGAGAGGTGGAGGTATGCCCTGGAAAGGAGGGGAATGAAGATTAGCCTCAGTAAGACAGAGTACATGTGCATGAATGCCAAGGACCAAAGAGGAACGGTGAGATTACAGGGAGCAGAGATAAGAAAGGTGGAGGATTTTAAGTACTTAGGCTCAACAATCCAGAGCAATGGCGAGTGTGGAAAAGAGGTCAAGAAGCGTGTGCAGGCAGGTTGGAATGGTTGGAGAAAAGTGTCCGATTGTGATGTGTGATAGGAGGGTATCGGCAAAAATGAAAGGAAAAGTGTACAAAAGCGGTGTTGAGGCCAACGATGCTGTATGGGTTAGAAACAGTGGCCCTGGGGAAAAGACAGGAGGCAGAGTTGGAGGTAGCAGAGATGAAAATGTTGAGGTTCTCTTTGGGAGTAACGAGGATGGATAGGATTAGGAATGAGTACGTCAGAGGGACAGCACATGTAAGACGTTTTGGAGACAAAGTCAGAGAGGCTAGATTGAGATGGTTTGGACATGTACAGAGGAGGGATAGTGAGTATATTGGTAATAGGATGCTGAGGCTGGAACTACCAGGCAAAAGGCCTAGAGGAAGACCAAAGAGACGATTCATGGATGTGGTAAAGGAGGACATGAAGGTCGTTGGTGTAAGAGAAGAAGATGCAAAGGATAGGGTGAGATGGAGGCAGATGATTCGCTGTGGCGACCCCTGAAGGGAAAAGCCGAAAGGAAAAGAAGAAGATAATACTGGAGTCAAATTGTTTCTTCTTTGAAACTTTTGGCAGGAGTTCAGAAATGTACAAGTTCTGCTCCTCTTCCCAGAGCTCTGGGGTAAAGCACGTCTCATCCACACCCCTCTGCCGGAGCCTAGTATTAAATGTACTTCAGGACATTGCTGAATTATATTTCATACTTATATTTATGATATATCTTTCTATAGATTTTATTCCATTTCTATTACTACTTGTTCTTCAATTTCATTTCACTTTCACTCTCAACCTCAGACCAGATGTTCGTAAAACAAATGTTCGTAAGTGGGGGAGTGTCACACACACACACACACACACATATATATATATATATATATATATATATATATATATATATATACACACACCTTATAACCCCTTAATCGTGAATCAAACAACATTACAGAAATAAATCTGATTACTGATTTAAACCTGACATGATTCAACCCGATTAACAAATATTAGACATTATAAATGTAACAGAAACATTTCTTTAGTTTAAATCTGTTTATATTTCAAAACACATGCGAGTAAAAGGATTCAAAGAATATCTCCGTATTTTTCCTTATTGAACCCACAAGAACTGTAAACTTAAAATATTTTAATGATATAGTTTTTATTAATTTAATTGCTGGTTATTTATTGTAACTTTTACTGAATAATTTTGCACTGAATTCTTCTCCCTATAAATAGTTTTTGTTTCCTGCTCAAATATAAACATTTAAATATTTACTTTTAAACGCACTTTACTAACTGCTACATCTTCAAACATCTTTTTTTTAATGATTTGCTCAAATTTCCGTCTTCATGTAAAACAAGTCAACCTCACAAGCCGACACAGATTACGTTAAATTAATTACAAGCAATGAGCTCATCAATAACATCGATACTCGAAAAGCTCACAAAAATTAAAGGGACAACTGATAGGGGATTTTCCCCCTACCCTTATTCCGAAATTCGCCGCAGCTCTGTGCGAGGACTGGATACTGAATTTACCCTCACAAGCAGTCCACCAATCAGAAGTATGAATCATGAAGTTTCCACCTATCATTGCACAGGAGGCGGGACCATCTTAAAATACGGGTATGTTTCTAAAACTATCCCCACCACTAATAAATTCGTAAGTCGATACTTACTTTCTGTTCTGTTTGTGCGTCAGTGTGCGGAGATTCACTTTTATGCCATGGCGTTGCGTTTACGACTGTCCTTGAAGAAACAAAATCACGTTTTAAAATATATGAATTCACGCATTTACAGGAACAATAACTTTGCACAAAACTTTAAGCTGGTTTAGCTGAGCAGTGTAGTTTTCTTTCCTTCCGGCGCGTAAAAATGACGTTGATGTTCTCTTCCGCCCCCAGCGGGCTGGATATGAGGTTTCACTGCCTTATTGTTATACTGTATTGCAAATTAAAAAGATAAATACAATAATATTACAAATAAATGGCGAACCTTGAAGGGAACAGCCGAAAGTAAAGAAGAAGATGGCTTTGATGTGCATTGCAAGACTTTATATGTACTTTTTGAGTACTAAATATTCGATAGAAAAAGAAGATACAGCATTACGGGATATTAATTACAATTTAAGAATAATTTACTTTACAACAATGCATCACCAGATATGCATCACCGCACACACACACAACTTCAGTACGACTAGTTAAATAATAATATCATTCATTCACTTTCTAAACCACTTAATCCTGAGTTGTGGGGAGGTTGGCGCCCATCTGTAAACAACAACAACAACAACAACAACAACAATAATAATAATAAGAAGAAGAAGAGGAAGAAGCAGAAGAAGAAGAAGAAGAAATCAGTAGAGGCAGAAAAGTTTAAATTTCACATCACTATCAGCCCACCAGAGGGCAGAAATGAGCGAATCATTTTCAAGCTGTTGCCCCAAAGAAATGAATTGTTCGGGGCATTATTATTATTATTATTATTATTATTATTATTATTATTATTATTATGTATATATATATATATAATAATAATATACTATTCGTTTGAGAATCGGTTCTCCTACAAGTCTCTAAAATCAATGTTCTAGAGCTCAAAGCTCTAAATCAATGTTCAACTCAAGCACTAAGAAGATTTCTGTTTTAATAGTGAAGTTATCTTTATATCATTTGGGACGGCGGTGGGCCGGTGATAAGGTGCTGGATTACTTACTGATCCCAGGATTGGGGTTCAAGCCCGACTGTGAACAGTCTTCACTGCTGTCCCCACAGTGCAGCTAACTGGGTTATCAAAGGCCAACTTTCTGTCCTCACCCAGACTCAGTCGAGATGGGCTCCAACTTCCCTACGACCCTAATTAGGATTAACTGGTTCATTGAATGAATAAGGGATTATTTGTTCAATTTGTTGGAGCTTATTCAGAGTGAATATCTTCATCATCAGCATTAAAAATCAAACATGGACAAAATTAGCTATAAACTCATGTCTGAATTAAAGTTTATTAAAGTGAATTAAAGCACACATTTATTTGGTCTAAAATAATCTCTATCCATTCATTTATTGCTATGGGGGTCGCAGGGCAGCTAACAGATACATTATCAAATAAAAGGAAATTAAATTTAATTTGACTTCACTCCATGTGACACTTCAGAGAAAATGACGGTTTTGGAAGCTAGTCGGAGCATTGGACCGGCTCATGAGCCTCTTCTCTGGAGAGCCAAGGTCTCCTTATCATCTCCTTATATACTTCAGTTTTCCTTCTGAAAAACTGCAGTCCTCCTGCCTCCTCTCTCTCGTACTCTCCTGATTGGCTTTCATCAGCTGTCCTGTGGCACAGAAGAAGGAAAATATCCTGGACCTGGTGTTCCACTCAGTTTCCTTTGTGCTCGCTTGACCTGCTAACATCTCGGGTCCATACCAGCAGTCAAAAAACACAGGTACAACAAAAAACACAAGTGGTACTTTTATAAATGTACACAGACGCTACTACGGTAGCAAGAACATTGAGAATGTGCACCATGGGACATTTGTATTATGTATATCAGTTCTAAGGTGATGCAACAAATCTAAACAATTAACTCCAGGAAATTGAACCAGTTCAATCGTTGAAATAAACACTGACTCTAGAAACGCTTCATTTTTCAACTTTAGTTTAGATCTTCAGTAAGGATTTTCTTTCAGAGATGGATGTTAATGGATCTCAAGCCCACCCTTGAAATGCTTGGGTTGAACCAGAATACAGTTTCTATGGGATGGCAGTAAATGGATCAATAGAACATGGCCAATATACCAGCCAAGGGTTTTTTGTTTGTTGTTGGGGTTTTTTTTTTCTTTCTTGGATGAGTAAAACCATCTGAATAGGGAGAACTTGTGAAATGTGCTCCAGACAGAAGACCCTAGAACCATAAAGTCAAAACATTGCATGTTGTACCAACTCCAACAAAATTATTTATAACTAAAGCATCATATTTGAATCACTTTAATCCTTTATTCGGGGTGCAGGGAAGATGGAGACCATCACAGGCACCTCTGGGTGAAGGTGGGGTACGCCCTAAACCCATCACAATACCCACACACACACACACACACACACACACACACACACACACACACACACACACACACACACAGGGGCAATCTGGACCAGCCAATTAACTTAATGTGGATGTTTGTGGCCTGTAGGAGGACCTGGAGGAAACCCACAGAAGTATTAGTAGAACATGCTGCAGACATAACCGCCCTCGCCGAGCCCGGAATATGAACCCAGAACGGTCTTACAGCATCATTCTTTCACTTTCAAAGTACAGTGTCTAAAGTCTAAAAACAGGCACAGTAGGTTAAATGTCTGTTTCAAATCACTCCTGTGTATGTGTGTGTGTGTGTGTGTGTGTGTGTGTGTGTGTGTGTGTGTGTGTGTGTGTGTGTGTGTGTGTGTGTGAGAGAAACAGAGAGTGTTTGTGTCAGCCCTGTAATGGTCTGGGACTCTGTTTGAGGTGAACCCTACTCTCGCCCATAGTCGGCTGTGATGTGGGCCAGCCTCCCCATGACCCTAATTAGGATTAAGTGGCTTAGAACATGAATAAATGTCTGTACCAACGATGGGGCCGGACATCTAGTTTTACTTCAGTGTAGCAAAGTTCACAGAAATGCAGTTGCTGCTGCTGTTACTGAGATTCTTTCTACCAAATTAATGGAGCTCATGTTTCTTGGCCTCTTCTTAGCCTGCATCATGGTCAGTAACCAAAATTACAAGCCCATTGTTCAGATACTCATGTTTCTGGCCTTGTCATGGACAGCAGCTGAAATGAAATGCCAGCGATGGTAAGCTGCACTGTGTCTCTGGAGATGCATCAGCACTTCCTGTCATTGCCTGGAAAAAAATCTTGGACTGCATTGTATATGTGTGACCCTGTATGCAAACTTGGGGTAGTTCTGGACATCCAAGTACCCTTTTCATATTACTAACCTCCTTCAGGCGTGCTTTTCCTTTAAATTATCTGATGTGAACTGACATTTCTCTGCACAAAAGCCACTCAGGTGCTTGTTGACTTTCTTGGCATATTTAGATTGGACTACAGTTTGTTTCCGGGTGGTCTGGCCGGTGTGCCATCAGACCTACATGTGATTTTGGGGAGATTGATAACACCAGCCAAAACCAGACTGGAACCGTACCTGAACACAGAATAAACCTCATGATGCACTTTGTTTCCTCAAGCATCGATCGAATCGACTGGACTCCCATCCTTCAAAACACTACGAACACATGAAGCAGAACTCTACTCTGTCCGGCAATCTGAAACAATGATTTAGCCTAATTTACACATCTTTGGACTGTGGGAGGAAACTAATGCAAGAACCAGGAGAACATCAAACACCATACAGAAACGCCATTGATGAGCTTGGGACCCAAACTTAGAACCTTCTTGTTGTGAGGTGGATGTGCTTACCACTACTCCATCATACCCCCAATAGATTGATTTGCTTGCTAAATTGCCCCAGGTGTGAACAAGAGTGAGAATGTGTGTGGTGTCCGGGCAGCGCCTCCAGAGTCTGCACCGCCACGGAGAATAAAATGCTAATAGAATTTTGCGCTCTAACTCCTACGAGCGTAAGATCACTGGAAATGTAAAATCACTCAAAGTGTTACATCACACACATCTGCAGAGGTGTATATTAAACACTTCGAACATCTGGACAAGCAAAAACGTCTTTCCTATTGATTCAATCACAGAAACAATGTTAAGCAAAAATTATTGAAGTATAATTTGTCTTCTTGTCTTCTTCTTGTCCTTTCGGCTTTTCTCTTCAGGGGTCGCCACAGCGAATCATCTGCCTCCATCTCACCCTATCCTCTGCATCTTTTTCTCTTACACCAACTGCTTTCATGTCCTCCTTCACCACATCCATGAATCGTCTCTTTGGTCTTCCTCTAGGCCTTCTGCCTGGTAGTTCCAACCTCAACATCCTACTACCAATATACTCACTATCCCTCCTCTGTACATGTCCAAACCATCTCAATCTAGCCTCTCTGACTTTATCTCCAAAACGTCTTACATGTGCTGTCCCTCTGATGTGCTCATTCCTGATCCTATCCATTCTCGTTACTCCCAAAGAGAACCTCAACATTTTCATCTCTGCTACCTCCAGCTCTGCCTCCTGTTTTTTCCCCAGGGCCACTGTTTCTAAACCATACAACATCGCTGGCCTCAACACTGTCTTGTACACTTTTCCTTTCATTTTTGCCGATACCTTCCTATCACACATCACACCGGACACTTTTCTCCAACCATTCCAACCAGCCTGCACACGCTTCTTCGCCTCTTTTCCACACTCTCCATTGCTCTGGATTGTTGAGCCTAGGTACTTAAAATCCGCCACCTTCCTTATCTCTGCTCCTTGTAACTTCACCGTTCCTGTTGGGTCCTTGGCATTCATACACATGTATTCTGTCTTACTGAGGCTAACCTTCATTCCTCTCCTTTCCTGGGCATACCTCCACCTCTCTAGGTTTTCCTGCACTTGTTTTCTGCTCTCACTGCAGATCACAATGTCATCAGCAAACATCATAGTCCATGGAGATTCTTGCCTAACCTCGTCTGTCAGCCTGTCCATCACCATAGCAAACAAGAAGGGGCTCAGAGCTGACCCTTGATGCAGTCCCACCTCCACCTTGAACTCTTCTGTCACACCGACAGCACACCTCACCACTGTCTACATCTCTCATACATGTCCTGCACCACTCTAACATACTTCTCTGCCACTCCAGACTTTCTCATGCAATACCACAGTTCCTCTCTCGGCACCCTGTCATATGCACCCTGTCATATGCTTTCTCCAGATCCACAAAGGCACAATGCAGCTCCTTCTGACCTTCTCTGTACTTCTCTATTAACATCCTCAAGGCAAACACTGAATCTGTGGTGCTCTTTCTTGGTATGAAACCAAACTGTTGTTCACAAATGCTGACCTCTGCCCTTAGTCTTGCTTCCACTATTCTTTCCCATAACTATCCCTCTGTAGTTGCCACAACTCTGCACATCTCCCTTGTTCTTAAAAATGGGCACTAGCACACTTCTCCTCCATTCCTCTGGCATCCTCTCACTCTCTAAGACCTTGCTGAATGTTCTTGTCAGGAAATCTACTTCTTCCTCTCCTAGACACTTCCATACCTCCACCGATATGTCATCAGGACCAACTGCCTTTCCATTCTTCATCCTCTTCAATGCCCTCCTCACTTCACCCTTACTAATCTTTGCTACTTCCTGGTCCTCAACAGTCACCTCTTCTACTCTTTTTTCTGTCTCATTTTCCTCATTCATCAGCTCTTCAAAGTACTCTTTCCATCTTCCCAGCACACTTCTGTCATCAGTCAATACATTTCCCTCTCTGTCCTTAATCACTCTAACTTGCTGCACATCCTTCCCATCTCTATTTCTCTGCTGTGCCAACCTGTATAAATAATTTTCTCCCTCTTTACTTTCCAACCGAGCATACAAGTCAAAACTGTTTGGCCTTTGACACCGCTACCTTAGCCTTACACTGTGTCTCCCTGTACTCCTGTTTACTCTCTTCGGTCCTCTCTGTGTCCCACTTCTTAGCTAACCTCTTCTTTTGTACACACTCCTGCACTTCCTCATTCCACCACCAAGTCTCCTTATCTCCTCTCCTTCCAGATGACACACCAAGTATTCTCCTACCTGTCTCCCTGATCACATTAGCTGTCATTGTCCAGTCATCTGGAAGCACTTCCTGACCACCCAAAGCCTGTTTCAACTCCTCCTTGAAGACAACACGACACGCTTTCTTTTTCAGCTTCCACCACTTTGTCTTCTGCTCTGCCTTTGCCTTCTTCACCTTCCTCACCATCAGAGTCATCCTGCACACCACCATCCTATGCTGTTTGGCAACAATCTCACCCGCTACTACTTTACAGTCACTGACTTCCTTCAAATCGCCTGCACAAGATGTAGTCTACCTGTGTGCTTCTACCTCCGCTTTTATGTCACTCTATGCTCCTCTCTCTTCTGGAAGAAAGTATTTACCACAGCCATTTCCATTCTTTTTGCAAAATCTACCAACATCTGTCCTTCTGCGTTCCTGTCCTGGATACCAAACCTGCCCAACCTCGTCCCCTCCGTTTCCTGCACCAACATGTCCATTGAAGTCTGCCCCAATGACTACTCTTTCATCTTTGGGGG
Source organism: Plotosus lineatus (assembly GCA_024760905.1). Lineage (NCBI taxonomy): Eukaryota > Metazoa > Chordata > Actinopteri > Siluriformes > Plotosidae > Plotosus > Plotosus lineatus. Next base: position 19,579,963 of record CM045736.1, on the reverse strand, counting down.
TATTCTGCATCACGTCATCTAACTCACTCTAGAATCTCTCCTTCTCTTCTAGCTCACATTCTGCCTGTGGGGCATAAGCATTAACAACATTGAACATCATGCCTTCAATTTCTAACTTGAGACTCATCACTCGGTCTGACACTCTTTTCACTTTTAGAACATTCCTGACAAACTCCTCCTTCAAGATGACTCCTACTCCATTTCTCTTCCCATCCACACCATGAAAAACAGCTTAAACCCTGCTCCTAAGCTTCTAGCCTTGCTACCTTTCCACCTGGTCTCCCGAACACAGTATGTCCACCTTCCTCCTCTGCATCATGTCAGCCAGCTCTCTACCTTTTCCTGTCATAGTTCCAACATTCAAAGTCCCTACTCTCAGTTCTAGACTCTTGCCTTTCCTCTTCTCTCTCTGCCTACGGACACGCCTCCCACCTCTCCTTCTTCGACGTCTTCGACCAACAGTAGTCCAATTTCCACCAGCACCCTGTTAGTTAACAGCACTGATGGCGGTCGTTGTTAACCCGAGCCTCGACCGATCCGGTATGAAATTTCTTGATGTGACTTGCATGTTTTATTTGGCATTTGTTTTACGCCGGATGCCTTTCCTGACGCAACCCTCTGCATTTATCCGGGCTTGGGACCGGCGTGAGGGAGAGACACTGGCTTGTGCCCCTCCCTCACGTCTGCATTTGTATATAGTGTAAATATTACTAACCGGATTCCAAAAAGGTTGCTACACTATAGAAATTGTGAAAAAAAGTGCCAAATTTCAACATTTTATTCTGAACAGAACATGGATGACGGGGTCAAAAGTTTAAACTGAGAAAATGTATCATTTTTAAGGGAAAAATATGTTGACTTAAATTTCATGGTGTCAACAAATCTCAAAAAAGTTGGCACAGGTAGCAATAAAAGGCTGGAAAAAACAATTGCATGTATAACGAACAGCTGGAACACCAATTACCACTAATAAGGTCCATTGGCAACATGACTAAGTATAAAAAGAGCTTCTCAGAGTGGTAGTGTCTCTCAGAAGCGAAGATGGGTAGAGGATCACCAATTCCCCCAATGTTGTGCAGAAAGATAGTGGAGCAATATGATCTATAATAGCGAAATATTGCAGAGTTTGACGTTATCATCATCTACAGTGCATAACATCATCCAAAGATTCAGAGAATCTGGAACAATCTCTGTGCGTAAAGGTCAAGGCCAAAAAACCATACTAGATGCCTGTGATCTTCGGGCCCTTAGGCGCACTGCACCACAAACAGGAATTCTACTGTAAGAGAAATCACAGAATGGGCACAGCAATACTTCCAAAAACCATTGTCAGTGAGCACAATGCACATGCCAGCTGAAACTCTACAGTACAAAGAAGAAGCAATTTCTAAACAGGACTCAGAAGTGCAGGCATTTTCTCTGGGTCAGGGGTCATTTAAAATAGAGTGTGGCAAAGTGTAAAACTGTTCTGTGGTCAGATGAATCACAATACGAAGTTCTTTATTGAAAACTGGGACGCTGTGTCATCCAGACTAAAGAGGACAAGGACAACCCAAGTTGTTATCAGCTCTCAGTTCAGAAGCCTGCATCTGTGATTTTATGGGGTTGCATGAGTGTGTGTGGAATGAGCAGCTTGCACATCTGGAAAAGCACTGTCAATGCAGAAAGATATATTCAGGTTCTAGAACAACATATGCTCCCATCCCGACATCGTCTCTTTCAGAGAAGACCTTGCATTTTTCAACATGATAATACCAGTCACATGCAGCATTAAGTACAACATCATGGCTGTGTAGGAAAAGGATCCAGGTATTGAAATGGCCAGTCTGCAGTCCAGATCTTTAACCTATAGAGAACATTTGGCGCATCAGAATGAGGAAGATGCAACAAAGAAGGCCCAAAACAGTTGAACAGTTTGAGGCCTGTATTAGACAAGAATTGGACAGCATTCCTATTTCTAAACTTGAGAAACTTGTCTCCTGGGTCCCCAGATGTTTGTAGACTGTTGAAAGAAGAAGACAGGATGCCTCACAGTGGTGAAAATGGCCTTGTCCCAACTTTTTTGAGATTTGTTGACAGCATGGCACTTCCACATCATTGCATTCAGTTTTTATTCACAATGTGAATAGCGTGTCAACTTTTTTGGAGTCCGGTTTGTATATAAAGGGAGCCTAGATATGAAATCAGATCACACAGTTTCAAAATATAATAAAATGAATCAATAAACATTATAAATGCTTTAAAGTATGACACTCATTATTACGAACAAGTAATCTTAAGAAATGTTGATATTATTAATTAGTCTAATTATAAAATAAGAGTTTTCTTCTTTCTTGACGAGGGCACGGTACATCCTGGACAGCTCACCTGGCCATTGCAGGGCAGAAACGTGCTGATGAAAACCCAATGTAGTTTTTACAAGCAGTACCAATGGTTCTTTCCCATGAACCTCCCCCACAGACAATGAGAGACACGGCCAACCTTTGATAACCTAGTGCACTGGGGGGAAATAAAAATATGACCTGAATGATTATGATGATGATAATAATAATAATAATAATAATAATAATAATAAGGGTCTGATGATGTACGCCTCCGCATGGTGGGCCTGGATAGGGGATTTTCCCTGAACTAAACGTACATCACCCAGTTAGAGCTGACCCTCCCCCCGAAGCTGGTTTACTACTGGGTTACTGAACGAAAAAAAAAATTTAATCTTTCACTTCCGCAGCCCAGTCAGCCTCCCCCCGGTAATCAAACCTGCCAAACTGGAAATGGGACTTGCCACAGGGGGAGGCAAAGAACCTGTCCACGAATATCCTGGACGAACCATCTAAAATCCACACTACTTGAGTGTGCGAAGGCGACTGGTTGGCCTGAAAATCCACATATCAATGGCAAGTCGCTAAAGCAACATCGGGACATTGCCAACCCTTTGTATGCTTACCTGACCCAACAAAATTTGCGAGATCAACTCCGGCGATTAAAGATCTACATGCGCCATGATGCAGCTGATAATTTCCCTGCAAGTGGTCAGGAACCTTCTCAAGAACACAACGTTCGGATAGAGGCAGACCCTAAATTGCAGATGAATGCCCGTGTCCTTCTTTCCCCTCTTCCCAATGAAGTTAGCCCACATGAGGGCAACAATGAAAATTCCCCTGGCTTTCCACTTTCTGATTTGACCAATGATTTTTCTACATCTTCAGTTCATGATGATCATATTTCTGTTTTGTTTAACCATTACTATAGAGAAATGTTAGATTTACTGATTGACAAAAGGAAGTCAGTTAAAATTGCAATAAAATCTTTTCCACAAAATGAAATTGATAAATTAAATGAAATCATTTCTGTAACTCTTGACGTGGAGTGTTCCCTGCATGAGATTAATTGTTGCATGTTTGCCGCTATTCAAACTTTAGAGGAATTACATACAGTTTCCAAACCTTCCAACAATGGTAAAAGCAAGAAAAGTAAAGAAAACCGGTTTCAACGTAAATTTAAAGAAACAAGGAAAGACATGTCGTGGCTGGAGCTTTGCCTTAAATTAAGATCTCATGGCAAGTCAATGTCAAAAAGACAAAAGACAATTTGGAGAAATCTAAAGGCAAAATAAAAAACAACTAAGGAAAAAAATTCTCCTTCAAACGAAAAACAATTTTACAGGCAACTAAATGCACCTACAAGTAATGACGACCAGAGACCACCCATGGAATCCAGTGAGAGGTTTTGGTCACAGTTGTGGGCTATACCCAGCAACTGTAACCTTGAGGAATCATGGCTGGAAGAATACAGCAAAGCCACGTCAGAAAACGTTAATTCAACATTGCTGTACCTCATTACTTCGGACTGCCTGAAGAAAACAATAAAAATGTCCAAATCTAACACAGCTCCAGGACCTGACGGCATTCAAAATCGGTTTTGAAAACTGTTCCCCTGTGTCCAACCACATCTCCTCAATTGTTTTAATTTTTTGATGGACACAGGATCAGTTATTGGTCCAGAAAATGATACTTGAAGAGGCTAAAACTTACCACCGCAACCTCTCAATGTGATGGATTGACTATAAAAAAGCATCCGACTCTGTCCCTCATGAATGGATTCTGAAGTCTTTGAAATGTGTTGGCCTACCTGAGCGATTACTTCATTTACTCAAGTCTTTAATGAGTTGCTGGTCAAGTCAGCTTGAGATGGACTCACAAGGTCAGGTCAAGACTTCAGAACCTATTCAGAACCTATTTCAATTAAGAGAGGAATATTCCAGGGGGATTCTTTTAGTCCTCTGCTTTTTTGTTTGTCACTTAATCCTTTGAGTTTTTTGCTCAATAGGGAGGAAGGTTATCATCCAGAACATCCACAGCACAGATCCCCAACACCTCTTACTCATCTCCTTTACATGGATGACATCGAGCTGATTGCCAAAGGAGATTCCAACTTGAAGAAACAAATTCTCCTAGTTGAGTCCTTATGAAAAGATATTGGTATGACTTTCGGACTTGATAAATGTAACATTCTTCATTTAAAACGTGGAAAGGCAATCAATGGTGGATCGGTTGAGTTACATGGAGGAGGAGTGATTGAGCATTTCGTTGCAGGCCAATCGTACACCTATTTGGGGATGCAAGTTCGAGACAAGCTCCAGAATGCCCACATAAAAGACAAACTTCGGGCCGAATGCAAATCTCGTCTAAAAAAGATCTGGAGTTCGGAGCTAAATGCGAGAAACAAAGTCAACGCCACAAACACTTACGCGGTGCCTGTCCTTTCTTACTCTTTTGGTGTTGTTGATTGGACAAAGGACGACATCATGGGTCTTGATCGCCTTACAAGAAGGATCAGGTCTGACAACCGAGCTCACCACCCTCGTTCCTCTATCAATCGTTTATATTTATCAATCAATTCCGGGGGACGAGGTTTGATTAATGTGGAGGAACTTCATGATTGTATTTTATTGTGTATTTTTGTTCATATTTATTTATCTGATGAGCCTCTTGTGAAGCATATCGAGACCCACGATTAAAGCAAGGACTTCCATAGTTATCTTAAACGTTCCAAGGCTGCTGGACAGAATCTCAACGTCAATGTTGATTTTGTCGATGGCGAAGTACTGCTGGCCGCTACATCTATGTGTGTCAACCAGATGAAGTCTTTCATAAAATCTGCTCAGAGTCGTCATTTCAAGGAAAAACCGTCTGGAAAGCCACTACATCGTGTTTATGTGCAGAACAGTTGTCCTTCGCACTCCTTTGCCTGGATGAAGTCGGCTGGTCTGAAAAGTGAAACTGAGGGCTTTCTTTTTGTTGCTCAGGACCAGTCACTTCCAACACACAATCATCAATGTAATATTATAAAGGAAAATGTAAATCCCAAATGTCGTTTGTGTAGTGAATTTAGTGAAACTGTCCAACACCTTGTCAGTGGTTGTCCTGTTTTGGCACAAACGTCTTATCTGAAAAGACATGATGGCATGGCATGATCCTTCTATTATCATCTCCGTCATGCGTATGGTTTTGATTCAAAGGTCCATCCAGGGTGTCATGGAAAATTATCATTTCAAGCTTCTTTGGAATCGGCCCATATACAGCCTGAGGAGAATTGAAGTCAATGAACCTGATCTTGTCTTTTTTGATAAATCCAATGGAATTATTAATATTATTGAATTTTCTGTCCCTTTTGACAACAATGTGATTGACAAGATTCAGGAGAAACATGCAAAATATGCGGACCTCGCCTTTGAAATGTCTCGCTTGTATCCAAAGTACAAAGTCGTCCGACTCCCCATTGTTCTCGGTGCCCTTGGTTTGGTACCTCCTGATCTATTAACACAGATCAAGAGTGTGCCTGGGTTTGCTACCGGGAGCACAGCCATTCTGACAGTCTGGCCAATGCAGAAGGCTGCAGTGTTGGGGAGTCTCCATATTCTCCGGAAAGTTCTTGGTGGGTTCGACTAGGCAGTGCTTTCTGGGAGAAGTCCCATTCGCTGTCTGGGCTGCGTGTGGAGAGGGTGAGGGCCCTGAACTACTGATGAGCCTAACCAGCCTAACTGTGCCAGGATCACCCGATCCTTGTATGTATGTATGTGTGTATATATATATATATATGTATGAGGAAAGTATGCCTTGGTGTTTGAACAGATTATCAGAATTCGAACGAAGCAGAGCCGCGTGTGTTGAACGCATGCGCAGTGTACAGTACTGTGAACAGCCTTTGAGAGAGTCTCATACTGCGTACAGTATTGTGTTTATTAATTACATTACGACCACTCTAACCATTAACCCTGGGTTCGAAGAAGATCAGGAATAGTTCTACTAGAAAGGAAAAGAGAAAAGTCGTGAGAACGTGAAAGAATCAACTGCGATCAAGAGACAGCGAAGGGGGAAAATCGGCACGTCCCCTCAAAGCAATAACCCGTCCCCCATCACATCATAACCGGAAAGGTATGTACTGTAAACAAATACATAATTAGGTTAATTATTACATACTATTATTATGTTTTACTCTTTTGTACATTAATGTATGTATTCTATATTAATCTTCTTCTTCACGTTTCATAAATACACTCGTTTTTAAAGTATATTCAACTGTGTTGATGGAAGCAGACATTCATCTGAACGCAGTAATCAACTTTTGACTATTTATTATGAGAAATATTGTTTTACTCTTCGAACAAATCGGTAATCGACCAGATCTTTGGAACAAATTGTGTTTGCTGACTGCGGTTCCACTGAAATAACAACAACAACAACAACAATAATAATAATGATAATAATTAAATAAAGACAAAAAAAAAAATCCAAAATTTATGGCAAAATGAATGAATGACCCCCAGTGCAGCTAACTGGGTTATCAAAGGCCGGCCATGTCTCTCACTGTCTATGGTGTGAGGCATGTAAAAGAACCATTGCTGATTTTCGACAAGAGTAGGCTGCAAAGCCGTCAGCATGTTTCCGCCCTGCGATGGCCTGGCGAGCTGTACTCTGTACTGGGTGTACAAGGGTGTACTCTGCCCTCGCCCTGAGTTGGCTGGAATGGGCACCAGCCTCCCCGTGACCCTAATTAGGATGAAGCGGTTACAGAAAATGATGAATGAATGAATTAATAGAAAATAAACAGATAAGCAAACTGGCAAGTACATAAAAATAATACGTAATCAGGAATAAAAGGCTTTGTAACTTGCCATAAAATGAGTAAATAAATAAACTAACAAATAAATAATAGAAATAAATAATGAAATTCAACTTTTATTATTAATTGCTTTTGTGTGGTCCCAGTTTGACCTCCGTCCCTGCAGTGAAACGTGACCATCCGCTGACGCTCCATCCTGCACTACACACAACTAAAAGAGGGAGAGAAGTACGTACTCTATAGAGATTTTGCAGTTGACGTCATGGATACGTTATCCTGCCATATTGGGGTGAAAACAAACCATTCACTCCGGTCCCAACACAGTAGCACACGCGTGTGTAAGGGTTTAACACTTCATTTATTTATTAAACAAGTGCAAAATGGTCGTTAACTGTGTTGCTGTTGGCTGTACAAATTATACAGGAAAGAAAGCGAGTGTTAAATATCACAGATTCCCTGCTAATAAGGCCCAATGAAAGAAATGGATTTCTGCTTTGAAAAGAGCCGATACCGACAACAAAAAGAAAGACTGGCGACCAGCTCCTAACAGTCGTGTCTGTAGCGAACATTTTGTTGGAGGCAAGTCATTTTTATCAGTAGATATATTATTATTGATTGTCTTAACCACAGTTTGATTCTATTTAACTGTATATCTGGTGCCCATTTATAATCTGAGGGCAGCTAAAATGCTATTTAGTCTTTATTATAACATGTACAGTATATATAATATAATTATTATAATACTTCATAGATTTAGATCTACATGTTTGTGCTTAATATATAATGTAGGCAAAATGATAAAAAAAAAGTGAGTCATAATTACCTTTGCCATAATTAATACTTTGGTGTCCTCACACAGCTTGCCATGGGCGATATTAGAGGCTTTCCTGGGTATAATATGCTCGGGAAGTGCTGAAACCCATCCAGATAAAAAATACTCATACGCTTCCCAGAGTTAACTTTAATAGTCTTTAATACGTGTTCTAACACTCACAACAAACATGCTGTTCTTTGGTTTCCACTTCACTTGTTTAATCCCACAATGCATTACAGAACCAGAATATACCAAGTTCCGGAGGGAGTAATCATTAGCAATGATTGGTACACTCTATGCCCTTTGAAACTTTTCAGTTTTTCGTGAGTATAATCAGATGTGCGATTAATCAAATAGTTATAGATATGTGGTGTAACATCCATTGTTAATGATAACCCCCCAGAACTTGGTACATTCCGGTTCTGAAATGCATTATGGGATTAAAGAAGTAAAGTGGACAACGGCATGATTTGTTGTGTGTGTTATAACACGAATTAAACACTGTTACAGTTAAATCTGGGGAGCGTATGTTACATCTGGGTATGTTAAACCAGGTCTCCTGTCCATTGCTTCATCCATGCAGTTAACATACAAACCATCGGGCAAAACGTATGGGTCATTTGTTAGCCCTGATAACCATAGTATTTGAATATACCGTAGTTTATAATTGTTATCATAATTACCTGGGAGCTCGGAAAGCACTGGGATTGTATTATGGCTGTCGACATTCATATTTATATAATCTACCACACTAAAAACAGGCACCTCCAAAGTAAGTACACGTTTGTTTTCACCCCAATATGGCGGCAGCTACTCGGTGTTCACATGACTGCAAAACCTCTATACACACATGGAGCTTTGTGTGTGTGTGTGTGTGTGTGTGTGAGAGAGAGAGAGAGAGAGAGACAGAGAGAGATCTGATTAAAGTACTTTTCTGGATCTTCAGGGTCTCCTTGAAGAACAGCTGCAGGATGAAACAACCAAACATGTAAAACAGAAGGAATGTTTTTTTTTCTTTTTTTTTCCACATCTCACTGAACTTTATTTAAACCTTTATTCAGATTTAATCAGTTTCTTGTTGCCAGACAGCAAAGCATCAGCTTTATGATTCAGATCCAGGTTCAATAAACTCTAGAACTTTCTCACTGGTTTGTGGAACGGAGGAACTTTGCCAAAAGCAGATATTTCATAAATGTTATCGAATAAAAGGGGAACTAAAACCTTTTTTGTGAAATTTGATGTTAGTGAATAATTGGAGATATTCTGGAGACGTTCAAACCGTGAACTGTTCTCCCAATGTTCTCCAACTACTCCCTTCAAACATCTGAAACATCCAGTGAATAAACTGTTATGATATTTTACCAATTGTTCCTGATTTTTGTCACCAAGAAGTGGATCAATTCTATACTTCTGAAAGCTTCTCCAAATTGTTCCCAAACTGTTCTCCAACATCGCTATCCTTGTGTTTACACTGGATCACAGTCTCCATCACTAAAAAATGGACGGAGCTCCATGATTATGGGCATGCTTGGAGTATTGTTAGGGTATGAAAAGAAGGCACTGTGTATCCAGGAGATGAAACTTGAAGAAATCATATTCTCAAGTTAATCAGAATCCCCATATGATGGAGCTTCTAGGTCTGTTTTGCTCTGTTGAGTCTGTTTAGCTCTACTGAGCTCAACTATAATTCCGTCTTTCTATCATGAATTGCATCATCATGATTCAACCAAGATTCCTCTAGACCATCACGAATCCACAAAGTTCCCTTAAGATCACCACAGTTCCAACAAATTCCCTCAAGATTATGATTCCTTCAATTACCCTCAAGATAATCCCGATTCTACCAAGTTCCCAAAGATCATCATAATTTTACCACATTCCCTCAAGATCATCACGATTCTTCCAAGTTCCTTCAAGATCATCACGATTCCACCAAGTTCTCTTAATATCATCATGATTTCACTAAGTTCCCTTAAAATCATCATGATTCTTCCAAGTTCCTTTAAGCTAATCACAGTTCCACCAATTTCTCAAGATCATTTTAATTCCACTAAGTTTCCTTAAGATCCTCATGATCCGCCAAGTTTGCGTAAGATCATCACAGTTCCTCTGAGTTTCCTCAAGCCCATCATGATTTCTGCAAGTACCATCAAAGTAATCATGAGTCCACCAAGTTCCTGAGTCCATGAAATTCGCTCAAGATCATCACGATTCCACCAAGTTCCCTTAAGATTATTATGGTTCCTAAAAATTCCCTTAAGATCATCACAATTTCAATCCATGGCCCCCGACACTCATCGATTCTCTCAAATCATGGAGTTTGTGGAGATCGTGGCCCAGTGTAAACCCAGCATAACTTGTTGCCTAGTCAAAAGCTAACAAAATATTGTGATTGGCTATCATCATTTTGAATGACGGGAGGAAAGCAAGCTGTCCCTCCTTCAACAATGATGAAGGATTTTGCATATACAGTACTACAAATAGGAGGCGGGTGTATCAATATTCATAAATTATAATACATTTTTCAAAGCTACTGTACTTGTCTGAAGAATTTATGAGATTGAATAAAGACAGCCTGGTGATGAATGTGAAGTTTACAGCTGGTTTAAAGTAAGTGAGAACTTTGATGCAATTTATTAATAAATAAAAATAACTGAAGGGAAATTGTTGTTGTATAAGAGGAATGAAACAATTGCCATGTGAGATGAGGATGAAACCCCCAAGTCTGTAAACCAAGCTGCATTGCTAATGCTAAGGCTAATGCTAATACTACTGTATTCCATTTTAAAGTAGCTGGACATTCAAACAAACAAAAATAGAGAAACCTATAAAGATGATCGAGAGTATGGATAATAAAACTTGATATTTTCTCAAAGCAAATGTGATCTGTAACAGCTGTTGTCATGGTTACGAAATGTGCTGGAGGAAACGCCCTCGTGTGATCAGCTAGTTCAGAGTCTACAGTGTTACAGGCTGTTAATTCTATTAATAAATATTAACGAATATCAATTCAGATTTAATTAGAAAAATACTCTTCGTCTGAATGATCTAGATTCAGTTTCAGTTCTCCAGTGAGAAAAAAAAAAGTCACCTGCAGTGGGAAAAATAAGTAACACAGAGAGCGAAGGGGCGTCATGGACTGCAGGACTAAAAACACACACACACAGACACACACAGACACACACAGACACGTACACACACACTTCAGTCTTTTTGGGGACATTTACTGACATTGAAGACACAAGTCTTCCCTCCTTACCCAAACCTTAACCTCCACAATTAAATGCCAAACCCTGACCTTTACGCAAACCCCAACCTAAAACTGTCTTAACCCTCAAACTGCCTTTTAGTGAAGTGAGGACCAGCCAAAAAAAGTCCTAAAAAAGGCCCTCACTCTGTAAAAATCGTATTCCAGTCCTCAAAAAGTAGCAAGTACAAGCACACACACACACACACACACGTTCATTCATTCATTCATTTTCTGAACCGCTTAATCCTAATTAGGGTCGTGGGGGGACTGGCGCCCATCCCAGCCAACTCTGGGTGAGGTTGGGGTGCATCCTGGACAGCTCATCTTGTATACAAGTTCAGGTAACAATACACAGTTTACATTCATTTCCGTGAGACTTAACCTAACCATAACCAGTACTTATCTATCCCTTAACCTAACCTCATTCTCTCACTCATTTACTAAACTGTTTAATCCTATTAGAGTCGCAAGGAGGCTGGAGTCTATCTCAGCCGATCCTTGGAGAAGGCAGGGTACACTTTGTACAGTTTATCAGTCCATCACAGGGCAACACACACAACCATTTTGACTCACACTCAGGGGTAATCTGGAAAAGACAATCAGCCTACTCTGTATGGACTGCGAGAGGAAACCGGAGTACACAGATAAACAGCACAGGGAGAACATGCAAATGCCACACAGAAACACCCTCACCAAGCCCAGGAATAGAACCCAGGACCTTCATGCTATGAGGCGGCCGTGCTAACCACTGCGCCGCCTGACCTTTCCCTGACCTTGAAATTGTGGGGGTTTTTTCTCTATAAGGATAACGTGGCCCCATAATGTGCATGTGTGAACAGTTTTGTGTCCCCACAATGCACACAGCATCAGAAACACACAATGGATGTCATAAATACAAGAAAGAGTTTCGCTCTTTCGTTTCAAGGAGTGGAACTGAAAATACAGGAGTGATGGAATGGAGGTGTGGAGATCCGCCTCCTGAGCTCACACGAGTCCAGCACGAATTTTTTTTTCTCCCCAATAGAGAAACTCTTCATGACCTGAGATTAAATGTCAGATAGAAACTTTAATGAAACAGGTAAATTCGTAAGTGATGTACAGTCACACACGTTACACACTTCGCCTCGTCTGGGATTTCAACTGAAAAGAAAAAAAAAAATAATTCAACAGTCCTCGTGTTTTTTTAAACCCTAAATGAATCCTTTAATTTCAGAATAAGTTTGTTTTCTTTTATAGTAAGTCAATCTAAGTACTATTTCTTTATTTCTTTATTTTTAAATAAGCAATATGAAAAGTATGACTCCAGTTCTTATTACTTTATCAGCAGTGCTAACGCCGTCATGAGGAATGACTTTATTTCTCTGGTTTTTATCATACAACATTATGAATCGTGGAATTTCATGGTCGATCTCATGGCGGCTTTCTTTCTGTATGACATTCGGATTTCTGATCTCGTTCAAACTGTCGGGATCCTCATGGCAGAGTGAGTGCAATCCATCAGCAGGATGAAAACAAAAACAAACAAAACAACAATTATTACTGAAAAACAAACAAAACAAAACCATGAGCAGATAGTAGAAGACTATCCCAGGTTATGAAAATAACTGGAGAATTTCCTGATCGAGAATAAATCATGATTCATTTCCATTTCAACTATTTTTTTCTCCGTGTTTACTTTTTTCTTCTTTTTTGCAGTGATTTGTTGCGATGCTGTAGAACAGTCAGTGGAAGCCATACCTGTTGGGTTTAACAGTCCCCGTGGAGGTTTGAGGTGCTTGTCACGGCCCGAGTGTTTGTTCGGGTTTTTAAAATGTTTTTGTTCTGTGTTTATTCTCAGCTCGAGCATTTGCCTGTTTTTTTTTTTTGTTTTTTTTGCGTGGTTCTCCTCGAGCCGGGTCAGACGCTGGTGATCGAGGCGAGACAGTTGTTGGGTTTCTGCAGTTTCTCGGCCTGCGTGCTGGGAGCCTCGGCTACGGAGCGGAAGGAGAACGGCGCGCCGATCAGTGAGCTGCCCATGTGACCTGGACTCAGCGCCGGATTCTGACGCCGGTTACTCTCCACGATACTCGAGGTGTTGGACGCCAAACTTTCCCGTGTGCTAAAGAGGAAGAGAGGAAGAGAATCAGAAAGATATCAACAAAGAGAAAGGGAGAGAAAAAAATGGAGATGCAACCTCGGGAGGATGAGAGAAACATTAAAAATGAACAATGAATCAGTGAGGAGAGGACAGAAAAAAAGAAAAGAAGAACACTGGAAGGAGAGATGAAGACCAAAAGGATGACAAGAGAGGAGAAAGGACAGAAACCAGAAAAGTGAAGATGAGAGAGAAGACGAGAGAAGTTAGAGATGGATGAGAGAAGTGGAGACGAAGTTGGAGGAGGACGGAATGGATGAGTGCAGAGGAAATAAATAACATGGTTAGGACAAAAGAGGACAAAAAGCAGGACAAGGAGAGGACCAAGAGAAGAGAGAAGGAAAAGAAGTAACAGTTTGAAAGGAAGAGTTTGAAGCGTAGAGAAGCACAGGATGGAATTTTCCTGCCACTGCTGATATCCGCAGATTCTGAATTTCCATTCAACAGAATTAGTTGACACCCTGTACACACAAAAACTTCCCTTAAATACCAAACTGTATTATTTTAATTTCATTCACTGTAATAATAATAAAAATGAATAAAATAACAATAACAACAATAATAATAAATATGCTAATATTAACAGTAATAATAACAACAATAATAACAATGATAATAATAAATAATAATGGGCAATGGTGGCCTGGTTGTAAGGTGCTGGATCACTGATCCCAAGGTTAGGGGTTCAAGACGAGCTGCACAGCCATCAGCGTGTTTCTGCCCTGTGGTGACCTAGCGAGCCGTCTAAGGTGTACTCTGCCCTTGGCAAGAGTCGGCTGAGATGGGCGCCAGCCTTCCCGTGACCCCAATTCGCATTAAGCGGTTCATAAAATGAATACATTAATATTAATAATAATAATAATAATAATAATAATAATAATAATAATAATAATAATAATAGTAGTAGTGGCGGTGGTGGCTCAGTAGTTAAGGTTCTGGATTACTGATCTGAAGATCAGGGATTCACCAGTAACCCAGTATTTTCCCCAGTAACACCAAACTGCCACTGTTGGGTGCTTGAATTAAGTTATTTATAAGAAAAGAGAAAAGGGGAGCGAGAGAGAGAGAGAGAGAGAGAGAGAGAGGTGTCTGTGTGAGAGAGTGGGTGTGTGTGTGTGTGTGTGTGTGTGTGTGTGTGTGTGTGTGTGTGTGTGTGTGTGTGTGTGTGTGGGGAAAGAGAGCCCTCTGGTTCTCTTACAGATTGCCGGGCACTGCTGGATTCTGGGGACATGATTCATTCACACCATATTTTCACTTATTGACCTTGATCATGCAGATTAACTCATGGATTTATTAAAGATAACAATCCACACTTTGACCTTTTTTTTGGTCACCCAATTTTATAGAAGAGGATTTCTCGGGATCGCAGAATTTTTAAAAACATGATCCCATGTACAGATCCCCTCCCACATGTAATGTTTTTTTTCAAGTGTACCACACCCGCCTATAGAATTTACCCAAATAATTTATTGAATTATCCTGCACACAAACAAACAAATAAACAAACTAGCTAACACAAACCAACTCACTGTGCTGTCATAAAATATTTGCTGAGCAAACAACATATATTACATTTTTAAATCGAAATAGTTCAGACACAACATTTTTACTACACTCTATAATAATCTCAAGGCAGCAGAAAGTCAATGTAAATATTACATTATAAACATACTGAAACTTGCTGGCCCCGCCCCATTTATTACGACAAGTTTTTCATTATTCCAAATTAAGAATAACATTCATCATTCATTCATTCATTTTCTGAACTCCTTAATCCTAATTAGGGTTGTGGGGAGGCTGGCGCACAACACAGCCGACTGTGGGCAAGGGCAGAGTACACCCTGAACAGCTTGTCCGTCCATCGCAGGCTCACTGACAGCTATGCAGCTTCTCGTTACGAAAGTCAGCAATGGTCCGCCACAGACCGTGAGAGACATGGCCAGCCTTTGATAACCCAGTTATCTGCACTGGAGGGACAGCAGTGACAACCGTTGACAGTGGGGCGTGAATCCTCGACCTTGGGATCAGTAATCTAGCACCTTACCACTGGGCCATCACTGCCTGTTATTAACAATAATAATAATACAGAGGAATGGAAGAGAAGGGTGGAGCAAGGATGAGAAAAAGAGACAGAAAAAAGAGGAAGAAAAAACTGAAGAAAGGAGAGGTGCAAAGAAAGAAAGAAAGTAGAGAAAGTGACATCGAAAAATAGAAAGAGGGAGAGGGAGGGGGGGGGGGGGAGAGAGAGAGTGTAAAGAAAGAAAGGGGCAAGAGTGAAATAACAGAGAGAGGGCGTAATGAGAGAGAGAGAGAAAGCAAAAAAGGAAGAATAGAGAAAAAAATTGGAGAGAAAGGGAGAAGAGAGGCTGGGAGCAAGAGAAAGAGAGGAGAAAGCACGTGAGAGAGGTGTTCAGATGGAGATTGAATCATAACCCAATACTCGTTTCCACATTGGCTTTAGGAGGTGTGTCTCCTCTACCCTGGGATTCAAAACACGATTAAAAACTTTCACAATCTGAAAATAATCCCTCAAATAATCAGCTTATTTTCCCAACCTTTCTGTAATCTGATTGTCTGTGTCTCTTTCTCTTTTTTGGAACTGTAATGGATTATAGTTACTTATTTTTATGACCTAATCCTGTTAGAAGCGGTTCTGATTTGAGCGCTGCTGACATGGCATGCTGAGGTCAAAGACAAGCGGTCATTAAAAGGTGACCTGAAAAAAATCTCATTCCCTTCCTGTAGTAGCTGTTACAGCACCATGAACCTCACAGGGTTATTAAATTTATTAAAGAAAAACAGCAATAGCATGCTAGGAGTTAACGGGTTTCTAAACATCAAGGTAATGTTATATTTTATTTGCACTTTCTTAAATGTGTTTCATTAAAACAGAGACTGAACCACATTTTAAAAAAATCAGCAGCATCATCAAATTGTGTCGAAACACAACCCCTTGTGGGACCAACCACTGGGTAGCATGTTCTGCTAGCAAACTAGGGCACATGATGGTACATGGGTTAGCACATCCAGCAAGAAGATCGAATACATCCTCTTCGAGTGTTTTTGAGTGGAGGTTGCATGTTCTCGCTGTACAGTACTTGTGTGGGATCACTCCAAGTGTTCCAGTTTCCTCCCATAGTCCAAAGACGTGCACGTTAGGCCAATTTTTCTGTTCCAAATTGCTCTTAGTTGGGAGTGGGAATGGTTGTGGGTGTTGGCCTTGTGATGTACTGGCAGGTTGTATATATATATATATATATACACACTCAGTCTGTAGTTTGTAACCAATGAATGCGGCGTCATTGTGTCATCACATCAGCGTACTACGTAGGTACGTCTAAACTCAAAATTTGCCTTTTTTTTTTTCCCAAAAAACACGTAAAATCGAAAAAACGTAAAACGGATGAACATAAGTCGGGGAGCGTCTGTAATGCTAACGGTGACAAATCAACAGTCTATGGATATACAGGGATTCCGCGCTACTTCGCACTTCAATTCATGCAGCTTCAGTGCATCGCATTTTTAAAAAAAATAAATAAATAAAGATTCAACAAATAAAAAAATTAGGAAATTAAGGAAGAATAGGGGGAAAAGTTAAGGAAAATGCCACAAAAACAATTATGCAAAAAAAAAACCCCTAAACCATCACAAAACAAAAAACAGCCCAAAATCTCCTATCAAAACTACTTATATTGTTGCATCTGTGTTTGCACTTGCATCTGTATCCATATGTATGTGTGTCATCTTCTTCTCATGCAATACCATCTGTATGTGTGTGTGTATTTATATTTTATTTACATCTTATTTTTTTAATGTTTAATTGTTATTATAAGCATTTACCGTATTGAATACATATTTATTGATATTATATACACATAAACTAGAACATGTACTAATGTGGGGCAGGAGGTGTAGTGATTAGGGTGCTGCGCTCATGATCGGGAGGTCGTGAGTTCAAATCCCACTGAGACCCTCACTGTGCTAAGACCCCTGGGCAAGGTCTTAACCACAAGTGTGCATCTGTTCACCCAGCTGTATAAATGGGTACCAGTATAAAAATATACTGGGAAGGTAACCTGCGATGGACTAGCGTCCCATCCAGAAGGAGTTGAACTTCACGCTGCAGAAACCGGGGATAAGCACCGGTCTGATGAGCTGCTATGGCTTGGGTGTAAAAAAGCCCACGGACTTTACCTTATACATGTACCTATACGTCATTCAGGGGGAGTTGGGGGGCTTGATCCTACTTCGCGGATTTCGATGGTCTCGTGGGAATCTCGGTCCCAATTAACCGCAGAAAGTGAGGGATCCCTGTATCTTAACTTATTTCCATAGTCGGTACTGTAATGTTTACTATTAATGCTTCCCATTACAGGGATCCGTCGCTACTTCGCGCTTCAATTCATGCGGCTTCAGGGCATCGTGTTTTTTTTTTTTTAAATATTCATTGAATTAAAAAAATACGGAAATTAAGAAAGAATAGGGGAAAAGGTTAAGGAAAATGCCACAAAAACAAGGCCAATTATGCAAAAAAAACCCCAAAAAACCAAATCCTAAACAAATATAAAACAAAAAACAACCCAAAACTTCCCATCAAAACTACTTACATTTTTGTGAGGTGCACATCTGAGTGCATGCACGTGCATCTGCGTGCTCGCACGCACATCTGTATGTGTGTGTATTTATATTTTATTTACATCTTATGTATTATTTTTTAATGTTTAATTGTTAATATAAGCATTTATAGCATTGAATATGTATTTCTTGATATTATATACACATATACATGTACGTCAGTCCAGTGGTGGGGGGTGTTTGATTGTACTTTGTGGAATTTGGTGGTCGAGAGGGAATCTCGATCCCAATTAATCGCGGAAAGTGAGGGATCCCTGTATTTTCATTTTGAATTGTGAAAACATTTCCATGGCTGATAAACTTTTAGTGAGTCTGTTAGCTAATACACATTGCTAATAGGTGTAGCGGTTACCAACATGTGGCATTTAAGTGATCCCTTTGTACAAGCCCTGCCAATAATGTTAGTGATGTTTGTAACCACTTTAAACTCTAAAGGAGCAGACAGTACAAAAGATACACAAGACTGATCGTTTCAATTCTGTAAACAGCAAAAGCAGTGGATGACATTGTTTAAAAATAAAAACAAGGGTAATAAGATTTAACACCTCATCATCATCATCTTCTTCTTCTTGTTCCACTTAATCCTGGGTCGGGTCACAGGGGTAGCAGCTTAAGAAGTGAGATCCAGACATCCCTCTCCCAAGCCACTTCCTCCAGCCCTTCCAGGGGACACCAAGGCCTTCTCAGACCAGTCGAGAGACATAGTCCCTCTAGCGTAGACCTGTTGTCACTAATACGGACCAAGATCTGGCTCCAGTGGTACAGAGACCGAATGGCCTGTAGTAACGGGTCCATTACACCGTATTCATGGAACACACCCCACAAGATAACCCGAAGGACCCAGACGAAACCTTCTCTAAATCCACAAAACACATGTGGACAGGCTGGGAAGACAACCATGTTCCCGCTGGGATCCTGTAGAGTGCATAGAGCTGGTCGAGAGTGAAACACTTCAAAACTATACATTCATTTGACAGCTTCAAACTGGTTTTGATTATTTTATGACAACTAATGTAAGACGTGTACATTCAGTGTCCAATACAGACGCTAGCAACCTGGTAGAGAAGTTCGATATGTGTTACTTTCGCTCGTTACCAAGTTTACAGTCCATCCAGGAATTAATTCTTGCAGATTCAACCAATTCTAACACCCAACCTCAGAACCAATTAAACTGATCACCGCAACCTTTCAGCACATTTGGCCAATCATTGTATTTCACCAATCAATCATTTTGCATAATACATGCAGCATAATGAATCTCATTTTAAAATATATAGCAGGTAAGCACTACTTCTGAATCAAACATTTTGTTTCTAGTTTGAAAGGCAGGATTCAATAAAAGTATTATGATTATTATTACTTATAAATAAAGATAAATATAGATTTAGTCCTGGTCTTAAAGCCGGGATCCCATATGATGTTCCTGACCTGAGACGTGTTTGGTGAGAACTCTCAAACCCTGTCCACATATCCTACTGCTATCAAGGTGAATAAATTTTAATAACTTGTTTATAGAACAGAAGAAAAATGATGGAACCAAGCACACAATTTTAGTCTTGACGTGTAAAATACTGGTATACTGTTTAAAATCCATAACTTTACAGAACATTTCAAGAACACAACAAAAATCATTAGTTCTGTATTTATTTCACTTAATTGAGGATGACCTCACATCACGTGACCTGAATATTATACCATTTCCTTAATTTTTCCTTGTTTAACACACAAAATTTTCAAAGAATAACATTGAGTTCCCATGTATACACGTATGCTGGAAGGACGGAGGGATGGACGGATGTACGCTACAGTTTTTATTGAAAAAAAAAGCAGAAAAAACATTAATATATCAGGAAATTAACTACCTATTGCAACCATACTTGAATAGGTTCATGTCTGGGGAGATAATCGCTGTGAATTTCCCTCTGGGATTAATAAATTAACTAAACAACCAACTAAATAACTCTCCATTGGTCTGTCTGTCTGTCTTTCTTGCTGGATCAAGGGCATATTCATTTAGCCTGGTGAGTACAATTACATAAGGAACATCAACCAAAAGGTCTCGACATTCCAAAAGCAGGTCGACGTTTAGATGCTTTTTCTTTATGAATTGTGCTCCACCGGGTGCGTGTGTGTTTCTTTGTCTTTTATATATAAAAAGATTAATCCTAATTAAAGTCACGGGGAAACTGGTGGACAGCTCACCAGGCCGTCGCATATATACAGTGAGCCCTCGCTACTTCGTGCTTCAGTTTCTGTGACTTCAGTGCATCGCGGGTTTTTCAAAAATATTCATTAAAAAAAGTGGAAAAGTTAAGGAAACTGCAGCAAAACATTATGCAAAAAAACCCCAAACAAACAAAAACAAAAAACAACCCAACAAAACTACTTACATTTTTATGTGAGGTGCACATCTGTGTGTACGCGTGTGTCTGTATGTGTGTGTATTTATATTTTATTTACATCTTATGCATTATTTTTGAATGTTTAATTGTTATTATAAGCATTTATAGTGTTGAATATGTATTTATTAATATTATATACACATATACATGTACGTATACGTCAGTCGGGGGGGGCGTTGATCTGACTGCGTGGAAATCGGCGGTCGTGGGGGGTCTCGGTCCCCATTAACCGCAGAAAGTGAAGGATCCCTGTATATATATTCTTTTCCTTTCTTCTGTTATTTTCAGGGGTCGCCACAGCGAAACATCCGCCTCCATCTCACCCTATCCTCTGCATCTTCTCTTACTCCAACTACCTTCATGTCCTCCTTCACCACATCCATAAATCTTCTCTTTGGTCTTCCGCCTGGTAGTTCCAACCTCAGCATCCTACTACCAATATATTCACTATCCCTCCTCTGTACATGTCCAAACCATCTCAATCTAGCCTCTCTGACTTTGTCTCCAAAACGTCTTACATGTGCTGTCCCTCTGATGTCCTCATTCCTGATCCTATCCATCCTCGTTACTGCCAAAGGGAACCTCAACATTTTCATCTCTGCTACCTCCAGCTCTGTCTCCTGTCTTTTCCTAAGTGTCACTGTTTCCAAACCATACAACATCGCTGGCCTCATCACCGTCTTGTACACTTTTCCTTTCATTCTTGCAGATACCTTCCTATCACACTGGACACTTTTCTCCAACCATTCCAACCTGCCTGCACACGCTTCTTCACTTCTTTTCCACACACACACACACACACACACACACACACACACACACACACACACACACACACACACACACACACACCCCACACAAACAAACACACACACACACACACTCACACACACACACACACACACACAACATAATTTCCGAACTATAAGATGGTACTTTTTTCACACGCTTTGAACTTTGTGGATTAAACAACAATGTGGCTAATCTATAGATTTTTTTTACGGGCTCACAGCCTTCAGGGGGGTGCTCTAGCAGGCAGAACAAGAGCAAGACAGACACCTGCAACTTATAAAGAGGTGCAGCCTATATATGTACAAATTGTCTTTTCTTTTTAAATTTAGTTGGTGCAGCTTATATTCAGGTGCGCTCAATAATCCGGATATTATGGTGTGTGTGTGTGTGTGTGTGTGTGTGTGTGTGTGTGTGTGTGTGTGTGTGTGTGTGTGTGTGTGTGTATATACCCCCAGTGGAGCTAACTGGGTTATCAAAGGCCGGCCATGTCTCTCACTGTCTATGGTGTGAGGCATGTAAAAGAACCATTGCTGACTTTCGACAAGAGTAGGCTGCAAAGCCGTCAGTGTCTTTCCGCCCTGCGATGGCCTGGCGAGCTGTCCAGGGTGTACTCTGCCCTCGCCTGAAGTTGGCTGGGATGGGCGCCAGCCTCCCCGCGACCCAAATTAGGATTAAGCGGGTACAGAAAATGAACTGATGAGATATATATATATATATATATATATATATATATATATATATATATATATATATATATATATATATATCCCTCACTTTTCACTGTTAATGAGGACCAAGACCTCCCTGCAACTACCGATTTCCACAAATTAGGATCAACACCCCTGACTGACGTACATGTAGAGATGTATATAATATCAGTAAATACATATTCAATGCTATAGATGCTTATAATAACAATTAAACATTCAAAAATAATGCATAAGATATAAATAAAATATAAATACACACATACAAACATATGCGTGCACACACATGCGCGTGCATACATTCAGATGCGCACCTCACATAAAAATGTAAGTAGTTTTATTGGGTTGTTTTTGTTTGCTTGGGTTTTTTTTTTGCCTAATTGGCCTTGTTTTTCAGTATTTTCCTTAATATTTCCCACTATTTCCCTTAATTTCCGTATTTTTTTTAATATTTCTATAAATATTTTTGAAAAACCCACGATGCACTGAAGCCCCAGAAACTGAAGCACGAAGTAGTTATATCATACATATATCGCACACAGTCTTAAGCCCCTTAAATTTGCACGTCACTCCGGAATATTTGAAACTAGGGTTGAGACGGAATTTACTACACTTGAAATAAGACCTTGAATTATGTAGCGGAACATCTCAATCTATAGTTGTGTATCGGAAACATTTTTTATTAAAAACCACTTAAAAAAACATTTTAAAAAATTGTATTTTCAAGCCCTGCAATCACTAAAAACTCACAAATCCTGGTGGGATAGACTTCATTCGCACAACAGCAAGTTTACCTCTACCAATCAGGATGGATGTAGGATCCACAAACAACACAATGTGTTCTTCTCACCAAGGTTAAGTTCTCATCAGCTGAAAAATCCAGTTCCCAATGGACTGCACATGGATATGAAAGTGAGGCCCTGATTAAAAATCTTTTAAATCTGGTGTGACCCTGACTTCTTTAAGTTTGAAAGCAAGCAGTACAAAGATAATCCTGGAAAACTTTCACCAGCCCTTTTGGAAGCTACCTCGTACATTTGAATGGTAAAGTTACATGCATGGAATGTCATCTTGAATTACTACATATGCCACCATATCATGCATAGATGACTGAAACCACCAGACATACCGTGGTGAGTTAAATCCACTGTCTACGGTCACACTGCTGCTGTCCATACTGTCTAGGCGTGCCGAGTGCGCTGACTTCTGGCTGTTGGTGTTCTCGTTCTCCTTCGGGCTTAGTAGAGTCAGGTTATTCTCAAACTTCCTCTGTAAATCGCGCTCCTTCTCTCGTTCCAGCAGCCACTGCATAGTGCCACCCCCAACCCCACCCCCAACACTGACTCCACCCCCACCACCACTCTCTCCACCCCCGGTCCTAACCTTTCCCTCCGGTGGAGCTGTCTCTTGATGAGAGGTTTCCTCTACCTCGTCATCATCATCATCTGACACGTTGTAGTAGTCAAAGGCTGCCTCTGATGCAGATGGAATTCCCTGTTCTGGAACTGTAGGTGCTGGGGCAGATGTAGGTGAAGGTACAGAGTTAGGTGGAGGCTGTGGTTCTAGAGTGTCAAGCACCTCAGATGATTTCATGTGCGGCGTCTTTCGCAATGTGCCTGATTTAGAGTAGCCAGTATCAACATAGCTCATTGTCAAGATGCTGTGTGGTGGTTTGAACAAAGTGTCCTTGCTGAAAATCTCTTTCCTCT
>CM045736.1:19546395-19551395 GCA_024760905.1 Plotosus lineatus | reverse complement strand
ATACGCCATACACACGTATGCTCAATGCACTCGTTGCCACCATGCGGCGCCAGTTATTGTGTTGTTCTATCCTTTTGATGCTGAGCGTCAAGCAGGAAGTAACAACTCCCACATTTTAACGTCTTATGGTATGACGCGGCCAGATTCGAACTCCCGGAGGATAAAGCGGACACTCTACCAACTGAGCTAAATCCCCGGTATTCAACCTGAATTCTTCCAGAAGCTTCTTGATGGCAACCAAAAGCATTTGGGAGGAAACCGGAGTACCCGGAGGAAATCCATGCAAGCACAGGAGAACATGCAAACCTCACACAGTACCATGAATCTCTGGAATTGAGCCCAATGCTTCTTGCTGTCATGTGATCATACTCGCCACTGCACCATCGTGCTTCTCTCAAATACAGACTATGAATAGCCAAACCGTCTTCTTCAAATGAGAGGACATTGGCTTGGATGGTCAAGAACCACCCAGAAACCACAAAAGCCTGCCATGACCTGGATGCTGCTAGAACACCAGCGCCACCGTGTACAGACTGCACTGAGAGGTTGCCAACAAAGGAAGAACCTGTTCCAAAATCGGCATCTCCAGGCTTAACTAAAGTTTGCATCCTCAGAATTCCCCCACATGATTTCAGACCAACAGAAACATAACTGAGTGTTCCAACAGGACAATGATTCCAAATGCACCTCAGAGCCGGCTGTGGAACAGATACAGGAGCTAACGTTAAGAAATTTCCCAAAGCACTGACCTCAAAGTACCGGAAATATATACGGTGCTTGAAAGTCAAGTCCATGCAAGAAACCAACACAGTTAATTTAATTCTGATTCAAACAGTTGTGAAGTATTCAGCCTGAATTCTTCTAGAATCTTTTTGATGGCAACCAAAAGCATCTGATCAACGGAATATTTAACCAAACAAATAGATATACTGTGTATATATATATATATATATATATATATATATATATATATATATATATATATATATATATATATATATATATATATTTCGACCCTTTACATATAAAAATACTGAAGGCTACTCAGGGCACGGGGAAGGTGGAGCCTGTCTGAGTCGACCCTTAACAGCTCACCAGTCTATCACAGGGCAACACACACAACCATTCACACTCACACCTAGAGGCAAATCGGAACAGCCATTTTTCCTAATGGTCATTCATTTGATCTGTAGAAGAAAACCTGAATGTATGTAGGAAACCTTCAGAAGCACAGTAGAACAAAACTCCACACAACAATGTCCTTGTTGAGCTCAGGACTTAAACCAACAACCTTCTTGCTTTGAGCTGGACATGCTTACCAGCATGCTAACATGCCACCCCAGGTCATGGCTATACCATGCTCAGAAAGTCCAATCTCGTCTGTTAATTTCAGGAAGTGGAACAACATTCCTTTCCATGATGAATGAATACATACGTCTGACTTATGCTGTACTAAGGATGTATATGTGTGTGTGTGTGTGTGTGTGTGTGTGTGTGTGTGTGTGTGTGTTGTGTGTCAGCAAAGCTCAGTCTAATCAGTTATCGACAGTGTTGTAGTGATGTGGTCGTCACACACTGTTTCTCGCTTCCTCAGCAGAAGCAGAGTCAACAGTTCACATAAAGACTCCATGAGCTTCCTCATGAGAGACATTAACTCCGATCACTGGCTCTGCTGATCAATATTTAATTGTGTTTTTCTGAGTTCGGGCCACGGCTTCAATTAACCCACAGTGCGCTGAGGAGTGACTGTAAATCTAGAAAAAGTGAAAATAAGAAATACAGTATTTATAATGTTGACTTCAGGTACTGGAAAGATTTTCAATATTCCACTTGATTTTTCCATTTCATTATCTGCATTATTTTATTCTTTTATTAGGGTCACGCAGCCTATCTTTAGGGTACACCCTAAACAGGTCGCCAGACTATCCCAAAACCAATTTACACACGACCAGTAACACTTACATTGACAATTAAGAATATGCAATTAACTAATATCCAATTGGACTGTGGGAGGAAACTGGAGTACCCAGAGCAAACCAATTTAAGCACAGGGAGAACATGCAAACGCCACAGAAAACCTAAATGCAATACCAACACACTGTCTGCACATTAAAGTATCAAGAGATGTTCTATTTTAATACACATTTGCAGTCATATTTAACCTTCTCATTATTTGGATGATTTTTATCTTGACCTTTGCCTGTATATAATTTGAAGAGGAACAGAAAAAAATTTATTCTCCAGAAACTAATTTTAATGTGTTTTTATTTATAAATGATATATTTTTGGTTTGTATTATTTTTATCTGCATTATCCAGAACATGTTTAAGTGAAATATGGATGCTAGTCCATCACAGGTTGCCTTCCCAGTATATTTTACTGGTACCCATTTATACTGCTGGGCGAACAGAGGCACACTTGTGGTTGAGCCCTTGCCCAGGGGTCTTAGTGAGGGACAGTGGGATTCGAACTCACAACCTCCCGATCATGAGCTCAGAACCCTAACCACTACACCACCGGCCCCACATACTTTAGTCCAAAGTCAGAACATACTACTCCTATTATTATTATTATTATTATTATTATTATTATTATTATTATTATTATCATCGTCATTGTTACTATCATCATCATTCATTTTCTGTAACTGATAATTCTAATTAGGGTCGCAGGGAGGCTGGCGCCCATTCCAGCCAACTCCAGGCGAGGGCAGAATACACCCTGGACAGCTCACCGGGCCATCACAGGGCGGAAACACACTGACAGCTTTGCAGCTACTCTTGTCAAAAGTTAGCAATGGTTCTTTTACATGCCTCACACCATAGACAGTGACAGACATGGCCGGCCTTTGATAACCCAGTTAGCTGCACTGGGAGGACAGTGACAACACGTGGAGAGTGGGGCTTGAACCTCCAAACTTAGAATCACTGATCCGGCACCTTTACAATTTGGCCACCACTGCCCATCATCATCATCATCATCATAATTATTATTACTGTTACTATTATTGTTGTTGTTTTGTTGTTATTATTTTTAACTAATTATTGTTGTTTTATTCTGTTATTGATATTATTGTTATTATTATTATTATTATTATTATTATTATTATTATTGTTGTTGTTGTTGCTGACAATTGAAAATAAAAGATGTAGATGCAACTAATATACAAAACAATGGTGTGTGTGTGAGAGCGAAATTTATGAAAAATCAGTCCATATTAAAAGTATGTAAGTCTTCAGTTTTTAAGCCTAATAAATAACAGGCATCATAAATGTCTTCCCATAAGTAAGCACTGCTGTAATTTCCCATAATGCTTTGAGGCTTTCTATCGACTCTGCATTTCTCTTCATGTACCATGACGGACAACATCAGGATGACATCATTCAGCTCTAACCCGCTCGTCAGCACAATATCGATTAGGAGAGAGTGTGTATGAGTCGTTATTCCCGAAAACCCTGCAGTGGCTGATGTCAGTGCAGTGAATCAGAATAACCACCTGGGACCGGGATATTAAGCAAGAAGTTCAGACATGAATAAACACACATGGTGAACTCTTTACTCCAACTACAGTCTATCAAAACCCATCATGTAACCCATGGCTACAAACCACAGTATGAACAGAGCTTTAAGGATAATTAACACTTTAAGCAGTTAAGTTTAAATATTTTATATCATTCACAGATTTCTGTTCTAATATAACCTTTACATGGTGATGGGTGGAGCTTATAGGAGGTATAGCTTATATTTCAGAAGTCACCTACAGGAAGTTTAGTTCATTTTCATATATAAGAGGAAGTCCATCTGAGTTTATGGTGAGTTCCAATAACTGTTACAAATGTTTATCAGAGAACTATAGACCTGTTAGTCTTATGTCTCAAGTGTGTAACTCTTAGAAAAAATAGTTAAAGAGAAAATTGTTAAATTTCTTGAAAATAATAGTATCTTTTGCGATCAACAGCATGGCTTCCGTAAGGGAAGGTCATGTCTTACCAACTTGTTGTCTACCCTAGAGGAATGGACAAGGTTATACGATGAGGGTTTACCATTTGACACTTTGTATTTAGACTACTGTAAAGCTTTCCACTCAGTTCCAGGCACTAGACTGATTTATAAGCTTAATAAGTATGACATAGTAGGAAAACTTAATTACTGGATTGAAGACTTTCTTAGAGGCAGGAAACAATGTGTGTGTATGTGTGTCAATGGTAGCAAGTCATCTTTATTGAGAGTAACAAGTGGTGTCCCTCAAGGCTTGGTATTAGGACCTGTCTTATTTTTGGTCTTTGTTAATGATTTGCCTGGTGTGCTGACAGCAAAAAAGTAAAATCTTTGCTGACGATACAAAATTTTTTTATTCAATACTTTCCTTGGTAGACTATGACTGTGTTAAAAATTACTTGAAAAAAATTAGATTCATGGTTCAAAGAGTGGTTACTTTGCTTTAATAGCAAAAAATGTAAGGTTACGCACTTTGAAGCGAAAAACCCCTGTTATGATTACAATATGAATGGAGAAAAAATTGAAACAGTGTGAGAGGAAAAAGACCTAGGTATATTATTTACAAACAAATTGTCCTTTTCAAAGCACATTAGCAATACATCTACAAAAGCTAATAGAGTTTTAGGACTCATTAAAAGGTCCTTCAATTATATTACCAAAGAGTCTTTTTTAGTATTGTATAAAAGCTATGTCAGACCACACTTAGAGTATTGTGTTCAGGTATGGTCCCCGTTCTTGCAGAAGGACAGAGACATTTTGGAAAAAGTCCAGAGGAGGGCTACTAAGATGGTCCCTGGACTCGAGAATTTGGATTATGAAGACAGGTTGAGGGAACTTGGACTAACTACTTTAGAGAATAGACGCATCAGAGGAGATCTCATTGAAGTTTTCAAGTTTTTGAATGGTTTTGTGAATATTGACAGTAGTGCTTTCTTTGAGATGAGGGAATATAGTGGCCTTAGGGGCCATTCCCATATGATGCAGGTTAAAAGGTCAAGATT
>CM045736.1:19493895-19543895 GCA_024760905.1 Plotosus lineatus | reverse complement strand
GATTCAAATTCAGCCAATGGCTGTCCACCTTTCTCCTGATTGGTTGAGCTGATGTCCCACCCCTTTTCCCTCATTCGCGCACAAGTTGTCAATGAGCCTCTTTTTTGTGTGTGTTTTAATTACCAGTTAAGCTCTATGATACCACTCAAATGCTATGCGTCTTCTCTGGCTAAGCGATAGAAAACGCTGGATGTCTCTTCTGAAGAAATAAGACTTTCTCCTGGGAAATGACAGTTTTCTCTGAACTGTTGTATTAAAATCTTTTTCAATTATTATTCCAGTACAGTACCTAAGTTCATGTTTC
Organism: Plotosus lineatus; assembly: GCA_024760905.1. NCBI lineage: Eukaryota > Metazoa > Chordata > Actinopteri > Siluriformes > Plotosidae > Plotosus > Plotosus lineatus. Next base: position 19,543,591 of record CM045736.1, on the reverse strand, counting down.
TGCGTGAGATTTAATGTTCTGTAGCATGTTCAACAAACGATACCAAAATATATAAACTTTATTACAGTACTCTTCATGTCCTTTTACATTGAAGTTGGAGTGACGTCTCCAAGATGGCGCTGCCCAGAGGGCGACGTCGCGGAGTTCTCAGTCAAATTGTTCCTTTGTTCGTTTTAATTTGTTTTATTTGTTGTTTTGTTTGTTCATCTTTTGCACTATGCTCGTTTATGACTGGTCGACTCTACAACAGCTATAAGATCAGAGTATCTTCAGGCGTGTATAACTAAGCAGAGCTAATATGCTATTAGCAGAGCTAATATGCTATGGTAGGCAGCTCATCGCAAGCTGGGTGGGACTCTGGCGCTAGGGATGGCAGGGGATGAAGGCCGTGTAGCCGGTTGGTATAATCGCCTCATTGGGTGTACTCTCCTCGAGCCATGTTTCACAGAAACACAGTCCTGTAGATCCCTCTGCGCTACAGTCTGAGCATGAAGTTTCGCAGGGACTGAACATTTTCAAGCAGTATGGCCGGAAGTGCTAACCAAGCCTCTGAGAACTTCGCTTGGGCAGTTAGCATTGAGCTCCCATAGCATATTACTGTAGCTCATGATAGAAGTTGTTGCGTGCTTAGTTGCCCGAAGCCGAAGCTGCTTATAGCTGTCGTAGGGTTGACCGGTCATAGACGAGCATAGTGCAAAACATGAACAAACAAATAAAACAAATTAAAACGAACAAAGAAACAATTTGACTCTGAGAACTCCGCGAATATATACATATAGGGCAGTGGTGGCCTAGTGGTATAGGGCGTTGGACCACTCTCCGGAAGGTTGTCACTGTACCCCCACTGCAGCTAACTGAGTTATCAAAGGCCGGCCATGTCTCTCACTGTCTATGGTGTGAGGTTCATGTAAAAGAACCATTGCTGACTTTCATAAAGAGTAGACTGCAAAGCCATCAGCATGTTTCTGTCCCTTGCTAAAGGGTTGTGTCAGGAAGGGCATCCGATGTAAAAACCTACGCCAAATCAAATGTGTGAATCAGACAATTTAATTTGGCGACCCCTGAAAAAAGGGAAAAAGCAGAAAAGAAAAGAAGATATATACATGTGTGTGTGTGTGTGTGTGTGTGTGTGTGTGTATATATATATATATATATATATATATATATATATATATATATGTGTGTGTGTGTGTGTGTGTGTGTGTGTGTGTGTGTGTGTGTGTGTGTGTGTGTGTGTGTGTGTTCTTCAAATGGCAAATACACAAGATAGACCTTGTTAATTCTTGGTTGTTGATGATGATGATGATGATGATGATGTGTGTGTGTGTGTGTGTGTGTGTGTGTGTGTGTGTGTGTGTGTGTGTGTGTGTGTGTGTGTGTCTGTCTGTCTGTCTGTCTGTCTACCAGGGAAGCAGGTGGTCAGGTGCTCCATCAGGGCGTCCTGTGTAACAGGTTTTCGCGCCGAGTTCATGGCTGAAATGGCCAAACACAGAATCTCACCAAGCGGAATAAACTGAGACTGGCTGATCGGAGACATGCTGATGGGGGACACGTCACCTACAGAGAGAGAGAGAGAGAGAGAGAGAGAGAGAGAGAGAGAGAGAGAGAGACACAGACACAGAGAGGGAGAAACAGAGAGACACACAGAGAGAACACAGACACAGACAAAATGCACAGAGACACACACACACACAGAAAGAGAGACACAGAGATAAATAAAGAGACACAGAAAGGGACAGAGAGAGACAAATAACCACTGTTTAAAATTGTTCTGTACATTACACCAGACTGAGTAGTGAGGAAAATGAAAATATTTATGATATTAATCTTTAATAAGAAACAGTTCAGGTTAAGAAATGAAAAGAACAGTTGGAGTGGCGGCTCAACATGGCGGCTGTGCTAACCAACACGAAGGTTAACGTTAAAGCTACGAGTGTCCATAGTTAACAGGACGTTTGTTTAATAAATTACCAGGAGGCTCAATATATAATATTGTTACTTCTCTGCATGGATAAAAGCACGATGAAGGTCAACTGGAGGACGTGTGTGTGTGTGTGTGTGTGTGTGTGTGTGTGTGTGCGCACGTGTGTGTTTGGAATGGATATTGATATAGACAAGGGTCCTAATGCATACAAGAGTAGTCAGGTTACACACGCACGCACACACACACACACACACACACACACACACACACACACACACACACACACACACACACACACACAGGATTTCTATAAAGAATGTCAACTCACTCCAGTTCTATTAAATCATGTTGTATTTGATTACAGTGTTATAGCATTAGTGAGATTACTGTAAGATAGATTAGAGCAGATGAGTCGCGGTCTAGAACACATTCCATTTCAAACACAGCTGACTCATAACCATTGATCATAACAGTGTGTGTGTGTGTGTGTGTGTGTGTGTGTGTGTGTGTGTGTGTGTGTGTGTGTGTGTGTGTGTGTGTGTGTGGTTTAAGGACACAATGGGACGCCCGGTTGGCTATGTTGATGCTATATTCTACTGCTACTACTAATTGACACACCAATTACTTCAAAAGAGAAGAAACCCAAGACTTTCTATTAAACACATGAACAACGTGGCCAGCAAGGTGGTGCAGTGGTGAGCATATCCACCTCATAGTTCGATGGTCTTGGGCTCAACAAGGACATTTCTGTGTGGAGTTTTCATGTTTTTATAATGCTTGCGTGAGTTTCCTCTGGCCTTCACCATCAGTCCAAAGACATGAACATTAGTATTGGTAATATCATATGATTGGTTGTACCAAATTGACCCTGGGTGTGAGTGTGAATGGTTGTGTGTGTGTTGGCCCTGTGACGGATTGGTGAGCTGTTCAGGGTGTACCATCCTTTCAAGTAGGATTAGGCAGTTTGGCAAATTACTGAATCAATCAATCAATGCCATGATGTCTTAATGTGCCAATAATGCTTTAAAACTACTGTTAGTGATGTCATGACTCATTAAAAAGGAAATTAAAAAATCCAAGGAGCTCAGTGCAGATCAGAGAAAAAGATTTGTAATGTAATGCAGAATGTTCATTCATTTTCTAAGCCGCTTAATCTTAATAAGGGTTGCAAGGAGACTGAAGCCCAGCTCAGCCAACATTGTACAAAAGTGAGGTACACCCTGAACAACCGGTCAGGCCATTGCATTGCCAAGACACACAAGCATTCACACTCACATCCTGGCGGCAATTTAGAACAGCCAGTTAGCCTACTGTACATGTTTCTGTACTGAAACCGGAGTATCCAGAGGAAATCCATGCAAGCACAGGGAGAACATACAAACTCCACAGAGTACCATGAATCTCTGGAATTGAACCCAGTGCTTTTTGTTGTCAGGTGATCATCACCTCTGCACCACCGTGCTTCCCTCAAATACAGACTATGAATAGCCAAACCGTCTCCTTCAAATGAGAGGACGTTGGCTTGGATGGTCAAGAACCACCCAGGAACCACAAAAAGGCCTGCCATGACCTGGATGCTGCTATAACACCAGCGCCACCGTGTACAGACTACACTGAGAGGTTGCCAACCAAGAAGGAAGAACCTGTTCCAAAATCAGCATGTTCGAGCTTAACTAAAGTTTGCAGCCTCAGAATTCCCCCACATGATCTCAGACCATCAGAAACACAACTGAGTGTGCCAGCAGGACAATGATTCCAAATACAGCTCAGAGCTGGCTGTGGAGTGGATAAAGCGGCTAATGTTAAGAAACTTCCTAAAGTACTGGCCTCAATTTATTAGAAATACAGTAAAACCTCCGCTGACGAACGCATAAGCTCACAAACTTTTCGCCTCAAGAACATTAAATTTGCGAGCATATAGTCTCTGCTGACGAACTAGTTTTCGGCGGACGAATCAAACCACGTGGTCGAACACCGCCACGGTGGCGGCCACGAGAAGCTGACGCACGCTCACGGCGTCACAGTTTGTCACCCCCTTTCTTTGAATGCGGACGTGGTTTGTGTTTGATAGACATTTTGGACCATATTGAGTGTACTTTTGCTATTATGGAACCGAAAAAGACCCCACCACAGGCGGAGATCATTGAAAAACACGAACGAGGTGTGCGTTTGTGTGACTCAGCGTCCCAGTACCAGTACGCTAAGTCTACCACCATCCTTAAGAACAAGGAAGCTATTAAGGGTGCGTGTGTGGCTAAGGGTGTTTCCAAACAGTAGGCGTTTCCAAACTCTCCTTCCAAACAGTAAGTCCCTCCCTCCCTCCTCCTCCCACTCCATTCCATCAAGCCATCAACTACCATCACAAAGGTAAATAAAACCACTTTATTATACAGTACAGTTTATTTCTTTAATTACAATACAATAGACATTTATTATACATAAAATAAGGTATATTTTTGTGTAGTTTTAAGGCTTATTTAGTAGAAAATTATGTTTTATGGGGACCTGGGAACGGATTATTCTCATTTTAATGGTTTCTTATGGGAAATAAATGTTCGGAAGACGAACTTTTCGCCTTACACACACTTTCTGGGAACCAATTATGTTCGTGAACTGAGGTATCACTGTATGTCAACTGCACTTGAAAATCAAGTCCATGCCAGAGGCAACAAATTTCATTTAATTCTATTGTGAAAACATCCAACCTGAATTCTTCCAGCCTCTTGATGACAAACAAAAGCACCTGATCAAAGCGAAACAACCAAATATATATTTTTGACCGTGTGTTGTTTTGCTAAAAAATTCTCATGAAATAAAACTTGTGCCACAAATTATTGTTTTTTTTTGTTTGTTTTGAAGATGTAAGACAGATACAGTATTCTGTACCAAAAAAAAAAAAAAAAAATTATTTACTGAATCCTTCCAAAGTGAAACTTCTTAAGAGATGTTTAACCTGAAAAATGGCTGTACTGTACTTATTATTTTGTCCCTTCTGTTAATGCCATTTATTCATTTGGTGAACCACTGAGTCCTACTACGGGTAACAGGAAGACTAGAGCCGATCTTGACTGATTCTGTGCGAAACTGGGGAACACACTGAACAGCTCACCAATCGATTGCAGGTTAACGCACACACAACCATTGGCACTCACAACTAGATACTTAGGAACTCATAACTTGGAACAGTTGATGAGCCGAATGATAATTTGTTGGACATCAGGAAGAAAGCAGAGTTCCCAGAGGAAACCCACACAAGCATGGGTTCAGCATGCAAACCCACAGAGAAACATGCTCTCCTAGCTTGGGACTTGAACACAGGACCTTATTGCTGTGAGGCGTACGTGCTACCCTATATGTCACCATGAAGCTCAGAGAACGAAGAGTCCAAAGAAATTGCTGAAATTCTGATATTTCTATCGCTTTCATGGTCTTGATCAACGTGTGTAAACATTTCACATCAAATGTAATGAACGAGGCAGCACGGTGAAGGCCTGATTTCAATTCCCGGCGTTTGTGTGAGTTTCCTCTGGGTACTCCGGTTTCCTTCCACAGTCCAAAAACATGCATAATAGGCTAATTAGCTGTTCCAAATCACCCCTAGTTGTGAGTGTGAATGGTTGCGTGAGTGTTGGCCCAGTGATGGCCTAGCGAGCTCTCCGGGGCGTACTCCAAAATTGATTGCATAGCCCAAAAGTCCACCTAAAATGGATCCAATGACCCAAACATCCAAGGGTGGTAGCCCATGGCCCAAACATCCACCCACCGGTGTAAATACAAGGCTCCTTTCTGTGTACTGAGAGCAACATAGATTGACCTAGGTAATAAATTTCACATACATGACGATACGTTCACAACCTCAAGGTTCTATACTTATGTTTCACACAGTGGGATAGTGGTTAGCATGTAGAAGGTTGAAGACCCGGCTTGATGAGGGTGTTTCTGTGTGGGGTTTGCATGTTCTCCCCATGCATGAATGGGTTTACTTTGAGTAATACAGTTTTCTCTGACAGTCCAACGACATGCTCGTTATGCTAATTGGCTGTTCCAAATCACCCCTAGGTGTGAAGGTGAATGGTTGTTTGTTGGCCCTTCTGATGGATTGGTGGCCCCAGGATTGGCTGAGGTGGGTTCCAGCCTCCTCCGGATCTTGAATTAATTAATTATCTGCCAAGTTAAATTCTATTCACATGCATCATTTTATATTCATAATAAACACCAACAAAGCACTGCATTCATGTTATATTGTTTAGATTGTACATTTTTTTTGTTGCTAAAATCTGATATTATCAAAAACATCCCCGAGAAAACAACAATATTCAGACAGTATTGAGAAATACTATAAGCATGCCAGTGACTAGCACAACTTCTATTACACTACTTCTCACTCACTCATACACTCACTCATACACTCACTCATTCACTCACTCGGTCACTCACTCATTCACTCACTCATACACTCACCCATTTTCTCACTCATTCACTCACTCATACACTCACTCATTTACTCACTCATTCACTCGCTCATACACTCACTCATTCACTCACTCATTCACTCACTCATACACTCACTCGTTCACTCACTCGTTCACTCACTCATACACTCACCCATTTTCTCACTCATTCACTCACTCATACACTCACTCATTTACTCACTCATTCACTCGCTCATACACTCACTCATTCACTCACTCATACACTCACTCATACACTCACTCATTCACTCACTCATACACTCACTAATTCACTCACTCATACACTCACTCATACACTCACTCGTTCACTCACTCGTTCACTCACTCATACACTCACCCATTTTCTCACTCATTCACTCACTCATACACTCACTTATACACTCACTCATTTACTCACTCATTCACTCACTCATACACTCAATTATTCACTCACTCATACACTCACTCATACACTCACTCATTTACTCACTCATACACTCACTCATTCACTCACTCGTTCACTCACTCGTTCACTCACTCATACACTCACCCATTTTCTCACTCATTCACTCACTCATACACTCACTTATACACTCACTCATTTACTCACTCATTCACTCACTCATACACTCAATTATTCACTCACTCATACACTCACTCATTTACTCACTCATACACTCACTCATTCACTCACTCATTCACTCACTCATACACTCAATTATTCACTCACTCATACACTCACTCATTTACTCACTCATTCACTCACTCATTCACTCACTCATACACTCACTCATACACTCACTCATACACTCACTCATTCATTCACTCATACACTCAATTATTCACTCACTCATACACTCACTCATTTACTCACTCATTCACTCACTCATTCACTCACTCATACACTCACTCATACACACCCATTTTATCACTCATTCACTCACTCATACACTCACTCATACACTCAATTATTCACTCACTCATACACTCACTCATTCACTCACTTATTCACTCACTCATTTACTCACTCATACACTCACTCACTTTCTCACTCATTCACTCACTCATACACTCACTTATTCACTCACTCATACACTCACTCAGTTTCTCATTCATTTATTCACCCATTCACTCATTCACGTACTCGTACACCCATTCACTCACTCACGTTCTCATTCATTTATTCACCCATTAACTCACTCACTCACACATTCACTCTCTCATCACTCTTTCATTCATTTACTCACCCACTCATTCACTGAGTCACTGACTCACCAAACCTATTAATCCTATTTGGGTCTCTCTGAAGACATTGGCTGAAGGTGGGGTACACCCTGAACAACACGACCATCGCAGGGTACACACACAAACATCTACACTCACACTTAGGCCTGTGGGCAATTTGGAAGAGCCAATTCGCTTCACGTGCATGCCTTTGGACTGTAGCAAGGAATCAGGAGTACCAGGAGGTAACCCACGCAAGCACAGGAACACAGGAACATGCTCGCCGAGCCCAGGACCCGAACCCAGGACCTTCCTGCTGTGAGCAGGCGTGTTACCCACTACATCACCCGCCTCCCAACAGTTAATGACAGAAAAGTGGAAGGTGCTTATTTTCATCTTATTCTCTCATCTACTTTATTGTTCCATAAACAAACACAGAGACAATAAGGAGAAAAATAAAGTTTAGAAGTAAGTAGAAAAATTGTTTTTAGGTGTATGTTGCTAGGACAGTTAGTTTTGCCGATTTAATCTAAGAAATGGGTGTTCGCGTGACCCTGAGCATGTAGCATGCATTAACGTGATGATCGTTCATTTAGGATTTAATTAGTTAGCTTTAAAAGATATCGAATATATAGCTACGATAGTTTGGACAGTGTCAGAACTAAACAATCCTGAACAGTCCACACCCACAAGTAACATCCATAACGGTTACTGCAGCTCTACAAACTCTAAAGCAACTTGCTGGCGTGAGGGCGGGGTTTATCATCCTTCAACACGGCTTCCTGTCCTCCATTTGTTCATGTTTCAAGCAAGAACACGATACACATTTACATTACACCTTTCAACTACGTGCTACTGTGTGACTGCAATGATACTGACACATACGCAGCTACGCTCATAGAGCATTCTTATAGCTTACACTCAAGCTAGTGGCAATTCTACGCTAATTACGTCACTCGTGTAAAGATGTTTATTTTGTATCCCGCAACACTGACCTCAGTGCAGACGAGAGTGTGTGTGCCGGCAGCACTGCAGGATGCAGCATGACATCATCCACACGGAGCTGCTGAGAACGCGTGTGTAAGTGTGTGTGCGTGTCTGTGAGAGAGAGCTTAGTGTTGGTTCTTTGATACGCAACGCACGCTACGAGTGTGAGGCGACGATGTAGATAGTGATGTTTTTATGCTCAGGTTTGTATGACTGCAGGTTGTAGCAGGATCATGCACACACTCACACACACACACACACACACACACACACACACACTCCGCCGCGCAGCCGCATTGGTTTTATTGCTTTTACTTTAGTACGAAGGCGGGGGAGACAGAGAGAAAGATGGAGAGAGAAGGATGAATGACGGAGCGACAGAGTGAAAGAAGGACAGTGTGCAAGAAATAAAAAAGAGAGAACAAAAGGAGGAAAGATATATTTGATGTGAGAGAGAAGATGAAAAAAATAGAGTGATACAAGCAGTGATACGAAGGGAGAGAGACTGAGACTGAAGAAAAGGAAGAAGGAGAGAAAGTGGAGGAAGATAAACAGAAAAATAGAGAGGTAAAAATTCTCGAAGATGGCTGAAAAGAGTGAGACGTAGAAAAACAGACAGAGTCAAGATACAGAGGGAGCGCAAGAGAGAGAGAGAGAGAGAGAGAGAGAGAGAGAGAGAGAGAGAAGTCCCTCCCCTTGGATTGAAGTGAATTACCCAGAATGCTCCACCTCACACAAAGACAGGAGGGGTGTGACCAATCAGAGTAGAGCTAAGAACGCAGACTTTTTTTTTTTAAACACTGTCCTTCAGTGCAGCTACTCTCTCTCTCTCTCTCTCTCTCTCTCTCTCTCTTGTCTCACGAGTCAGTGGGCGGCCTGCTGAAATGGTAGTCATAGCAACACATGCTAACCCCCCCAACACACACACACACACACACACCTCTGCAGTGCTTCCTATAGATAAATCTTCACACTCTCATAACATTAGTTCTATAAAGCGCCTTTACTTGCGGCAGATTTCCCTCTTGCACTCATATTATTATTTATCAGTTCATTTTCTATAACTACTTAATCCTAATTAGGGTCGCGGGGAGGCTGGCGCCCATCCCAGCCGACTCAGGGAAAGGGCAGAGCACACCCTGGACAGCTCGCCAGGCCATCGCAGGGTGGAAACACACTGACAGCTTTGCAGCTACTCTTGACGAAAGTCAGCAATGGTTCTTTTACATGTTTCCCACCACAGACAGTGAGAGACATGACCGGCCTTTGTTAACCCAGTTAGCTGCACTGGGGGGACAGTGACGACCTTGTGGAGCATATTATTACTGTAAACTGTTTATGTTCATCATCATCATTATTTACTTACAGACAGCACGGAACCTATCTCAGCAAACACTGGGCAAAGGCAGGGTACAACCTGACCACCACAGGGTCAACATTCACACACGCTACTCACAGTCACAATTTAGAACATTTTTGGACCGTAGGAGGAAACCCACATAACCATGGGCAGAATATTCAAACGCCTTCACCTAGCCTGGGACTCGAACCCAGGACCTTCTTGCAATGAGGCGGACATGCTAATCACTACATCACCTTCCTCATTTCCTGTCGTCATAAAAATGGACAGATACAAATATCCAGGCCATCCTCATGCTGTGATGTGCAGCTGTCGGAAATTAGTGAGTAAAATATCAGAGTGTTAAAGCGCCAATACGACAATAGCAAACTGCACAGCAGATACGAATCCAGTCATTATAGAAACATGATAATGAAAGAAACAAAACACAGAATCACATCAAGCTCAGCCACACATTCACCTTTAAGCATAAAGATCCTGGGTGTTCTCCCTGTGCTGACATGGGTTTCCTCTTGGTACTCCAGTGTCCTCCCACAGTCCAAAAACATGTATCTTAATTTAATTGCCCTTAGGTATGAGTAGGAATATAAATGGTTGTGAACTGGCGAGTTGTTCAGGGTGTACCCTGCCTTTGTTCAGCTCCATGTGACCCAAATAGAAGGAACCGGTACTCTGTAAATATGTCAGGTCTCATACATTCGGACGAGAAATCATTTAAAAAGGAATTTATATCAACCCAACCCTATATTCAAACAGTACGAAGAAATAAGACCGAGCATAACAATGACTAGCACAATTTCCACTATGCTGTACTGTGACTCATAGCATCCCACTGATGTTAGAATTGACATGGAGGTATGAAAAACTAAACAAACAAAAAAACACAGCATTAGATGGGTATCCACCCTCTGAGTATCCTATTGGATGTTGGGAAACTTTAATGAAAAACCTGAATTGACACTAACATGTAGAAAAGTAAAGTTTCATTTATCTTTAATTTGAGATTTTATCAGTTCTGTGTTTCACCAACTCCAGTGGTTCCTACAGCGCGTATAGTCCAAAATCTCTAAAACTCTCAATAATGTATCTCTATATCTCTATAATAAAATATCTCTATAATCATACACACACACACACACACACACACACACACACATACACACACACACACTAACTTTCTCACTCACTCAATCACTCATGGACTCATTTTCCAAACTGCTTAATTTTATTAGGGTTGTGGGGAGGCTGGAGCCTAGCCCAGCCGGTCCTAGGTGAAGGCGGTGAACACCTAAACAGCTTGCCAGTCCATCGCAGGACAAAATACACATACAACCATTCGTACTTGCACTCACACCCAGGGACAATTTGAACAGCCAATTATCTTAATGTGCACGTTCTTCGGTCTAAGGGAGGAGCCTAAGAATACCCAAAAGTAAGTGTGTGGGGGGGTAGGGGGTGTTCAAGCAAGAAACTTCACACAGAAACTCGCTCTCGAAACCAGGAGCTTCTGAGGCAGACGTGCTAAACCCCTATACCCCCATGCCTCCCATAACAGTCCTTATGGAAATGATGGAACGACCCAGAGTTAGTGAGAGGACAGAATGTTTCAGTGCAGACTTTTATTAATTTTCCTGACCCTTTAGAAATTATAGGAATCCAGAACCTACTGGAACGTTACAGATACTATAAATAGAGTGGTTTGTTCTGGTGATGGAGTGGCCTTTTGCTTGTGGAGATGAAGCTGTCCTTAAATGTATAATCTGACTTCTTCACTAAGAGGAAGTAAAGCGGTCACAGTTTCCCTGCACCATTTTCTAACTCTAGAATGGATCAAGATCAAGATTCTAAAACGTGACCGACTTTCACACATCTGTACGCAGCAGTCCTGAACTCACTTCAGGTGAATCTGATGCTGTGATTGAACAACTGAGAATCCTGGCGCTGGCTACAGCAGCCGTGGTGGCAGCAATGAGCAGGAAATCACTTCAGGTTCAGAGACAGAAATAAAAGAAAATAATTAATTATTTATTTATTTATTTTTAATATGAAAAATTCTTGGTGTTCATGTTGAGTTTTATAGTTTTGAAGCTTGGAGTAAATTTTTTTATTTTGCCATGAACTATGAGTTTTAGTGCTTTCTGATGATTATTTTCATTGACGTGCTGGCAGTCAGTCATGTGTGAGGAAATAAACATGCAAGCAATCTCTTAATATAATAATAATAATAATAATAATAATAATAATACGTAATAATAAAACGTTTATTCTTTACATTAAGCGGATTTGAAACTGAACCATTAAACCAGTTACCACTCATTGCTAATGGTAGAAATCTCATTAATGAGTTGTTATAATAATAATAATAATAATAATAATTATTATTATTATTATTATTATTATTATTATTATTATTATTATTATCATCTGCCAGCTTATTATTTTTGCTTATTACAAGGCTTTGTTGAATAATCAATTCTGATTGGTCAGTAACAGCAGCCTACAGTCTGGTATTTCTATGTTAAAGCCCGTTACTGTGAGCTACTTCATTAACAGAAGCAAACCATTTTTAAATCAATAATTATTCATATAATACTAACATTTTGTGTCAAACAATGTATTTTTAAGTATGTTAAACTATTTATATACTGCAATGGCCTGGTGAGTTGTCCATGGTGTACCCCGCCCTCGCCGAGTTGGCTGAGATGGGTGCCAGCCTCCTGGCGATCCTAGTTCGGATTAAGCAGTTCAGAAAATGAAAGAATGGATGAATATTTAAATAATTATGATGTCATACATTTCTAAGTTTCTGATATCATACCATGTGCTGTGATGGACTGACAAGCTGTTCAGGGTGTAACTGAGCTCCAGTCTCCCCATGACTCTAATAAAAAATGGGTGATTGAATGAATTATTATATAAAAGTAAATACAGTATTCCACATCAGTGAAATCATTATCTCTATCTGAAATGCATAACTTCAAGCACCAGGTGATGTACACAGCTGTCTGTAACCAAGAGCCCTTGAGAGCTGATTGGCTGAGTTATTAGGGAGGAGGGACAACAAATGTTTCACTTCACCTATCATGGGTGTCTGTGAGTTCGTGCATATGAAGGGCCTGATGATGATTTCATCCAAGTGTGTCATGCCGCTTCCGACTATAAATGAACTGCAGTCTCAAAAATATGTGGTTTGCTGGCATTGTGTGATTTAGAGAAAGGACATGTTCTCTCTCTCTCTCTCTCTCTCTCTCTCTCTCTCTCTCTCTCGCTCACACACACACACACACACACACACACACACACACACACACACACACACTCTCACGTGAAGCAGTGTGCTGCCACACACATTGGGGGTGATTGGAGAGCAGTTGGGGGTTAGGTGTCTTGCTGAAGGGCATTTCAGCCATTTGTGTGTAAAAAAAAACAGTTTTATAACATTCATTCATTCATTATTTTCCTGAACTGCTTAATCCTACTTGGATTTACAGCAACTCTGGCCAAACTCATGGTACACCATGCACAGTTCACTAAGCCATCACAGGGACAAGACCAACACACACACACACACACACACACACACACACACACACACACACACGCACGCACGCACATGCGCACAACTATTCACACTGGACCATGGGGAAAACTGGAGTACTGTACCTGGATGAAACCCACACAACTATGAGGAGCACATGAAATGCCACACAGAAACACCTGAGCCAGCATCTTGAACCCACGACCTTTTTACTGCGAGGTGGGTGTGCAAACCACTACGCCACTGTGCCGCCCACAGACAAACCAACACGGTAAAAACAAAACCTAGTGGCAAAGGTAGTTCAGCAGAAGGTGCAGAATGGTATTATGTTCTGAAGATTATGTAAAAGTTTAATAAGAATCGATCAACTGATGTAGGATGAGCTGCAGATTAACAACGACAGACGCCTTGTGGGGCCGTGACAAAGTCCATGTTTTTTTACAGTTAAAATTCATTTAAATTTAAAATAAAATAGGAGATGGGGTGGCACAGTGGAGCAGTTGTTAGCACATCCACCTCACAGCAAGAAGGTCCTGGGTTCAATTCCTGGGCTCAGTCATCTCTGTGTGGAGTCTGCATGTTATCCCTGTGTTTGTGTGGGTTTCCTCCAGGTACGTACTCCAGTTTCCTCCCACAGTCCAAAAGCATGCACAGTAGAGTGAGAGTGAATGGTTGTGTATGTGTTAGCCCTGCGATGACCTGGCAAGTTATTCAGAGCATAGCCTGTCTTCGGCAAGAGTCAATTGAGATGGGCTCCAGCCTCCCCACAACCCCATTTAGGACAAAGTAGCTCAGAAAAAGAATGAATAGGAAATGTTCAGGAGTTCGATGTGGAATTTTGGTTCAAGTTTGAGGAGCAGGCGAGGATTAGAAGTGAGTGTGATGACATAGAGATACCCATGTGCTGCCTGCTGGCAGGCATAATTGTAATGGCCCTTTTTCAGTATTCTTGACACAACAGCATGTCCCCAAGTGTTTACTTCACACCTTCATACCCCTCCGATTATTTTTCATGAGTTATAGCAGGGGTCGGGAACCTTTTTGACTAAGAGAGCCAAAAAAAAGAAATATTTTGAAATCTAATCCTCTGAGAGCCATATATATATATATATATGTGTGTGCTGAGGTTCAGTTTCATGCAGACGTTAGGCTTCCATCTGTTAAACCTGACCGCAGGTTGGTCTTGATGTTTACAAGGTGAGAAGAACTGCTCCCGTGCGCATGTGGAGCCAAACATGGTGAATACGACAGGACTCACACACTGCAGTGTTTATGTGACAGGAAGCGCGTCACAAGTTTTGGCAATCAGCTGGTCTGCGGGTTGAAGTGTTTCCATGTCTGTCCATTTGTGTTTGCTTGCTAGCTGTGCTTGGCTTCGTGCAAATGAGCTGATCAAAAGCGAGGCTGTGGCTGTTATAATCCAATAAAATTAGAGTTTCAAGGCATCGGACCCGCCCACATACTGGCGTACAGAAAGGATTGGCTCTCCGTTGCGTGCCACAGTGACGTGGCATTGAAAATAGATGTATAGATTTAAATGCACGAGATTTATTCATCCGTTTTTGTTTTATTTGATGGCTTTTTTGTACTTTTATTTAAATGACAGTGAAATTATGTATTCGTTACTCTGTTAAGAAAGCCCACCTGATTTACCTGAGAGCCAGATCCAGTCATCAAAAGAACCAGATCTGGCTCACGAGCCATAGGTTCCCAACCCCTGAGTTATAGGAATACACAGTATAACGTTTATCTGTGGTGACATTCAGTCATGTGCAATGACAGTAAAACAAACTTATTTCCCTTTCTTATAATTAAATAAGATCGATGCTACCACGAACAGATGTTACAGATGTTACTCTGAGTATTATAGAGCATTGACCCTGGAGACTCCTACCATAAACATCTCCTTCCAGAAAACCCCACCATATCAGCAATTACATGTTTTCAATCTACGCATTCTGCCTTACATGTCCCAGTGAATAAACTGTTTCTATGGAAACAAGAACGTCTCATGACAACAAACAAAGTTGACTTCATGTCACCAGGACTCTTTTTAAACAAAACAATATCCATCATCTCGCCCTATAATTTATTACGCCTGCACCCACCGCAGTGGTGCCGATGCCATTATGTTTTCACCCTGTCTGTGTGTCTGTACGTCCTTGTTGTGCGTACTCTATCTTCGGAATCGCTCAATGGATTTTCAACAAACTTTCACAAATTACTCACTACTAAAGTCCCATGAACTGCTACAGGTTCAAAGTCATATGTCAAAGGTCAAGGTCACATGAAGTCATTTTATTAAAATGTTATATACAGCCTGAAGGGTGAACGCTTGCATGGATATGGACCAAATGTCCACCAGTTACTTAATAATCTATGAGCTGGTGCAGGCTTTAAGGCCATAGGTCAAAGGTTATGGTCACAGTTCAAGCACACACTAAAAAGGTTTACAGAAGGAGGGAAATCAGGTGACGCATTGCGTCGAGTACTCAGCTCAGGTTCATAAAACAGTAGCGTTAACCCAGCTCACACATATGAGATTATATCGTCTCCTGGAGGGAGCAAACAGGGATAGGAGGAGAAGGAGGTAAGAAAATAAACAGGGCCTCGGGGTCAACTGGTTGAGATAGTAATGCTGACAAATGGACTTATAGATTTAATATATTACAAATATTTAAAATATCATCAGGAAAACGAGTCGGTTCAAAAATTTAATTAGTTAATTAGTTATTAAAAATGCTGGTGGGATGTAGGTTCTACTTCCTGACACACCTCAAAAAAGTGGAGTCTTTTGACACTTATCTTCATGCTCTGAACTCTTCTCTGGGGAAATCAGGAGTTGATCTCAGATCAGTCAGACCCGGTATGATGTATATTACAGTCCAGATCTGTTTCAGCGAACCACAGCATAACAGAGGTACACCAAAATGTTCAGAGACATCAGACACACACATACTCCTGATCTATTCCTATCCTCACACACACACACACATACACACACACACGCACACACACACACACACACACACACACGCACACACACACACACACACGTTCTCTTTTTTCTTTCTCCATCTGTCTGGTTCTCCCGCTCACTCTTTCATCAGACCTACTGCAGCTCGGGTTCATCTCTGGTTCACGGCGTCGGCGAAGATACTCACACAGAGCCGAGTGTGTGTGACGAGTGTTTAAACTTCCTCACGCTGTCCTACTTACATCCAGTCTCAACTGCCAGGAGTCAAACTGAAGTCAAATTTACACATGAGAGACTTAACATACGGGTCATGCAGAAGTCATGTTCACACCCCGGGTCGTTAAAACGCAGATCAAATCATATGGTTCATATACAGGAATCGATAAACCCACAAGCCGCCAACAACATTACAGCAAATTTTAAAGCCGGAAACCTTTCATGGGAATTTAAAGGAAATAGTTGCATTTCAACTAAATTTACAGTTTATTATTACATTCATTGCTGAACTGTTTAATTCTTCAAGGGTTGAAGCGAGGTTGGAGCCCATCTCAGCAGAGTCGGGACGAGGGTGTGGTACACCCTGAACAGCTTGATACTACATCACAGGACAACACACATACAGTACATCCATTCACACTTACACTCGCACCTACGAGTGATTCAGAACAACCAGTTAGCCTACTGTATATATCTTTAGACTGTGGGAGGAAACCTGAGTACCCAGAGGAAACCCAGCGAAGCACAGGAAAAACATACAAACTCCGTACAGAAATCCCCAGAAACGAGACAAAAACAGGACATTTTGTTATGAAAGCAGACGTGCTAATCACTACACCAGTACACTTCCACGCTGCCCACAAATGTAATTTTTCAACATTTTCAAATTTTCTTTTCAACCCAATGCACAGTTGAGGAACTTAACGTACATCATAACATCTGAAAAAAATGATCAAAACATGTCACGTCTTCAAACCTCCTACATCATACACTGTGTGAATCCTATATTACTCAACATGTACAGGGTGTTTTTGGTTTTTAAAGTCTTATTCACGTGAGCTGCTGACAAATTTGTCCATTAGCAGACATGCTACTTTCATTTAGCTCACAGTATAAGGGGCAAGAATGAACCCTGGTTAATGTGTTTTAAACCATCACTTCACTTCACTTCACTTCTCCCTTAACATCCGAGGATGTCGTTGGGGCGCCTTCATGGAGAGACGTGGGCTGATTTGGCCTGGCGGAACTCATCCCTCTCCAGGTCGTACAAACACGCTGACGGCTTTGCAGCTACTCTTTACGAAAGTCAGCAATGGTTCTTTTACATGAACCTCTCAGCATAGACAGTGAGAGACATGGCCTGCCTTTGATTACCCAGTTAGCTGCACTGGGGGGACAGTGACAACCCTGTGGGGACTCGAACCCCCAACCTTCGGATCAGTGATCCTGCACCCTAACCACTAGACCACCACTGCCCCTTTAAACCATCGCTTGCTGAAATTTTAAAATACCTGATTACATGGGGCGGTGCAGTTGTTAACACTTCCACCTCACAGTAAGAAGGTCCTGGTTTCAAGTCCCATGCCACACTGTGGAATTTTTGCGTTCTTGTCATGCATGGATGAGTTTTCTCCTGGGACTCAGGCTTCCTGGCCATTCTCGATTGCCCCTAGGTGTGAGAGCGAATGGTTGTCTCTATGTGTATGTGTGCGTGTGTGCATATGTGTGTGTGTGTGGGGGGGTTTTGAATCTGTTCAGAGTTTATTCTGCCTTCATCCTGAATTGGCCGAGATAAAGAGTAAAGTGGTTCAGTTAATAAAATAAAAAAAAATCAAACTGGCTCTTAAAGCAGCATCTGCACAGTAACTTAACACTAACTTCAGCCACGATGTACAGGGATCCCTCACTTTCTGCAGTTAATTGGGACCGAGATCCCCATGCGACCACCGAATTCCATGAAGTAGGATCACCTCCTCCTTACTGACGTATACGTACATGTTTATGTGAATATAAGATCAATAAATACATATTCAATGCTATAAATGCTTATAATAACAATTAAACATAAAAAATAATGCATAAGATGTAAATAAAATATAAATATAAATACACACACACACACACACACACACACACACACACACACACAGACGCCCGCGCACGCATGCAGATGAACATGCACACACTCAGATGTGTACCTCACAAAAATGTAAGTAGTTTTGGTGGGAGGTTTTGGGTTGTTTTTTGTTTTGTGTTTGTTTCGGGGTTTTTTTTTTTTTTTTTTTTTTTTTACATAATTGGCCTTGTTTTTGCAGCATTTTCCTTAACGTTTCCCTCTATTCTTCCTTAATTTCCTTATTCAATGAATATTTTTAAAAAACCCATAATGCACTGAAGGCCCATGAATTGAAGAACTAAGTAGCGAGGGATCCCTGTACTTCTGTTTCCTTTATATAATGAAGAATGATCCATGTTAAGGAAGCAGAAACATTCATGCATTTTCTGTAACCCAGTTAGCTGCACTGGGGGGACAGTGACAACCCGTTGACTGTGGGGCTTGAACCCCCAACCTTAGGATCTGTGATCCAGCACCTTGACCACCAGGCAACCACTGCCCGAAACAAAAACATGTGTTATGAAAAGTGATATTTATTCAACTTCCTGTCTATAAAAGAACATGTTGCAGAAGGAAGGTATTTTATTTTGTAATGAGCTGCCGAGGTCTCCACCAACAGGTTTGGATTTGATTATTGATGGCTGAATCCTGTCTGGTCTGTACAGACACTGTTATTCACCAGTACTATTATTATTGTGTGTATCACAGAGAAACACGCCCCTCGCCTCAAACATCATCATCATCATCATCATCATCATCATCATCATCATCACTACCACCACTATCATTATTATTAGAATTTATTCATTCATTTTCTGAACTGCTTACTCCTAAATAGGGTTGCGAGAAAGGCTGGCATCCATCTCAGCTGAATCTGGGAGAGAGTGGGGTACACTTTAGACAACTTGCCAGGCCATCACAGGGCCGAAACGCATATAACCATTCACACAGAAACAGGCTGAAGGCAACACAATTTTATAGTCTTGATGAAAGTCAGAAATGGTATTGTTAGTATTACTGATCCATTTGGGTGATCTTTAGTCATGTTTTCTTACAAGTAAAGGCGATATTTAAAATAATCTGATAATTAAAATATAAAACTGTTATTTTTTGTACAAATGCCATGATTGTATGACAGCAGTAATAAGGTGACATTTTCAGACTGCTTCAACCTTCAACTGAAGTGAATTTTAAGGGGGAAAAAAAATCCTCCATTAAGAAATAACTATTTTTCATTAAAAAAAAAAATCACCTATTCCCCAATTATTGGCACCCTCACAGTTTCTAGGAAATAAATGTAAGTGAAGTATTTCCTCATTTCTAAAATACAGGGATCCCTCACTTTCCGTGGTTAATTGGGACCAAGATCCCCCCGTGACCACCGAATTCTGCGAAGTAGGATCCCCTCCCCCTCCCCAACTGACGTATACGTATATGTATATGTGTGTATAATATCAATAAATACATATTCAATGATATAATTGCTTATCGTAATTAAACATTAAAAAACAATGAATAAGATGTAAATAATATATAAATACACACACATACAGACGCTCGTGCATACATGCACTCAGATGCACACCTCACAAAAATGTAACTAGTTTTGATGGGAAGTTTTGGGTTGTTTTTTGTTTTGTGCTTGTTTAGGGTTGTTTTTATTTTATTTTATTTTTTTTTACAAAGTTGATCAGAGTATCCAGGAATATTTAATTAGTAATTCATCATTTCCTGTTTCCCTGGGGTATAAATATGACGTGACACAGAGGCCATTTCTTTTATCTCTGTTCAACATGGGAAACACTAAAGAAAGCACCATTCAAGTGTGTGTCGACCTTCACAAGTCAGGCAATGGCTACAAGAAAATTGCCCATTGCCTGCACGTGCCCATATCTACTGTCAGAGTAATCATTAAGAAGTTTAAAACAACCGAAACAGTGGTGAAGAAGCCTGAACGAGGTTATTTTTCCACCATGAACAGTGAGGAGGAGGGTAAGAGAAATGAAAATGTTCTTCAAAGCACACTGATAAAGAATCACAAGAAATGGGAGCATCTTGGGGTCACAAAGTCTCTAAAACAACCATTAGGCACCATTTACATGCCACCAAGCTGCTTGTAAGGCATACAGAGGAAAAAACTTTTCTCAGTCACAATCATAAACAAAAACCTTCTGGAGTTTGCTAAGCAGTACTGGGATTTCAACTGGGACCATGTGCTTCGGTCACATGAGACCAAGATAGAGCTTTTTGGTAACAAACACTCCAAGTGGTTCTGGACGAACACAAAAGATGAGTATGCAGAAAGCACCTCATGCCCACTGTGAAGTTTGGGGGAGGATCGGTGATGCTGTGGGCCTGTTTCTCTTCCAGAAGTCCTGGGAACCTTGTTAGGGTGCATGGTATCATCAGCGCTTTGAAATACCAGGACACTTTAAATCTAATTCTGGTGGCCTCTGCCCGAAAGCTGAAGATGGGCCTTTCGGCAAGATAATGATAGGGATAAATCTACACAGAAATTGGTCGCCAGACACAAAATCAAGCTCCTCTCATGGCCATTTCAGTCCACAGACCTCAACTCCATTGAAACCTTGTGCGTGATCTGAAGAGGAGAGTGCAGAGGAGAGGACCAAGTCGTTGGATGATTTAAAGATTGTGCAGAGCGGAAATGGTCCAATATCCTCTTTTTTGTATCCTCCCATCTTGTGAAACATTATAGGAAATGATTAGGTGCTGTTTTGCTGGTAAAAGGCAGTTGTACAAAGTATCATCATCAGGGGGATAATAATTGTGGCGCACATGATTTGATGTAAAAGAGTTATTTCTTAATGTGGCATTTTGTTCCTCACTGAATAAAGGCTCTTGAATTAAAGTTGGATTTTCTTCTTTTTCCCCCATTGTATTTTAATATTGAGAAAAATAAACAATTCAGTAGAAGCTAAAGAACACATTAACTGGGGTGCCAATAAATATAGCAGGCATTGTGTGTGCATATATATAAATACATACACATATATATATATATATATATATATATATATATATATATATATATATATATATATATATATATATATATACACACACACACACACACACACACACACACACACACACACACACATATATATATATATATATATATATATATATAGAGAGAGAGAGAGAGAGAGAGAGAGAGAGAGAGGATTTTCTGAGTAGATCCTTCCGTAGGAGAGTGCTCAATACTTTTTGGTAGAGCAAATAAACAAAAATAAAAGGACAGGACAAAGACTTTCTATTGAAACTCCATTTATCACTACAGATCTGTTTCGAGGGGTGGTGAAACCATCCTCTCTCTTCAGGTGATTATAGAACTTTCTTCTATAATCACCTGAAGAGAGAGGATGGTTTCACCACCCCTCGAAACAGATCTATAGTGATAAATGGAGTTTCAATAGAAAGTCTTTGTCCTGTCCTTTATTTTTGTATATATATATATATATATATATATATATATATATATATATATATATATATATATATATATATATATATATATATATATAGATACACACACACACACACATATATATACTAGTATATATGAGATGAGAGATTTCCTTTCGGCTTTTTCCCTTTATCAGGGGTCGCCACAGCGAATGATTCGTGCGTTTGATTTGGCATAGGTTTTTACGTCGGATGCCTTTCCTGACACAACCCTTTTAGCACGTGACAGAAACACGTCGACGACTTTGCAGCTACTCTTTACGAAAGTCGGCAATGGTTCTTTTACATGAACCTCTCACCATAGACAGTGAGACACTGTATATATGTCCATGTTTATTTGTGAATCAAAATATTTAGTACATGCCTGGGAGATGTCATGTCAAAATATGTACATATGGTGAACACAGTTGTTGAAATAATTAAAATACTTCTTAGTTTACCTCTTTTTCATGCTCAATTTTGTGAGGAGAGAAAGACCTCATTATTTTCATGTCCTGCTGAGCTTCTGCTAAGGTCTCCACACATCTAATAACCACATGAATCGGACCACAAGTACACGCACAATGAACCATGAAATCTGCATGTGTGTGGCAAAATTGGTAAATAAACACCAGACTTAAAACAAGAGAGATGATATAAGTTACTTTTCCTGTCCGTGTTACATGGTGTATCTCGTGCTCCCACTGATCACCAGTGGATTGGCATCAAACACCATCAATTAACACAGTGTAACTAATTACACAATTATTATCGAAAGCTATTATTAGTGACTAGAAGGCTGTTCATCCTGTCCATGTTACAAACTGACTTTTTTAGTCCTACTGATAATTTGATGACGCTGCTTCTCCGAGAATATTATCCTGCATCTACAAGGATTTAATGCATAATCATGATATAAAACTATTTTTCTCTAAATCTACACAAAAATACTGTGACTATATAAGGTCAGTGTCAAGCATTTCACTACCAGTTTTGTGATCAGACACACACACACACACACACACACACACACACACACACACACACACACACACACATATATCATTCATTCATTTTCTATAACCACTTAATCCAAATTAGGTTCACGGGGAGGCTGGCGCCCATCCTAGCCGACTCCGGGCAAGTGCAGAGTACACCTTGGAAAGCTTGCCAGGCCATTGCATGGAGGAAACATGCTCATGGCTTTGCAGCCTACTTTTGTCGAAAGTCAGCCATGGTTCTTTTACATGCTTCACACCATAGACAGTGAGAGACATGGCCGTAAAAACCTGTGCCAAACCAAACATGTGAATCAGATGATTTGCTGTGGCGACACTTAAAGAAAAAAAGGGAAAAGCCGAAAGGAAAAGAAGAAAATACATATAATGTTTGTGTGTGTGTGTGTGTGTGTGTGTGTGTGTGTGTGTGTGTGTGTGTGTGTGTATATATATATACATACACAGGGATCCCTCACTTTTTGAGGTTAATTGGGACCGAGATCCCCATGTGACCATCGAAATCCGCGACGTAGGATACTGCGGTATACGTACGTGTATGTGTATATAATATCAATAAATACATATTCAATGCTATAAATGCTTATAATAACAATTAAACATTAAAAAAAATAATGCATAAGATGTAAATAAAATATAAATACACACACATATAGACGCACGCAGGTGCGTGTGCACACACTCAGATGCGCACCTCACAACAATGTAAGTAGTTTTGATGGGAGAGTTTGGGTTGTTTTTTGTTTTGTGTTTGTTTAGGGTTTTTTTTTGCATAATTGGCCTTGTTTTTGTGGCATTTTCCTTAACTTTTTCCTCAGTTCTTCCTTAATTTTTTAATTCGATGAATATATATATATATATATATATATATATATATATATATATATATATATATATATATATATATATATATATATATACACAGTATATCTTCTTTTTCTTTAGGCTTTTCCCTTTTTTCTTCAAGGGTCGCCACAGCGTATCATCTGATTCGCATGTTTGATTTGGCACAGGTTTTTACGTCAAGATGCCCTTCCTGACTCAACCCTTTGCAAGGGGCGAATACAGTACACGCTGACGGCTTTGCAGCTACTCTTTACCAAAGTCAGCAATGGTTCTTTTACATGCCTTTCATCATAGACAGTGAGAGACATGGCTGGCCTTTGATAACCTAGTTCGCTGCACTGGGGGGGGACATTGACAACCTTGTGGAGAGTGGGACCCCATGTGTGTGTGTGTGTGTGTGTGTATATATATATATGTATATATATATATATATATTTATATATATATATATATATATATATATATATATATATATATACAGGGCACAAAATGAAGAAATTTTCCATCGGACAGGGGAGCAGGCCGAAGAAAAATCTGCAGGACCCCTAAGAATTTTACTGGACCCCACTTTTTCTGGAATGATTAATTATGTGATAATCTGTGATTATTTTTTTTCATTCACTTGTTCTCTTGTCTATATGTTTGGTGTACAATAGCTATTGAATAAGAAACATACATATAAACCAATTCTCTATCATATACAACTCTTTATTTATTATTCTGCTGATCAAATTAAAAACTCAGTGAACAAAGAATACCAATGCAAACAAAAAGATGGAAGCAAGAACTAGATTGAGTCTCTAGATCTCGAGTCCAATTATGTTCTCAAAACTTAACATAGAAATCAGTAACCTCAAGTAATTATCAAAGTTGTCTCGAGTTAGCATTCTACATAATCAAATTATTTGCGATATTTTCCTTCAGTTTTAGCTTCTGTCCTGTTCCTTATCATCTTCTGTCTCGCTTCCTTTTCTTGTATGATCAACCTCACTCTCCACATAATCATCTGACTCTCAGTCCTCTTCAGCGAGATTGATAGATACTCGCGGATTGGTGACAATTCTGGAAATAACTCGCATATGATTCAAATTTAGCCAATGGCTGAAAGCTTTTGTTTCTCCCTCCTGCTGATTGGTTGCAAATTATATGTACACCTCTTTTTTTTCACACAAGTTGTCAACGTGATTGCCTGAATTGTGAAGTAATTTTTAGTGTGCTTTTAATGATTATTTAAGTGCTATGATGCCACTCAAACACCCTGCATCTTCTCTAGCTTCTGGTAAGGAGCCTAAGCGCTTTATTTACTCATAAATATTATCACAGTACTAAATTAAAAGGTTTTTACTTAATCCATACTACATTTTACTACATTATTATTATACTCGCAGATTAGTGGCAAACCCGGGAGTTACTGGCACGTGATTTAAATTTAGCCAATGGCTGAGAGCTTTTGTATCTCCCTCCTGCTGATTGGTGGCAGACGATGTGTATCAAATGTATTCATGAATTAACAATAATATCTGAATTGATTTAATACATAATGACAATCCAAAATTATCAATATTATGATTTCCAATATTAAAAAATGAGTCGACACCAATTTATTGCACAGTAATTTTCCCCATTGCCAAAAGATGTTGCACCAATGTAAACAAAACATGGACAGTCTGTAACTATTAGTGTTACTTTATCAAGTTTATGAAGTGTCATATCTTGGACGATGGAAAAGGCCTTCTGCCTGACATGGGGGCCGGTATTGGACTGGCTTTTTTGTGCCCTGCATATATGTATAAATATTTAAATACCGTATTCGACGTGATAAACGCTCAGGGAGCTTTAAAACTTGGAGTGGGTGGGTGTTATTAAAATGTTACCAGCAGAGTGGAACGGTAAGTGCTTACTACCATCAAGGTGGAAAACATGAATAATAACAGAACAATAAAATAGTTTTACTGGTATTTGTGTAATTCATTTTGTAGTATCAATCAAACTACTTACTTGAAAGCTGAAAATAAACATAAAACGGAATAAATGGTAATAAAAAAGATCCCTTACTTTTGCCTCCTTGTGCTGTTCCTTTAAACATTTTCCAGGAAGTAAAATCGAGCCAATCAACATGAATGTCAACTTTAGCACATTTCAGGTTGAACCAATCCATACAAACAAACAAAAGCACATGGCCAGGAACTGCTTAAATTTCTGAAGTTAGTGAGCAGGAGAATCGGGTGAAAAATACTCATCTTTCTGATTGGTCCATATCTGGCTCATCGCTCCATTCATTCAGAGTATCCCATAGTTTTTCTGTAGCAGTTTCTAATAGTTCATCTTGTTCGACATTTACCAAGAGAACACGGGAAAATATTTTCCTGTTTTTTAAAACACGGCAAAACAATCGAATGTGTTATTACTCATGAATATTATAGACATTCCCCAGTGGCAGGGGGTCTTGAAATACCCTCATTTTACCGTTACAGAGACTGATTGAATAAAAATGGTAAGTTTGATCAAAGGTTTTGCTCCCAGTACACATGGGCGGTTATTATATGTAAGATCAAAAACATGGGGGGGGGCTTATTGGAGCAGGGTGCTTATTACGTTGAATACGGTGTGTGTATATATATGTATATATATATATATGTATATGTATATATATACACATACACACACACACACACACACACACACAAAGGGATCCCTCACTTTATGTGGTTAATTGGGACTGAGATCCCCATAACCATCAAATTTTGCAAAGTAGATTCACCCCCCGACTGACGTATACGTACATGTATGTTATATAATATCAATAAATACATATTCAACACTATAAATGCTTATAATAACAATCATTCAAAACAAATGCATAAGATGTAAATAAAATATAAATACACACACATACAGATGTCTACAGATGTCCGTGCACACACTCAGATGCGCGTGCACGCACTCAGATTCGAACCTCACAAAAATGTAACTGGTTTTGATGGGAGAGTTTGGGTTGTTTTTTGATTTGCGTTTGTTTTTGCGGCATTTTCCTTAACCTTTTCCCCTATTCTTCTTTAATTTCCTTATTTTAATTCGATGAATATTTAAAAAAAAACACGATGCACTGAAGCTGCATGAATTGAAGCACGAAGTAGCGAGGGATCCCTGTATGTGTGTGTATATATATATATATATACACAGATTTACATGTTTACTTTGAATGGCAACAACATATCTCTTTTAAAGGCATTCTATATTATCCCCACATGTATTAACCTTTGAAAATGTGTTACCTCTCTGACAAGTATTACTAGCAATACATGAATACACAGGTATTAAAAACTAGCTTCTTTTCAATTTCATATCACTGCATCACCAACATTTACATTTTTTTCATAATTGGGATACATCCATGCATGCGCATACACACTCACACACACGTATGCACACACACACACACACACACACACACACACACACACACACACACATAGAATAATGAGGACAGCGTGCCCCCAGATAACACAATTAATAAAACATTTCTACTGCACATTCACTACTTTTGAAGACGTTTCAGTGAAAAAGCTCTTGCAGACACACACACACACACACACACACACACACAAAACATGCAAATGGAGGAAAATGCCCATGATGAAGCTATTCTCAGACGTGTCCCTGTCAGTCAGATGCAGTGGTGGTGTGTCCCATATTAAGCAAAAGTGTGTACCGGATGGCCTCTCCTGCCTGAAAACACACTCAGGCCTCGCTACATACACGGCTGCACACATGATATTCATATGTGAGGCATTTTAGATCATTTCATTCAATAAATTTGAATACAGAAAACAGTTTTCATGAAAACAAACAAACAAACAAAAAATACAACAGACCACAAACCTTACGGGTGGATGTACTTTAAACAATAGAAAAGTTGAATAAAAACTTATCGTTATTTTGTAAATAAGAAAATTCTCAGAGAAAAAAAAATCTGATTAATGACGCACTTAATGTATTTTTTGAGAAAGATCCCCTAAATGGCACACAGTGAGCTTTTTCAAGTAAGGAGGCAAAACCTACAAAAGTTCTATGAGCAAAATGTTTAAATTTAAGACTTTGAGAGAACTTTAAAAGAAATTTACTAGGTTTTCTGAGGTAAATTTAATATTTGTAAAGGGTCATTTAAACTTGCACTATATCTTTACTTTGTCTGTTTCAAATACTTTTTTCGCTCCATGCTAGCCAGCTAACTCGGCCTCGGATAACTGAGGCTCGACCATTAGCTAGCTTAGCTATGTGTACATGTTTAGTTGCTCTCAGTTGCAACAGTGCTCTCTTTACATTACAAAGAATTTTAGATTATTTGGAGTGAAAGAATAAGATAGAAGTGTTAAAATTATCTGCTTCATAATCAACCTGACAAGTGGAAGCCTTCGGGATTTTAAAAATGAAAAGGTGACCTGGAGATTTTCAAAGTCATAAATGCAGTGTCTGTCTGTCTTTCGGCTTTTTCCCTTTTTTACTCGGGAGTCGCCACAGCGAATCATTTTGATTCGCACGTTTAATTTGGCAGAGATTTTTTTTTTTTACGTCGGATGCCCTTCCTGTCACAACCCTTTTAGCAAGGGACAGAAACACGCTGACGACTTTGCAGCCTACTCTTTACGAAAGTCAGCAATGGTTCTTTTACATGCCTCTCACCATAGACAGTGAGAGACATGGCCCGCCTTTGATAACCCAGTTAGCCGCACTGGGGGGACAGTGACAACCTTGTGGAGAGTGGGACTCGAACCCCCAACCTTTGGATCAGCGATCCAGCGCCCTATACCACTAGACCACCACTGCCCCTCAAAGTCATAAATGCAGTGTATGAGTGAAAAAACAGCAGATTTGACTGCACATGAGAAGGTCCTGGGTTTGATTCCCATCTCGGGCGTTTCTGGTTGAGTTTGCATGTTCTCTCTGTGTTGAGAAGTATGAGTGCTTGTGTGCGTGTCGGCCCAGTGATGACCTGGCGAGATGTCCAACCCAGATTTGGGTGAGATGGGTGCCAGCCTCCCCCTGATTATGATTAAGTGGTTCACAAAATGAGTGGATGGATGAATTGCACATCAAAGTTTAATTTTGAAGCCAGATGACAACCATCTTGGTGAGAACATCTAGCTGTAAGACTTCAGTACCAAGCCATTGGTGAATGCCAACTCGGCAAAAAAAAAATGACATTAGGGCAGTGATAGCCTAGTGGATAAGGCTGGATTACTGAGCCTTAGGTTGGCTGCTCAAGCCCCACTATTAATGGTTGTCACTGCAGTCCCCCAGTGCAGCTAACTGGGTTATCAAAGGCTGGCCATGTTTCTCATTGTCTGTGATGGGAGGTTGATGTAACGGAACCATTCCAACTTTCGTAAACAGGAACTCACAAGGCTGTCCATGGTGTACTCTGGCCTCACCCCGAGTTGGATGAGATGGGCGCCAGCCTTCCCGTGACCCTAATTAGGATTATGCGGTTCTGAAAATAAATAAATGAGAACTGAAGGTTGGAGTGTCTAAAATTCATATAACCTTACCAATAATATTAGTATATCAAGCATTCACACTCACACCTAGGGGCAAATTGGAACAATTTTCCTAACGTGTATGCGTTTAGACTGTTGGACGAAACCACAGTACCTGGATGAAGCCTACACTGCCTTGCAAGGGGGAAACATCCAAACTCCATATAGAAACCCCCTTACCAAGCCAAAGCTATACAGTGTCTACAAATAAATGTGATACACTCCATAGTTTTACATTTTGTAATAATTTTCAGAATTTATACAAACAATAAATAATAAATAAAAATAACACGAAGCAGAGCATATAAAAAAACGTAAGGACACCCTCACATTCATCACACATTTAAGACAATACTGAAAAATCAAGATGATGTTATTATTTCAAACAAATACAGTTGTACCTCGCCTTACGAAATTAATCCGCTCCAGAAGTGGTTTCGTAACCTGAGTTTTTCTTAAGTTGAGTAGCATTTTACATGTAAAAGACCTTATTCGTTCCAAGGACCCCGATACTACCCCCTAAACCCTTTAAAAATGATAAAAGTATATCTTTTAGGGCCTACTTCTGCTTCAATATCGTACCGACAGGTTTCAGCCATATTCCTTTGCGATATCACTCAACCACATGCCACGAGCCCGCTTCTTCTTTTCAGTTGCACCAGGAATCACTTTCACCGGGATTCAGGATTCATGCGCGCGTACGTGTGTGTGTGTGTGTGTGTGTGTGTGTGTGTGTGTGTGTGTGTGTGTGTGTGTGTGTGTGTGTGCGTGTGTGTGTGTAGTGCACGCATGTGTGTGTGTGTGCGCGCGCGTGTGTTGACCATGTCTTCTTAGCAGAGTTATAATCTTACAAATGTTTATGCAAGGTTAAAAGCCTGAGACAAAAAATAAAGTTGCAATGAGCACACTCGAAAAACTCACGAAACAACAGTAACTCTGTCCTTTACGCGTCTTAGAACTCTGTGACGAACAATGGATCGAAGGCACACGAAAAGCATCATGAGTATTATTGAGATGCAGCTCCATAATCGTCAATGGGAGGGAGCTCCATCTCCATGGCGAACAATGGGTCAAAGGCATACGAAAAGCATCATGGGTATTATGGAGATGCAGCTCCATAATAGCCAATGGGAGGGAGCTCCATCTCCATGGCGAACAATGGGTCAAAGGCATACGAAAAGCATCATGGGTATTATGGAGATGCAGCTCCATAATAGCCAATGGGAGGGAGCTCCATCTCCGTGGCGAACAATGGGTCAAAGGCACACAAAAAGCATCATGGGTATTATGGAAATACAGCTCCATAATAGCCGATGGGAGGCCAGCGGGGCGGGGTGTTTCGAGATAGCCAATGGGAGAGCAACTCACGCGTTGTTTAAATTTTTGAGATGGCGCTTTTCGTAACGTGATTTTTTTTTTGTATACAGAGACAGAAATTTTAGGTAAATGCGTTTCGTAACTTGGATTTTTCGTTTGTTGGGTCTTTCATAAGGTGAGTTACCACCGTATTTCATTATATGGAAGAAAAAACAGTCCACTTGTTTAAGATATATACAAGTGGCTTAGATTTGAAAGAGAATTCCAAGAAGTGTTAAGTTTTATTACAGAACCTCCAGGTTACCCCTACAACTGTTGGCATGACAGTGCAAACACCTACAATTAAAAAAGAATGGATAAATCTGACCTGCATGAGAACATTTACTGTCCAAAAAGAACATTAGAATGGATGATGATGAGTCAAAGATAAGAGTTGTTTGACCTCAGTCAGACTACATGCATTCCATTCACTACAGCGTTCCACACATGACAGCAATTTTTCATTGATTCATTCGTTTTCTGAACCGCTTAATCATAGTTAGGGTCACGAGGAGGTTGGTGCCCATCTCAGCCAACTCCGGGTAAGGGCAGAGTACACCCTGGACAGGTCGCCAGACCATCAAAGGGCAGAAACATTCTGACGGCTGTGCAGCCTACTCTTGTCAAAACTCAGCAATGGTTCTTTTACATGCCTCACACCACAGACAGTGAGAGACATGGCCAGCCTTTGATAACCCAGTTAGCTGCACTGAAGGGACGGCATTTTTACACTACAGCATTCCACAATCTCTTCACAGTACTCTTTACAACACAGTATTCCACACACCTCAGAATTCCAGACACTTCACTATTCCAAACACTACGGTATTACATACAGCCTTATATTCCATATGCTACAGCGTTTCCTACATTACGGTATTCTAAACAGTAGAGTATTCCATAGACTACAGTATTACCAAACACTTCAGTACTGTATTCCATATGCTACGGCATACAAACTCTGTTGTATTATCCACACTACAGTAGTCATAGCACTTTTGTGTCCAGTAAACCTCATTATTCAGTATCATACATTATTCAGGTAACTTCAGAATTTCTAATTCTATAGTATTGTCTCACGACAGTACATATTTGATAAGCTATAATATTACTTCACGACAATAATCTGTACACGTCAGTATTCCTCAGGCTAAAGTATTATCTACACTTCAGTGTCCCATACAATTCAGCATTCCTGACACAATCTTATTCAGTACACTTAATTTTTTCAAACGGTGTAATATTACTTACACTTCAGTATTCCATAAGTTATAATATTACCTCCACAACAGTAATCAGAGCACTTCAGTATTCTGTGCACTGTGTCAGAGGTTCCTAACCCTGGTACTTGAGGAGCCATTGTCCTGTACATTTTAGGATTTCCATGGTTCTAAAACACCCGATTAGGGAAATTAGTTCATTTACAGCCCTTCCTGAGTTGAAGTGGTGTGCTCGACAAGGAAAAACATTCAAATGTGCAGGATGGGGTTATCCAGGGTCATGATTGGGAACTAAGGCATTATGTAGAATTCAGTGTGTACAATTCTACACTACATTACTACTCTCAGTTCAGAATTTTGTACGTTACAATCTTGCATATACTACACTATTTGGCATTCTATATACTTCTGACATTCTGTACACCTCAGTATTGTGTACCTTTCAGCACTTTGCTATTCCGAAACCGAAAGCATTACACTTTTCAGTATTCTATACACAGCCGGCAAGATGGTGTACATCTCCATATCCGCCTCACAGCAAAAAGGTCTTGAGTTCCAGGCTTGGCGAGGACATTTCTGTGTAGATTTTGCATGCGCTCCATGTGCTTGTATGGGTTTTTTAATGGAGTGGTCCATTTTCCTGTCTCCGGTCAAAGAAATGTACATTAGGCTGATTGGATATTTTTGATTGCCCCAAGGAGGGCGTGTGCATGGGTGTGTGTACGTGTTGATCTTGCACTGGGCTAGTGAGCTGTTCAAGGTGTATGCCACCTACATCCAGAGACAGCTACAACTGGTTCCACCCTCTTCATGACCCTAATAAAGGAAAATGAATAAATAAAGCAAACAAAACTCTGCTAACAATAAACTCCTCGAACAAGATAAATAAAAAAACAGTATGTGCGAATGGATGAGACAGCAAGATCTATTTCGGCCTAACAGTAGTAATAAAACAGATTCTTTGATGGAGAAAAGACAGAAGATGTAAAAGTGACAGTGTTTTACATCCTGAGTTATGTGAGGACCAATTCCTGTTTTAAATAAAACAATTTAAGAGTATTTTTATTGGATGCTCCGTTTTTACAATGGATCAAAAACTGTAACTGCGATGACCAAACTGTAGCTGACTGGAGATTTAAAAAATTGCAGTTACACACGCAGCATTTCTCTCTCTCTCTCTCTCTCTCTCTCTCTCTCTCTCTCTCTCTCTCTTTGTTCCCCTTCCCATTCTCACTATTCCCCCCCACCCACCACCCACCCCCAAGCGTGTTACTACAGAGGCTCGACTATTAATGCACCACCGTGGCCTCCTTTTTCTCCCACGCCTAAATCACAGGCTTTGCTGCAGCTGGGACAGTGTGTGTGTGTGTGTGTGTGTGTGTGTGTGTGTGTGTGTGTGTGTGTGTGTGTGTGTGTGTGTGTGTGTGTGTGTGTGTGTGTGTGTGTGTGTGTGTGTGTGTTGTTAGATCGACACATAGAAAGTAACTGGTTATTTTTATGTCAGAAAATCATACTTGAGCACAAAGCACATACACACAAACACACAGTTATGTGATGTCATAATAGTTAAAGATGATGTGGTAGTTCACACCTCTGCCTCACAGTATGAAGGTCCTGGGTTCGAGTACAGGGCTTGGCGAAGGCATTTGCTGCATGGGTTTTGCATGTTCTCCCTGTGTGTCTGTCTGTGGGTTTTCTCGCTGTTCCAAATTTCCTTTGGATGTAAATGTGAATGGCTGTGCATGTGTTGACCCTGCGATGGTCTAACGAGCTGTTCAGGGTGTGTCATTTCTTTGTGCAGAGTTGGCTAAGATACCAGGCTCCAGTTTTCCTATGGCCATAACAGGACTAAAAAGCTCGGCACATGGATGGAATGAAAATTGTATATTGTAAAATTTATTGTATATTATCATATAACTGATGGACACGCCCATTAACTCAACCCATAATGTCAACAATAACACAAACACAATACCAGGGATCTGATTCGACAATAATTATCTGCTGGATAAACACACACACACACACACACACACACACACACACATTCCCATACACACACACACACACACACACACACACACACACACACACACACACACACACACACACACACACACACACACACACACACAAATTAATCCTAATATCAGAGGACAAACTGATGAAGTGTTGAAATAATAATGGTTTGATGAAGAGTGAGAAAGCAAACAGGGGCACACGGCCACAATACAGGTGTGGAGTGCGTACATACAGTTGGCAGTCAGCTTGCACAAAAGAGACTCACAACACACACACACACACACACACACACACACACACACACACACACACACACACACACACACACCTTCATTCACGCCCACACCAACATTGACCGATATAGGTATGCTACTAAACTATGAATAACAAAAATGTAGCAAGGATTAATAAAATTATAATTTTTTTCTATTATTATGATCTTAAAATCTCTCGTCTTTAGAAAGGCAAAGCAGTGCGTGCGTTCTTCCTTCCAGTCTATGCTAATAGTTTGTTAAACTGAGATTTCAAGCTTTTATCTAAACCTTTATCCGTGAGATTGTAAAACAATCCATGCCTTTGTTATTAACATGGGATCAACTCCAGCTCATTTCCAGAAAGAACATCTCTAACTATATTATAAGGTTAAATTACATTATTCAACCATACCAGCAAAACAATCTTTCGCATTCAGTCCCAGGTTATTAAATAAAGATGAAGTACTATACAGTGGTGTCTGTTGGAAATAAAATGGAATTGGCCACAATGTGTTTCTGAAGCCATTTGTTTCCTCTGTGCGTGAGTGTTAATGACCCCTGCACCGGGCACCATGTGATGATATCAGTAACTGTCTCCGTCTTTTTTTTGTTTGTTTATTTTTAAATTGTATCCCTTCTTTTTCTTTCTTAATACTTGATCTCAGACTTGATGTAAAGACTATGGTTGGTGACCAGTTCAGGGTGTAACCCACTCCTCAGGTGAAGTCAGTCAGAATTGGCTCCAGCTTCCCCCTGATGATATTAATAGTGGATGGTTAGATGGAATTATCTGGTCTGTTTTGAATAACCAGTGGATACCAGTGATTGAAGATACCAATGAGTTCTGTGACTTCCTTCAAAGCTGTATTTTACTTTGTCATGCCTCAGGTTGTGTATGATAGAAGAATATTTATTAATTTCTCTTCTATGTTTTGCAGACAAAATTTTATTATATGCAGATATAAACTAAACATCAGAGCACAAGTTATAGGATTGGTCTGAGGGATCATTAGAGACAGTTTTGAGGTGACGTGTAATACTAATTTCAGGATAATTGATCAAATACAAGTGCAAATCTTGCTTTGTCATTTGCTATTGTAAATGTCTATGTCCACAGGACCAAATACAATGGTAATTAATAAGAATAATTAATAAAACAACCAAACAATTACCGGTACCCAGATTTACAACAAAAAGGCTAACAGCTTGCTAACAGTTTGCAGGCTAACAGACAGCTAAGTGTTCGACCAAATAATTAATTCATTGATTCATTCATTTTCTGAACTGCTTAATCCTGATTAGGGTCACAGGGAGGCTGGCGCTCATCTCAGCCAACTCTGGGCAAGGGAAGAGTTACATGATATGCTATGACAGCTGACCAGGCCACCGCAGTTCACCAAATAAGTGAGTCCAAAAACTAGCATTACAAATTTACAGGTGAACCTGTTAAAACTGCAACTAAAATTAATATTACAGCAAACAGACTAACTGAGACATTACAATTACCTAGTAAAACACAAAATAGCATTTGAGTAAACAAGGAAGCATTAAAAATACAACAGATAAGCATACTATCTCACAAACTCTCATTGCATTCAACAGGCTAACCCAGAAAATAACATTATTGTCATCATGCTACCCTGCAAACCAGCATAAAATTCGACAAGATAAACCATAAACTTGCAATATACAGTGGTACATCACCTTACGATAGTCCCAGCAAATGAGGAATCCAGGTTACGAAAAACATTTTCTACAATTTTTTGTCTCTGTGTACGAAACAAGTTCTCCTTACGAAACGCACCAAACATGCCATTCAAAAATTCAAATGCGTTATTCAAACATTAAAATGAGCCATTCAAACATTCAAACAATGCACGAGCTGCTCTCCCATTGACTATCTTCCAACATCCTGCCTCGCTGGCCTCCCATTGGCTAGGAGGGATGACGCAGCTCCCTCCCATTGACTATCTCCCAACATCCCGCCTCGCTGGCCTCCCATTGGCTAGGAGGGATGACGCAACTCCCTCCCATTGGCTATCTCCCAACATCCTGTCCCACTGGCCTCCCATTGGCTATGAGGGATGACGCAGCTCCCTCCCATTGGGCATTATGGAGCACCCATAATGCATTTCGTGTAAAGGACAGAGTTACTGTTGTTTCATAAGTTTTTCGAGTGTGCTCACTGCAACTTTATCTTTTTCATGCTTTTAACCTTGCATAAACATTTGTAAGATTATAACTCTGCTTAGAACACATGGTCAGCACACGCGCGCGGACACACACATGCGTGTGTGATTCCCAGTGTGAGTGAAAAGAAGAAGCGGGCTCGTGGCATGCGATTGAGTGATATCGCAAAGGAATATGGCCAAACCCGTCTACCATCGCAACGATATTGAAGCAGAAGGAGGCTTTAAAAGGTATGCTTTTATAATTTTTAAAGGGTTTAGGGGGTAGTTCTGGGGGCCTTGGAACGAATCACATGTTTTACATGTAAAATGCGGTTCAATTTACGAAAAATCCAGGTTTCGAAAAAGGCTCTGGAACGGGTTAATTTCATAAGGTGAGGTACCACTGTATTAATCAAAATATGCCACAAACTAGTTTTACAGTAAAAACAGTAATACAATAGCATGGCTAA
Source organism: Plotosus lineatus (assembly GCA_024760905.1). NCBI lineage: Eukaryota > Metazoa > Chordata > Actinopteri > Siluriformes > Plotosidae > Plotosus > Plotosus lineatus. The sequence goes on along the minus strand of CM045736.1, from coordinate 19,506,660 downwards.
ACAAATATGATAGTAAACTTACAAATAAACTAGCACCAAAGGGAATAAGTCGCAATAGCATAAAAGGAAATTGCAAAACACATCAAACCACACCCTACCAGAGTGAAGTACCTCCACAAACTCCCCTTGTTCCTGCAGAAATTATTTACTGCACATGTGTGGTTCCCCATGTAACACCACCCATACACCTACCTAAGGTCAGGCCATTTCACACAAGGAAAGGACTCCCTAAGGACCATCAGCGCCCATGTGGGATAAAAAAAATTACTTTACTGTATTTGAAATATTGTTGATGTCATCGTGCTGAAGTACCCACGTCTTAGAAAAGACACTCAAGGTACCCTCTTCATTCGATTTATTAATCAAATCAGCACAGATTTTTTAGAACTTTTTAATTAATTTCCTTCAGTTAGCATAAATATGATAAGCTACGATTCCAAGTACACCTAAATAAACAGGCTGACACCGATGCTATTTTAAGTTAATTTTACTTAGGCAGAACGATGTAAAATTAGCAAATGTTACTGGGTGTTCATGTGCCCTGAAAAATCAAACCAAACACTCTTATGAAATGCCATCATACTCAACCTGCAAATTGAGAATTAGCACTGTAAGAACATGCGCTTACACTTTGTCATTAATTAATTTATTTATTAGGCAATCAGGAGGTTGGAGTCTAGCTCAGTCAATTCTGGGTGAAGTTAGAGTACACTCAAAACAGCTTGCCAGTCCATCACTGGGCAGAACATATACCAAATACAAGATTATTCACACTCACAGACACCTATGGGGCAGTTTGGAAAGGCCAATTAGTTTAACATGCTTCTCTTTGGACTGTGAAAGGAAACTGGAGTTCTCGGAGGAAACTCCCACAAACACATGCAAACCTGGAGAACATGCAAAGTCCATCCAGAAATATTCTCACCATGCTCAGGACTCTAACCCAGGACCTTCTTGCTGTGAGGTCACATTTACACAATACATTTCATTTTTCATTTTCAATTTAGTCCTAATTTGTTGCACAGTCTGGTACACAGGGAAAGGAATATATAACTTTTTGCATTACAAAATACAGTAAAACCTCCGCTGACGAACGCTTAAGCTCACGAACTTTTCGCCTCAAGAACATTAAATTTGTGAGCATATAGTCTCTGCTGACAAACTAGTTTTTGGCGGACGAATCAAACCATGCGGTCGAACAGCGCCATGGTGGCGGCCACGAGAAGCTGACGCACGCTCACGGCGTCACAGTTCGTCACACCCCTTTCTTTGAGTGCGGACGTGGTTTGTGTTTGATAGACATTTTGGACCATATTGAGTGTACTTTTGCTATTATGGGACCGAAAAAGACCCCACCACGGGCGGAGATCATTGAAAAACACGAACGAGGTGTGCGTTTGTGTGACTCAGCGTCCCAGTACCAGTACGCTAAGTCTACCATTGCTCCCATCCTTAAGACCAAGGAAGCTATTAAGGGTGCGTGTGTGGCTAAGGGTGTTTCCAAACAGTAGGCGTTTCCAAACTCTCCTTCCAAACAGTAAGTCCCTCCCTCCCTCCTCCTCCCACTCCATTCCATCAAGCCATCAACTACCATCACAAAGGTAAATAAAACCACTTTATTATACAGTACAGTTTATTTCTTTAATTACAATACAATAGCACATTTATTATACATAAAATAAGGTATATTTTTGTGTAGTTTTAAGGCTTATTTAGTAGAAAATTATGTTTTATGGGGACCTGGGAACGGATTATTCTCATTTTAATGGTTTCTTATGGGAAATAAATGTTCGGAAGACAAACTTTTCGCCTTACACACACTTTCTGGGAACCAATTATGTTCGTGAGCTGAGGTATCACTGTATACTATATTGGAACATTAACTCATGAAAAACTCATCAACTGAGAATTAACAAGGTCAGTCTTTCATTTGAATGAAATGACCTTCTTAATTCCTGGTTGACGTACTATTTGGTCAACAACTAAACTGAGCAAAGTAGAAAACAGCGAATAAATAAGCTTGCATTGCTGCAAACAGATTACTGCTCAGATAGTGTTTTAGACTTAAACACTTAACCATATTTACTTGCGTTTTAATGTATTATCTAACCAACACAGTGAGGTTGGTATTTATCAATGAAACGTAAAATAACTTAAAGGGAAAGCTATAAATAATGCTAATTTGTTAGCAAAGTAAATTTGAAATTTCCCTGATACTGTAATCTGTATGAGGTAATAGTAGTATTTGTGTACATTTTATAGTATTTAGTGACTATAAGTTCTCTCTGATGTTCTACCAAATCCTTGATGCAGCATCTTTTCCATCATAAAATACATAGAGATACATGACTTCATAAACTACTATCATAGTAAAATCTTCATGGATAGGGCGCAGGATCGCTGATCCTAAGGTTGGGGGTTCGAGTCCCCACAAGGTTGTCACTGTCCCCCCAGTGCAGCTGACTGGGTTATCAAAGGCGGGCCATGTCTCTCACTGTCTATGGTGAGAGGCATGTAAAAGAACCATTGCTGACTTTCGTAAAGAGTAGCTGCAAAGCCGTCAGCGTGTTTCTGTCCCTTGCTAAAAGGGTTGTGACAGGAAGGGCATCCGACGTAAAAACCTCTGCCAAATCAAATGTGCAAATCAGATGATTCGCTGTGATGACTCTCAAGAACGGGAAAAAGCCGAAAAGAAAAGAAGAGATAGTAAAATAATTTTTAAAAATCTAGTGGCTAACATTATGTAATGCCGCATTACGTAATACCCGTCCATGACTTTCTCTATTTAAAGGAATGCTAGTTTGTGATTAGCCTGTTTACTGAACATTTTGGAAGGTAATATATGACCCTGGGTGAAATAAACGTTAGTATGGTATCGTGCTTATTAAGATATTTCTACAAAGAAAACATGACGCAGAATTTTTTTGAGTCACGGAACATAGAACATAAAACATATTACCTCATGATATATTGAATAGTGCATTATTCAACACAATACATTGAACTGAAATAGTAATTTTTATCGGCAATGTTAACACACTACTTTATATGAAACAATGGCCCAAACAACAAAAATGGATCCTGTCTTTTTTCTTTACAAAAAAAATAGAAACTCGTTGCCAGTTCAGTAGATATTACACTTTATAGTCAGCCAGAGCAAATATAATATGCTGCAATGTTAGAATTTCATACACAAAATAAAACATTTGTGTGTACATGTTTTAGTCAGGACTCTCGTTTGAAATAATCACATTGATATGACAGATAAAAATTACGATATGATAATACAGACTTCACTGCACTATGCCAGCGATTTTGTATCTGGCATGCTAGCAGCAAGTGCGCAGAGGGTTAGCCTGAAAGCTAATGACGTCAGCTAGGCTAACTCTCTCCACCCACCCTCTGACAGCACACGAGGGTACACACACTACTACACTTACACACCATCACATGCTAACAGAAATGGAGATTGATTTTCAAGTGCGCAGAGAGACACTGAGCAGACTCTTGACTTTCTCTCTGTCTTTCTCTTTATCTGTCCTCTCTCTACTCTCTCTTTCTCGGGCTTGAAGTGATGTTTGACAGAGTTTCGTCACCACACTATGGACGATGCTAATCAACCCAACTGTCCTGCGCTAAAACACACCAGGACGACGCAGCCATCACCAAAATGGAGGAGAAAAAAACGGACGCTACAGCTCTCTTCACTCTATTTTTCTTCTCTCTAAACATCTTCCTCTCCCTCTCATTTGCTCTGTTCTCATTTTTATCCCAGTCATGAGAAGAAGCTGAGGCATACACAGCGGCCGGTAGCTTGAATTTTTTTTATTCACAACCTCGGTGATGTAATTCTCAAGTCAAGGACCAAAATGGTGGATGAGGGCTTACATGCTTCCTGTTTTTTTCCCTTTCATTATCTTATCTCTACACCTCGATGTCACTCAGGAAAGGCACAAACCGCACCACACACACCCCATTTTTGGAACAAATACACTCTAGTAGCGAAAAATGGAACCGGGCCCAGACACTAGGGCTAGATGCTATGGATTCATGATGCTAGTAGGCTAAGGATGTGTGTATACAAAAGATAAAAAATAAAACTATGTAGATATATTTTTTGATACACAAACATTTTGGATGACCACACAAGTTAATAGATTATCTTGGACATTAGTCTAATATAAGTTGCACCCACCTTGAGCGATGTAGGGCGCAAGAGGGGGGAGAGAAGGGGGGAAGTGCTTGTGGAGCCGGTAGTCCTTGTCGCGATCGGAGCCCAAATCGGGCCCGTCCGGACCGGGCCATGCCCGCCGCAAGTTGCGTGTTTTCTTCATTTTTGCGGTGGAGGGGACAGGATTGGAAAGGGGCAAAAGGGGTAAGGGAGCAAGGGGATAAAGGGGTAAAGGGGTAGGGAGGAAGGGGGGGGGTGAAGATGTGACGCTTTAGTCCTCCCACATTGGAATGGGGCACCCCGGTCTTGGCATCAGGCTAGATGCATGGTTTCTTCACACACACTCACGCACACATACACTAGGAATGACACACAGGCTCGGCTTGAGCCAATCCGAATGACCCGAATCCAAACATCGGGATACACACGCCACAGAACACACATTAAGAATGATGGACAGAAGGATGTATACCAGATTTAAGCAAGGTGCCTCGGAATGAGAGGATGGAGTAAGAATGAGGGAGGAAGGGAGGGAGGGAAGGAAGGAGGGAGGGAAGGATACTGCGGTGTGAGAGAAAAAGACAGAGAGAGGGAGAGAGGGAGAGAGAGAGAGAGCAGCGCAAGGCCTGTACGTCCAACAATAGCTCCGTTCAACGCCGCACCAAGACAAAAGGCCTCCGCTGGGAAAGAGAGAACATAAAAAAACGAGTGCAATCCTTGAGGAGGAGGCGACCTCGAAAAACACTGAATGAGCGTGAATGTGGAGCAGGAAATAGAAGGCAGGGGCTCTCGTCCTCCGTTCTCTGTCCTCCTCCAGCCTCGAAAAACAACAAGACCACCAGCACCACCAAGCCAATGGATGAGAGACGGAGAAGAAAAAGATGGAGGCTGAAATAAAAAAGAGAGACGCTGCTCCTCTTTTGTTCAGTAAATCCACACTGAAAGGGAACACTCACTCATTCACACGCCTGCATCCCTTCTTCCTCTGCTGCTACTGCCAGCACCTTTCACTGATAGGGTGTGTGTGTGTGTGCATGCGTGTGAGTGTGTGTGTGTGTGTGTGTGTGCATGCGTGTGAGTGTGTGTGTGTGTGTGTGTGTGTGAGAGAGAGAGAGAGAGAAGAGAGAGAGAGAGAGAGAGAGAGAGAGGGAGAGAGGATGGGGAAGGAGGGAGGGGGAGAGAGGGAGACCAAGCTATCGAGTGAGCGCAGGCGTCTGAGAGATGGAGAGAGAGAGAGAGAGAGAGAGAGAGAGAGAACAGAAGGAGGAGATAGAGAGATGGACAGTGTGTGAGATGAACGAGAAGAGAACAGATTTTCAAAAAAAAAAAAAAAAGAAAATATTGCTGGTTCCAAACAACTCATTCAGGAACGACTGAAAGAAAAAGTGCTGATGGAATCTGAAACGAGGGTTTTTATCAACACCACGCTTTCTCTCTCTCTCTCTCTCTCTCTCTCTCTCTCTCTCTCTCTCTCTCTCTCTTGCTGTGTCTCTATCCATCTACAGTAACTCCTATAATATTTATTAAAGCAGCAATATGTTGTGTTCAGAGCCCTCTTCTGTCTGTGAGGTGAAGTCGCTGCTTTATGCGACTAAGGTCGTGGAGAAACTGGAGCCTATCTCAGCCAACGGTGTGCAAAGGTGGGGTACAACCTAAGCAGTTCACCAGACAATCACAGGGCCAACACACACACATGCAACCACTCACACTCACATTTACACCTGTGGGCACTCTGGAGCAGCCAATAAGCCTAATGTTCATGCCTTTGGACTATGGCAAGAAAGGATGGGAGCAGTTTGGCAAAATGACTGAGTGATGAATGACAACAAATGAATAAATTAATGTATTAATCCCCATAAGGGAAATTAGGGCCTGCATTTAACCCACCAAGTGTAAGCACACACACACACACACACACACACAGCTGAAGTACAGACACTCCCCGCTTTACGTTCATTCGTTTTACGCATTTTTCGATTTTACGGGTTTTTTTTTTTTTTTTTTTTTTAAATTATGTCAAATTTTGAGTTTAGCGTGCTCTCTGTAGTACGAGACGTACCTACGTAGTATGCTGTTTGATACTGTATTTGATATTTGATGAGTGAATTTCATTAAAAATGATCTATTTGAAATTATTTTTGCTTGAATTTAATTTATTTGAAATTAATGTTGATATTATTTGATATATTTGATATTATTTTACAATGTTATGTTTATAATTATTGATTTCCGGGTGTTTTATGAGATATAAAGGGTATTTATGGATGTATAGTACAGTATGAACGTCATACATTACTGGAACATACAGTAACAACTTACGTTTTTTTCCACCTTACGTTCGGCCGTCTAGAACCGAACTAAAACATAAGTTGGAGAGCGTCTGTAGTGGGTTTTCCGAAATGTAAATAGTTGTGCTGAATAAATGATACATTAACTGAAGGTGTGGTTGACTTCAGATTCTATTCAAACTTGTAAAAACTCTTGCTGTGTGCACACATTACTGAAATAGTTACACACAACTTTACTTAAAGAATGATAAATTAAGCTAAATCGACTTTCAGGTTTTCAGGTAAAAAATTAATACAGGAGATCAAGTAACCTAATCTGCATTATCCCTGCCCACAATTTATTTTTCACTTTACACATCGAAAGTGCACTTTTTTGCTAACCTGTAAAACATGAGAATTTTCCCCATATAAAAATCACAATGTGTCACAAAGATTATGAGCACATCAGCTTGGGCATATGGAGTTTTTTGGATTTGTATACACACACACACACACACACACACACACACACACACACACACACACACAGAAATCATTTAATAAATCAGGATGTGTGTAATATTTTGTCAGTTGTTTCATAGAAGACTGAATTATCTGTAATATTAAACACAATCCTTATCGATGTGCGATTGACATTAATATTTAGTACTTTATGTAAAAGTAACATTACACCATAAAGTTGTTCTGAGCTCAGTCTCATTTCAGTTCATCAGTCCTCTCCTAAACATACAGCATCCTTTCTAACTTGGCTAGGGTGTCTTTTACCCATAATGCATTGCAAACTTCCAGCAGACTCAACACCAAATGTGTTAGTGTAAAACCTGTATAAACTGCTAATATACAACTATTAATGCTGAGGTCATGCTGTGTTGATAGACACAAGTGAAGGGCGTGGTTAAAAGGCTGATAGAACAACAAAACACCCCCCAACCATGTCAGACTTTCCACTTTACTAAACACGATTACAGTTCATTTTAGAGTGACAGGCAACAAGATGCACATCTGTCACAGTGGGTGTCTGTATGTAGATTTGATCTTAAAAGATTGTTAATTATCTGTTCATATTATTGTATAATATACAATAAGACCAAAAGGTATACTCATATTATAATATTTTTATTATTTATTACATTCATTTCTATTTCTATTTTATTAATTTGTTGGATTTTATTTATTATATATTCGTAGCACTTCAGTCAACATTTAAAAGCAATAGGTTCTAAACTAATTAACATAATTAAGGTAATATAATTGTGTTTTTGTACCACATGCACTTAAAAAATAGACTTATTTGTTCATTCTCAATTTATTATTAGAATTTTAATTCTTTGAAACTGTTCTAATTACAGTATTATTATTATTATTATTATTCATTCATTCATTCATTTTCTGAACCGCTTAATCCTAATTAGGGTTGCAGGGAGACTGGCGCCCGTCTCAGCCAACTCTGGGCGAGGGCAGAGTAACACTGGCCAGCTCGCCAGGCCATCGCAGGGCAGAAACACGCTGACAGCTATGCAGCTCCTCTTTACAAAAGTCAGTAGTGGTTCTGTTTCATGAACCTCTGAGAGACATGGCCGGTCTTTGATAACCCAGTTAGCTGCACTGGGAACAGCAGTGACACCCATTGGCAGTGGGGCTTGATACCTGAACCTTAGGATTGGTACTCTACCAATTTACCAGCAGGTCATACCTGCCCATCATCATCATTATCATCATCATTATTATTATTATTATTATTATTATTATTATTATTATTATTATTATCACTATTAACAACAACAAAAAATAACAACAACAACAATAATAATAATAATAATAATAATAATAATAATAATAATAATAATAATAATGTACCCCTCAAGAAAGCCCATATCAAATCGCCCTGAAGATTCTTAGGTTTAAGGGGAAAAAGGTATTAAGATTAGATGAGACAAAATTTAGACCATTTGGCCTTGACGCCAAACAGTTTATCTGTCGGAAAGCCAATACAGTCGGCCCTCTACTTACAAAAACCTCTGAACATGTTCCAAAATTTTTGTCCTATGTGTACAAAACAACCACTTGTTACGAAAAGCGCCAAACCCGCCATTCAAAAATTCAAACGTGCCATTCAAACAGTCAAACAATGCGCGAGTTGTTCTCTCATTGGCTGTCTCCCAACATCCCGCCCTGCTGGCCTCCCATTGGCCAGGGGGCAGCTGAACTGTACCCATTCCTGTACCCATACTTCCTGTTTGTCACACGCGTGAAGGAGAGTTGAACAGGACTGTTGGCTCGTGAGTTTTTTTGAGTGATCATTGCAGCGTTATATTTTGTTATCCATCATGGGCCCCAAGAAAGTGATTCCCGGTGACACCAAAAAGAAAAAGCGGGCTCCGTTATCAATTGAAGTGAAACAGGAGATAATAAAAAAATACGAAAGTTGGATGCGGTTGAGCGAAATCGCAAAGGAGTATGGCCGAAACCCCTCTACAATCAAGACGATATTGAAGCAGAAAGAGACCTTAAAAGTGAAGATACAATGACGGAGGCGATTATTTTGGAAAAACAACTGCCATATTTAAGGACCTCGTGAAGGAGGGTGGGGGTGAGGGTTCTTCAGACCAGCAAGCCCCGGACTTTAAAGTGTCGCACAGGTGGTTCAAGAGATTTAAAAAAAGGTAAATAATTTTCTTTTACTTTTAACACATATTTGATACAAAATTGATGTACTTTTATCATTTTTAAAGGGTTTATAGGGTAGTCTTGGAACGAATCATGCATTTTACATGTAAAAATGCACCTCTACTTACAAAAACTCCAGGTTACGAAAAAGGCACTGGAATGGATTAATTTCGTAAGTAGAGGGTCGACTGTACAACTTTCTGTTCAAATAGCACCATACCTAGCGTAAAGCATGTGATGCTAGCGTTGGTACAGTAAAGTATGGTTGTGATTCTCTGCAACAAGGACAAGACACTTTTCAAAGAAGGAAAAATGAACAGATAGATCAACTACACACTGCGACCCTGAGCTGTGAACTTAATTTCATCCTCTCACTATTTATGCTGTTGTAAGCATAGAAACTGAGATAGAGCGCCACAACAGCAATAATATTAAGAAACCTAAATAAAGTTCACAGCTCAGCACCGCATTGCTTTGGACATAGTGTAAATCAGGGGTCACCAACATGGTGTCCGCGGGCACCAGGCCGCCCACGAGGACAGCATGAGTCGCCCACGGGCCTGTTCACTGCTATTTTTAGTACAAGCCCTTGGCTCCATTCAGCTGCATCTAATTTTTCTGCTTTTTTTTACTCAAATCAGTACCTTCGCATAGATGAATATCATTCATTATTAATAATAACATAATTAAAGGTAAATTGAGCAAATTTGTTATTTCAGAAGTGTGTATCGACCTGGTAGCCCTTCGCATTAATTGCTACCCAAGAAGTAACTCTCAGCTTCAAAAAGGTTGGTGACCCCTGGTGTAAATTTGGCGAGGGGCACAGCTATCTATTTTATAATATCCATGTCCTCATCTCCCTAGTCATTCCAAACAAAATGGCTGCCTGATCTCCTGAAGATCATATAAAGACCATAAATTTGTGTCTGGTGAAAAAAAAGATCTAAATCTTGAAAATTACAAACCCGGTCTTAACATCAATCACTTAATTCCATACTTTGTCGTTTTTTAATGTCTAAGATGAATCAGAAGCAGTGATAATCTTGAGCTCACCGATACGAACAAGCTAGCTAGCAACATGATAATACAATTCTCTGTTCTACTGTGAAGAAATATTAAAATATTATAAATTCAAATTGGAAGTACATGTAGCTTTTAAAAATAATTATATTACTCATATTATTTGAACAAAATGTAGATACAGATGTTCCCCGACTTACGTTTTTAATTGGTTCCGGATGGCTGAATGTAAGTTGAAATGGAACGTAAGTTGTTACAGTGACGTATGACGCTCATACTGTACTATACATCCATAAATACCATTACCGTATCTCATAAAACACCCCTAAATCAATTATTATAAACATAACATTGTAAAATACATAAAACACCCCTAAATCAATTATTATAAACATAACATTGTAAAATAATATCAAATATATCAAATAATATCAACATTAATTTCAAATAAGTCACTTATTTATACCGAGTCACTTTACATGAAGCTTAAAACAGCCAATCAACACTTACAATATGTGAGGTGCTCAATACTGAAAGTAGTGTACCTGCAAAAGTAGTGTACTTGCTGTGAGTTATACAGACTTCCGGTATTTCAAGTGCACAAGGGCGCCATTGAACTCGTTTAGAACACAGCCTGCCATGTGACTCCCAGCAAAGTGGAGAGTTCTTTCTTTTGTGTAAGTAAGTAAGTAAACTTTATTCAAGAGATGCGTACAAAGAACAAGTACAAATCCTAATGAATATTAATATAAAAATAAGTATACACTCTTAGGATTCTGCTAAAAGATAATAAATATCTGTAATTGTTCTGTAATTTGTGCATTCGGGTTTTCATTCATATTACAACTCTCTTTGCTTAACCGAGTATGCATGGTAGATCGCGCCGATCCGAGCAGATAGTTAATTCATCTCTGTGTATGAGACTTGCACCTATGCTAGTAGGCTTACACTTCTGACCAACTATATTTGCTTAGGGTTGCAAAAGTCCGCAAAACAGTGTAAACACAAAGATCACAGAGACCACGTCTTAACACAAGGGTAACACTGTTTTGCGGACTTTTGTAACCCTAAGCAAATATGGTAACGAAAAAACGTAAAATGGATGAACGTAAGTCGGGAAGCGTCTGTACATACAATACAGCTATCACTGGGCTCACACAAGACTCTTCCAACTACCGTCCCCACCTAGTGGTCAGGATAAATATCACATACAATATTTCACACTGTCTACTGACATACAGTACTTTATATGAATATTTAAAGTATTTTGAATGAATTAGAAAATAATTATAGAATTCGGCTTGCACTTGGCAGTGCCCTGACAAGCTGCTTGAAATGTACCTCGCCTTTGCCTAGAGGCGGTTGAGATGGGTGCCAGCCTCCCTGCGACCCTAATTAGGATTAAGCTGCTTGCAAAAAATGAAGGAATGAATGAAAATTTTCTTTCATATGACATGGAGAATTATTCCATGTTATTCGACCTCACTGCATAGCAAAGCATTACCTTTACCTTATTCAGTAATTGGATTCTCTTCCCAAAGACACTTTTTTTTTAAGTCAATGAGTTCTTAAAAGTCAAAAAACACCTTGGGTACTTGTACTGTACTTTGTGAATTTTATTTTTGCGTGATATCAATCACCCCATAGACCAATTTTGCAAACAGTAGCAGTACTTTTAAATACTAGATGCAGTACAGAACTACCCTCACTGTGATTAGCTGTCCCCCAAATATGAAACTCTGTAAGCCACACCCTCAGCACCCCCAACTCTGGATTTGTAACTCTTAAGCATGAGTCGGTCAGATGTAAGAAATCGTGACGAAATGTACAAGCAAATTTTTTTAGTTTGAGTATATTTTTGGAAGTAATCGGTCGAATTTGAGGTAAATGGGCCATAGTCTCTGTCTTGTAAAGTTTTAGAAATGCTCAAAATTTGGTGCAAATTCATAGTGTCTCGAATACAAGTGAAGAACTTCAGAAGCAGTTTGGTCGCATATGAAATGATATGTACAGGTCACTTCTATAAAAATGCAGCCAGCGGGAGTCCTGTGCACCTCTATTTACTATTTCGTTTTCAAAAAAAAAAAAAAAGATCAGCATATTTCCTACACATGACACTTCCATCTCACACACATATTATAAAAATATGTGTCAGCAACAGTGGTGGTGGCGGCAGCTGTGGTTACATGCTTAACAGTTTGTGGGTAAAAGCTGTTCTTGAGTCTTGAGTCTGTTAGTTTTTCTTTTTAGTATAATGTTCCTTTTTCCGGAAGGGACAGGGGAGAAAAGGGCGTGCCCAGGGTGTGTGGGGTCCCTGATTATTCCACTGGTTCTCCTCTGAAGTCTCTTAGTGTAAATGCCATTGAGGAGAGTAGTGTACAGTAGTTCCGATTACCCGCTCTGACGTCCTCACCACCCGCTGCAGGGCCTTCCTGTCCTCTGTAGTAGAGCTACTGTACCACACTGTACAGCAGTAGGTCAGAAGGCTCACGATGGCGGAGTGGTAAAAGTTTGTCAGTAGAGGTCGGAGCTTTCTGAGGAAGTACATCCTCTGTTGTGTTTTCCCCACCTATGGGAGATGTGTGTGGTCCAGGTAAAGTCAGCAGAGATGTGTACGCC
>CM045736.1:19471395-19486395 GCA_024760905.1 Plotosus lineatus | reverse complement strand
ACTATGCAGCCTAGACACTGTAGTGAACAGGACCTATATGTCTGTTAGTGTAACTGCTTCTAAAACTCATATACTCAGCATATGATCATTTTTTTTCCTATTGGTGTTCCACAATAACAGCATTTCTCTGTATAAAACTTTGTGACATTACTCTGACCTTCAACTTCGACCCTGAAATTAAATAATTGAAACATCTGAGAGTCAGGTAGGGTAGAGTCCCCACCAAATTTGGTGAAAATCTGTGTACGGGTGTGGTCAAGATTTTGTTCACAGACTAACTGACAAATAGACAACTGTAATTATAACACCTCCTCCAAAACTCTCGTTCAGGAAGAAGGTAAAAAGTAAATAAAGTTTTAACTGTGTATTATTTTGAACTTCATTAGATTGACAGCATTCGGCAGATGCCATAATCCATAGTGACTTATCTTTTTCTTGAAACATCTGAGCAGTTCAGGGTTAGGAACCTTGCTCAGGGGTGCAACAGTGGCAGCTGGGTGGTATTGGCGCTAGAATCACTGATCTATCCTAAGAGTAACTCAGTCCCTTAACCAGTGAGCCACCCCATGACTACGGTTCCTCTATGTGAGGCCAATGTGGATCATTTAATTCCATTCAGTTGTATATGGGGCAGTGGTGGTCTAGTGGTATAAGGCACCGGCTCACTGATCCAAAGGTTGGGGGTTCGAGTCCCACTCTCCACAAGGTTGTCACTGTCCCCCCCAGTGCAGCTAACTGGGTTATCAAAGGCCGGCCATGTCTCTCACTGTCTATGGTGTGAGGCATGTAAAAGAACCATTGCTGACTTTCGACAAGAGTAGGCTGCAAAGCCGTCAGCGTGTTTCCGCCCTGCGAAAACCATGGCCTGGCGAGCTGTCCAGGGTGTACTCTGCCCTCGCCCTGAGTTGGCTGGGATGGGCACCAGCCTCCCCGCGACCCTAATTAGGATGAAGCGGTTACAGAAAATGAACAGTTGTATATGTACAGCATAAGCAGCTTTGCATCATAAAGCAATTTTGTTATCAGTTAGGTTAATGGGGTAAGAACCTTCCCCAAGGCCCTAAAGGTAGTAACCTGGTGAAGCCAGGGTTCAAACCCATTGACCCTCATTTCAGTAACACAAAACCGGGGCGAGCCACCACTAACCCTCATCGATCATGTAACACTACCAGACCTTAAGATTGCACCTCAGTTAAAAGAGAGTACACAGCATGCACACTCATGTCCATCAATAGATTCTTCATCCAATGAGCCTCACTGAGCCTCCATCCTTTAAAGCAGAATGCAATATCTACAGCAGCATCTAGGAGATGTTTCCACTCTGATCAACTCCAACTACAGTAGCACCTGAAAATGAGTCTGGACGAGTCCATCTGTGTGCTACAGATCTGACTCTGAACGAGCTGAATGAGTTTGAATAATGATGTGTGTGCTCAGACAGTGTTGATCATGACAGGATTAAAAAATTAGTCATTTCTATGTACAGCAAAAAAAAAAAAAAAAAAAAAAAAAAAAAAATCACTGCAGAAGCAGGATTTAAAAATCAGACTTTTCACTGTGTTATGTTCAAATGTAAAGAAAAAGAGCATTTCAAAAGTAGAAGAGCATTTTTATTTAAGAATTGGCTTCAACTAGAAGTCTGATATATTTTATACATCCACAATATATCCAGCAGCTTTCTTTACCGTCTTCCCTGCTGACTACCCTGAGTAACCCCTCGTCCTCACCCACTCACGTACCCATCTATCTATCCATCCATTTTCTTACGCTTATCTTAGATCAGGTCATGGGGCCACCTGGTCCAGAGGCAGAAATCCAGACATCACTCTCCCCAGTGAAACTATCTAAGCCCCCTTGGGAGATCCCGAGGTAGTCCCAGGCCAGACAGGATATATAATCCCTCCAGTGAGTTCTGAGTCTGCCCTGGGGCCTCCTTGCAGTTGGATGAGCTCAGAAATCCTCTAAGGCAGGGGTCCCCACCCCCCGGTCCATGGACCAGTACCGGTCCGTGGATCATTTGATACCGGTCCACAAACAAAATCTTTCATGGTACAATTTTTTTTTTAATTCGAGCTTCCGGATCTTCTTTTGAAAAAGATTGTTTTTGACAACAAAAGCACCGAAAGCCCTTCTTACATTTCCAACCACATATCTTTGTGAGGCGGGGTTTTCTGTGGTGACACCCACCAAAACAAGACCACAAGTCAATGTATTCATTGACTCAGTTGCAGACAACAATTTTATTCGACACGGAGCTGGTTAGGCTCCTTCAGCTCACAGCGTATGAGCTCAAAACCCCTAAAGAGGTGGTAGTCATAGACGGCCGGCTCATCGATCGCGTTACGCTCAAGACAGAGCCTGTCAAGCTCAGCCTATCGGGCAACCACGTAAAAATCAAGTACCCCCTTCCTCTCATCGACTTGTACTCCTCTCCATGATGCCGCAATCTTCACCAAACTAGACTTGAGAAATGCTTACCACTTAGTCCGGATTCAGGAGGAGGATAAATGGAAGACCATCTTTAACATGCACCTGGGGCACTTTGAATACCTGGTGATGCCTTTCGGGTTGACTAATGCCCTTGCGGTCTTCCAAGTGCTCGTCAATAATGTTCTCAGGGACATGCTGAACCAATTTGTCTTTGTGTACCTAGAAGACATCATGATTTTCTCAAAGAATCATGACGAGCATGTTCGTCAAGTAAGAACGATCCTTCATGGATTTCTAAAGAACAAGTTGTACATTAAAGCTAAGAAGTGTGAATTTGATGTCCCCACAGTGTCTTTTCTAGGGTATATCATGGAGAAGGGGCAGTTAAAACCAGATCCGGAGAATGTGAAAGCGGTGGCAGAGTGGCCAGTTTTGACAACGCGTAAATGACTTCAAAGGTTTCTGTGGTTTGCGAATTTCTACAGGAGGGTCATTCGGGACTATAGACACCTAGCAGCCCCCCTCACACAGCTAACATCCGTCAAGACACCCTCCCAATGGTCTCCTAGGGCACAAACAGCGTTTGACAAGTTGAAGACCAGGTTCATCAACGCACCCATACTGATCCACCCAAACCCCACACTGCAGTTCATGGTAGAGGTGGACGTCTCAGATTCGTGAGTGGGTGCTGATCTCTCCCAGCGCTCCCCGGCGGATCAGAAACTACACCCGTGCACATTCTTCTCCCATCGACTGTCCCCAGCAGAATGAAATTACGACATGGAGATCCATGAGCTGCTAACAGTGGTCCTGGCACGCCAAGAGTGGAGGCACTGGTTGGAAGGAGCTGCCCATTCCTTCATTGTCTGGACAGACCACAAAAATCTGTCCTACCTCTTTCAGCGAAGAGGTTGAACTCCTGGCAGGCATGATGGTCCCTCTACCTGAGGAGGTTCAACTTTACTCTCACATACCTTTCTGGTTCACAAAATACCAAACCAGATGCCCTCTCTCGGCAGTACTCCCCAGAGGAGGAACCGTCACAGAAACCATCTTGCCCACCTCCTGTGTGCTCGGAGCTGCCCAGTGGGAGGTGGAGTGCCTTGTCCAGGATGCCCAACAAGGGGAACTAGAGCCCGAAGGGTCTCCCCAGGGATGATTATGTGTTCCTTCGCTGGCTAGAACTCCACTGCTCCAGTGGGGACATGCGACCAAATTGGCCTGCCACCCCGGGATTCACCAGACCCTTTTTCTTCTCCAACAATGCTTCTGGTGGCCAACCATAGCGGCCGACACCAAGGAGTTCATCAGAGCCTGTGCCACCTGTGCCTGAAACAAGTGTTCCCACTGTGTATCAGCAGATCTCCTCCAACCCTTGCCCATACCTCATCACTCCTGGTCCACATAGCCGTGGAATTTGTCACAGGCCTACCCCCATCCGAAGGCAACACTGTCATCCTGACCTTAGTGAACTGCTTCTCAAAGGTGGTCCATTTCGTCCCCCTACCTAAACTCCCATCGGCGATGGAGACAGCTGGCCTACTGGTCCAACACATGTTCCGCCCCGATGGGATCCCCCAGGACATTATTTCTGACCAAGGCCCCCAGTTCACATCCAGGGTATGGAAAGCGTTTTGCAACACCCTAGGAGCTTCCAGCAGCTTGACCTCCGGCTACCAACCACAATCTATTGGTCAGGTGGAGCAGGCTAATCAGAGCCTGGAATCCTCCCTGTGTTGCATTGCCTCCCATCTCCCAGCTTCCTGGTCTACAGAAGTAACATGGATCGAGTACTCCCATAACTCCCTGGTCTGCGCTGCTACTGGTATGTCTCCCTTCATGAGAATTAACGGGTTCCAACCCCCTCTGTTCCCCAGTCAGGAGACCGAAGTGGCTGTCCCCTCAGTCCAGGCCCACTTCTGCAGAGCATGCTGGGTCTGGAAGGAGACTCGTGTTGCCCTGGAGAGGTCGGTAGCCCGGATTCAGCGGATCGCCAATCGTCATCGGACACTGGCACCAGTCTATAAGGTTGGGCAATAGGTTTGGCTCTTCTCCAGAGACCTTCTCTTCACCCTGATTCCAAGAAAATGGCTCCCAAGTACATCGGTCCAGACACCATTGAGCGCATCGTCAACCCCACTGCCGTCCAGCTGCTACTCCCAGCAGCTCTCAAGGTGCAACCTGTGTTCCATGTTTCCCTGGTGAAACCCGTAGCCCCGAAAGCCCCCTTCACCCTCCTACGAACCTTCCAGCCTCCCCCTAGCTGGTTGATGGACACCTGGCTTACTTGGTCAACTGAATATTTGATGTCCGCAGGCGGGGAAGTGGCTACCAGTGCCTGGTGGATTGAGGAGGGTATTGTCCCGAGGAACGCTTGTGGATCCTTTGATCCCCGATCCTGCATCCTGACCTGCTGGCCAAGTTCTACAACAGGCTCCCAGATAAGCCTGGTTGGACACCAGGTGGCGTCCCTTGGGGGGTATAGTTATGGCCTGTGTTTTGGGGGACTTTGAATTTGGCAGCTCTACTAACTCTGTTTGCTCCCCAGCAGTGCAAGCTCCGGCGGAGGGGTGTGGCTGACCTACGCAGGCTGACTGAAGCGCGCACACCTGATCCCACTCTCTAATCTACTCCTCTATAAAGACAAGCAGTGCGTTCACCTTGGTGCCAGAAGATTGTCCTGCATCGCACAACCAATACTCCGTGTTTCTCTCTGGCTCCTCGTTACAGCTGTGCTCAACCAGTTTTCCATGTCATCGTCTCAAGTGTTTGTTGTTCATAATTTTTCCCCTTCACACCCGGGGTTAATGTTGTCACCTGTCTCCAGTATTTCCCTTAAGAATAATAAATCATTCCTGTTGCAGTTTACTCCTCTTCCTGCATTTCTGGGTCCAGCTGAAAGTTCATTCCACATCAATCAATATGACAGTTTCTTTCGCACAATCAGCCGGATCCAGTCTTTGCATCCGTAGGTAGACAGATCTTACTCTTACCGACTGCCTTGTGGCATGCACACATGATAGTGAAGACTTGTTGTGGCTGGGGTGCCTAACCTCATCACAGGTCCAAAAGACCTGCCCACTGCACTTAGATTGTGTTCTACACATGTTCAGAACACCTTTAAAGTAGTGATGACATCATAACCGCATGATTTTGGAGCAGGGTAAGGAACTGTTTGTGGTACTATGCACATGTCAGAAATTCTATTTTACCGTGGGTACTGGGGACATGCAAACACACATCTATCTGATCTATTTCACATAAACTCTATGCTCAGAAGCACCAATCAGGAAGACATTCTGTAGAATGGAATCAATGAGTTCATGAGAACATAGCTACTGTCTATATCTGTCTCAATGTTTAAAATTTACATTTATGTCATGTGCCCTTATACAGAGCAACTTACACATGTCGCGTTATACAACTGAGCACTTAGGGGTTAAAGGCCTTGCTTAAGGGCCCAACAGTGGCTGCTTGATGGTACTGGGATCTGAACCTGCAACCTTCAGCAAGTAAATAAGGATCTTAACCACTGAGCCATATCGATCACAGCAATGAAAGTGATCTGTCCCTGTCCTGATTACTGTCATGAAGTGTGTCTCCAATCAGAAACATTAAAAACCATCTGCTAACCTTAAGGTGTCGGGGAAAGTGAAACCTGGTTAGTGTGAATCACTCAATAATAATCCAGAACATTGCAGTGCATACAGATCTGTCCCCCCGCCCTCCAATTTAGTTATATCCAATTCCCACCCATCAGGTATTGCTTTCCCAATCACACAACTCACCACCGACCAGGGAGAGATAAAAGCATGCACTCGGCTCCTCTGTGACATGCAGTGCTAGCCACTCGCCTCTTTTCGAACTGCAGCGCTATGCATATTTGGGGACGATTTAACACCTTTGGATAAAGGCGCTGTCCGCCCCCTCGTACAAAAGAGCTCACAGACACATCTAATTGGCTGGCTATCGCTGTGAGTGACAAGGAAGTGAGCGTATGCCGTCCCTCCTTCCCCTGAGAGCTCAGCCAATGGCCTCCCATAGACTCATGGACTCATTACACTATATGGATGTGTCGCGTTAACTTTTAAACTTTTGAGACACTTTAAACCAGGGGTCCCCAACCTTTTTATCACCGCTGACCGGTCAACGCTTGACAATTTTACCGCAGACCAGGGGTGGGATATCATAGATTGTTTATATTGTAAATATAATTTATTTATATAAAATATTATTATTATTATTATTATTATTATTATTATTATTTTGTTCATGTGCCTTTGTTCATGAGCCGTCCCCTTGTGGGTAACATTTTACCACTCAAACGACCGACATGTAACTGAGAGAATCTGGTCATTTTGAAAAATAAAAGATTTTTCAAAAAAAAGATCGTTCAAACTCAGATAATAAATAAAACGAAAATAATTAATTATTTATTCTGTGGAGCAGTACTAATTGAGCCACGGACTACTACCGGTCCGCAGACCGGTGGTTGGGGACCCCTGCTTTAAACGACTGAAGAATGCCAGCAGCTACCATCTTGCGTGTGTGTGTGCACACACACACACACACACACACACACACACACACACGTATCCAAGTTTGTATCTTGCTTTAAATCACAGTTATGGCTCTCGGAATGATTCTCATCACACATGAGTGTTCTTTCTTAACGAGCATCAAGACTGATTGCTTCCCCATGCTTTTAATGAGATTCATTTCTTACAATTTAAAGTTGTACTAAGTACAATTTGTTTCATTTTAATCAAACTCAATGTCCTGGAGTTCACAGACAAAGCACCGTTGACTGCCCTGTTAATAAAACCATGTTTAATGTCCAGTTCTTACATAAAAACCGAGAAAAGCCATCAGATCTCTCCTCGTTTTATAAGTGCCTGAGCAGTGATTAAACATATCCTCTCGCATTAATAACAAACCACTAGTGCAATGACCTCTGACCTGAGCTTTAGCTGGAACCCCTCCCCCCCCAGAACCAGGCATGAAACAAGTCAGAAAAAGAACCCAGTTTACTAATGTCGCTAGGCAACAACGTACAAAAGAAGTGCGGAAGAGAGAAAAAAGCCTGGATGGCCTCAGTTAGGGTGGAGTGATTTAATCGATCATTTGATCAATGCATTAAATGTTTCGTTTTGGATGATTTTTAAGGTCAGTTTAAAAGCTTCAGTGCCTCATGCTCACTGTTACACGATAGGCTTCAATATCCACCAACCAGGCCCAATGGATCACTGTCCGAAAGTCGGAGGGTCAAGCCCCCCTATCACCAGGTTCACTGCTGTCCCACCAGTGCAGCTAACTGGCTTCTCAAACATCGACCATATCTCTTATCTGTAATGGAGGTTTATGTAAAAGAACCATTGCTGACTTTCATAAAGATGAGCTGCATAGCCATCAACATGTTTCCGCCCTGTGATGGCCTGGCAAGCTGTCCAGCGTGTACTCTGCCCTCGCCCAAAGTCAGCTGAGATGGACGCCAGCCTCCCTGTGACCCTAATTAGGATTAAGCACTTCAGAAAATGAATGAATGAATGATCCATCAACCATACCCAAAAAAAAAATGCTCGGAAAATGGATGGATCAATGGAGAGATGGATTAATGACTGCATGGATGAATGAATGGTTAGACAGCAAGGCTGCTCTCAACACGCAGTAACAAGACGGCATACATGTAAATAAAGAGCTCATCCTAAAAACTGGCAATGTCTCCTCACTAATTTAGAAATTATTTGATTATTCAAAATCTGCCTCCATCGTCATCCACTGTAAAGTTTGTCTAAATTCTGTGGCTACTAAAGGTAGTGATACGACAATGTTCTTCCAGTGTATCACAGAGACATGCAGTTGTGTGGCATTAGTGAGTAACTCTGTGAAATGCTCAAACTAGCGACAGCAATACCTGGACAAAAGCATGTAAGCATGGACCTCACCAAGCCCAGGAACTTTTTGCTGAAAGGCAGAACCACTATGCCACCAAGTTTGGAGATCAGCGTTCAGACACAAAATGAAGTGAACAAATGTCTCAAGCTGAACCTGGTCCTCACTAGTGTTTGAATTTAGCACCATAAGGCGTTCTGTTCCTATTATCTTACTCAACTCAAACCTTTGTGTTCCCCAGCACATGTGCCATATTTTAGTCTGAGCTGTATATATCAGGAAATAAAAACTGAAATTCTGATCTTTTGTGCAAACCGGACACTGGCACACGATACAAATTGTGAATAAAAACTGGATGCAATGATGTGGAAGTACCAAATTTCAATATTTTATTCAAAATATAACAGGTGACAGATCAAAAGTTTAAACTGAGAAAATGTATCATTTTAAGAAAAAATATGTTGATTTTAAAATGTATGTCAACAAATCTCAAAAAAGTTGGGACAGGTAGCAATAAGAGGCTGGAAAAGTCAATTTTACTTATAACAAACATGATAATGCCAGACGTGGGCAGTGGTGGTCTAGTGGTATAGGGTGTTGGATTGCTGATGCAAAGGTTGGGGGTTCAAGTCCCACTCTCCACAGGGTTGTCACTGTTCCCCCAGTGCGGCTAACTGGGTTATCAAAGGCGGGGCCATGTCTCTCACTGTCTATGGTGTGAGGCATGTAAAAGAACCATTGCTGAATTTCGACAAGAGTAGGCTGAAAAGCCGTCGGCGTGTTTCCGCCCTATGATGGCCTGGTGAGCTGTCCAGGATGTACTCTGCCCTTGCCCGGAGTTGGCTGGGATGGGCACCATCCTCCCTGCGACCCTAATTAGGATTAAGCGGTTACAGAAAATGAACTGAATGATGATAATGTCAGACCACATGCAGCATTAATTACAACATCATGGCAGCATAGGAAAAGGATCTGGATATTGAAATGGCCTTCCTGCAGTCCTGATCTTTTACCTATTGAGAAAATTTGGCGCATCATAAAGAGGAAGGTGCAACAAAGAAGGCCCAAGACAGTTGAACAGAGGCCTGTATTCGACAAGAATGGTACAGCATTCATATTTATTAACTTGAGAAACTTGTCTCCTTGGTCCCCAGACGGTTTCAGACTGTTGTAAGAAGAAGGGACGCCTCACAATGCTGAAAATGGCCTTGTTCCAACTTTTTGGAGATTTGTTGACAACATGAAATTTAAAAATCAACATATTTTTTCTTAAAAAGATACATTTTATAAATTTAAACTTTTGACCTGTCATCTACAGTATGTTCTATTCGGAATAAAATATTGAAATTTGGTACGTCCACATCATTGCATTCAGTTTTTATTCACAATTTGAATCGCGTGCCAACTTTTTTGGAATCCGATGTGTAAATACAGTAAGCCCTCACCCATTTGCAGGTCACCATTTGTGGCCCCCGCACACTTGTGGATTTTGCTCTGAAAGTTTTTTTTTCATAATGTTTTTTAATTAGCGGCAGCCCTGGGAAATTAATGGCATGTAATTCAAATTTAGCCAATAGCTGAGAGCTTTTGTTTCTCCCTCCTGCTGATTGGATGCAGATGATGTGTTCACCTCTTTCTTTCTCATTCGCGCACAAGCTATCAACGTGATGATGTCAAGGCTCTGTCCACTCTACGCGCTCTTTCTCTGCCCCCTGGTCAGTTAATGTTTAGAATATTTGTGTGTGAGATTTTATGCTCTGTAGCATGTTTATCCAAGTTTATCGTTTTTGTTTGGATTAGTTTTTTCTTAAGCACATACACTGAATTTATATATGTACAGTATATACGTACATACGTATTTTTATGTGTGTATCTATTAATAGGGTATGCACAAGCAAATTATTTTTGTATTGATTACAATTCACTATATACTCTACACATTAATATATGTGTATATTATTAATACCTATTATCACAGTACAAAATTAAAAAAGTTTTTACATAACCATTACTACATTTTACTACAGTATTACTGTATTAATGAGTAAGATTGTCTATAGAATGTGTTTAAGAAGCATATTTTAGCATATGTAATAACATACGGTTTTAAAACTGCATCAATAATTCATGAATTTTCAGGATTCACGAGTAGGGGAGGAAAATAACCCCCGTGAATAATGAGGGCTTACTGTATACACACTAGTGCATCAATAGCATTTCATTATAAAATGCTAGAAAAGTGTCTAGATCTCTTTTTAATCCTACTCGGGAGGGTGGAGCCTATGTCAACTGATTCTTTGCTATGCTGCCTGCGATCTCTGGCATCCCTTCCCTCTATCTAACATAACTGTCAAGTGCTGAAACTAGCCGAGAAAGCTGAGGGATTGAGGCAGCCTGGATCCCCGTCCTGACAGCGTCACAGTCCCCCAATGTATTCTGCAGCAAAAATGTACAACTAGAGTCACAACACTGCAACGACATCCTGGGCCAAGGATAGATGGCAGGAAGAATGAAGAACCCTAGACACTCGCCTCCACACTTTTATAAAGATCCCCTCTGACAAGCCTAGAGACCACCAGCTAGGCTACTTACTGCAAGGCCTGGGTACGGCTTAACCGCATTCGCACTAGCTGGGGAAATGCACGCACCTACTGCAACAACCTCTAAACAAGACTTTTGCGTAAAAAACAATGACTTTGAGAGAAAGTTGGAAACACCCAAACAGCTCATCAGTTCATCACACAGCCAACATTACAATGACTAGTGGTTTTCCCCTACTGTACATTTACTGTACCTTTAACTAGAAATGCACTCAGAGAGTGCATACCTCCACCAAGGTAGTACAGTCTCATCTTTACATGGAGTGCAGTGGTAGATGATGTAAAATTATGGAATGAGTTTCTGTATTTAATGTTAAAAAATCCTTTAAAACAGTCCTGGATCTCGGCAGTCATGGCCCAGTGGTAAGGTGCTGGGTTACCGATCCCAAGGTTGGGGGTTCAAGCCCCATTGTCAACAGTTGTCACTACTGTCCCCGACAGTGCAGCCATCTGAGTTATCAGGTCGGCCATGTCTCTCACTGTCTGTGGTGAGAGGTTCATGTAAAAGAACCATTGCTGACTTTCATAAAGAGGAGCTGCACAGCCGTCAGCATGTTTCTGCTATGTGATGGCCTGGCGAGCCATCCATGCTGTACTCTACCCTCATCAAGAGTCGGCTGACATGGGTGCCAGACTCCGTTTGACCATAATTAGGATTAAGCGGTTCAGAAAATGAATGGCTGAATGAATGAATGAACAGTCCTGGATCCAGATCTGGATCAAGCTATCAGTGTAATCATCATGTAAAAATCATTGTGCCATGACCTGCTTTGATTAAAATGTTATGGAAATCCTTCAATCAGTTTTTTGAGTCAGTGGTCACAGATACACATGTACATAGATGGCCACACACAACCAGTTTCATTTCCTCTCTGCATGATGGCTGTGATAAGAGAATGTATAACTGATTATTTAAAAATCACAAAAATAAAACAAAATCTGTCATCTGTCTACATTGTGCAAAGCTCATAGATTCCTCCACCGTGTCCAGTAATCATGCGTAACCTGCAACTCATTATCCGATCATTTGATCTAAAGATACATGGAAACTGAATTCCGCTTGGCTCGTCCACCTCCACGAACTTCATGCCTCTACAGATATGTGCAGATGATCCACTTACAATCTAACAATGCATCTAACAGAACATCACTGCTTCAACACTTTCAGTCTGTCTGTCCTCCTCCACAAAACACCACCTGAGTTAATGATTAGTGATGTTACACATTCCATGTGGTGGAACTTCACAGGCTCACAACAACTCAGAAATAAAATCCAGAACAAGGACCACGCGAGTTTTAGAATCTCCAGCTAATCTCACATCAGTAACATCCTCGTAATCTCCTCAACCTGGCTCCACATAAGTGTGTTTACTCATACAGAGTTGATTAGCGAATACGATCAATTTTAATTATAATATACTGTACCTTCATTTTTGTTGCAAGCATAAAAAGCGCATGATACCATCAAAATTATATTTTATTTATTCTTAGTTTTTTGTAACATTACAAACTCAGTTTAACTTCACCTGAATACTGTCACAAGTGAGACTTCATAAATCAATTACATGTACAAGATATTTATTTCAGACGAGTCTTCTCATGTAGCTGTGGAGCACAGAGATGTTTCACCTCCTGAAGGGTGTCAATGAGCTCATCAGGTGAATTTAGGTGTGAGAGAGCAGTAAACACAGCAGGGTTTAAAAAACAGCCAACAGTAAGTGACAGGTATTACACTCTGTCTCTCTCTCTCTCTCTCTCTCTCTCTGTCTCTCTCTCTCTCTCACACACACACACACACACACACACACACTCTCTCTCTCTCTCTCTCTCTCTCTCCCCCTCTCTGTCTCGCTCTCACATACACACACACACACACACACACACACACACACACACACACACACACAGACAAACACACACACACACACACACACACTCTCTCTCTCTCTCTCTCTCTCTCTCTCTCTGTCTCTCATACATACACACTCACTCACTCTCTCTCTCTCTCTCTCTCTCTCTCTCTCTCTAACACACACACACACAAACTCTCTCTCTCTCTCTCTCTCTCTCTCTCTCTCTCTCTGTCTCGCTCTCACATACATACACACACACACACACACACTCTCTCTCTCTCTCTCTCTCTCTCTCTCTCTCTGTCTCTCTCTCTCTCTCTCTCTCTGACACACACACACACACACACACACATACACACACACACACACTGTCTCTCTCTTACACATATACACACAAACACTCTCTCTCTCCCTCTCTGTCTCGCTCTCACATACATATACACACACACAGACAGACAAACACACACACACACACACACACACACACACACCATTTCTCTCTTACACACACACACAAACACTCTGTCTCACTCGCTCTCCCTCTCTCTGTCTCGCTCATACACACACACACACACACACACGCAGTCCCTCTCTCACACACACCTACACACCCTCTCTCTCTCTCTCTCTCTCTCTCTCTCTCTCTCTCTGTCTCTCTCTCTCTCTCTCTCTCGTACTCTTTCTCTGTCTCTGTCTCTCTCATACACACATGCTCACACACAAATACGCCCATGCTCACACACACACACACACACACACACACACACACTCACACACACACACACCCCCACTCTCTCCCTCTCTCTCTCTCTCTCTCTTTCTCTCTCTCCCTGTCTCTCACACTCGCTTTGTTTTTTCTCTCTCGCGCGCTCTCGCTCTCTCTCTCTCTCTCTCTCTCTCTCTCTCTCTCTCTCTCTCACACACACACACACACACACACACACACACACACACACACTCTCTCTTTCACACACACACACACACACACACACACACACACACACACACACACACACACACACACACACACACACCAGACAATTGCACACAACTTTGTTTCTTTCTAAACTGCTTTGTCCACGGACAGCCAAGAATTCTCACAAAAACAAAACAAAACACTACAACACAGAATTCCCTCTAATGAGATTTCCCAAAAGTGACAAAGGGACCTTCATATCACCCATAATGCACTGCAAGTGGCCTTCAGAAATAAATGGCTGGGGGTCTCTGGTGATGTTTCACTGCTTTCATAGCACATGATTGATTCTTTTTCTGGTCTGATATGGTCCATTCCGGGCTGATCTAGGTTCTCTAGCCTGTTCTGATCCGAGCTGTTTGGTTGATTCTCTTTATGTCTGGTCTAAGCTGATCTTGACTGGTCTGATGTGGTTATATCTTCTCTAATATGGTTCCATCTGGTCTGAACTGATGATGATTGCTCTTCTATCATCTAGTCTGGTCTGATCTGTTCTGAAATGACACAATTTGCTCTGATCTGCTCTGATGTCTGGACTGATATGGTCAAGTCTGTTCTGATCTTCTCTGATACTGTACTTTCTGATCTGGTCCCCTCTGATATTATCAAATCAAATCTTATCTGCACTGATATTGTCCAATCTGGTCTGATCTTCTCTGATATTGTCTATTTCATTCTGATCTTTTCTGTTATTGTCTAATTTGGTCTGATGTACTCTGTTATTCTACATTCGAAACTGATCTGCTCTGATATGGTAGATTTTGGTCTGATATGGTGCACTCTGGTCTGATCTACTCTGATATGGTCTAGTCTGCTCTGATCCAATGTCTGGTCTGACACGGTATACTTGGAATTGGTTTAGAATGGACAGGTCTCACCCACAAACTCATTTGCTGAACTGTCTCTTCCTACTAGGGTAGCGAGGAGGCTGGAGTCTGTGGCAGCTGGTGGGATCACCCTGAACAGCTCGCCAGACCATCACAGGGCCAATACTCACACATAACTAATTCACACCCACATCCACACATAGGGACAATATGGAACAGCCAATTAGTATAATGTGCTTGTCTTTGGACTGTGAGACGAAACCAGACCACACGATGAATGATGTCCAGTGTGAATCATAAATTGATACATAATTTGATGTTTTGATGTCGTTTAAGAAGATCCGAGAAATTTTAAATCATCCAAGTGAATATGGCCCTGAAGAGAACGTGCAAAAACCATCCAAAAGAAGAAAAAAAAAACC
>CM045736.1:19416395-19466395 GCA_024760905.1 Plotosus lineatus | reverse complement strand
GCTAATGTGACCAGGGAGACAGGTAGGAGAATACTTGGTGTGTCATCTGGAAGGAGAGTAGATAAGGAGACTTGGTGGTGGAATGAGGAAGTGCAGGAGTGTGTGCAAAGGAAGAGGTTAGCTAAGAAAAAGTGCGACATTGAGAGGACTGAAGAGAGTAAACAGGAGTACAGGGAGACACAGCGTAAGGTGAAGATAGCGGTGTCAAAGGCCAAACAGAGCGCGTTTGATGACCTGTATGCTCGGTTGGAAAGTAAAGAGGGAGAAAATGATTTATACAGGTTGGCACAGCAGAGAAATAGAGATGGGAAAGACGTGCAGCAAGTTAGATTGATAAAGGACAGAGAGGGAAATGTATTGACTGATGACAGAAGTGTGCTGGGAAGATGGAAAGAGTACTTTGAAGAGCTGATGAATGAGGAAAATGAGAGAGAAAAAAGAGTAGAAGAGGTGAGTGTTGAGGACCAGGAAGTAGCAAAGATTAGTAAGGGTGAAGTGAGGAGGGCATTGAAGAGGATGAAGAATGGAAAGGCAATTGGTCCTGATGACATACCGGTGGAGGTATGGAAGTGTCTCGGAGAGGTAGCAGTAGATTTTCTGACAAGAACATTTAACAAGGTCCTAGAGAGTGAGAGGATGCCAGAGGAATGGAGGAGAAGTGTGCTGGTGTCCATTTTTAAGAACAAGGGAGACGTGCAGAGTTGTGATAACTACAGAGGGATAAAGTTGATGAGCCATATGATGAAGTTATGGGAAAGAACACTGGAAGCTAGACTAAGGGCAGAGGTCAACATTTGTGAACAACAGTTTGGTTTCATGCCAAGAAAGAGCACCACAGATGCAGTGTTTGCCTTGAGGATGTTAATGGAGAAGTACAGAGAAGGTCAGAGGGAGCTGCATTGTGCCTTTGTGGATCTGGAGAAAGCATATGACAGGGTGCCGAGAGAAGAACTGTGGTATTGCATGAGGAAGTCTGGAGTGGCAGAGAAGTATGTTAGAGTGGTGCAGGACATGTATGAGAGATGTAAGACAGTGGTGAGGTGTGCTGTCGGTGTGACACAAGAGTTCAAGGTGGAGGTGGGACTGCATCAAGGGTCAGCTCTCAGCCCCTTCTTGTTTGCTATGGTGATGGACAGGCTGACAGACGAGGTTAGACAAGATTCCCCATGGACTATGATGTTTGCAGATGACATCGTGATCTGTAGTGAGAGCAGAGAACAAGTGCAGGAAAATCTAGAGAGGTGGAGGTATGCCCTGGAAAGGAGGGGAATGAAGATTAGCTTCAGTAAGACAGAATATATGTGCATGAATGACAAGGACCCAAGAGGAACGGTGAGATTACAGGGAGCAGAGATAAGAAAGGTGGAGGATTTTAAGTACTTAGGCTCAACAATCCAGAGCAATGGAGAGTGTGGAAAAGAGGTCAAGAAGCGTGTGCAG
Organism: Plotosus lineatus; assembly: GCA_024760905.1. Taxonomy (NCBI): domain Eukaryota; kingdom Metazoa; phylum Chordata; class Actinopteri; order Siluriformes; family Plotosidae; genus Plotosus; species Plotosus lineatus. Next base: position 19,464,955 of record CM045736.1, on the reverse strand, counting down.
GCAGGTTGGAATGGTTGGAGAAAAGTGTCCGGTGTGATAGCAGGGTATCGGCAAGAATGAAGGGAAAAGTGTATGAGAGAGGAATGAGGGTTCGCCTCAGAAAATCAGAATACATGTGTGTGAATGAGAAGGACCCAGGAGGAACGGTGATATTACAGGGAGCAGAGATAAGAAAGGTGGAGGATTTTAAGTACTTAGGCTCAACAATCCAGAGCAATGGAGAGTGTGGAAAAGAGGTGAAGAAGCGTGTGCAGGCAGGCTGGAATGGTTGGAGAAAAGTGTCCGGTGTGATGTGCGATAGGAGAGTGTCAGCAAGAATGAAGGGAAAAGTGTACAAGACGGTGGTGAGGCCAGCGATGTTGTATGGCTTAGAAACAGTGTCGCTGAGGAAAAGGCAGGAGGCAGAGCTGGAGGTAGCAGAGATGAAAATGTTGAGGTTCTCTCTGGGAGTAACGAGGATGGATGGGATCAGAAATGAGTATATCAGAGGGACAGCCCATGTAAGATGTTTTGGAGACAAAGTCAGAGAGGCTAGATTGAGATGGTTTGGACATTGACAGAGGAGGGATCGTGAGTATATTGGCAGTAGGATGCTGAGGTTGGAACTACCAGGCAGAAGGCCTCGAGGAAGACCAAAGAAGAGATTTATGGATGTGGTGAAGGAAGACGTGAAGGTCGTTGGAGTCAGAAAAGAAGATGCAGTGGACAGGGTGAGATGGAGGCGGATGATTTGCTGTGGCGACCCCTGAAGGGAGCAGCCGAAAGTAAAAGAAGACTGACCTCTGGTGGCCACTGACATGCATCACTGTTCATGCACATACTGTATACAGTACTGTACAGTGTTACACCAGTTGATTACTCACTATTAAAACAATTTCGGGTGGATTGTTTTGGTAGAAGTGAATTCAATACAACAAACACTCATTAGGAGAACATATCGACGAGAATCAAAGCTGTGGCTGAATTCTTTCTCACCCAGACTGTGGATTGCAGACCCAATCAGCTGCAGACATGTCACGTGTTATTTCATCCGACCCAGCCTAGATTTTAGCTACGTACATCCGAGCATTTTTTTGAAGGAACTAATATCTGATAGATTAATCCATTCACATGGAATCCAGTCTAGAACCAAAAGCTTTGACTGTTTTTCTCTCTCCGTTGAGTTCTCAGTGAAAAAGTGTCATGAATCCAGTCGAACATTCCGTTCTTCATTCATTCACTCATTTATTCCTTTTCCAAGCTGCTTAATCCTTTCAGTGTCAAGAAAAGCTGGAGCCTATTTCAGCCAACTCTGAAAACCCCGAAGAGTGTGCTGGATCACTGCAGGGGCAACACACACAATCATTCACCCTCACATCTAGGGGCAATTTGGCACAGCCAATTAGCATTGTGGGAGGAAAGCAGAGGAACCTGGAGGAGAACATGCGAACTCCACAAAGAAACATTACATTTACAGCATTTGAGCAATTGAGGGCCTCGTTTAAGGGCCCAACAGAGATGACTGGGGATTGAACCTTCAGATTAATAGCCCATTGTATTAACCACTGAGCTTGGGACTCAAACCCAGAAATTTCTTGTGCAGCAGATGTGGAAATCATGCACTTAGTGGACCCGTGGACGACCCCCCCCCCCCCCCCCCATCGTTCAAGTCAATATTCCCAAGAAAAAGAGTGTACAGTGTATTGTATATATATATATATATATATATAGAGAGAGAGAGAGAGAGAGAGAGAGACAGACTTTCAGACAGTAGTACGTTGCTAAGAGGCATTAGACACGCCCCCAAATACACATCGTACGTTGGAAAAGAGGCAAGTGGGGTCGTGTCTAATACACTCGGGGAGGGGGTACCTGCCCCCTCGAATGAATGAGCTCACACTTGCCCATGATTGGCTGGTTGTGAGTGACAGGGAAGTGAATGTATGCTGTCACTCCCTCCCATGAGAGTTCGGCCAATCAGCCTCCATGGACTCCCGTGGATGGACGGTTGTGGCGTTAACCGACTTGAACTAGCGATTTCCGGTTTAATAGTTGTGCAGCTTGTTGATGCCCCTGAGTGATGTCAGGTGACAGGAACTGATCATTTTGGCGCAGTTCTGTTTCTCATGAATAATCGGAACAAATAGGACAAAGTGTGGAAGCTGGACAGGTGTGACTCAGAGACCTCAACACTGGTAATTACATTATGACTGCAGATGTTGATAAATATTCGATTTCTGCATTTTCTCTCCATCCTTTGAAGTAAAACCTGATTTCATGAGTTCAGCTTTTTCATGATCGAATTCATTACTTCTATTCTATCAGGCCAGTGAAACTCTCCCAGGAATGTATCTGCCCCACCCACAGGGGTGTGTCCCACTATACAGTAACATCTTATGCACAAAACATCTTATTCCGTCGTGTTTTAAATGTGGTCTGAAGGATGTTTATGACTTTGGATGAGCCGGTGGTCTGGTGTTTTTTCCACCTCCACTCTGACAGTGGAGCAGATAAGCCAAACAATTGTTCATTTCATGCAGTGCTTCTCAAATAGTTGGGCAGCCCCCCCCCCCCGCGGGCGGTATGATACCAGGGGGACGCGGTGTGATGGGTGGGGGGTTGACTCTGGGGAACATGCTTTTCTGGAATAGTGTACGGCAGTGCTTTTCAATTATTTTCTGTCCCTCCCCCCCAGAAGTGGAAAACCCCTCCCCAATATAAATAGTGTTATTTGACTAAAAATTGTTATAAGTAATCCTCTGCATAACACTGCATACTTATTAACATTATGGAATACAAAAAAGGAAGAAATATAGATCAACTTCCAACAAAAAATAACTTTATTAACAATTTTTATGTTTTTAAACAAAAAAAAGATTTAAAGTGCATCAATTTGCCTGAAATTTAAAAAGCATCCTTATTTAAACTGTAAACATTTTTGACCAACAATTTGAACATTTTGATACTGAAAAATAAAATAAAATCAAGAAATAATAGTAAATTCAAATTGATCAGCAATATTAACTCAGGAGCACAATACAGTATATAAAACACTTTAACCTACAAAACAAAAATGAATAAAACAATGTGTATTATTAATCCCAGATTAATGGTATAATGAGCACGTTTCTCCGTGCACAGCTTTTCGAAGCAGTGTTTAAAGCATGATACTGTGCTGAACTCTGCTCCTGCTCAATGCTGAACTGGGACCTGCACTTATTTTCACAGCAGTCACGTCATCACAGGTCAGATCAGTTCCTCTGCTGTGCTGTGGGGTTTTCTACACTGAGCAGTTTGGTACTCCACCTTATCTGTGGCTAATAGAGCTCGCTGGTTTGCTGGAATATTATTCCATTATCATAATCATTTGCTGGAATATCATATTATGGTTGTTGGCAGTATTCGGCACTTTTTCGCTGAAAAATCTCACGCGGCTCATCACGTGATCGGGGTGTGACATCTTTAAATGACGCCTGAATTTATTTGGGTTAAAGGGTACTTGTACCCAAAATTGACAGCGTTAAAAAAAGATCCACCATACCTTATTATTAACTTTTAAACATCACCTGATGTTGGTAGGTTATGCATAAGTCCACATTTCCTTTTCTTCTGTATGAAATTCCTTGCTCAGGAAGGTTCAGCGCAAACATGTTGGCTTTTTTTCATCGGGGTCAAAGGTCATTGTGACAACATCATTGACAGTTGTATAGCCAATTGCAGAATGTCAGTATATTTTCCTCAAGCAATTCATGTAACAACAATAGCACTCCTGATCAGTTTTTTTGATGAACGCATTTTCCACAAGAGCACCAAATATTTGCTGGTTGTTTGCTACGATTTGCCCGTGTAAGAGCTTCTGAGTGTCACTTTCCTGGTCTGATTTCACTAAATGTGGATAGTCTTTCTTCAGTGGTTCATATAAATAATCTTCTAATCCTTCTACGACATGGTCTTCGTCCATGGTTTAAAAAAAAAAACTACTATAATGTCTGTTTTTTTGCAAGTTTCCGTGAGCTTGTGTTGTGTGTCAAGTATATAGCCATAGGTTTACATTGCAATCTCGCAGTTCCAGTGGAGGCTTTGTCAGTGATGTGACGTCACAGGAAATGCGACGCTGCAAAACTCCTGTGCTTAAAACCTTAAATCGCTTAAAGCTGGTTTGTGAGAGAATATAATAAATGCCTTATAGGTGTATTGTCACGAGCTATACACAATACATCAAATTAGGTATATGAGCGCTTTCACTACAGGTACCCTTTAATGCTGTCTGCTGCCAATGTTTTCATGCACAGTAAACATAGTTGTCTTTCTTCGTTTCTCATAGCAGCACAGTGAAGCATTGGCCTGGAGGTACATCTATAGACTTTTTTTTTTTTTTTGTAATAATAGGTGGATAGATAAATGCAGCCGTGAGGGGGAGCACAAGCCAGCGTTCACCCTCATGCCGATCCAAAGCCCAGATAAATGCAGACGGTTGTGTCAGGAAGGGCATCCGACATAAAACTTCTGCCAAAATCGTTATGCGAATCACCAAAATTATGAATTTCAGACCAGATCGGTCGAGGCCTGGGTTAACAACGACCGCCATCAGTGCTGTTAACCAACAGGGTGCTGCTGGAAATTGGACTACTATGGTCAAAGAAGGAGATGTAGGAGGCGTGTCCGTAGGCGGAGAGAAGAGGAAAGGCATGAGTCTAGGACTGAGAGTAGGGACTTTGAATGTTGGAACTAAGACAGGAAAAGACAGAGCTGGCTGACATGATTCAGAGGACAAAGGTGGACATACTGTGTGTTCATGAGACCAGGTGGAAAGGTAGCAAGGCTAGAATTTTAGGAGCAGGGTTTAAGCTGTTTTATAATGGTGTGGATGGGAAGAGAAATGGAGTAGGAGTCATCTTGAAGGAGGAGTTTGTCAGGAATGTTCTAGAAGTGAAAAGAGTGTCAGACAGAGTGATGAGTCTCAAGTTAGAAATTGAAGGTGTTATTAAATATTATTAGTGCTTATGCCCCACAGACAGGATGTGAGCTAGAAGAGAAGGAGAGATTCTGGAGTGTCTTAGATGAAGTGATGCAGAGTACCCCCAGAGATGAAAGAGTGGTCATTGGTGCAGACTTCAATGGACATGTTGGTGAAGGAAACCTAGGGGACGAGGAAGTGATGGGCAGGTTTGTTTGCTATGCTAAGAACAAGTGGAGGAAAATCTAGAGAGATGGAGGTATGCCCTGGAAAGGAGAGGAATGAAGGTTAACTTCAGTGAGACAGAATACATGTGTGTGAGTGAGAAGGATCCAAGAGGAACTGGGAGGTTGCAGGGAGCAGAGATAAAGACGGTAGAGGATTTTAAGTCCTTTGGCTCAACAATCCAGAGCAATGGAGAGTGTGGAAAAGAGGTGTAGAAGCATGTGCAGACAGGATGGAATAGTTGGAGAAAAATGTCCGGTGTGATGTGTGATAGGAAGGTATCGGCAAAAATGAAAGGAAAAGTGTACAAGACGATGGTGAGGCCAGCAATGTTGTATGGTTTAGAAACAGTGGCACTGGGGAGAAGACAGGAGGCAGAGCTGGAGGTAGCAGAGATGAAAATGTTGATGTTCTCTTTTTGAGTAATGAGGATGGATAGGATCAGGAATGAGTACATCAGAAGGATAGCACGTGTAAGAGGTTTTGGAGACAAAGTTAGAGAGGCTAGATTGAGATGGTTTGGACATGTACAGAGAAGGGATAGTGAGTATATTGGTATTAGGATGCTGAGGTTGGAACTACCAGGCAGAAGGCCTAGAGAAAGACCAAAGAGAAGATTTATGGATGTGGTGAAGGAGGACATGAAATGCAGCCATGAGGGAGAGGCACAAGCCAGTGTCTCTCTCTCACGCCAGTCCCAAGCCCGGTTCAATGCAGAGGGTTGCGTCAGGAAGGGCATCCGGCGCAAAACAAATGCCAAATAAAACATGCGAGTCACAACAAAGAAATTCATACCGGATCGGTCGAGGCCCGGGTTAACAACGACCGCCATCAGTGCTGTTAACCAATTGGTGGAAATTGGACTACTGTTGGTCGAAGAAGGAGAGGCAGGAGGCATGTCCGTAGGCAGAAAGAGAAGAGGAAAGGTATGAGTCTAAGACTGAAAGTAGGCCTTTGAAATGTTGGAACTATGACCGTAAAAGGTAGAGAGCTGGCTGACATGATGCAGAGGAGGAAGGTGGACATACTGTGTGTTCAGGAGACCAGGTGGAAGGTAGCAAGGCTAGAAGCTTAGGAGCAGGGTTTAAGCTGTTTTTTCATGGTGTGCATGGGAAGAGAAATGGAGTAGGAGTCATCTTGAAGGAGGAGTTTGTCAGGAATGTTCTAGAAGTGAAAAGAGTGTCAGACAGAGTGATGAGTCTCACGTTAGAAATTGAAGGCGTGATGTTCAATGTTGTTAGTGCTTATGCCCCACAGGCAGGATGTGAGCTAGAAGAGAAGGAGAGATTCTGGAGGAAGTTAGATGAAGTGATGCAGAGTACCCCCAGAGGTGAAAGAGTGGTCATTGGTGCAGACTTCAATGGACATGTTGGTGCAGGAAACAGAGGGGACGAGGAAGTGATGGGCAGGTTTGGTATCCATGACAGGAACAGAGAAGGACAGATGTTGGTAGATTTTGCAAAAAGGATAGAAAGGCTGTGGTAAATACTTTCTTCCAGAAGAAACAGGAGCATAGGTGACTTATAAAAGCGGAGGTAGGAGCACACAGGTAGACTACATCTTGTGCAGGCGATGTAATTTAAAGGAAGTCAGTGACTGCAAAGTAGTAGCGGGTGAGAGTGTTGCCAAACAGCATAGGATGGTGGTGTGCAGGATGACACTGATGGTGAGGAAGGTGAAGAAGGCAAAGGCAGAGCAGAAGACAAAGTGGTGGAAGCTGAAAAAGTAAGAGTGTCGGGTTGTCTTCAAGGAGGAGTTGAAAATGGCTTTGGGTGGTCAGGAAGTGCTGCCAGATGACTGGACAATTACAGCTAATGTGATCAGGGAGACAGGTAGGAGAATACTTTGTGTGTCTTCTGGAAGGAGAGGAGATAAGGAGACTTGGTGGTGGAATGTGGAAGTGCAGGAGTGTGTACAAAGGAAGAGGTTAGCCAAAAAGAAGTGGGACATTGAGAGGACCAAAGAGAGTAAACAGGAGTACAGGGAGATACAGCGTAAGGCGAAGGTAGTGGTGTCAAAGGCCAAACAAAGGGCGTATGATGACTTGTATGCTCGGTTGGACAGTAAGGAGGGAGAAAATGATCTATACAGGTTGGCACAGCAATAGCGATGGGAAGGATGTGCAGCAAGTTAGATTGATAAAGGGCAGAGAGGGAAATGTATTGACTGATGACAGAAGTGTGCTGGGAAGATGGAAAGAGTACTTTGAAGAGCTGATGAATGAGGAAAATGAGAGAGAGAAAAAAAAGTGTAGAAGAGGTGACTGTTGAGGACCAGGAAGAAGCAAAGATTAGTAAGGGTGAAGTGAGGAGGGCATTGAAGAGGATGAGTGGAAAGGCAGTTGGTCCTGATGACATCAGTGGAGGTATGGAAGTGTCTAGAGAGGTAGCAGTAGATTTCCTGACAAGGACATTCAACAAGGTCTTAGAGAGTGAGAGGATGCTAGAGGAATGGAGAAGTGTGCTGGTGCCATTTTTAAGAACAAGGGAGATCTGCAGAGTTGTGGCCACTACAGAGGGATAAAGTTAATGAGCCATACGATGAAGTTATGGGAAAGAATAGTGGAAGCTAGACTAAGGGCAGAGGTCAGCATTTGTGAACAACAGTTTGGTTTCATGCCAAGAAAGAGCACCACAGATGCAGTGTTTGCCTTGATGATGTTAATAGAGAAGTACAGAGAAGGTCAGAAGGAGCTGCATTGTGCCTTTATGGATCTGGAGAAAGCATATGACAGGGTGCCAAGAGAGGAACTGTGGTATTGCATGGGGAAGTCTGGAGTGGCAGAGAAGTATGTTAGAGTGGTGCAGGACATATATGAGAGATGTAAGACAGTGGTTAGGTGTGCTGTCGGTGTGACAGAAGAGTTCAAGGTGGAGGTGGGACTGCATCTAGGGTCAGCTATTAGCCCCTTCTTGTTTGCTATGGTGATGGACAGGCTGACAGACGAGGTTAGACAAGAATCCCCATGGACTATGTTTGCTGATGACATTGTGATCTGCAGTGAGAGCAGAGAACAAGTACAGGAAAATCTAGAGAGGTGGAGGTATGCCCTGGAAAGGAGGGGAATGAAGTTTAGCCTCAGTAAGACAGAATACATGTGTATGAATGCCAAGGACCCAAGAGGAACGGTGAGGTTACAGGGAGCAGAGATAAGGAAGGTTGAGGATTTTACGTACTTAGGCTCAACAATCCAGAGCAATGGAGAGTGTGGAAAAGAGGTGAAGAGCATGTGCAGGCTGGTTGGAATGGTTGGAGAAAAGTGTCCGATGTGATGTGTGATAGGAAGGTATCGGCAAGAATGAAAGGAAAAGTGTACAAGACGAAGTTGAGGTCAGCGATGTTGTATGGTTTAGAAACAGTGGCTCTGGGGAAAAGACAGGAGGCAGAGCTGGAGGTAGCAGAGATGAAAATGTTGAGGTTCTCTTTGGGAGTAACGAGGATGGATAGGATCAGGAATGAGCACATGTAAGACGTTTTGGAGACAGTCAGACAGGCCAGATTGAGATGGTTTGGACATATACAGAGGAGGGATAGTGAGTATATTGGCAATAGGATGCTGAGGTTGGAACTACCAGGCAGAAGGCCTATAGGAAGACCAAAGAGACAATTCATGGACGTGGTGAAGGAGGACATGAAGGCAATCGGTGTAAGAGAAGAAGATGCAGAGGATAGGGTGAGATGGAGGCAGATGATTCGCTGTGGCGACCCCTGAAGGGAAAAGCCGAAAGGAAAAGAAGAAGTGAAGGAGGACATGAAGGTAGTTGGAGTAAGAGTAGAAGATGCAAAGATGCGGGTGAGATGGAGGCAGATCATTCGCTGTGGTGACCAGTGAAGGGAACAGCTGAAAGGAAAAGAAGAAGTCGCTTGCGGGTGTGTGTGTGTGTGAAATGGTTTTTTTCTTCTTAGAGGGGGCACCACAGAAAGTAATTGAGACGCACTGATAGATAATACAAGCATGAAATGTGGCAGAAATAGTCATTCGTGGGTAAACTTTAAAAAAGTGTGAGCCACTTAAAATTCCAATATTGAGGCTATTTTCTGAGATGATCACTAAATGACAATCAAGAAAAAATGTCAACATAGTTGTATAAATTTAGTGCACATATCAGTGAGATACATTTTGGGATTCTTTGCCACAATATTGCTGACTTTAATTGGGAGAAAGGTTCTATCCTTTCGGAAATCCATTATGGTGACAATTTTCCAAATTGCCTAATATTTAAAATTTGCTAAAATCTACAGTTTTACTACACATTTGTCCATGTCTTGATTGACAATTTATAGTAGTTTGTTCATGGCTATACTGAAAAATCAATACGATAGGTATATTAACCCATTATTACCTGTCCGAACTTGAAAACTATGAATATAATGAATACATTGGCATCTAATTTTCTTCTGTCATGGCTGAACACAGACTGACCAACTTACCCAAGGGAGATGCATCATATTAGACATCTGAGAACTGTGGTTGTTTTTCACGATGGTGTAGGGCTAGATTTTTTTTTTTTTTGAAGGATTTTGTACATGGAAATCATTTTATAGCATCGCAAGAAGCTGCTATGTTTTGGTGAGTAAATGTGTTCAATTACTATTCTAATTTCCTCAAGATGTCTGACAAGGGCAGCTGGAAGGTGCAGTATAGTGTAGTCTAGTCTTTTCACATTCATTTTTTTTTTATATTTATGACCATTTTTCGGTACACCTGCAGCCATCTTGGAAAAAAACAATGTTGACCATATTGGAAATTTGGATCACAAGAACTTTTTACCTCAAATAGTGACTTAGCGTGTCCACAAAAACTTCCCTGCTTGTATGATAAATGGAATGATGGCTGAAGATTAGATTTCTCTGCTCCACAATGAAAAACAGCTCCATCTTCTTATACCATCTAAACTACAGTGTAACAGGCAGAAACATCATTTTATCTTCCACTCAGACGTCTTTCACAGACCATCCTGTGTTCCTCTCCAAATACTGACGCCACAATGAGCAAGCCAACTCATTATCGAGGAAATCCCAAGGTAAATCAATCAAAACACACACGGCAATATACAAAGCACAGGTTTATTTAAATACACACAAAAAGTATTTAAAAATAAAGAAGACAAAAAAAGAAAAACCTAAAAACGGAACCTTTACACCGGATAAATCCGGATCTGCTCTCTCAGAATGGAAGACATGTTGAAATTTTCCATCTTCATTTTAAATTAAAAAAAAAAAAAATCCTGTGCACTTTCTCTTAATAACTTTACCACCATTTTTTTACACCTGACATTAAAATGAAAAAATAAAGTTTTCAGTATCTTCAGTATAAAGACGGATGGCAGTTTGATCTTTTTTTGTAGGAAGTTCATACGCAGCTCATTTCCAGTTCCTGTGTTCCAGCTCTGTATTATTTCCTCGTCAGCTCCCAGAGGAACAGAGTGCCTTCAGAGCAGACGGCAGCAAACATTGAAATGTGACGTGATTTTACACACTTTGAAAAGAAATGGCATCTAACTGAACTGCATTCTGGGAAGTGTGTAGTGACACGCTGAACTGTTTGCACTGACACTTTGCTCCGTAAAGCATGAAGAGCAGTGAAGAGCCCTGAAGGTGGAGGACGAGGCTTAACCCAAGACAAGTGGAAAGGGTGTGTCGCGATCTGGGACATGCCCTTCATCTAGTTTTACTCCACAGGTCCACACTGATTCACAAATCTGAGCTGGTCCTCTTTATTCACTCACTGACTCCTGCATAAAGGCATATTTTACCCGACCAACCAGCATGCTGAGTTTGTTTAAATTTGGACCAAGCAACACACAAGACAATTTATACGACCAGTAGGCACGCAGACACAATTTGACCTTGGACCAATCAGCATGCAGACATGATGTAAACTCCAACCAATCAGCACAGTGAGACAATTGAGAAGACCAACCACTCAGCATACAGCTATGATTTAAACTTGGACTAATCAGCACTGAGAACACTTTAATTCCCACCAATCAGTGTGTCCTGCTGATTTTGTCAGATTCTCCAGGGCCTGATTTGAACCAGTGAGCAGATGGTGTTGAGTAAACACACAAACTAAAGTTGAAAAAAGCTCTGTATGTGTGTGTGTAAGTTCAGAATGAACCCCTGGAACACAAACAGCCTGGAACAATCTGGATTATCCTGGAACATCTCGAAGGCGTGGCTCAGGCTTGACGTCTCTCGCTCCCTCTCCACCTCTACTGCGTATACCTCATGTTTTTGAGGCATTACCTTGAGCGACGGTCCTTCTTGGGCCGATCTGTGCTTTTGTCCATGGTCTTTTCACTGTCCCCTCGACATTTCGGACAATACCACTTGCCCTTGGGTTTGTAGGTGAGGCCGACACAGGAGAAGTGGAACCACTCGATGGGACACTGCTCATTATCGCAGCCGATCATCTCTCCATAGGAAACCTGCTCACACAGGCAGTACGTCGGCTCGTTGGGGTCAATGTTGAACTCCACGGTGGGCGAAACGTCACGCTCTGACTTCGCTTTTGAGCGTTTTTTCTTCTTTGCCGATTTGGACTTCTTCTCACGAGGGGGCTGAGTCGCAGGTTCATCACTCGGGTCATCCAAAACCCCGTTAGCACCATTAGCACTGTAACATGAGTCACGGCTCTCACTGTTGCGATGACGGCGTGGCCGGCGTGAAGACGAGCGCTCCGCTACAGCGTTAGGCGTGCTGCTTCCTGTTTCCTGGCGAGATTTTTCTGCTGGTCTTTCAGCCTCGCCGGGGTCCAAGAAACAGGGAGAGTGAGCCTCCATTTGACGTGAGCGGTTCTCCACCACCTCCATCATCTGTGTGACCACGTGGATCTTCTCGTCGCCGAGCTCCTGACTGCTGATGAGGGCGCGCTGCAGCTGCATCTGGAGCCGCTTCCTCTGTGAGCCATCTGCCTCTTTCTTGTACTTTTCAAACACCTCGTCCACTTCCTTTAAGATCTCTGAGAGGGAAAAAAAAACAGAAACAGGAAGCTCAGAGGCCACAGGGCTGAGTGTGTGGTCAAGGGTTTCACTGAAAATCTCAACTGTGACTTTTAGTAATGTTTAAATATTAATTCACACAATTTCCTTGTACACCGAATGCGCTCAAAACAAAAACACATTTGATACTCAGATGACTAACATCACATCGCCAACTACGAATCTCAAGCATCACTTATTCCTTCTGGTACTGTATGCTTTAAATACTAAGCTGGATTTCTTCTCCTGGTGAAGTAGGATTTTGACTTTTGTACAACCACAGAGATCCCTCGCTACTTCGCGCTTCAATTAATGCGGCTTCAGTGCATCGCGGTTTAAAAAAAATAAATAATAATAAATAAATATTCATCGATTTAAAAAATAAGAAAGAATAGGCGGGAAAGTTAAGGAAATTGCCACAAAAACAAGGCCAATTATGAAAAACAAAACAAAATAAACTTTAAACCAACACAAAACAAAAAACAACCCAAAATCTCCCATCAAAACCATCCGGAGATACGAACAGGGATGTTGGTCGAAAGTGAGAGTGAAATGAAATCGAAGAACAAATGGAAATGGAACAAAATCTATATAAAGATATCATAAATATAAGTATGAAATATGATTAACATTATCCTGAGGTACACTTAATACTAGGCTCCGGCAAAGGGGAGTGGCTGACACCGAGTTCCGGGAAGAGAAGAACGATACACTCAAAGAAGAAAAAAATTGACTCCAGTATTATAATGAACAGGATGAGTGAAACTCTGTAAATCTGATCAGATCCGTTGTGCTGTGCTTGAGAGGAACCAGGAGTTTAAACACGGGACATAATGATATTGATAATCTACAGATGATTATGTAGAGAGAGAGAGAGAGATTGTATATAGTACAAACTTGTATAGGTTACTTATACAAGGTTTAACCATACATGCCCCTTTAAAGAATGCACTGTAATGACTTACAAACAAATTCATATAACTGGCCGTCTGAAACCTAACTCATTTGTAAGCTGGGGAGCTTCTGTACTTGCATTGTTTCATCTGTGTGCGTGTATGTATGTGTGTCGTCTTCTTCTAATGCAGTTCCATCTGTATGTGTGTGTGTGTGTGTGTGTGTGTGTGTGTGTGTGTGTATTTATATTTTATTTACATCTTATGTTATTTTTTAATGTTTAATTGTAATTATAAGCATTTATAACATTGAATATGTATTTATTGCTATACAAAGGGAGCAGTGATGGTCTAGTGGTATAGTGCGCTGGATTGCTGATCCTAAGGTTGGGGGTTCGAGTCCCACTCTCCACAAGGTTGTCACTGTCCCCCCAGTGCAGCGAACTGGGTTATCAAAGGCGGGCCATGTCTCTCACTGTCTATGGTGAGAGACATGTAAAAGAACCATTGCTGACTTTCGTAAAGAGTAGGCTGCAAAGCCGTCAGAGTGTTTCTGTCCCTTGCTAAACGGTTGTGTCAGGAAGGGCATCCGATGTAAAAAACTATGTCAAATAAAACTTGCGAATCATTTGCTGTGGCGACCCCTGAGAAAAGGGGAAAAAAGCTGATAGGAAATCTCTCATCATATGCACATATACATGTACGTCAGTGGGGTGGGTGGTGATCCTACTTTGCGGACTTCGATGGTCGCGTGGGGATCTCGATCCCAATTAACCGCGAAAAGTGAGGGATCCCTGTACTTGCTTCAGTTGAATTTGGTTGTTGCCACTAATATTTTAAAGTACAGGATTCTTAGCCAGTTCTATAGTGCTTAATCGGCTGTAGTTTCAGGCTTCCTTAAGGTGTGAATTGGGGGCGGAACCCAGCAAGTATATAGTGAAAGTATGTCCCACTACAAACATCACGTTTGTAGCAGATAGGAACATAGACATGTTGAACATATTGAAACAAGTCCTTGAATAGTGGTAATTCAATAATCTTCTTGGCTTTGTTGAAGTAGAACTATCAAGCCTAAGGGCAGTGGGCATGTCTTTTGGACCTGTGATGAGGTTAGGTGCCCCAGCCACCACTAGTCTCCACTGTCATGTGTGCATGCCAGAAGACAGTCGGTAAGAGTAGGACCTGTCTACCTATGCATCCAAAGACTGGATCTGGTTGAGTGTGAAGAAGAAACCACCAAATTGGTTCAACAGACAAGGGGAACCCAGCAAAGCATCTTGGGGTGCAACCAGGGTATACTGAGACACACAGGACACTGCTGGCCATCCACCCTGACCTATCTCCAGTCGTCTCGACTATGTCGAGCCACTGGACCCAGATAGACCGAGTCGAGAGAGTGCGACTGACTATCTATGCAGCTCTCCCTCGCTTAAATCCAAGTCAAGCGCAAGTCATGCCTTCACCTATACTGCACAAACGCAAGGCCTGTTGCGATGGGCAAGTCGCAAAGCAGCAGGTGTGGATACACTGGAAGTTGTAGTCACAAACCTACACACAGGTGGCCCAGGCCATAGGGTCGTTCTCTAAAGCACCAAAGCAGCAGTGGAGTTCAGCAGTCCCCTGGGTAACTGAGCAGCCCTCTTTAGGATTCACTCTGCTCACCTCCATGGAGGAAAAGGCTAGAAAAGGGTTCCCTAAGCATAGCCTGCTTCACTTCACCTCGGCCAGCAATCCATAAAAGTGGTCGAATAACAAGAAAGATGAAACAAATAAAAAAGTACTCAACCTTGGCACGTGGAACGTGCGAACTCTGCTGGATAACACCAAGGCAGACAGGCCAGAAAGGAGAACTTCATTAGTTGTCAAAGAACTAGCTCGCTACACCGAACACATAGCAGCCCTCAGCCGAAACACGCCTTGCGGACAAGGGCCAGCTCACAGAGCATGGTGGAGGGGATACCCTTTTCTGGAGTGGATGCAGTAGCACCGAATGGAAAGAGGCAGGCATTGGATTCGCCATCAGATCCGCCTCACCTGGAAACGAATGAAACTCTCAGAGGGTATCAATGATCAGCTGATGTCACTTCAGCTCCCACTTGGAAACAAGAAAAGTGTGATGCTGGTCAGTAAATGTTCCAATAATGACCAACCCAGAGGACAGCAAGGATAAATTCTATGATGAACTAGGCGTCTTCATTGCAGTGGTTGTTGTTCGTCCTTCGAGGTCGAAGATGACCATGATTTCATACCAGATCTGTGATCACTGCAGCAGTACCACACCCGGAGAAGGTTTTCGTTCTCGGGGACCTCAATGCCAGAGTGGGGACAGATCACCAAACCTGGGAAGGGACCATTGGAAAACACGGCATTGGCAAGTGCAACAGCAACGGTCTCCTGCTCCTCAAGTTATGTGCCACCCATTACCTCGTCCTCACCAACACACTGTTCCACCTCCCCGTCCATAACAAGACATCTTGGATGCGTCCACGCTCCAGACATTGGCATCTGACTGTCATCACCAGGAAGAGGGATGTAGAGGACGTGAGAGTGACAAGGGCCATGTGTGGTGCCAACTGCTAGACTGATCATCGACTCATAGTATCAAAGTGCAAATTTCGCATCCTGCCCATGAGAAGACCCCAAGGCCAGTAGAGTGCAAAGAGGCTGAATGTCTCCAAGCTGAAGAACAGCACAAGAATTTGCCGTGGACCTCGACAACAGCCTGCAAGACACACCCCAGAATGATCCAGACAGCACAGAGAGACTGGGCGTAGCATTCGGAGATGTGGTGTACCCCACAGCCTTTGAACACCTCAGACCAGCAACCTGCAAGCACCAGGACCAGTTCAATGATAAAGACGAGGAGATACAGGCACTCCTGTCAGAGAAATACCAGCTGTTCTGAGCACAACAGAACAACAGAAATACAGGGCTATGCGGATAGTCACGACACCAAAGCATGTGTATGATGCCTTGAAGACTATGCACGTACCTCATTCCACTGCCCCCCCCCCCTCCCCCCTCCTTACTGCAGATGGGATGCAGCTGCTGACCGAGAAGCTGATTCTAGAGAGGTGGGCTGAACACTTCCTGCCACAATCAATGACGAGGCCATCGTCCGCTTACCTCAAGTAGAGAACAGGAACCTTGACAATCTCCCCACAGAAGTCGTCAGAAAAGTCGTCATGCAACTTTCCTGTGGCAAAGCACCAAATTCAGACAAAATCCCTGCAGAGGTATACAAAGCAGGAGGACAGCCTTGGTGCAGAAACTGACACATGAACTGGAAGAGCTGTGTCAGTAAGCACCAAGCACCATAAACACCAAGATGCCACAGTGGTCCACATCAACAAAAGGACAGGCAACCATCAAGCCTGTGACAATCATCAAGGGATCTCTATTCTGTCCATAGCTGGAAAGATCCTGGCCTGTGTCCTGCTCAACCGTCTCTGGGTAACTGGGTTATCAAAGGCGGGCCATGTCTCTCACTGTCTATTGTGTGAGGCATGTAAAAGAATCATTGCTGACTTTCGTAAAGAGTAAGGTGCAAAGCTGTCAGCATGTTTCTGTCCCTTGCTAAAGGGTTGTGACAGGAAGGGCATCCGACGTAAAAACCTATGCCAAATCAAATGTGCGAATCAGATGATTCGCTGTGGCGACTCTCGAGAACGGGAATAATCCGAAAGGAAGGAAGAAAAAATGATTTCAGGACCAATTTAATCCAGAGTCATCAGTGTGGTCCAATTGTTTCACTTTCAACCAATTGAAGTACTTCGATCAATTTTGTTTAAAAAAAAAAAAAATCACATGTTCAGGTGACATTACTTTGGAATATTTGTGTACGTATCTGAATTCAGAGTGTTTGGATGATTTTACTTTGGATCCAGATGATACCAGGTTTGATCTGGGGAACTAAAGATGAAGACTTCGGTTTGGACCAATCCTGGCACCTGTGGGATTCCAGATTGGACCAATCTGGATGCCCTGGGGGATTCCAGATTGGACCAATCCGGGCGCCTGGTGTATTTTGGCTTGGACCAATCAAAGTGCCCTGGGGGATCTCGGTTTGGACCATTCATAGCACCTGTGGAATTTTCAGTTTGGATCAATCATGGCATCTGGGGGATTTCAGTTTGGACCAATCCGAGTGCCTGAGGGAATTTCAGATGTTATATGGAATAGTTTCAATTGTAATTATTTTGCTCCCAGTGTGGAGAGGATTTTGGCTGAACCAGATTTCCGTTACTTATCGCTACATCAGCATGGACGTGGTGAAGGAGGACATGAAGGCAGTCGGTGTAAGAGAAGAAGATGCAGAGGATAGGGTGAGATGGAGGCAGATGATTCGCTGTGGCGACCGGAAAAGAAGAAGAATAAGCATCACAGCTCCAACACTCACCTAAAGAACTGTGGTATTAAAACACATCCACGAAGTGTACATTTAACTTTTAATCAGGCTTTAATCTTCAAAACTTATAATCAGGTTTCCTGTGAGAGTTTTTATTTTTATAAGTTCAAATGCATGAACGTGAATTTTCTGATATTATAAACACTTTAATTTGAAGTGATTAGTTAATAAAGTTCATGATTAGGCTCCTGCAGTACCAAGACACCAAAATTTCTGACAACATTGCAACTTGATCTTCTCCAGTACTTTAGGTATCAGAGACTGAATTTTCACAGACACGGTGGGGGTGGTGTAAAGATCACAAGTGTTTTATCACAAGGAAAAAGAAGAACTACAAACACGGATGATAACTATGAAGATAGTCATGTGCAGCGGCAGCAACTTAACAGTTCATTGAGCCTCAGAGTAAGTTTCCATCACGAATCAACAGCACAACAGTTTAAACCCACCACACCTTTCCATCAGCCAGATGTCGCCCATCATCCCAGATACACTGTAGTCCATAAGTGTGTCCCTGTCTATCACTATCATTTACTCGTTCCACTTAACCCTTCTACAGTCGTGGGGAGGCAGGAGCCTTTCACAGCCAACCCTGAACAGCTCACCAATCAATCCATGGCAAAGCCAACACATATGCAACCATTCATACTCACACCAAATGGCAATTTGGAACAGCCGGTGTATGAGAAAACCTGAGTATCTGGAGGAAATCCACACGGGTTCAGGTAGAACAAACTCCACACAGAAACGCCCCCACCAAGCCTGGGCTACTAACGTTAATAACTAAGAAGTGACATCATGTATGTCCGAGTGTGAAGAAATATGTGACGTCACACGGTCATGCGATAAACACGATTCGCAAGAGCCGACACACTGCTCGTACAAAATTGCACCTGAAGTCAAAACAATCTTGTCCAAAACCGGTTCATCACTCCAGTCCCAAAAGGCCATGGTTTTAATATTGGTTGTCATAGTAACCTAGTTAATTTGACTGACAAACAGATTGCTGGAATTAACACCTTAAAAGTCCAGTATCGGGTGTGTATCAGAAGACACCTGTAGTGTATACTGAATACTGTACTACCTGCTCAGGTGTGTGTGTGTGTGTGTGTGTGTGTGTGGAGCTGAACCAATTTAAAACTTGGACTGGGACTCAATTCTCAGGATTGGGATCTGAAGCTACTGTACTGTACTCACTAAAGAGTCGTCCACACCTGCACTTTATTCACCAACCTGTCGGGACAAAATGGAGGGATGAATGGAGGGATGAATGGATAGAACAAGTGAGAAAAGGAAAAGGCTTATTTCAAATTAAAATGAAATATTAAAGCACACACTGGATGAATGATGGGCAAAATGGCTGAATACGGGTAGGGTGTGTGAGAAATATCAGTAAAATATAATTGAAAATGTCATTTTGAAAAGACACTGAACAGTGTTACTGGTGTATGTTGTGTGTTTGAAAGAAATAGGATCACAGATCAGTCCAGGGACGAAACTGGATACCCAGAATCATAAACTACAAACCATAGAGCCCACGAATTTTAAACAGGTCCCAGATGGAGTAACAGAACAAACCTTGATATTTGGTGTCGATTTCCCGCAGAAGTGAAACATTTCTCTGAATGTCCAGAGGAAGCGACTCGACACACTCCAGATAATCCTCCACATAGCTCACGAGCTGCGATTTTTCCGCGTTTGGATAATGTCCTAACATCGTAAAAGCGACGCATTAAGCACTCAGGATGTGTGTTGGAGAAAATAAATTGGATTAAATCAATGAAATCGCTGAAGCTGTGTGTTTCTCGCTTCCTCTTCTCTCTCCTTTCCGGGCAACATTCACTTCTCTGACTACGAGAACTCCCCTCAAACAAAACTGCACCTAGCGCGCAGGCGCAAAACCCGCCCATCTCGAAGAATTGCCGCGTTTGGCGGTGGTGGGGGGGAGGGGGTGTGTGTATGGGTGGAGCTAGAGCTCGTGTCTTTCAGATTCCGCGTCTGCAGGACCCGTTGGAGGTGTCTGTCCTCACGCCTGAGTAAATATTCAAAGTTTCCCAATAAGATTCCAGATATTAATTATTTTTCATGTTCTTGAAAATGAACTAATTTAGATTAGCAGAAAAGGTTGAACATTTACTTTTCAAGGATGTTATTGTTTTGATTGTTGAATTGTTCTTCATATTTTGTACGAGTTTTGTATGTATGAAAACTGAAACCTCTTAACTGTTAAAAAAAAAAGAAAGAAAAAAATAATTCTGAAAAGAAAGTCGGTGTCTATTCCTGTTGGTTTATAAATACAGAAAACATAAAGACAGTAAAATCATGTAATGGAACAAGTAAATGATTATACAGTATTCCACAAATCTCACACAATTAAAAAGTATAAAAGGGATTTTATAATTGACCTGCAAAAATATACTTTTAATACCTTTTTAAATGATCATCATTTTTGTTGCATTTTATATAAAATAAATCACATTTAATCACAATGTAACAAAACGTGTTTGCAAAACAGTTAATTACTAATAAAGAATGTTTAGCACATCTGAATCACAGCAAGAAGGTACTGAGTTTGATTCGATTTGATTTGATTTGATTTGATTCTTTGATTCCCAGCTCGGGTGTGGGATTTTCATGTTTGTGTGGATTTCATCTGGGTACTCTGGTTCCCTCCTTCTGGCTAAAAGCATGCACAGGCTAGTCCCCCTAGGTGTGAATGGTTGTGTGAATTGGCCCCGTGATGGCCTGGTAAGCTGTCCAGGGTGTACCCTGCCCAAAGTCGGCTGAGATGGGCGCCATATGTGACCCTAATTAACTAATTAATTCAAAAATTTAGTTTTTGAAAAATGTACTTTAAGTTATCTCGCAGCTGGATATTTAAGGGGGAAAAAGCGCACCCTGAGAATGAGCCCCGTTCTGTTTCGTGTACCTGCATTTCTCTTGACATGACCAACATGGCACGTGATACACTGCTCGGCCGGGTTTGCAGCGTCTTAGCAGGAAGTAGTACCATCACATGCTCATGGCTGCGGTTTAAGCAGAACATTTCTGTTCAGAGTCCGGGGACTTTCCCCTAAGCATGTGTAGAGAAACTGAGTTCTCAGGTTGTAGCTTAGAAAGCAAGTCTTCAGGCATGCGCAGTAGACAACACTGCTGGGTGTCTTTATAAAAGGCGAGAAATGACTAGTTTTTTCCATCATGGTAAGTTTACAATTGAAGGGTAAAAATATATGTCTTATGTTAAATACTTTCTGACGGTGTTAAAAGTCTTAATACTAGTTTTGTATATCTCCAAGTAATCAGGATTTTTGCATACGTTGTATGCAAATTAGTGAACTGCATCGCCAAAGTAGGCTGATTCGTCACTCTGATTGGCTACTGAGCTGTTTTACAGTTTTCAGCTCTTTTTACGAATCTAGTTTATAATGCTTTAAAATGTTTATTACATAGATATCAATGTATCTTTAAGTTATTACAAACAGCTGTATATATTTACTACGCACTTGTAAGATCGTTTTTAAAGCGAATAGTTAAAAACGCAAGCGAGGCAGTGGTCGCCCAGTGGTAAGGTTCTTGTTTACCCGATCCTAAGGTTGGGGGTTCAAGCCCCACTGTCACCGGGTTGTCACTGCTGTCCCCACATTGCAGCTAACTGGGTTATCAAAGGCTGGCGATGTATCTCACTGTCTACGGTGAGAAGTTCACGTAAAAGGACCATTGCTGACTTACGTAAAGAGGAGCTGGCACAGCCGTCAAGAGTGTTTTTGCCCTGTGATGGCAATGGATCTGCCTGGCGAGCTGTGCAAAGGTGTACTCTGCCCTCGGCCCGAGTTGGCTGAGATGGGCACCAGCCTCTCCGCAACGCTAATTAGGTTTGAGCAGTTCAGAAAATGAGTGAGTTGAAAAAGCACAGAAGTTTTTGCCACTTTAATACGTATTGAATTTATTAATATACCTAACATTATTCACGTTTTTGATAATTGTTCGACTTAAAGCAAAATAACATAGAAAATACAACATTAATTGAAATTAACTTCATTAAAATAAACAATATAATAAGTAATTTAAAAGTGAATTTATAATTATTCATTCATTAATTTTCTGAACAGCTAAATCCTAATTAGGATCACAGGGAGGCTGGCGCCCATCTCAGCCGAGTTTGAGCAAAGGTCGAGTACACCCTGAATACCTCTCCAGACAATGGCAGACCCAACACATACACCCTCAGTGACTCTCACAAATAGGGGCAACAGGGACCTGCCAATTAACCTATTGGTTTTGGACTGTCGGGGGACACTACAAGCAGGAGGGAGAACATGCAAACCCTACAAAGAAAAGAGGTAAAGTCTGTTGGGCTTTTACACCCGAACCATAGTGGCTCATCAGGCCAGTGCTTATCCCCGGTTTCTGTAGCGTGAAGCGACCAGGAGTTCAGCTCCTCCTGGATGGGACACTATTCCATTGCAGGTTACTTTCCCAGTGGTACCCATTTATACTGCTGGGTGAACAGAGGCACACTTGTGGTTAAGGCCTTGCCCAGGGGTCTTAGCACAGTGAGGGTCTCAGTGGGATTTGAACTCACAGCCTCTCAATCAGGAGCGCAGCACCCTAACCACTACACCACCAGTCCCACACAAAGAAAAGACCAAGCAGAAATCAAACCCAGTCCTTCTTGCTATTATTATTATTATTATTTATCATTGATGATGCTGATAATAATTGGTAAATCAAATTTAATAATAAACAAATTCTACAACAACATCAAAATCACCAACATCAATAATCACAACAACAACAACAACAACAACAAAAACAACAACAACAACAACAACAATAATAATAATAATAATAATAATAATAATAATAATAATAGCATCTATGTCCTCTTAGTCTCTCTTCCTCATGAGGCAGTATTTACTCACAATATCAGAATATTTCACTCCAGTTTAAAAAAAAAAAACATGAAATTTGATCCTGGGTTACGCAAGATTGTCCAGGCTGGAAAAATAAAGCAAAAGGAGGAGAAGCAGGAACACAGCAGCACAGAGCAGGACCAACTAACCGAAGATAAAGGTAAAGATCTGTGTATATTAAATAATCCAGCATATATTAGACTAACAAAATCATAAACCATGCTCTGGATGGTGGTGAACTGTGGATGTGTTTGTGCACAGAGAAGTAAATGTTATACTGCTGAAGTCTGATATCTAAACTGAAATTGCGTCTACGTACTACCTAAACTATCTGAAACGAATTCGAGCATTTGTTTCAGGATTTATGATCATGTAAACAAATAGTGGAATGTGTTGTGGTTATATTGACATATTCTGTGCTATAATACTGTACTAACACCAATAACAACCATAACAGCAACACGAACAATAATCATAGTAAATACATAATGCTTAGACCAGATACTGTATTTAGAAATGTATTGTATGTACCATAAAAAATTTTTTTTGAGAAAATTAGCCTACTGTATTTTTATTTTTATTTTGTAATGTAAAGATATGATGAAATATTGTATTTATTTATATTTGGCCCTGGTGTAGGGTGGAAACATGGTCATTAAATAAAAAATTAAATAATTAAATAACTAACGATAGATAGCTATAAAGTTTATTTTGGAACTGACAGTTCTTCTCCAATCTTTCCATGAATGATTTGATCTGAAATGTAAAGTAAACAATTCAGTACTATTTGAATAAAAGATAAATTTTAAGTACCGCATAAAGCAGAAATCATTATCACTGCTGAAAACAAACATTTCCACATGCATGAACAAACAGTCCGCTGTTATGATACTCTTAAACTAAACCCTACAGGAGATAAGTGGCAGGTATAAGAGAGGGGGTTTCGAGTCAAAATACATTTATTTATAAAGCATTTTTTTTTTAAATACTGATGTTGAGTTCAAGTGTTGTACAATAAGGCATCACACCAACACAATACAAACAATAATTCAAAAACATTCATTCATTCATTGTCTTCTGCTTCTTCCGGGGTTGGGTCGCAGGGGCAGCAACCTAAGCAAAGAGGCCCAGACATCCCTCTCCCCAGCCACTTCCTCCAGCTCTTCCGGGGGGACATGAAGGCGTTCCCAGACAAGCCGAGAGACATAGTCCCTCCAGCGTGTTCTAGGTCGACCCCGGGGTCTCTTCCCGGTTGGACATGCCCGAAACATCACACCAGGGAGGCGTTCGGAAGGCATTATAACCAGATGCCCGAGCAACCTCAACTGGCCCGTTTCAATGCAGAGGAGTAGCGGACTTACTCCGAGCTCTCCCCGGATGGTAGAGCTGCTCACCTTATCTCTAAGGGTGAGCCCCGCCACCCGGCGAAGGAAGCTCATTTCAGCCGCTTGTATCCGTGATCTTGTTTTTTCGGACACTACCCAAAGCTCTTGACCATAGGTGAAGGTTGGAACGTAGATCGACTTATAAATTTAGAGCTTTGCCTTGCGGGTCAGCTCCGTCTTCACTACAATGGACCGGTACAGGCTCCGTTTAACAGCAGAGGCTTCAGCGATCCATCTGTCAAGCTCCCGCGTCATCCTTCCCTGACTCGTGAACAAGACCCCAAGATACTTAAACTCCTCCACTTGGGGCAGGATCTCATTCCCGACATGGCGGGTGGAATTACTGTCCTTCAGATTAGAAAGCCAGATCTTTTCCGCCAAGCCTCAACCTCCACAAACATTTATGTTATTTGCCAGACTTGGGTCAGTGGTTATGGCTCTATGCTATTAATCCAGAGTGACTTACATTTGTCATTTTTATACAACTGAGCAACTGAGGGTTAAGGACATTGCTCATGGCAGGTTAGTGGTACTGGGGCTTGAACCCTCAGCCTTTGGATCTATAAACCAAAGCCCTAACCACTAATCCAGACCTGCCCAAAGAGAGCAAAAACACACATGCTCAGAAAACGTGACATGGCGAGAAACCGTCAATGTAACTTTAGTGTTTTAGTCTGTGTGGAATTTAATAAAAACTACACTGAGTGAAAAAACTTTCGTTGATTCATTCATTGAAACCCTTACTCTCAGTAGGGTCGCAAATTGACTGGAGCTTATCTCAACCAACTCCAGGAGAAGGTATCGCACACCCTCAATAGTTAATTAGTTCATTAGAAGGCCAAGACACATTTGCATCCATTCACACTCACACCTCAGTGCAATTTTATAACAGACAATTAGTCTTATGTGCATGTAACTGTGGAAGGAAACCAGAGTACCCAGAGGAAACCCACCCAAGCACAGAAACTTCACACAGAAAAGTTCACGCCAAGCCTGGAGCATGAATCTAAGACCTCCTTGCTGTGAGGCAGATGTGCAAACCACTGCACCACCATAACCTCCATCGTGAATCATGAAGGAATTTATCTGTCATTGTTACACAGCTTCAACGAATACTTGATTCTGATTGGTCAGTTAGGACGCTATGGTCTTGAATTTTTTTTTTCTAAAAGCATTACTATAGACACAACTAACCTTCGCAATGGACAGGGTGATGCGGGATGTTATTGTGAAATGGAGGGATATTAAATCACCCTGAAGGGGTTAATTTTACAAGAATGATCACCTCACAGTACATTATTCCACTTATTACAACTAAGAATTTGCCACAAAATAACAAAAAACATAAGATTTCTTGTATTTGGGCAAATAATAAAAACAATTCTAAAAGACAATAAATGACAATGACACAAAAGAAAGCATTTTTTTTACATTGCAATACACCCAGGGTATGATTCCAAACAAACAAACAAACAAATAAATTAATAAATAAATGGGGGCACAGTGGTCAGCACATCCACCTCAGAGCAAGGTCTCAGGTTCGATTCCCAAGCTGTGGTGCATCTGTGTGGAGTTTGCATGGTTTCCCTGTACATGTACTTGCATTGGTTTCCTCTGGGCATTTCGGTTTCCTCCCACAGTGATAAAACTTGGCTGATTGGTTGTTCTAAATTTCCCCTAGGTGTGAGTGTGAGTGGTTTTGTGTGTTTTCCCAGTGATCGGCCTGGCCTATTCAGGGTGCACCCAGCCTTTGCCCAAAGTCTGCCAAGATGTGTGCTAGCCTCCCCATGACCCTAATAAGGATTGGCTGCTTAGAACATGAATGAATAAATAAATATTCTATGGACAAGGATTTTGTTGAAATATGTGTGGCTTATTTATTATTTTAAAAACCAAGACAACATACCAGATGTGGAGTCTCCTCCGCTCCTTGCTGTGTTCCTCAGTAAGTCAGGAAGCTATGCGTCACAGGAAAATATGCTAAAGAACAATGGCATAGCAAAGAAGTGTTGCTCTTACCACCAGGAACTGCTTCTTTTCCCACCACAGTATGTTTTATTCCTCTAATACAAAAACATTTATTTAATGCTGTAGTGGTCGGAGAGTGATGTTCGGGTGGTAAAACGTGCTGGATCGCTGATCCTAGGGTTGGGGGTTCAAGTCCCACTCTCCACAAGGTTGTGCAGCTTACTGGGTTATCAAAGGCCGGCCATGTCCTTCACTAGCTATGGTGAGAGACATGTAAAAGAACCATTGCTGACTTTCATAAAGAGTAGCTGCGTAGCCGTCAGCGTGTTTCTGCCCCTTGCTAAAGGTTGTGTCAGGGTATGGCATCCGACGTAAAAAACCTATGCCAAATCGAATATGCGAATGATTAATGTGACTTCCATGAAGATGGAGGCAGATGATTGGCTGTGGCGACCCGTGAAAGGGAACAGCCGAAAGGAAAAAAGAATGCTGTTGTGGTCAGTGGTTGGGGTTCTGGATTACTGATTAATAGGTTGGTGGGTGAAGTTCCAGCACAACCAAACTGCCACTGTTGGGTCCCTGAGCAAGACCCTTAACCCTCAACTGCTCAGATGTGTGGAAACTGATAAAACTAAGTCACTCTGAATAAGGGCTTAGTGGTTAGGGTGCTGGGATTATGATCAAGAGGTCATGGGTTCGAATTCCAGTTTGACCCCCCCCCCCCACTATGCTGAGTCCCCTGGGCAAGGTCTTAACCACAAGTGTGTTTCTGTTCGCCTAGCAGTATAACGATACCAGTAAAAATACTGGGAGGGTAACCTGCAATGGACTAGAGGCCCATCCAGGAGGTGGTGACCTCCTGGTCGCTTCACGTCACAGAAACTGGGGATAGGCGTCGGCTCTAAGGTGTAAAAAGCTTAACAGATCTAATTGGATAAGGGCATCTGCCAAATGCAATAAATGTAATCGATGTGTTCACTGACTTTCGTGCTCTGCTCAGTAGCTTTGCTTTTAAATGTTGTGGTCGGACATTGACACTGGAGACTCCTTTTAAAAACAGTAATTAAATTTTTACTCTGCACTCAACCCTGTTACCGGAGATATGATAATGTATTAATATTTGTAGTTATTTATGTATATATTGAAAACCACAGAAACAATATGAGTCCATTTTAAATAAAATGTTTATTATATTTCCAGGGTTTTAGATCAGATTTCGGTAGGAAGCACTGATTTTCTTCACCAGATTGTGTAAGGCACCAATTCAGACCATGTGTCGTTCTGTAGTTTCCTCCCACAAAAACTGCTACGAGTACATGAAGTGGTTGCATCACTCTGACCAGGACAAAGTACTGAAAATCAACTAAAACAAACTTTCCCAAATGTATTTTAAAAGGCACTTCTAATTCTCTGCTTTCTTCCCCCTCGTTCTTTAGGAGTAATCAGAATTGAAAATGATGCCCTGCACAGTCCTGTTGGTGTTCTTGTACAGCTTTGTCTTTCACACACCGACAATGAGTGAGAATCCCACACTGAAGCCTTCTGACCACAATATGTTCAACCACTCTCTGTACGCTACATGCAGGATGCGACCCAACAACAAGCTTGAGTCAAAAATGCCCAAAGTTTACGGCTACCTCCTGTTTAAACAAACATGGCCAGAGAATGGGGTAAAGGTGTTGTTCCGGCTACGCGGCCTGCCTACATCTGACACTCAGGCCAGGGCAATACACATTCATCAGTATGGAGACCTCTCAGAGGGCTGCACCTCCACCGGCGGCCACTACAACCCGCACAAAGTCAACCATCCAGATCATCCGGGGGATTTTGGAAACTTTATTGCGGACAATGGTAAGATTCGTGAGTCTGTAGATTCCAACGTCACACTCTACGGCACGAACTCGATACTCGGCCGAGCCGTGGTGATGCATGAGAAGGAGGATGACATGGGTAAAGGAGGAGATGATGGAAGTCTGCAGCACGGCAACGCAGGACAACGACTGGCCTGCTGTGTGATTGGAATAAGCAACTCCAAATTCTGGAAAAAACGGCATCAATGAATTAATGTGTGGTTACTTCTGCTCATACTCAAGTGATATCATATCAGCCTGTTTGTAAAACTTGATAAAGTATGAAATAATCATGTTAATGTTGTCTTATGACTGTGCCTTACTGGAGCATGCTGTGTGATTATTGTAGGATAGTATACGTAGCTCATTATTATTGAATTATTGAAGCACAAAGAATATACACTGCTCACCCTATAGGGTTAAGACCAGGACTCTGGAGGGCCAATGCTAATGTGAAAATGGTTCCTCATGCTCCCTGAACCACTCTTTCATTATTTGAGTCCCTATTTTATATCCGAGCCATCAGGGAAGAAAAAGTGCGTTGATGTGATAACCTGCTCATTCAAAACATTCCGATCATCAGCTGCTTCGTTTTATTGCCACATTAATGTTGCTGAGTCTCGACGTGACCAACCAGAGCAAGGGTAAATGCTTTCCATCAAAATATCACGTGAGGGTTTTTTATTTACGAAATACAAGAGCACAAAAGAATAAAGGGTGGGTGAGTAGTTTTTGTTAATCTGTCTTCTTTATTACGAATTATTATATACATTTGCAATTTGTGTTTGTCTTCTGAACATGCACTTCTTTTGTTTGTGATGTTAAAGATCTAAACTAGATACTGTGAGCATTGAGTAATGTTGTATGCAAATGTTAACTTTAAAAGGTTCTTCATAGTTCTGATGAAAAGGACAAGTGGTAAATAGATTAAAGGATAAAAGAAACCAAAGGGATGCTGATAGTGCGGAGGACCTGAAGCATGCAGCATGGATAACAGAGTAAATTGTCCCAATATGATACTGGTTTTAATTACTCACGTGCTCATGTGATGATATGTTCTATAGTATGTGGGCGTGACCAAATTGGCATAAAAACCTCCTTTTTTTTGAAGGATCGATGAGATGGCTGAGGTTTAAACTTTCAAGGTCACTCAAGATCAAATGTTGTCTCATTTGAAAGTCCATGTATGGTTTGTGTTAGTGTTCCATAGTAACAGCATGTTTGTTAGCACTCATTTTGAAATTAATAAATACGTTATCCCCAAAATATTGTGACCTTTGTCTGAACGTCATCTTTGGTTTTAATGTTCCAAAATCAAATCATTTCTTGGACTCAAGCAGGGGAGAGTCTCCACCAGGTTTGATGAAAAGCCGTGAAGAGGTGTGGTCAGGGTTTTGTTTACAAACAAACAGAAAAATAAAAACCATTTAAAAATTTGATTTCTTTAGTGATTACAACACCTTCACCAGAACGCCATGAATTCAGTTCAGTTCAATTCAGATGTATTTTTACAGGGCGCTTTACATTTGACACTGTCGTAAAGCAAATTTGTATAATGAAACAAATTTGATGAAGAATTTCAACTCACCGGTGTGTCCTTGGTTGAGGTCCCAGGCTCTAACGTTGCTGTGTGAAGTTTTCATATTCTCCGCATGTTCGTGTGGGTTTGCTCTGGATGCTCTGGTTTCTACCCACAGTCCAAAGACATAGACATTAGGTAAAGTCTGTTGGGTTTTTACATCAAAGCCTAGTGGCTCATCAGACCGGTGCTTATCCCCGGTTTCTGTAGCATGACGCAACCAGGAGTTCAACTCCTCCTGGATGGGACGCTAGTCCATCGCGGGTTACCTTCCCAGTATATTTTTACTGGTACCCATTTATACTGCTGTGCGAACAAAGGCACCCTTGTGGTTGAGACCTTGCCCAGGGGTCTTAGCACAGTGAAGGTCTCAGTGGGATTCGAACTCACAACCTCCCGATCATGAGCGCGGCACTAACCACTACACCACCAGCCCCACATAGACATTAGGCTAACTGGTTATTCCAAATTGCCCCCAGGTGTGATTGTGAGTGTGAACGGTTTTGTGTTGTTTCTGCAATAGCCTGGAGAGCGAAACCCATGTTCATTTGGTTGAAACCAGATAAAAATACAAACCATGGAGCAGAAGCTGCACTAGCAGTGAAAAGTTATCTTCACAAGTCCAGATTGGATATTTAGGTCCATATGGATCATCATCAGTAGGAGCAAGAGGCTTCTAAGAACACAACCAGTAGTAGCACTTCAGGATGGATCACAAGGTCTGGAGAGCAGAAGGATCAGGACTACTGGTATCACAGAAATAGCATGTGTACCTCAACACACACACACACACACATTAAAACAAACACACACGTGAAAAGGGGAGGAAATGCAGCACTATAGATTATAGTTCGCGTTCCAACATGGGAATATGTGCACCCTACAAAACCATATAAACTTATATTTTTTTCTAAAACCTTAGCATGTCCCATTAATGAAATTGAATGCTAACATTAAACTTTTGGGATGCACCACCTGTTTTCACCCAGTAAACTGACCTCAAATATACTGGCCATTTTTTGTAAGGTGAAAACACAAACATTCTTTACTAAAGTGAAAGGTTTTAAGTTAACTAAATATTGTTATCAGTATGCAACAGCTCATCGGCAATCCCAGAAGTGTCCTCATCATAGTTTTACAATAGAATTTTAAAATTTCTACAGATAAAGAATAAGCAAACAGAACCATTATCTAAATACTGTCTTTCTGTATAAACAAATTCAACTTTATACATTCATTTATTTTCTAAGTCACTCAATCCTAATTAGGATTGTGGGAGGCTGGCGCCTATCTCAGCTGACTCAGGGCAAGTGTGGGGTATACCCTGGACAGCTCACCAGGCCATTGCAGGGCCAACACCCACTCACACAACCATTCATACTCAAACCTAGGGGTGGTTTCAATTAAACTTAAGATAATAATCATAATAATAATAATAATAATAATAATAATAATAATAATAATAAGATATCACTGTGAGTTAATTTTTGATGTAAGCATTGCCTTTCCTCTTTAATCAACTTCAGTTCCTTTTGTTTTCAGTCTGCGATTCTGTATTTATATATTTTTCCTTTTGCAGCTCTGCTTGCATGTGACCTTATGCTTTGTTTTAAGAGTCTGGGTCACGCGATGAGAATGCAGCCATGTTGAACATGACGGGGAAATGGAGTTCCTGTGTTGGTGTATAATACTCCAGAATATCTAATCAGTTCCTGCGGTAAACATTACTCGCAATCTTAGCTTTATGAATCATTTACATTATTTACAAAATATATTTGATATAGTAATAAAATGCCCCTGTATTAAATAAACATATTTTTTTCAGAGTGGGTCTTATTAGAAAATCAGCTCTTAACTGTTCAAATAAATCCTGTCATTAAAATTAGACTTGGAAAAATACATACAAGTCATAAAATACAAATATTATTTTAGAATACAAGTGGACTTACATTGCATTTGTCTCTGCATATTAATCCACAGATCTTGAAAAAAAGCAAGCTTTTATATGAGATAAATCATTCAATTCTGAGCAATTATATAAAGTATAAAATGCTTATTATGGACTTACAAAATAATCCTGTTCTTGATATAATAAAATAATAAGACAGCACAGTGGTGTAATGTTTGACACGTCCTCACAGCAACTGCATTGCATTTATGTGGCGTTTGCGTGTTTTTGCCTGCATCAATTTCCTTCAGCATCCCAATAACCCTGCTCAGTTCATTTTCTGTAACCGCTTAATCCTAATTAGGGTTGCGGGGAGGCTGGCGCCCATCCCAGCCGACTCCGGCAAGGACAGAGTACACCTTGGACAGCTCGCCAGGCCATCGCAGGGCGTAAACACGCTGACGGCTTTGCATCTACTCTTATCGAAAGTCAGCAATGGTTCTTTTACATGAACCTCACACCATAGACGGTGAGAGACATGGCCGGCCTTTGATAACCCAGTTAGCTGTGCTGGGGGGCATTGATAACCTGTGGTGAGTGGGGCTTGAACCCCAAACCTTAGGATCAGTGATCCAGCACCTATACCACTAGGCCACCACTGCCGACCCCCAATGACCCTGGTAGGATTAATTGTTTTGGAAAATAAATTATTGAATTTCACAAAGGAAAAAAAAACAAGACAAGAAAAACGAGATCTTTTTTGGAATGCTTATTTTTGTTTGAAAGTTTTTTTCTTTTTTTTTTTTAGAATAATAAGAATGTTTAATATTTGCCTGAATTTTGATGGGGACACCTCAGCAGATTATAAATCAATAACTATTAATTTGAGATGAATATCTGAAAGTTTTATCAAGCTTGATTTTTTTAGGATTATGTTGTAGCTTTTGAAAAAAGTGTCAAAATCACGATGGTGAGATTATTATTAAACATTGACATGGAATTCCTCCTAATGAGCTTCTTTACATCTGAACCCAAACACCAAACCTGATCAACGCAAAACCAAATAAAAGGCCAGATGTGAAATATCAATATTTGTAAGTTACATGAAAATAAATATACATACATAATACATATAAACAAAAACAGTTGGGATCACATCTGGGCCATAAATGAGAGAATTTAAGCATAGGAATCGGTTGCAAGAAATAGTCTATTAATTCTGTAAATAATATAAATATTACAATACAAGTAAATTTACTTTATACTATTGGACAATTTATAATAAAAAAAATAATAATCCCTCCGGGTCGGGAATGAGGTTCTGCCGCAAGTGGAGGAGTTTAAGTATCTTGGGGTCTTGTTTACGAGTGAGGGAAGGATGGAGCGAGAGATCGACAGACGGATCGCTGCAGCCTCTGCTGTTAAGCGGTGCCTGTACCGGTCCGTCGTGGTGAAAAAGGAGCTGAGCCGCAAGGCGAAGCTCTCAATTTACTAGTCGATCTACGTTCCAACCCTCACCTATGGTCACGAGCTTTGGGTAATGACCGAAAGAACAAGATCACGGATACAAGCGGCTGAAATGAGCTTCCTTCGCCGGGTGGCGGGGTTCTCCCTTAGCGATAAGGTGAGAAGCTCCGCCATCCGGGCAGAGCTTGGAGTAGATCCGCTGCTCCTCCGCATTGAGAGGGGCCAGTTGAGGTGGCTCGGGCATCTGGTCAGAATGCCCCCCGGACGCCTCCCTGGTGTGGTGTTTCGGGCATGTCCAACCGGGAAGAGACCCCGGGGTCGACCTAGAACACGCTGGAGGGACTATGTCTCTCGGCTTGTCTGGGACCGCCTCGGTGTCCCCCCCGGGAGAGTTGGAGGAAGTGGCTGGGGAGAGGGACGTCTGGACCTTTTTGCTGAGGTTGCTGCCCCCACGACCCGACCCTGGACTAAGCGGAAGAAGATGATGATGATGATGATGATGATGATGATGATGATAATAATAATAATAATAATAATAATAATAATAATAATAATAATATAATAAACTTTCAGTATTCAGAGTACAAAAACAAATTTATTTGCAAAGTATTGAAATTCCACACAGTAAACAGTAAAACGTGTGGCTGGTAGCATTATGGTTAGGGAGCTGGGCTAATGAACAGGTCATGGGTTCGAATCCCTATTAGATATCCCCACCATGCTAAGATCCATGGGCTAGGTCTTAACCACAAGTGTGATAGAGTCCCATTCTGGAGGAGTTGTATTCCTAGTTGCTTCACGCTAAAGAAACCAGAGATAAACACAGACCTGATGAGCCATTCGGCTCTGGTGCAAACCAAACATTCATTCATTTTGTTAAGCGCTTAATCCTAATTAGCGTCGCTATATCAGCCAACTTTGGGCAAGGAGTCAACAATAGCTGGCCTTTGATAACCCAGTTAGATGCACTGGCGGGACAGCAATGACAACCATTGACAGTGGGGCTTGAACCCACAACCTTAGTATCGGCAATCCCCCAAACCAAAACAGTAAAATTTAAATAAAACGATCCCGAAGTTTCCAGCAACCCAAGCGCCTTCTATTTTTTTGACGCGGAGACCCGAAAATTGCCGATGATTGCCGACATAATTCCGAACACTGCACGCGGACTGGAGCGCCCCCTGTGTGTTGGCTCGACAACTTACACTCTGTACCACCAAGAATGGAGGAACTTGCTCGGAAGCTCTGCGCGGATGGCATCCAGAAAAAAGTGCTTTCTCCTGGAAAAGGGGAAATTTTAGACTATGTGGACGGAACGAAGGTAAACTATAGTACTGGGTATTATTTGGAGGAGTATTTCAAATCTTGAAATTTGTCGGTGTAATCATTGTTTCTGTGCTGGAAGCGCTGACTGTCCTGACTAGCGACTCACGGCCTTTGCTAATCACCGTGTTTACACTGAATCAGAGTGAAAATTCAACATAAATACTTTTCTCTTTTAATATTTTCTCATAGTCGTTCGACCATGTATTTAGTTCAGAGGTTTATTTAACACTAACATCAGGTTAGCAGTGTTGCTAAAGACTATTAGCAAAGTAGCATCTGCTGCTGTTGGTATTGAAATGCCTGCGGTTTGTTCTGACTTCTTCATGCCAGTGTTTTATTTTTATTTATAGTTATGTACAGTTTATAGTATTAGTAATGATTTTAAAATTGCTGTAGAATATACACTATTTAACTCAGAAAGAGATTTAAGGAATATCAGAGTAAATGTACAGGACTGTGAAGCTACATGGAGGTGCTTTTTATTATTATTATTATGATGATGATGATGATGATGATTCAGGTCTGATACCTGAATATGATACAGTGTATAAGATAATAAGTCAGAATTAGCAGGTTATTCTACACCTTTCATTAGTGGTCTGGGCATGAATCCAATACTGCATCAAGATAAAAAAAAAAAAAAAAAAAAAAAAATATATATATATATATATCAATCAACAAGAGTTTTTGTCATCTGTTTTTATTCATTTCTGCTGATGGAGCATTAAAAGTTATGGTTTTCTGGTGATTTTAAATCTAATTAGGACTTTTATTGTTTTTGAAAACAAGGAACTTATATGGCATTTGGAAGAAGTTCTTATCCAGAGCCTCTTACATTTTTATATAACTGAACAATTGATGGTTAAGGGCC
Organism: Plotosus lineatus; assembly: GCA_024760905.1. Lineage (NCBI taxonomy): Eukaryota > Metazoa > Chordata > Actinopteri > Siluriformes > Plotosidae > Plotosus > Plotosus lineatus. The sequence continues at coordinate 19,430,263 of CM045736.1, read as the reverse complement.
TCGATCAAGGGCCAACAGTGATGATGGCTGACCTTCGGATCAGAAACCCATTGCCTTAACCACGAAGCCACCACTAGTAGATTTATAATTGCACCAGCTGTGTTGGCCCGTAGCTGCTGCTGCTTCTTTTCCTTTCAGCTTTTTCCCTTTTCCAGGGGTCGCCACAGTGAATCATCTGATTTGCATATTTGATTTGGAATAGGTTTTTACGTCAGATGCCTTTCCTGACACAATCCTTTAGCAAGGGACAGAAACACGCTGATGGCTTTTCAGCTACTCTTTACAAAAGTCAGCAATGGTTCTTTTACATGAACCTCTCAACATAGACAGTGAGAGACATGGCCCGCCTTTGATAACCCAGTTAGCTGCACTGGGTGGGACAGTGACAACCTTGCGGAGAGTGGGACTCGAACCCCCAACCTTAGGATCAGCGATCCAGTGCCCTGTACCACTAGGTCACCACAGCGTATTTTTTGCTAAATTCCATCCCTGGTTAAGGGCTTTAGTCAACGGCCCAACAGTAGCAGCATGGTGATCCTGGGGCTTGAACCACTGACCTTCAGATCAGTAAACACAGAACCTTAACCACAGAACCCCCACTGGCACTGGGTACATTCTGTTATAACCTTTTTTTTTTTTTTTTTTTTAATATCTTTTAAGAATTATTGACTGTAACACTCTCAGTGCAGTAATCATTTACTGCATTCACATGCACCTCTGCACAACCGTAGAAATAAATGTGCAACCACCGATTTCCACTATTTAACTACCAATAAGCAAAAGTATATCATTTTAAATCTCCATAAGTTGTGAAAACCTTTTGTACTCCCCTTGTTTGGGATCAAATGACATTTGATTTTTTTTCCTCAGATTTATAGACAAACTTTCACTTCTCTTCTTCTTCTATCCTTTCGGCTTTTTCCCTTTCTCGGGAGTCGCCACAGCGAATCATCTGATTCGCACATCTGATTTGGCAGAGGTTTTTACGTCGGATGCCCTTCCTGTCACAACTCTTTTAGCAAGGGACAGAAACACACTGACGGCTTTGCAGCTACTCTTTTTACGAAAGTCAGCAATGGTTCTTTTACATGCCTCTCACCATAGACAGTGACAAACATGGCCCGTGTTTGATAACCCAGTTAGCTGCACTGGGGGGGGGGCAGTGACAACCTTGTGGGGACTCAAACCCCCAACCTTAGGATCAGCGATCCTGCGCCCTATCCACTAGACCACCACTGCCCGGCACTAGGAACTGTAAATCACGGGAATGCTAAGTCAATTGAACTGGTCGAGCACGAAGCAAGAACCAGAGGTCAAAGAGAAAACTAAGGAGCAGAATCATGGGGAAACCAATCTTCTGACAGCGGAGGGGAGCGTGCCTCTCCCATTTATATTATATATATTATTATTATTAAAAAAAATAATAATAATCCCAACAACATGGCAGGAAATGTGTAGTACATTATCAGTTCATGTTTATTCATAGAAATGCTTCAAAAAGCATCAGCATGTCCTCCCCTCCATAGAAACATCGAACCTCACCAGCAGCCACTGGGGCTCACATCTGCAGCCGTTCTAGTGAATACTAAGCACTGAGTTGGTCACTTCCAGGGAAACACATTTGAGATTTTGCGCTCATTTGTTATTTATCCAATTAAATCTTTTAGAGCAGGGGTCTCCAACCTTTTTATCAAAGTCGACCAGTCAACGCTTGAAACTTTTACTGCGGACCAGGGTGTGTGTGCGCGTGTGTGTGTGTGTCATAGATTGTTTATATCAGGGGTGCCCAATACGTCGATCGCGATCTACCGGTCGATCGCAAAGGTAGTGTGGGTAGATCGCATGGCATTAAAACTTAGACGTCAGCCTATCATCCTCACTATACAGTTTGTCACTTGATTGACAGTCGGTCTGACCTATCTGACCTTTTCTGACGCATGCGTCACTGCGCATGTGCAAATATTGGCGCACGCTAGCAAGCTCGTGAGTTAGGCTCCACTGAAAGTCTTCTAAACTTAACAAGTACCGTTCCACCATGACTGATGATCATTTGGAAGTATGCTTGAGTCTGGCTATCAGCAGCTACTGTCCGGATTATGCATCCCTGGCTGAGTTCATTCAGTGCAAGTCATCAGAGTAAGGTAATGACAAAAAATGTACAGAGTTGTATTGAACAATATGGGTTCACGCAGTTATAAAAGGTACACTGACATATATGGTTCATATAAATAATTCTCAATATATTTATGAATAAATATATGTTTTGCAATTTTATAGTAGGTAGATCATTTTGACTTGGTCATTTTGCAAGTAGCTCGCATGCTGAAAAAGTGTGTGCACCCCTGGTTTATATTGTAAATATAATTTATTTATAATAATAATAATAAGCACTCCATGAATGTTACTTTTCAACAGCTGAAATAAAGTTGGTTGGGAAGTAGAGCTTGAATTTAAAAAAAAAAAAAAAAAAAAAAAAAAAAACAGATGATGGTGCACCAGCTGGGAGATGAAGGTTCAGAGTCAGTCTCACCCAAAATCCCCGCTATCGTTTGAAACATGTCCAACTCGCCTCTGTTCATGTGCCGTCCTCTTGTGGGTTACATTTTAGCACTCAAATGACCGACATGAACCCGAGAGAATCCGGTCATTTTTCAAAATAAAAGATTTTTCAAATAAAGATTGTTCAGACTCAGATAATAAGTAAAACGGAAATAATTAATTATTTCTTCTGTGGACCGGTACCAGTTGAGCCTCAGACCGGTACCGGTCGCCGGACTGGTGGTTGAGGACCCCTGCTTTATAGGACATTTATGGCCTGCCCTAGGAATCATGTCTCACTCTTGAGTGGCTTGGAAACATGAATCTTTTTTTTTTTTTTTAATTTAAATGTCCATGTGTCTTTTGTCAGCAAACAGAATCATGAGTCTACACTTTACGTGGCGATGCTTAAACATGGGCGTTCCATCTGCTATTGGTGTTGTTTTGATTTTGTTATACTGTATTAATCCCACAAGGGAAATTTCTGTTAATCATAGTGAGCCCACACACCTACTTGGGGCAGTGGACTGCCTCACACATTGGGGCACCCAGAGAGCAGTTGGGGGGTTAGTTATCTTATTCAGTGGTACTTCAGCTATGAAGGTGGTTCACCCCCCACTCCATCACCACCACATTTTTTTTGCTGCTGTTTTGGAAATCAAACCAAAATCCTTTTGGCACCAAACCTGCTTCTCTAGCCATTAGGCCACAGCTGCCCCCATGATCACGATCAATCATACTGTACCTTTTTAACTCCATCATGGTTCTGTCCGGTTATGCCTCAGTCACTGGACCATTTACTGAATCTGCATAATGTTGAAGTCATTCGATGCTTTTTGATTCAGTTCTTTGTTTTTAGTGAACTTGCAGATATGAGTTGCTTTATAAGCAGTTCCATGGAAACGTAAGATTTTATTAAATATTTTCAACAATGGTTTGGTCAAGATCAACAATCTGAATTATATTACACATTTTAAGTGTTTGGAAACTGACTCATAATAGTCGATTCATTGGTGAACCAATCAGAATATATGACTCACAGGAAAGTGATGTCTTTGTAGTTCATAAGATTCATCTCACAATGAAACGATTCATCTCGATGAAACGAGTGACTACTAACCCTGCAGTAAATGCACTGGGGTGGAAAAAAAGAGAGAGAAAAAACTGTGTCTCACAAGTATTGGTACTTCTGAATGTCATACACCCCCCATAACCCCCCCCCCCCAACATAATAGAATGGAATTGTCTGCTTTATGTTTTTCCAAGCTGATTCCAAATGGTGTATAAAGCACCTTAAATGTTGATGACTGTACAGGTTCAGTTTAAACAATTTGCAGTAATTGAATAAACGTGTGTGTGTGTGTGTGTGTGTGTGTTCGTTCATTACTGCAGGTGAAGTTTCATTACCGTAGCAGTCTGTGTGACGGGACGGTGCTGGATGACTCCAGGAGGATGGGGAAGAGTAAACCCATGGAGCTCATCATGGGGAAGAAGTTCAAGCTGCCCGTGTGGGAACTTGTGGTCACCACTATGAGGACAGGCGAGATCGCAGAGTTCACATGTGACGTCAGAGTACGTGGCGTGATGTTCAGTGTTTCGATCGGTTTAGTAGCCTTAAAGTAGATTTGTCTCTTGAGGAGAATTGTCAGATGGATAAAACAAAAATTATGCCACTAAGGTTTAAATCAGAAAATAAAGGTTGTGTAGAAAATAAGGGCTAGAGTTTTTTGTAACCAAAGTCATGTATACTCCGAAGACTTTGCTGTGCATGTCGCAGAACGTCGATGTTCGTTTTTCAGCTGTTGATTTGTATCCTCTCCAGCACACGGCGCAGTACCCGCTGGTGTCTCAGTCTCTGCGGAACATCAGCATAGGTAAAGACCCCCTGGAGGGACAGAGACACTGCTGCGGCATGGCCCAAGTCCACTCTCACGGACACAAAGACCTGGAAGAACTTCAGAACAACCCTCAACCCCTCGTTTTCACCATTGAGCTCCTGGAGGTGGGTGTGGGGCTGGGGTTTGAGGGTGGGGTTTAAAGCGAGGGTAGAGTAGAATAAGTCGGTGCTGTAATTGAAGGAAAAAGCCTGAACTGTCCCGGGACATTATCATATCATATACGGGGCAGTTGTGGTATAGGGCGCTGGATCGCTGATCCAAAGGTTGGGGGTTCGAGTCCCACTCTCCACAAGGTTGTCACTGTCCCCCCCCAGTGCAGCTAACTGGGTTATCAAAGGCGGGCCATGTCTCTCACTGTCTATGGTGTGAGGCATGTAAAAGAACCATTGCTGACTTTCGTAAAAGAGTAGCTGCAAAGTCGTCAGCGTGTTTCTGTCCCTTGCTAAAAGGGTTGTGACAGGAAGGGCATCCGACGTAAAAACCTCTGCCAAATCAAACATGCGAATCAGATGATTCGCTGTGGCGACTCCCGAGTAAAAGGGAAAAAGCCGAAAGGAAGACAGACTGACATACATGGTGTGTGTGTGTGTGTGTGTGTGTGTGTATTTCAGGTTTTGTCCCCTGGCTCGTTTGCTTTGGAGACGTGGGCAATGACGGACGAGGAGAAAATGGCCGCCGTGCCACAAATCCACAAGGAAGGAAACGAGCTCTTTAAAAATGGAGACATACAAGGAGCCGCTGAAAAATACTACAACGCCATCGCCTGTTTGAAGAACCTGCAGATGAAGGTAGAACCTGCGTGGTGCTAGATCAAATAACTTTCAAATTGTTGACGGCACCTTGGTGGTTATGTGTAGGGTGGTATGGCGGCAGCATGTTGACTCCCAAACAGTCCTTCACTGTGACCGTGACCTTTGGACCCCACTTTAAAGAGAGATGGTTGCCATCACAATGGTATTTAAACTTGACTTTAAACTCCTGTTAATGCTTAAGGTTTGGATGTGTGTGTGTGTGTGTGTGTGTGTGTGTGTAGGAGCAGCCTGGTGCTGAGCAGTGGATTCATTTCGACGTGTCGATCACGCCGCTACTGCTGAACTACTGTCAGTGTAAACTGATCCAGGGTCAGTACTATGAGGTGCTGGATCACTGCTCCTCTTTGCTGAAGAAATACGAAGGTGAGGGATGCACGCCCATCAGGATCGCATAAACAACCCCTCCCTCAGGCTTATGTCGGTTCAGATGACATGAGAATTGGTACAGGAAAGCACGAGATGCAGACGGGGATAGAAACACATACAGTACGTTGTAAATGCCAAGCATGAGCTCCATGTAGATATAGAGAATATTATCCATGGTCTGACCGAGAAAATGACGACTCTACACAGGTCACACCCACTCAGCACCAGACACGCCCATTTCGCACTGGGCACACACCAACTCAAAGCATGACATGTCGCTTCGCCGCACACAGCCACTTTACCCAGGGTGCCCCCTGTTTACAAGTGACACACAGACATTACTTTCTCCTTGTTTACACTTTACGTATACATCCATCTTTCTCCTTGTTTACACTTTTCCTCTCGCTCTCTGCCGCAGATAACGTGAAGGCATACTTCAAGCGGGGTAAAGCTCACGCAGCTGTGTGGAACGAAGCAGAAGCCCGGGCGGACTTTCAGAAGGTGCTGGAACTGGACCCTTCTCTGGGACCGGCAGTGGCCAGGGAGATCCGAGTGATGGAGGACCGACTCCGACAGAAGGAGAAAGAGGAGAAAGGACGCTACAAAAACCTTTTCACCCCCGGCGGTACTTCAGCTGCATCTACTACGGTCAGTCCTGGTGGCGCTTTTACGGAGTCCTTTGGCGTTTTGTCAGGAATTAAACCGTGGGTGGTGTTCTGTCTGAGTAAAATAACAACTGTGTTTTGTTTCAGAGTTGAATACGGTACCGACGTTTCCCCTCAGACGCTCCTGAAACGATGCTCCATTCCAGAGAGGCTGTAACACCCGAGCACTTAAACTCTGCACCATTGCATCATATTTCAACAGCATCCTTGTTTTATCTCCCCCCCCATACACACCTCGTCTTTCTCACTGCCTCTCACTCACTCGCACGTACATCATTCACAACTTCACACTGTAATAACGGTGTGATCAGGGCTGTGTCCTGAACGCTGAAGTTCCTCCAGGGCAGTATGATGAAGGACACAGACGTGACCTCTCGGGTTTAGGACACGCCCTAAACATGATGAGGTGCTAATTTGGAGAAGCACAACTTTTATTTTTGTACACATTAAGATTCTGATGAAATTTAACGGAGCTGGAAATGACACCCCCCCCCCACGCGCGAGAGACAGACAACCTGAGGATGTCCTCGAGCGCCTTGTGATTGTTTCTGTAATAATCCTGTGTATTTTTCTCTTTGTATTATCATGTTTATGTGACGTGAGAATTTACTTGTTCGCCGTCAAACACAATGCTGCTTTTGTATTATAACAAACGCCAAATAAAGAAAATACCTGAAACAATATTCAGGAAAGTGAACGGATTATGTCTGCCTTACTCGCAAACAAGAAACATTAATTTTCTGAACCACTTGATCCTAATTATGGCCACGAGAAGACTGGCACCCATCTCAGCTGACTCTGGGTGAGGGCAGAGTACACCCTGGACAGTTGGCCAGGCCATCGCGGGGCAGACACACGCTGACGGTTATGCAGTTCCTCTTTACGAAAGTCAGCAATGGTTCTTTTACATGAACCTCCACCACAGACAATGAGAGACATGGTTGGCCTTTGATAACCCAGTTAGTGCACTGGGGGGGGGGCAATGACAACCTTGTGATAGTGGGGCTTGAACCCCCAACCTTGGGATCAGTAATCTAACACCACCACTGTCCAATAAGCAGCATTTTTATTCAAAATTATTGAAAATGAACAATGAAATCCGACTCGACTCAGATTCACAGTTTCATCCAAAAATCTTGGAACAGTACCGCTAGTCCTACGAGTTTCTTTTAGACACCAAAGATATTTGCGCTTGAGATCAAAAGATGACCGTCCAAATAAGTTTCGTGTGGAGGTGAACCAGATGTGTTCCAGCAATGCTGGGTGAACACATCACCTTAGTCTTTAAGTGAAGTTCAAGTAAATAACATTTGTTTGTATAAATTCTTTCTTACTGTAATCTCATTAAGATAACGACCCAGTGACGACATCAAACCGAAAGCTGCTCTTCGGGACGCCTTTTCTGGTGCGTTGCGCAGCTTCTTTGGTTGTTGTTTATAAATGGATTGAGTCAAAATAAATTTTAACACATTATGGTTCATGACTTCTTTTGAAAAATCGATTTCAGATGAGTTGGTGTGAACAAACTGTTCAAATTAAGCAAATATAGAAAAGTCATTTGATATTGTAAACAGATTATTTTCAGATAATTCATTTTAATATTTCAGATTAAAAGTAAACACTAAAAATATTATGAACTTTCAAAAATCCCTTCGTTTTTGAACCCGCTTAATTAGGGTCGTGGGAAGGCCGGCGCCCATCTCAGCCGACTCTGGCCAGCTCACCAGACCCTCATTCACATTCACACCAAGGGACGATTTGGAACAGCCAATTAACCTACTGTGCATGTTTTGGACTGTGGGAAGAAACCCACACAAACACGGGGAGAACATGCAAACTCTCCACAGAAACGCTGGAGCCCAGGAATCGAACCCAGGACCTTCTCGCTGTGAGGTGGACATGTGAACCACTATGCCATTGTGCCGCCTCGTGATGAGAACAACGACTTGAAAATCTTACAACTCACTTATGTTTAAAAATATAATTCTATAAATATCAAAAAGTGAGAACAAACAAAAATGCTTTAGATGTTTTCATTGCAAAACCTGATTTTTATTGGAGTTTTCCTTTTTTGCATTTAAATACAGAACTGCAAAAGATTTGAAATTACAAAAGTAATTATAAGCGTGTGAGAGAGAGAGAGAGAGAAGAGTATACAGAGAGGTGGAGGTGTGTGTTATGTGCGAGCGCTGCGCTCAGTTTCAGCTAGACACTCTCTCACTAGAGCTCGGGCGTGGATGATTCCTGAAACATATGGGGGTGGGGTGGGGGGGGGGGGCACAGAAGACACCAGTTCTCTCAGGTAAATGAAACAGGGTGGCAATATTTTTAGGAGCATTTCTTTTCCAGAGATATTGAATGAGTCTAATCATTGGATGGTACATTTAAAGGAGCGTTGCACATTAGCAACCCAATAATAATGAGTGTAAATGTAGGCTGGATTATGATTGGTCAGAAGGTGCTGATTATTTTATTGTAGGATTATTAAATACTGCAGCACTTTACTGCACCGCACGGATGGATTTCTAATACAGTACATCAAATAAAGGTCCATGTAAGCAGAGCACTATACTGAAGGAACCCTCGATGGCTGATTGGCTGCAAAGCACTTTGGTAGCCCATACAGTATGTTGGACTTGTAAGCTCTCACTTATTTATCCGATATAAGTAACCTTAGAGTATTTTTGGCTAAAGCAGTGACAGATTATTGATTTAGTAATGAACAGAGATGAAAGTGAGTTAAAGGAAGATAAAGGGGGTTGCTACCTCTCTTCAGTCTCTCCATGGCACTTTTACTGCCGGCGTACGTGGGTCTAATTTCTCTACTCATCTCCTCTATAACAGACAGCAGCTCGCTGTAGGTGGAGCCCTGAGACACTTTCACCGGCTAAGATTTGAAAACAGGATTAAACAAAAACATCAAACAGTTTAAAAAAAGTGTCCGGGAAATGTCGACTCTTTATAAAACTATGTTCATGTTTAGACAATAAATCTCACTGTTACTGAACCAAATACAACAGTGGTGCATTACAACACTTTAACAAATACATTACAAACATTTCATTCATTCTTTTGAATAAAAAAATCTATGTACTGTACATGAATTTATTAACACCAAAATGGGACAACAGCTGAAATTAATTATTTGCATGCAATTTAAATGTAATGTAAATGCAGGAGTATTTAAAGAGACAAATCTATTACAACTGTACATATATCATAACAGATTATTTCCTCATATCTTGCAGTCCTAACTGCTCCAGAAATGAGCTGCAAGCGTCAGAACTGAACCAAAACCCAACATGTTTGCATACACAAACACACACATTATTAACTGTTGCTAGATGGAACACATCTGTGAGTCCTATCTGTATGTACTTAAACTGGAACACCAGAAAACATTAGTTTAACGTGCCACCCGCTCCAGTATAATCCGGATTATGTAGGAAATCTGAGATATTGATTTTATAAAGAGAACGCAACCTGATATAAAACATGATTATTGCATAAAAATGGACCGAGTTCCATCACTTTGTTTGTCACTAGTCAAAAAGTAGGAAAGTCTACTTTTAAGAAAATAATAATTACAGGTACACGACCGGGTTCTAAATGTCCACACCTGAACCTCCCAAACACCCAAGCACTAAATGAATCCATCTCCCTTGCGACAGAGGAGTTCTATTTACGCCGTGTCATGTCTGTTGCGAGGCTCCTGATTGGTTTAGTCTTACTCACTTACCGCGGTTAATGGGGACCGAGACCCTCCACGACCGCTGATTTCCGCGAAGTAGGATCGACCCCCCCCCTCACTGACGTATACGTACATGTATATGTGTATATAATATCTATAAATACACGTTCAATGCTATAAAAATGCTTATAATAATTAAACATTCAGAAATAATGCACAAGATATAAATACACACACATACAGACGCGCGTGCATACACTCAGATGAGCACCTCACATAAAAATGTAAGTAGTTTTGTTGGGGGGGGGGGTTGCATAATTGGCCTTGTTTTGCAGCATTTTCCTTAACTTTTCCCTATTTTTAAATTTTTTATGAATATTTTTGAAAATCCCGCTATGCACTGAAGCACAAAGTTGCGAGGAATCACTATATATGATTGGAGAAATCGTTCTGGGGTTTTGTAAGTAGGGAGAAGGTTCTGGTAGTGAATTCGGATAAGTAAGGAGAGTGTTTTGTTACTGAATATTAATAATAAGGAGGGAGAGGGTTCTGGTAGTGAATATGGATCATAAGGAAACACCCAGAGCACCACAAAAACCCTTTAAAATCAGCACGATAGGTGGAGATTTCTACTGTTTTACCACAGTGTGGATGTCGAGTCCTTTCTTATGAAGGTATTTATCATGGAGAGATTCATGTTCATGGCTTTTTGAACCTGCTCACGTGGAAGATTTTGCTCTTCAGGATATTTTTGGTGACATTGCATTTTCATCCAGGTAAAACATTGTCAACTTACTTTTTAAGATTTTAACCCTTATTAGATTGGAGCGCCTATATTCTCTCACCATTACGTGAGGCATGGACTAGGTGCTGTGTCCAAACAAATCACATCATGACATTTTAAGATGTTCCGGATACCAACGAGACGAGACGAGTTAATCGTTGTGTTTAAAGCCCCTCACTGAACAGGAGAGCTACAGCTTAGAAAATTCATCCACATTCAAAAACAAACAAGAGCAAAAATTTCTGGAGCCTGTCAGCCATTATGTTTTAATGATCCATTAATACCTTGTTCATTTAGAGATGTTACTGTACCTGTACGAAGCCCATGGAAGGCGGTCCGAAGTCACTGAACACCGGTCTGAAGTTGGAGGCTGAGCACAGAGATGGAGATGAGCCACATGATCCTAAGAGGAAGAAAATAAAGACTGGTGAGGACAGCCTTCCCTTTATTTTATTGAAAGCATTGGCTGTTTGACTCGCAAGAAAAAAAACACTGAATTTATTAAAGAATAATGAAGCCCGGAGTTCACACTACACAAAAAAAGAATCTGAATAAAATCACAACACAGTAAAAATTCATTAATCACTGAACAGGGAGAGACATGGCACACCAGATGAAACAGAAATAAAATATCAGGATGTTGGATATACATATAACATTTCTATAGAAATCGTGTGTATGAACATTTACAGAAGAAATTCTGTGATTATTAAAATAATCTGTATATTTGTTTACATTTACAGCATCTGGAAGACACTTTTATCCAGAGTGACTCACAATTATCTTTTTTATATAATTGAGCAATTGAGGGTTAAGGGTCTTGCTCAAAGGCCCAACAGTGGTGATACTCATTTGACGGATCTCATTTGGGTCATAACGCCCAATAATGGCCATAATTCAATCGATTTTCAGGTTGGGAACGAGCGTGAGGGGTCTGCAAGCGTTATAGTTGACCACATGCACCCTATGTAGACAATCAAACCCGGTTCCAAATATTGATTAATAATTACACACGATGATCTACTAATCGGTAACTGACACCAACCATCCGCGATTATATTGTTGACAGTCTGAGAGAGCCGTGGTCGATCACAGATAGTCACAGATAGCTGTGGACTTAGCTGGAGACGGTCTCAGACCTAGTTGCCGACCATCAGTCATCTTCATTTGAATTGTTTAGGACATCACAGCTGTGGTTGGTCTGAGACAGCTGCCAACTCAAAAAACATAATAATAAATCACAAAATGTCACCAAGGACTCACCCAAATGAGACCAGACCTTCAGTCCTTGCCTGTCTGTCTTTGTATGCTTGCCATAAAGTAACAGATTTGAAATCAATAACATCAGGATCCTGCAGTGCTGCTGAAATCTGGATTCTGATTGGTCAGATGACATTGACTAATTTTTTACAGTAGCACTCCAGCTGGAGGTAGATTATGATATTCATAGACAGGAGTCTCTGTCTAATACTGTAATCAAGTTTTTTTTAAATCACCACAAAGCAGACTGAAATGAATCCACAAATGGATCCAATCTCTAATGAAAAATCCAGACATGAATGAGACCAGGCGAAGGAAAAAATCCTCAAGATGACAGAAGTTTTAAAACGGGACAAAGGACAGACAGTCCTGATGTTTATAATTACAGAACTGAGATCAGGTTAAAGTCTGATGTGTTGGGTGTGAACCTTCCAGAAAGTGAAGTGAGACAAGGAGAGAATCAGCATCAGCATCAATCAGACTACAGTAGTTTTATCTGGATAATTCGAATTTGGGCCGAATGTAGTGTCATGAAAACGTCTACATGATGACAGCTGGTTTTAAAGCAACTCACTGAACTGTGACTGACAGATACTCATATATCTATAACATTTATATCAAGTTGAATGAATTTGATGGACAGTAAAAGCTCACCTGGAGGTGTGTGATTTGAGCCTGCCGGAGCCGGGGCGATGGGTTTATAACTCATACTGAACTCACTTAACTGCTCCGTTTTGTATCACCAAGTTTTAAAAAGGGTTCAGTAACAGTAGCGCGCACACACACCTGAATAAACACGCAAATACCTGAACACACACACCTGAGTATTGCCCTCAAACAGAAACTATCATTCAATTTCACAATCCTTAATAATCTTGCCCTTCTCCCTGAAACAAATATATCGCCTTTTCATTTATTTTCAATTACAATAACTCCAAAAGTATTGAAAGTATTAGCTATGCTAAGCTAACCCCGTTTACTCAAACAAAGCCGCTAAGCTAACCGCTAACACCAACTATCTTTATTTACCCCTACGGTTTAGTACAGCTTTTAAACGTTTATGTGGATATAAATTATGTTCGTCTTCTGAACATAACTCTAGGAGAACAAATAAAATGTTTTAAAAAACAAATAAACAAACGGGGAAGTGCAGAGAAAAGGAACAGAAGAAAATAAACCTGAAGCTCTGTCAAAAAAAGCCGAAAATGGCAAACCACAGGAAGTCGCTCGCGTGTACGCGCTGGAAAAAGCGTGACGTCATGACGCAGCGTAACGAACGTACCCTACCCTTCTCAATCAAAGGACAACAAGAGAGCCTGTTGACGTCACGACGATTATACCCCTGTTTCACTGGAGCACGTCATGCAATGATCGTAGCGGCAAGTCGCGGAACGCAGTCTATGGAAGAGCTTCGGCATTTTTACGCGGTAAATCGGTCAAAACCCTACGGAAAAATGGAAATTCTTACACTCTCGGAATACTTTTGCAACGTTTACAGCATGTGCGGAACAGGCGCTACAAAGAACGGTACAGCTTCGGAATAAGTACCGGATGAACTGCGGAACAAGTGCGACTAGCTATGGATTGCAAAGGAAAACCTTCGGATAATTCACGGATCGTTCACGGAAAGCACGGGACACTCGAGGAATAACTACGGCACTAATTCATTTGAGAAGGAAGGGCTACGGAATGACTGAGGAATACCTGGTGTAACCACGTTTCAATCCGGAAAAATCAGCAAAGATACAGGATTTGCACCTGATTCCGCATATAAACACGCGAATTCGACCAAGGCTTCAGCTCTGTCCAAGCAGTCATTCATAAGTTCTTGAATCCAAAGCTTGGCATGCCAGT
>CM045736.1:19406395-19411395 GCA_024760905.1 Plotosus lineatus | reverse complement strand
TCATACGCCCTCTGTTTGGCCTTAGCCACTGCTACTTTCGCCTTACGCTGTGTCTCCCTGTACTCCTGTTTACTCTCTTCGGTCCTCTCTATGTCCCACTTTTTCTTAGCTAACCTCTTCCTTTGTACATACTCCTGCACTTCCTCATTCCACCACCAAGTCTCCTTATCTACTTTCCTTCCAGAGGACGCACCAAGTACTCTCCTACCTGTGTCCCTGATCACATTTGCTGTGGTTGTCCAGTCATCTGGAAGCACTTCCTGGCCACCCAAAGCCTGTTTCAACTCCTCTTTGAAGACAACACGGCACTCTTCCTTTTTCAGCTTCCACCACTTTGTCTTCTGCTCTGCCTTTGCCTTCTTCACCTACCTTACCATCAGCGTCATCCTGCATACCACCATCCTATGCTGTTTGGCAACACTCTCGCCCACTACTACTTTGCAGTCACTGACTTCCTTCAAATTACATCGCCTACACAAGATGTAGTCTACCTGTGTGCTCCTACCTCCACTTTTATAAGTCACCCTATGCTCCTGTTTCTTCTGGAAGAAAGTATTTACCATAGCCATTTCCATCCTTTTTGCAAAATCGATCAACATCTGTCCTTCTGTGTTCCTGTCCTGGATACCAAACCTGCCCATCACTTTCTCGTCCCCTCTGTTGCCTGCACCAACATGTCCATTGAAGTCTGCACCAATGACCACTCTTTCACCTCTGGGGGGTAGTCTGCATCACTTCATCTCAGTCACTCCAGAATCTCTCCTTCTCTTTTAGCTCACATCCTGCCTGTGGAGCATAAGCACTAACAACAATGAGCATCACACCTTCAATTTCTAACTTGAGACTCATCACTCTGTCTGACACTCTTTTCACTTCTAGAACATTCCTGACAAACCCCTCCTACTCAATTTCTCTTCCCATCCACACCATGATAAAACAGCTGAAACCCTGCTCCTAAGCTTTTAGTTTTGCTACCTTTCCACCTGGTCTCCTGAACACACAGAATGTCACCTTCCTCCTCTGCATCATGTCAGCCAGCTCTCTACCTTTTCTTTGCATAGTTCCAACATTCAAAGTCCCTACTCTCAGTCCTAGACTCATGCCTTTCCTCTTCTCTCTCTGCCTACGGACACGTTGGTCTTTGACCAACAGTAGTCCAATTTCATTCAGAACCCTGTTGATTGACAGCAGTGATGGTGGTCGTTGTTAACCCGGGCCTCGACCAATCCGGTATGGGAGCAATACTTCTGATTTGCATCATAAAAGTTTGGCATTGGTTTTACGTCGGATGCCCTTCCTGACACAACCCTCTGCATTTCTCCGGGCTTGGGACCGGCATAAGGGGGAGAGACACTGGTTAGTGGCCCCCCCGCCTCATGGCTGTATTCATTTATTTTCTAAATTGCTTAATCCCAAATAGGGTCTCAGGTAGGCCAGTGCCCATCGCAGAGTGAGTGTGAGGTATACCCTGAACAGAAGGTCCTTGCAGGGCCAAAACACAGAACTATTCACACTCACACCTAAGGGATGTGTGTTTTTTGATTGTGGGAAGAAACTGGGAGGACTCAGAGGAAACCCCCATAAGCACAAGGAGAAAATGCAAACTATCGAATCAAACCCCATCGAACCCAGCGCTAACCATTGCACTATGGTGCCATCCACATACAATTATTATTATTATTATTATTTTGATTTTTTGATTTTGTTATACCGTATCCCAAATGCAGAAAATCCCAAAAGGAAAATTATTACATTTTCTCTAACCGCTTAATCCTAATTAGGGTCGCGGGGAGGCTAGCACACATCACAGCCAACTTCGGGCGAGGGAAGATTACACCCCGGACAGCTCGCCAGGCCATCGCATGGCGGAAACACGCTGACGGCTTTGCAGCCTACTCTTGTCGAAAGTCAGCAATGGTTCTTTTACATGCCTCACAACATAGACATTGACAGACATGGCCGGCCTTTGAAGGAGAACAGTGACAACCCTGTGGGGACTCGAACCACCAACCTTAGGATCAGCGATCCTGCACCCTATCCACTAGACCATCATTGCCCGTACTAATGCAGTTATTATTATTATTATTATTATTATTATTATTATTATTATTTACATTTTAGACAGTATTATTTGGTTTTGACTTACATAAGATTTGCCTTTAAAAGCATCCATCGTTTCTCTGGGTTTTCTGGTTTTTCTGCCACATGCCAAATACATACACATTATTCTAATTGGTTGTGGAGAGTCAGCTGATATTGGCTCCAGCCTCTCTGTGACCCTATTAAGATTAAATGTGGATGAACAATAAATATAATTATGTGTGCAATTTAATATTGCGTCATGATATTAAATTATATTTTTAAATTTAATTAAGGCTTATATTTAGAAATTTCTTTAGACAGTAGAATAATAAGTATTTTTATTTTAATTTAATTTAAAATATTTAATTATAGTAATTTTATGTGTTTTCAACGAACTCTCCACAAGTGGACATTATACTTCTAAGAGTTAAATGACTGAAGGAGATGAAAAATAATTTTAAACATTAAATAGGTAGAACATTAGAATAAACAAAAAATAAGCCAATAATAAATAAAAAATTTGTCATGTTTCAGGCTCCTTAATTCCAACTCCATCTCGTCCTTAAAGGATAATGCATTCTCTGGCCTTCCTCGCCTCGAGTACCTGTGAGTACACACACACACACACACACACACACACACACACACACACCCACTCTCTCTCTCTCTCTCTCTCTCTCTCTCTCTCTCTCTCTCTCTCGCTCTCTCTTTTTAATAAAACCTTAAAGTGCCCTTAACGTTCCAGGACTGTATTTTTAAAGGTTTTTTTTTTCAGTAAATACTGATCCAGTGTTTGTATCTCAGCTTCATCGAGGGAAACAAGATAGAGGTTCTGAGCAAACATGCCTTCAGAGGACTGCGAGATGTCACACATCTGTGAGTCATGTTTATCAGAGGATAAACACAAACGCTTTTACACTCCTCTTTGGGTTACATTACTTTTTTAATATTCACGGATAGCACAGTAATAAATGAAATGGTGTAAAGCGGTGTCCACACAGAAAGCTAAGAGCAACCAATGATTTGATTGATCTAGCAAATCTCCTCGCGACAGACATGAATCTCATTGCCTAGGCAACCCTTTCACTTTATTTCGAAATGTTTTAAAGTGACAACGTGAGCAGTGAACAGTTAGTTCCCTACACAGACTGCAGCTCTGTGAGCAGTTTCAGTTAGTTCGCTAATAAATAACTTATCTTTCTTTCTTTTTCTTTTGGCTTTTTAACCTTTTCAGGTGTCGCCACAGCGAATCATCCTATGATTTGGCATAGGTTTTTACATCGGATGCCCTTCCTGACAAAACCTTTTAGCAAGGGGCAGAAACATGCTGACGGCTATGCAGCTACTCTTTACGAAAGCCAATGGTTGTTTTACATGAACCTCTTACCATAGACAGTGACAGACACGGCCGGCCTTTGATAGCTGCACTGTGGGGTGGGGGTGGGGGGGACAGTGACAACCTTGTGGAGATTGGGCCTCAAACCCCCAAGCTTAGGATCAGCGATCCAGCGTCCTTTACCACCAGGCCACCACTGCCCCACCTAATAAATAACTTATATTATCATAATACTTTTTTATTCTGATTATTATTATTAATATAGATTTTTGTGTATTATAAACCAAGAAGGTTTATTAATATATGTTTAACAAGTCCTTTACAAGTTTTTACAAGTCCTCAGCAAAAATGAACTTAGCTCATATTTAATGTATGTCTCAGAGATTATTAGCTCAGTAATGTTTAGGGGGAACTCATTGTTTGGTTTTATGTGCCAATCAATGGTAATTTTAATTCCTGATTTGTTATTGGGCAGCATCACTTGAGGTGCATTGCTTGAGAAAATTTTGCCTTTCGTCGGTGTTACACTGGCGTATATGTTGACCTTACATAATTGCTGGTTGCTCATTGCTTCCTCTGTGGATGCAGCTTAAGATAATGACGCTGTCTGCATCTGGGTTTATTTACTACTACAAATATCTGTCATTCTATTCAGATTTACATGGGTGTGGCTTAATCTGGAAAGTCGGGCTGTAGTCAAGATTGGCATTTTCAAGTTCAAGAAAAGTTCACAATCAAGTCTAATGGAAATTGAGTTTAAGTCACTGAAAGTCAATAAAAAGAAAATCAAACCAATTAAAACAATTTAAAGAATAAGTGGGAGGCAGGGAGCTACATTGAGCCCTGACAGGGTGTGGTTTCCATTCGAGAAAAGTTTGGTTGTGTTAAAAACTCCTCATGGAGAAAGCATTGGCTCAATCTTAAAAGGATCCATGAGGTGGACATGGCCTACCGGATGTTACTGTTAATTTCTGTGGAGGTAAAACTACATGAAACATTGAATGCCACATATGCATTGTAATTACTGCATGGAGACACGATTGCTGCAACGAATGCATCACAGATGCTCACGTTTTTCAGGCAGGTGCATATTATCACCTCCACCCATATCGGAATGGTCACGGAATGGCTGCAGTAATCCCAGCCATGGTTCACACATATCAATCTACTAGGTGAGACTTTTGCATTGGTGCAAAAAAAATCTCGATTTAACCCTCTTCCTTTGTGCATGTGTGAAAACTAAACCGTTTCTTCCTTGTCAGAGTTTGTACCTGCAGAGCTCCAGAGTTGCACAACAGATAATCATTCGTCATGGCCACAAGGTGTCAGTAGCCCAGAATCAATGGCACAAAAATGGTGCACTCTGGTGGGAGGGACTTTCTCTTCCTATCAATCACAAAAGCACTAGCCATTCTCAGACAGCTGGAAGCTCTTGTATATGCTGAACTCTTCTTGAACAAATTTGGGGGAAATCTGGATGAAAAAAATTAACCTTTATAAACACAATATCATTTTTACAAAGAAGAATGGGATCATATAAAGGAAGTTCGATGCCAGAAACAATCAAATCTATAAATATATA
>CM045736.1:19286395-19403895 GCA_024760905.1 Plotosus lineatus | reverse complement strand
GATGTTGTGGTTGAAGAAGACGAATGCGACAGTTTCAGATATTTACTGTGCACAGCCAGAGGAGATGAAGGGCATCCTGCTGAAGGACTTCCCTGAAAAACATGCCAAGTGTGTCTCCACTGGTAACTGCATTTTTTTCCATAGCTTGGCTTTTTTGCACTGCCTAAATCTTTATATTAAATTGAACAATATAAAGCTCATGTAAAAGGTAATAACTTAGTAGGACCGAGCATGCACCTTTGGACTGTGGAAGGACAAACACACAATTTCCTGCGGAACCAAACGCGGCACGTCACAGTACCTTTTAGGTTGCTGACGTGAAAAGTAATAATCACTCTGTACAACCGTGCTGAGTAGAAAAGCAGCAAAACTGGACATAAAGTTTCCAATTCAGTGCCAGGCAGATGAAATTAAAATATAAAACAGTGGTGTCTCTCGGAAATAAAATGCAATCAGTTCCACAATGTCTTTCTAAAACTATTTGTTTCCTCCTGTATGTGAGTGTTAATGAGCCCTGTGCCGGATGGCGTGTGATGATATCAGTAACCGGTCTCTGTCGTTTTTATTTCTCTAGGAATCGTTTCCTTTCTTCTGTTTCTTATCACTCGATCTCAAACTTTCACACTTTCTAGCAAATGCCTCTGGTCACAGTATCTTCTTTTCTTTATTGATACTGTAAACAAATACAGTAATAAGAATAATGTAACACTCAGCTTGTAGCAGAACAGTAAAAACTAACAAAACTATTTAAAATAAAAAAAAAATACAAACGGTCATGTCCCAATGCAACTGCTCTGTAAGCAATACATTTATTTTTTATTGTGCACCACTGTTGTAGCTCACTTACTACATGTTAGGTTACTGAATCGGCCCACACAAATACTCCTCATGGATTGATTCGTCAGTGTCACCCAGAGCGCTCTGGTGGAAGTCATGAAAAAGACAGCAGTCCATGTAAAAAACAACAGTCTTTATTCATGAGTCACTGGGGATTTAGTTCAGTTGGTAGAGTGTCCGCTTTATCCTCCGGAAGTTCATAGTTCGAATCCATCCGCGTCATACCATAAGACGTTAAAATCTGACAGTTGTTGCTTCCTGCTTGGCATTCAGCATCAAAGGATAGAACAATGCAATAACTGGTGCTGCACAGTGGCGACAGGTGCCTAGAGCACAAAAACCAAATTCCATGTATACAATAAAGAGTTATCATCATTAACTGATCACTCCCCAGTGTGCTTTATAGAACATATAATAAAATAACTTTTCTTTGTGTTGTTTGACAGATTTCATTCCTCATCAAACAATAAACACTCAGTCCATGTCAGCGGACATTTTCTCGTATAAAGAAGATGTGTATGTTGCCCTGGCTGTGCCGAACTCCGACAGCTGTATCATCATGGAGTGGGATCACATCGAAACCCATTTCAGGCCTTTCGATAATATCACAGGTGTGATATCAATCTGATTACTTGTCATTTTGTGAGATCTTGGTGATGAAAAGAAAGTGATATGTCTCTTATTTGGCTGCAGGAAGGTCCGTGATTGGCTGCCGGTCGGTGATGATTAACAAGCAGGCATTCGTGATTGTTGCTCAGCTCTTTGACGGCTCTCGCATTTACAAATTCCACCAGGAACAGAACCAGTTCACAAAATTCCAAACTGTCGAAATGCTTAATGTCTCCAAGCCAAACGACATCGAGGTCTTCGGGATCGGCGATGAGTGGTTCTTCCTGATTGTGGACAGCTCCAAAGCGGGTATGTCCTCACTGTTCAAGTGGAATGGCACAAGCTTCTTCCCATACCAATTTCTACACGAGTGGTTCCGTGACACGGATGCAGAGTTCATAGACCTGGATGGGAAGCCTGTGCTCATTTTGGTGAGCCGTTCTCAGGTCCCTGTCATGTACCAATGGAATAAAAGCACCCAAACTTTTGTTCTCTTTGAGGAAATACCAAAAATGGATGACATGGTGAGCGTGAAGGCCTTCCGGATCGACCGTGTCCTTTATTTGGCCCTGGCCTGCTACATCGGAGATTCAAAGGTCCTCAAATGGACT
Source organism: Plotosus lineatus (assembly GCA_024760905.1). Taxonomy (NCBI): domain Eukaryota; kingdom Metazoa; phylum Chordata; class Actinopteri; order Siluriformes; family Plotosidae; genus Plotosus; species Plotosus lineatus. The sequence goes on along the minus strand of CM045736.1, from coordinate 19,401,838 downwards.
GGGAAAAACTTTGAAGAAATTCAGGGCTTCCCATCACGTGGCGCGATGGTTCTCCAGCCGTTTAGTTTTAGAGATCAGCACTATTTAATCCTAAGCAGCGATTACTCCTTCTCTCAGATCTTTAGATGGAACAAGGAGAAGCAGATCTTCATCAAATTCAGGGAGGTGTATGTTCAATGGCCTCGCTCTTTTACTCCGTTATCGACAGGTCAGCGTGATTTTCTCCTCGCCACCAGTTTTAAGGGTAAAACAAAAGTTTTTGAACACATCTCTGTTGATTACAGCTGATGAGATGAAGAGCGCTGTGGTCTTATATAGAGCTGGGTGATAATCAAGTTGCACTGATACAAGCTTTTCTTTAGTTTTATACATGTTGTTTGTTTTTTTTCGTTCAAAATGCAGTATTGTTCAGTTTCACTGCAGCACTACTAACATGAGCAGGGTTTATTCTGCTGTCAACCAATCAGGGCAAGCTTTAGAACAGAAATGATTGTGATTGGATGGATGACTAATCATATCTTCAGGGAAAGAGATATACAGTATAGTGTAAAATTGGCTTTGGAAATAAAATGCAGCTTTGTGATGGCCTGCTGAGCTGTCCAGGATGTACTCTGCCCTCGCACAGAGTCGGCTGAGATGGGCGCCAGCCTCCCCTTGACAGTGATTAGGATTAATTGGTTCAGAAAATGAATCAGTGGACATGCACCGAGTTTACAGTTTACGTATAGGTAATGTTTAATGTAGTGACGTTTAATTTTGTAAGAAGGAACATTTTAAATAATATTTCTTTACAGTTACACTTAAAGGTATAATGATTACAGGAGGGTGGGAGTGGAAAACCTTGTTGCCTGATAGTGATGCAATGTTTAAATTTGACCAAATAAGTTTTGTTTTGGACATACGGCAGTTTTGCCAGCACTTGACACACTATTTCCAGTTGTGTCACAGCACTTGGATCTGTTTGATACAGAGCTTTCATCATGATGTTGAGATCAATTACAATGAACTTTCAGCCGATTAACTTTTCCCCCCACACTTGTACCAATTCATGGTGTGGGTCATTTTTTAAGATTCTATTCCTGCAGACATTTTGCCAATCCCTCCTCCCTCTTCTAATATTTTTCCTTATACAAAGCCACAATATTTTCGAATGAATTTTCTTTGTGTTGTTTATTCTGAGCTGCTGATGTGACCAGTGATCACAAAATGCAAAATTACGGCCCGTTAATTGTTTATCATAAGCCCATTTTAGACCCAATGACTGTATTGGGGTTGCTGTTTATAGTAGAAAATAATGTTTATGCAGGTCCATTCAAATAATGTGGTGCCCCTGTGAAAGCATGAGTCAATTCCCATCAGATAAAATGCAAAATAGTTACAGATATAGCACAAATTTGGATATTCTTAAAGTCATACCTCTTACTGATGTGTGCTAGTAGCTTAAAGATAACATTATTAGGTGATGTTAGCTAATAACAAGCTGAGGAAACCCAGTGTTCCGCCACCTAGCAAGGAATCCTATTCATGCAAAAAATCTTGACCATTATTGGTGCATATTAGTCACTATTAGGTCAGTGTTTGCTAGAAAAAAATGGAATGTTTCTCCACAATATTTATATTTTTTTACCATTCCTCAGCAATGGATGATGAGAGGATAAGCTCATAACTTTCTCCAAGATGCAGTAGAGAGCAACCCTGCGATGGCCTGGTGAGCTGTTCAGGAATTACCCTGCCTTTTCCTAAAACCGGCTGAGATGGGCGCCAGCCTCCCCGTGACTCTAATTAGGATTAAGTGGTTCATAAAATGAATGAATGCGGTAGAAAGTAATCCTGGCTATTCCCTAGCATTTTATTTGAATTTGAATTCCCATTCACTGAAACAGTTGCCTTAATCTTGCCTGAGTGCGGAACACATCCAACTACATGTGAGTCAACTGCAGCAAACTCTTACAAGAGTGCAGTATCTATGGTGACTTCTCACGGTCCCACACAAATTGTGCATGACACATACCTATAGCCCAGTGTTTCTCAAATAGTGGGGTGTGCCCCGGTATAACGCGAGGGAAGGGGGGGGGGCACGGTGTGATGCCAGGGGGAGTGCGAATAACAATGGGGAACATGCTTTTCTGGTATTGTGTGCAAAGAATTGTGTAATTGCAGCTCCACTCCAGTAGTTGGCAGTGGCGCTCTCATTGTTGTGTGTTTCTCTCAATATTATAGTGTAGCGTTTTTTCGAGCAAACGATATGAAGTGCAATAAACAACCCCTCAAGAAACAACACAGAAACATTTCTAACAGGAGCAAAGAAAAAGGTGGAGAGAGACAGAGATATAAGACATAAATAAGTTGAATGGGTTTAAATAAGGATGTATTTTTTTATTTTAGGCACAGTGGTGCACTTTAAGTATTTTCTGTCACAGAGTTAAAACCAATGTTAGTGAAGTTTTTCTTTATTGTAAGTTGAACTATATTTCTTTTTTATGCTAATAAAGATACAATGTTATGTAGAGGTGTACGAATAACAATTTTATAGACAAATAATACTATTTATAGTCACTCGCGGGGCGGTGGGGGGACGTGAAATGTTTTTTTTTCTTCCTAGAGGGGGCGCCACAAAAAATAATTGAGAAGCACTGATATCGCCCCATGTAACAAGAGGTCAGGGTCTCTTCTATATATGGTAAACAAATCTGGTGCACGTTTATCAATTTTTTTTCATGAGGAAACAATATTGATTAAAACTATTGTTGATGTGAGCGTGTTAATTCTCCAATCCTTAGAAAATCAATTGAGGAATAATGTTCATTTTCACAGTGGAATAAATGTTAATAATAAACGTAATTAATTATTATTATGATATATAATTCATTCATAAATATAAATAAATACACTGGATCAAAATTTAATAAAAATTTCAAAATAAAATAAATTATTTCTATGAGACCCATTTCCTTCAGCCCGTGGGGCCGGTGATGCAGTGGTTAGAGTGCTGGGCTCATGATCGGGAGGTTGTGAGTTCAAATCCCAATGAGACCCCCACTGTGCTAAGACCCCTGGGCAAGGTCTCAACCACAAGTGTGCCTCTGTTCACCCAGCAGTATAAATGGGTACCAGTAAAAATATACTGGGAAGGTGACCTGCGATGGACTAGCATCCCATCCAGGAGGAGTTGAGCTCCTGGTTGCTTCACGCTACGGAAACCGGGGATAAGCACCGGCCTGATGAGCCACTAGGCTCGAGTGTAAAAACCCAACAGACTTACCATTTCCTTCAGAGATGTCCTTAATTGGTCTCTAATTCACCTCGATTGTTTCCAAATTATATTTTCACTTCATTGGTGGAACTGAAAATATGAACTTAAACAAATAATAGAAAATTGAAAATCGAAAATTTCGCCACATTATCATAAAAAACACATTGAAAATAAAATATAACAATAAAGTGGACAATAGATTTATTTTTAACAGCAGGTAGTGAAATTAATTTTTAAATATTTAGTTCAGAATTGTAAATTAAATAAATGAAGGTACATGCATGGTGGTTCGTGCTTAATATCTGATCTCCAAATAGTCTTTCACTACAAGTGATTGAAAAAACCCTTTTTCCAAAATTAAAATGGACCACCTGGGTCCAGAGCCTTCAATATGTTGAATATAAAAGGTGGCTGAAAGCCACAGTGGTCTGAACCCAAAAAAGTTAAAAATGAGATAAGGTCATATTTCATTTTCATCTGTTGTTAAATGACAAAAAAGAAGAAAAAATTTCTTCATCTTCATTATGTCCCTGAATAATATGGTTCACATTAGCCTTGATTTATTTATACTGCAAAAAAATTCATGTCATTTTTCACAAGAGCAGCTTTCTGTTGGTTACACGACTCTGATTTTCATCCCCTCGTATACATTCCTATCCTCTTTGCCCCTGAAGAGGACCATACAGCAAATTCGGTTATCCTATCAATTCCTTCCATAGTTATCGCACTAACAATTCGACTGAGGAATGGATCCCAGTTCTATAGCTCCAGCTATATAACCTTTGATAGAAGCTAAAGAAAAAATATTATTATCACTTATCCCCATTCTGAATTCCTGTGGATATGATAAAGTTTAAAAAAAAAACTTTCTTGGTTTTATTACCCATTTCATGGTCTCATGGCCTCAAAATTATTTCTCATGACCACACTTCATTATATAAATACCCTACATCCCTCAGTAGCTCCTCAATATATCGTCCAAATCAATCTCAGTTTAAACAATGGTGACTCTTGTGATGGTGAAGCATCTGCTGAAGATGTGTAAACGTATGCAGTAAATGTGTTGCGCAACCCAAGACACTCAACATGGCTGTTTTTTTGTTCTGAAAGTTTGCCATTGTTTGTTTTGTTGAATCTCAGTGGACCCTGGTCCAGATCCACCTATAGTAACAACATAGCAGCAAGTAATTGTACCTTTTCTGATAGTATGTGTCAGCAAGATTTTGAGCAAAGTATAATATGTATTATGCAAAATTTATTTTCATGTCGCCCAGCTCTAGGCATTATAGTAATGCAAAGTTAAGACTAGCATAAAAAGATCTATTGAAGATAAATCTGACTTGGAAAGTACAATATTATATCAGCAAAATATTAATTAGTATAAGAACTATATGGAATTTCTGTATTGACTGAAAGAGGTGAAAACATGGTGCATGCTTGTATTTCCTAATATGCAAATGGTTTCACATTTATATAACATTTACTATAATATTACAGATCAAATAGAGTGATATGAATTGCTAAACGTATCAAATGTATTATGTTAAATATATATAGTACTTAATTTACAACATGTATCTGTATGGGGACTCTGAGATTTGCTGCTGATCATCTCCTGACTGTTACTTGCTGAGAGAAGCAATAACTGATTTAATGCTGATTTAATGCTATGCAAGTAGATTTAGCGATGCTGACCAAAGATAGCACTCCCATATATTTCCAGTAGAGAATGAATGCCTTATTTATTAATGCTGCATCCCTTTTGTGGCTTCTGTGAAACGGAATTGCTTTGATTGTTTCTCAGCAGCTGTGCGTATTAACTGTAAATGTTAAAAAGTAGAAAATAAACTCTTATGTATCCTGCTTCTTGTATTTTCTTTCAATTTTAATTACTTTAGTATTTCTAGGTGTATGTAATAATTCTTTACTTTGACTCTAAAGTCCTATAGTTCTTCTCCACAAGTGCATCTGTACATTAACACCTTTCCGTGTTCTTCTGCTTTCTGTGGATTGTAGACACAGCGTGAGAAATCAGAGCTGTGATTGGTCAGAAGGTGCTGATTATCAATCTTTCATTTGTCCATTAATTTGTTTGTTTATTTTCTAAACTGCTCAATACTAATTTGGGTTGCAGGAAGGCTAGCCCCATCTCAGCCGACTCTGGGCGAGGGCAGAATAGACCCTTTACAGCTCTCCAGGCCATCACAAGGCAGAAACGTGCTGAGGGCAAAACGATGCTCTTCACAAACAACAGTGATGGTTCATTTACATGAGCCTCTCACCACAGACAGTGAGAGACGTGGCCGACCTATGATAATCCAGTTAGGGGCACTGGGGGCAATTGAAATAATTTCAACACAAAATGATACTTTCTTCCCCATTGCTGCCTCTCAGTGTTCATTAAAGATCTAAATCTAGTGAGTCAGTATCAAGACTTCTAGCAACTAATGTGGAAATTAACAACGTGGTTTTACAAAGCGGAGAAATGTTTTTGTTTTTATCATGGCGAGTATCAACACAATATTATATGCAAGCCAATTATGGAATATTACCAATAATAATATTTATTTAAAACATATACAGTTGAGCACTTTTTGGGCGCAGTGGTGGTTTAGTGGATAGGGCACAGGATCACTGATCCTAAGGTTGGGGGTTCAAGTCCCCACAGGGTTGTCACTGTCCCCCCAGTGCAGCTAACTGGGTTATCAAAGGCTGACCATGTCTCTCGCTATCTGTGGTGAGAGATTCATGTAAAAGAACCATTGCTGACTTTCGTAAAGAGTAGCTGCAAAGCCGTCAGCGTGTTTCTGTCCCTTGTTAAAAGGGTTGTGTCAGGAAGGGCATCCGACGAAAAACCTGTGCCAAATCAAATGTGCGAATCAGATGATTCGCTGTGGCGACTCCCGAGAAAGGGAACAAACCGAAAGGAAAAGAAGAAAGAAGAAGAAGACAGTCGAACACTTTTATTCTGGGCTAAAAAAAATTATGTGGTTTAATTGAGCTCTGGCACAACCAAGCATTAACTTCCTTCACCACCGGTGTCCCAGAGCATGTTCTTAGGCTGCTGCAGGGACATGCACAGACTACCTTCTGGCCACAGATCCTGAAAGCTACAACCAAAATATCGGCCCTGAACATGCACCATTCAGCTTCCATGTCCTCGAACTCATCTGGGCCTTGGGAGAAACTCTCCCAGAGGTCAGAGACCGAGAGTCACAGGCCCAAATTGTCCTTTGCCTTTAGTGTTATTTTGAGTTATTTTGAGTTTAAGAATGAATTCAAATTAATTAAAATTCAAATGCCTCAAGTTTCGGTTAATTTCTGCTCTAATCTGAATAAAAACAATCTGAAAACTCCACTATGGATCATTATATTCAGACGCTGAGTTCATACTGACATTAAGTTATTTCATAGGGATTGGGTTTTGGGAATTGGATCAATGAACAGTTCGAGTCCGTCAAGTAAAATTAATTCTGTATTGAGGAGATGAAGAAACTAATCAAACTTTAATTTGCTTTTATTTAAGTTCTTTTATTTAATAGTTAACATCTACAATAGCAGGAGGCCGATTACAAACATTTAAATATTTAATATAACCTCACAAATAAAGCTGATAAATCCTTCATCCATTTTTAAGCAATAATATTATTTAAAAAAATCAGTAAAGTACGAAAGATTAAAAAGAGGAGCTGCATAGGCATCAGCGTGTTTCTCCGCTGTCATGGCCTTGCGAGCTGTATCTGTATATTATTAAAAGTGAAGATCTGAATGAATTATAAACATGTGATTCAGACTGCGAGGGTTTTTTTTTTAGAAATGTCAGCTGGTGAACTGGCTTTTCATCTAATGGGATGATTTCACCAGTTTCAGTAATTCAGATTCAGATACATTTAGCTTTAACTAACTTCACTAAGTCTTAACTAAATATAAATAACTCTTAACAGAATCTTAACTAAATATAAATAAATCCCACCTCCAGAATCTAACACCAGCCAGTCCTGAAACCGGCGTCTCTGGGTCTGTTAAAGTACGACTGAATAAAGATTCAATATTACACACACCTCAATCTAAAAGTGATTCACGCTCTACAGTATCCATGATACCAGTTCTATTTAAGGTCACATGACTCGTAAGTGTTTTTCATTGTGTGAGTGTTATTCTCCTCCTTGTGGAACACCAGTCCATCTAGTTGCTGTCGCCATTTCACAGTGATGTTCCAGGACAGTCCATGATCCTTCAGTTTCTGTTTGATCTAATGTGCACACAATAATTTTAGTTACTGAATGATGCAGGATAGAGAATCACTTGTGAGATGTTTGTAAACGTTATGGAAGATGGATTATGATTATAGTGCACTGCGTTTGGGTTACAGTTTGATGAAGACTTGAGGTCTGGCTGTAGTAATGAGGAGGAAACTGGACACTGATTGAAGATAAAACCCACCTTCTCCAAGATGGCCGCTTTTACTGCAGGATCATTCACATCTTTCTTTGAGCTGACCTTCATGCTGATGATCTGCTGGTGATCTGGTAACGCTAAAGGCAGAAATGTACATGCACTGCACTTAACGAAAGAAACTTAATTAACATAAATATAAGACTTAATTTAATTTGAACTCACAGTAACAGAAGAAAGGCATCGTATCTGAGCACTGTGCTAAATCAGCCACACCATTAGATAAAAAAACACAACTTTTATTCATTATATAATCATCAGGGTCTCCATTTTGCCATTGATTGCCGTTGGATATTGATTCCCACATGTCGGTGGTCTGGTCTGACCATTTCCAGGTTTCCCTCCTGAGGCCTATCCAAGTCCAATACCAAGGCTTCAATGCTCCTACAACTGAGTTTTCTGTTGCATCTTTTACGCTCACGAGGTCTGTGTAGTGTTGCCTGCAGTAGCTCTGAGCATCATACCACGGGGTATAGTCAGGAACTAAAATGTAGCGTTCAGAGCCAGTCTTCGTGTCTGCAATAAAAGTTAGAACATACACATGTAGCCAAAAATGACCAATTTAAGTCAAAATGACTATTTTATCTTGTAGTTATACCTACAGATATATTTGAGAACAGATATTTTATCCTAGTCGGTCTAGTATAATCCACATTCATGTTGCAGCTCAATTAATATATGGGTTTGTATTTTTATTTGAATTTTGGTGACTTCAAACTTTTGAATGTATATATATATATATATATATATATATATATATATATATAGAGGATTTTCTGAGTAGATCCTTCCGTAGGAGAGTGCTCAATACTTTTTGGTAGAGCAAATAACAAAAGGACAGGACAAAGGCTTTCTATTGAAACTCCATTTATCACTACAGATCTGTTTCGAGGGGTGGTGAAACCATCCCCTCTCTTCAGGTGATTACAGAAGAATGATTACAAAGAATATATAAAAGAATGAAAAGTACAGATTATGTATACAGTAATGATGTTTTTTACTTACCATCAAAACACACATATGCATTTCCCCAATGACATGGTAAATCACTCCAGTCGTCTCCCCATATACAACCACACTGTTCATAACCATTTATGTTGTCAGTATCTACAATTTTCCAGGGTGCAAAACTTCCCAGTGGCTCATTGTTGTAGGACCAGTACCACTTGTTTATGTTCGTGTAGAGTCCAATCCAAGCACCGGAAGTGAACTCATTAGCCTGCGCTTCTTCCTGAAGTTTGGTCATGTCATCATCAGTGCCGATTGTAGCAAGGTCGATGTATGTGGAGCGGCAGTACTCCCGAGCATCATTCCATGTTTTCCCATCCTGGATCAGATGGTAATAGCGAGAGACAGAGAGGACGAGGGGAAGGACTCCTGTAGAGGATGATTTTAGAGTTCAACATGTGTAATCTCTACTTATAACTGTAGACTTACTTTTTTTTAATTTTGCAACTCTAAAAAATTTTGGAACATATTTTTTGTGCAATTGAATCTTTATGTTGATCATTTTGGAAGAAGGATTACAGATTGCACATGCATATGTGACTGTATTTGGTTTGATGTGATTATTTTTCTCTCACCTGTAAAAAGCAGGCATACAAACAGATTCTGCTGCATCACTGATGTGTTGTTGGAGAACTCACTGTGATATAAGAGATGAGATTAACATCTAGACCGCAGAACTGCCTTCATTAATACTGATATACATTAATATCACTTTACAGTACTGTATTACATATTTTAGCGAACATTTTTGGGAGCTCAGGATGAAATTGTAACATCAAAAACTTCATTTCCAGGAATAGCTGTTTTTGTGATAAACTAATTAGAATGACTACTAAGCTTTAAGTACTATCCTGGATTTCTTTTCTCCTGGAAAGGTAGGATTGTGATTTTTGTATTACTGTCTACTTGCCACAGTTGGGCTTAGTTGTTATCGTATTTTTAAGTATAGGATTCTTAGTCGAGTTTGTAATTTTATTGTGGTGTTTAATCAGCAGTAGTTTCGGGCTTCTTTAAGGGGCGAATTGGGGAAGGGACCCAGAAAGTATATACATACAGTGGTATGAAAAAGTATCTAAACCTTTTGGAATTTCTCACATTTCTGCATAAAATCACCATCAAATGTGATCTGATCTTTGTCAAAATCACACAGATGAAAAAACAATGTCTGCTTTAACTAAAACCACCCAAACATTTATAGGTTTTCATATTTTAATGAGGATAACATGCAAACAATGACAGAAGGGGGAGGAATAAGTAACTGATCCATCACATTTAATATTTTGTGCCCCCCCCCCTTTGGCAGCAATAACTTCAACTAGACGCTTCCTGTAGCTGAAGATCAGTCTGGCACATCGATCAGGACTAATCTTGGCCCATTCTTCTTTACAAAACTGCTGTAGTTCAGTACAATTCCTGGGATGTCTGACATGAATCGCTGTCTTGAGGTCATGCCACAGCATCTCAATGGGGTTCAAGTCTGGACTTTGACTTGGCCACTCCAGAACATATATTTTGTTCTTCTGAAACCATTCTGAAGTTGATTTACTCTGTGTTTTGGATCATTGTCTTGTTGCAGCATCCATCCTCTTTTTAGCTTCAACTGTCTGACAGACAGCCTCAGGTTTTCCTGCAAAACATCCTGATAAACTTTTGAATTCATTTTTCCGTTAATGATTGCAAGTTGTCCAGGCCCCGAGGCAGCAAAACAGCCCCAAACCATGATGCACCCTCCACCATGCTTCACGGTGGGGATGAGGTGTTGATGTTGGTGAGCTGTTCCATTTTTCTCTCCACACATGACGTTGTGTGTTCCTCCCAAACAATTCAACTTTGGTTTCATCGGTCCACAAAATATTTTGCCAAAACTTCTGTGGAGTGTCCAAGTGCCTTTTTGCAAACATTAAACGAGAAACAATGTTTTTTTTAGACAGCAGTGGCTTCCTCCTTGGAGTCCTCCCATGAACACCATTCTTGGCCATTGTTTTACATATAGTTGATGTGTGCACAGAGATATTGGACTGTGCTAGTGATTTCTGTAAGTCTTTAGCAGACACTCTCGGGTTTTTTTTACCTCTCTGAGTATTCTGCGCTGAACTCTTGACATCATCTTTGGTGGACGGCCACTCCTTGTGAGAGAAGCAACAGTGCCAAACTCTCTCCATTTGTAGATAACTTCTCTGACTGTCGATTGATGAACATCCAGACTTTTAGAGATGGTTTTGTATCCTTTCCCAGCTTTATACAAATCAACAATTCTTGATCGCAGGTCTTCAGACAGCTCTTTTGAGCGAGCCACAGCGTAAGGCGAAAGTAGCAGTGGCTAAGGCCAAACAGAGGGCATATGATGACTTGTATGATAGGTTGGATAGTAAAGAGGGAGAAAATGATCTATACAGGTTGGCACAGCAGAGAAATAGAGATGGAAAGGACGTGCAGCAAGTTAGATTGATAAAGGACAGAGAGGGAACTCTATTGACTGATGACAGAAGTGTGCTGGGAAGATGGAAAGAGTACTTTGAAGAGCTGATGAATGAGGAAAATGAGAGAGAAAAAAGAGTAGAAGAGGTAACCATTGAGGGGCAGGATGTAGCAAAGATCAGTAAGGGTGAAGTGAGAAGGGCATTGAAGAGGATGAAGAATGGAAAGGCAGTTGGTCCTGATGATATACCTGTGGAGGTATGGAAGTGTCTAGGAGAAGTAGCAGTAGATTTTCTGACAAGAACATTCAACACGGTACTAGAGAGTGAGCAGATGCCAGAGGAGTGGAGGAGAAGTGTGCTGGTGCCCATTTTTAAGAACAAGGGAGGCGTGCAGAGTTGCAGCAACTACAGAGGGATAAAGTTGATGAGCCATACGATGAAGTTATGGGAAAGAATAGTGGAAGCTAGACTAAGGGCAGAGGTCAGCATTTGTGAACAACAGTTTGGTTTCATGCCAAGAAAGAGCACCACAGATGCAATGTTTGCCTTGAGGATGTTAATAGAGAAGTACAGAGAAGGTCAGAGGGAGCTACATTGTGCCTTTGTGGATCTGGAAAAAGCATATGACAGGGTGCCAAGAGAAGAACTGTGGTATTGCATGAGGAAGTCTGGAGTGGCAGAGAAGTATGTTAGAGTGGTGCAGGACATGTATGAGAGATGTAAGACAGTGGTGAGGTGTGCTGTCGGTGTGACCGACGAATTCAAGGTGGAGGTGGGATTGCATCAAGGGTCAGCTCTGAGCCCCTTCTTGTTTGCTATGGTGATGGACAGGCTGACAGACGAGGTGAGACAAGAATCTCCATGGACTATGATGTTTGCAGATGACATCGTGATCTGTAGTGAGAGCAGAGAACAAGTGCAGGAAAATCTCGAGAGGTGGAGGTATGCCCTGGAAAGGAGAGGAATGAAGGTTAGCCTCAGAAAATCAGAACACATGTGTGTGAATGAGAAGGACCCAGGAGGAACGGTGATGTTACAGGGAGCAGAGATAACGAAGGTGGAGGATTTTAAGTACTTAGGCCCAACAATCCAGAGCAATGGAGAGTGTGGAAAAGAGGTGAAGAAGCGTGTGCAGGCAGGCTGGAATGGTTGGAGAAAAGTATCCGGTGTGATGTGCGATAGGAGAGTGTCAGCAAGAATGAAGGGAAAAGTGTACAAGATGGTGGTGAGGCCAGCGATGTTGTATGGCTTAGAAACAGTGGCGCTGAGGAAAAGGCAGGAGGCAGAGCTGGAGGTAAGCGGAGATGAAAATGTTGAGGTTCTCCTTGGGAGTAACTTGAGGATGGATAGGATCAGAAATGAGTATATCAGAGGGACAGCCCACGTAAGATGTTTTGGAGACAAAGTCAGAGAGGCTAGATTGAGATGGTTTGGACATGTACAGAGGAGGGATAGTGAGTATATTGGCAGTAGGATGCTGAGGTTGGAACTACCAGGCAGAAGGCCTCGAGGAAGACCGAAGAAGAGATTTATGGATGTGGTGAAGGAAGACATGAAGGTTGTTGGAGTCAGAAAAGAAGATGCGGAGGACAGGGTGAGGTGGAGGCGGATGATTTGCTGTGGCGACCCCTGAAGGGAGCAGCCGAAAGTAAAAGAAGAAGAAGAAGAAGATGGTGCACATCAGACAATGCTTCTCATCAAGACAATTCTTACCAGGTGTGTGTTTTATAGTGGGCAGGGCAGCTTTAAGCCACTCATCAGTGATTGGGCACACACCTGACTGAAATTGTTTGGTAAAAATTGGTTTCAATTGCTCTTTAAGTTTCCTTAGGCAGAGGGTTCAGTTACTTATTCCTCCCCCTTCTGTCATTGTTTGCATGCTATCCTCATTAAAATATGAAAACCTATAAATGTTTGGGTGGTTTTAGTTAAAGCAGACACTGTTTTTTCATCTGTGTGATTTTGACAAAGATCAGATCACATTTGATGGTGATTTTATGCAGAAATGTGAGAAATTCTAAAAGGTTCAGATACTTTGTCATACCACTGTATTGAAGGTTTCCCTGATACAAATGCAGGGGCAGTGGTGGCCTGGTGGTTAAAGGTGCTGGATCGCTGATCCTAATGTTGGGGGTTCGAGTCCCACTCTCCACAGAGTTGTCACTGTTCCCCCAGTGCAGCTAACTGGGTTATCAAAGACCGGCCATGTCTCTTACTGTCTATGGTGAACGGCATGTAAAAGAACCATTGCTGACTTTCGACAAGAGTAGCTGCCAAGCCGTTAGTGTGTTTCTGCCCCTTGCGAAGGGTTGTGTCAGGAAGGGCATCCGACGTAAAAACCTATTCCAAATCAAACATGCGAATCACAGATTCACTGTGGCGACCCCTGAGAAAAAGAGAACAGCCGAAAGGAAAAGAAGAAGATCCCTGCTACAAACGTATCGTAACAACACAGACCTTTTTTTAAAATGAGTACGTACTTTGAATAGTGGTAATTTAATAGTTTTCTTGCTTTTCTTGAAGTAGAACTATCAGGCCTAAGGTCTGAAATATAAACCAGATTGCAGTTATGTGCCTTAAACTCAATACTGCTCTCACTTCTCTTAGACCCAGAAGATTATATCAACAAGCCAGAGGACGTACTATCAGCAACCTTACCTGCTCTCCACCGCTGTCACAGTCTCATACGAGGTTGGCAGGAGGACTCTGGAACTGCCAAGCTGCTGTGAAAAGGCTGATTTCATCGTCGCCATTGCGTCCCACTTCTCTTTCGACTTTCTTGCACGAAATGAAACCTGGATTTCATTACATAACTATGCTACACCAGCAGCTCTTTCCACTGTTTATGCTTTTGCACATACTCCATGAGTAACTGGGAGAGGTGGTGGTACAGGTCTACTCCTGTCGCGGAGTTGGTGCTTCACACTGCTCTCTCTGTCTCATCTTGCCATCTCCTCCTTTAAACTTCATGCAGTAAAAGTCTGCTCTCCAATCAACCTCTTCATTATTGTTATCTACTGCCCTCCTGGACCCCACACTTTCTAGAAGAAGTGGACGCACTCCTCAGCACTTTCCTCACTGACAACACCCCTCTCACTCTTCTGGGAGACTTTAATCTCCCCTCTGACAAGCTCCAGTCCTCCTGTCTTCTTCCTCTTTACTTATATTCTTTAACTTTTAACAATTCCTCTCCAACATAAAGGAGTGAATCTACAGGATCTTGTTTTGACTCATCCCTCTCCCGTCACAGGCATTAATTCCACTCTATTACACATCTCTGACCACTACTTGGTTTCCAATTCTATCTAACACTAGGTCTCAGTTTTCTTCCCTTACTTGACAAAATCACACACTGTATTTCCTTCATCTGTTGCTTCCTGTACTTTATCTTATCTTCCTCACCCAGTCTCCTTTTCTTCAATAACACTTGAATCTTGATACTGACACTTTCCTCTCTTCACTCTCTGATTCTATGGATCTCCTCTGCCCATTATCTGCAAAAGGCTTGTTCTGCTCCTTGGCTCTCAGAGGTGCTATGAAGCAATCATAGACAACTGAGAGCAGCCAAGAGAAAGTGGAAGAAAGCTCAACTTGAATCAGATCTGGCTTCCTATTATGCTCTCTTATCCACATTTTCATTTGATGTGACCTCTGCTCAGACAGCCTTCTACAAGAAAAAGTTGGAGACTGCTGCACAAGCTCCACACAAACTTCTCAACATTTTTTCATCCTTACTCAATCTATCTATTCCACCTGTCCCATCCTCCCCTCTTCACTAGCACATTTTTCCGATCTCACAAATGAAGACATCCAGCAAGTAATTTAATCATACAATCCTACCACCTACTCACTGGATTCAATTCCTTTCACATTACTCCAGACAATCTCTCAAGACCTTCTTCCATTTACATTCACTATCATCAATAACTCCATATCATCTGGTCAGGTGCCAACAGTGTTCAAAAGAGCCAGGGTTTTTACCCATCTTAAAAACCCTCTCTGGATCCATTGGACATCAGCAACTACAGACAGGTATCTCTTTTTGCTTTTCTTTCCAAAATTCTTGAAAGCATTACTTATTATCAAATGGGCGGCACAGTGGCGTAGTGGTTAGCACATCTGCCTCACAGCAAGAAGGCCTGGGTTCGATTCCCGGTCTGGGCGTTTCTGTGTGGAGTTTGCATGTTCTTCCTGTGCTTGTGTGGGTTTCCTCCGGGTGCTCCGGTTTCCTCCCACAATCCAAAGACATGCACAGTAGGTTAATTGGCCGTTCTAAATTGCCCATAGGGTCGCATCGTGCAGAAGGCAATGGCAAACCACTGCACTAATCCTGCCAAGAAAATCTCCATGAAGATGATAACCAGAACGTTATCCTTCATGGCGGGTCGCCAATGGTTGTCCTATGACTCAGGCACTAGATAGACAGATTATCAAATGTCTTTCTATGTTTAGCAGTATAACTTCCTTGACCCTTATCAATCTGGCTATATAGCAACACATTTCACAGAGACTGCACTCTTGGCTGTCACAGAGAAGGTACATTGCTGCAAGATCAACCAAGATGTCCTCATCCTCCTCGACCTTTCAGCAGCATTTGACACAATCATCCACAAGACTGTCTTGTCCATCCTCAGGACTCTAGCAATTTGTGGTGCAGTATGGCATTGGTTTGCTTCCTACCTGGAAGGTCACTCATATGAGGTTACATTGGGGGGGGGGGAATCCACATCTTCTCCATGCCAACTTTCCACTGGCATTCCCCAGGGCTCAGTTCTTGGTCCATTCCTTTTCTTTTTTATACTAGGTCCCTTGGTGATGTCATATCCTCACATGGGTTATCATACCACTGCTATGCAAATGACAATCAACTTGTTCTCTCTTTTCCTCCCTCAGACACTGATGTTTCTGTTCAGATCTCTGCATGTCTGGCATGTATCTCCTCATGGATGGCAGCTCACCAGCTGAAGCTTAATCCTAGCAAGACTGAATTGTTGTTCATCCCTGCTGACTTATCCCCACATCAAGATCTTGCAATCTCCTTGGACAATGCTGTGATCACACCTTCAGCCACTGCAGGAAGTCTTGGAGTAACCATGGACAATTGCCTGTCCTCCACTTCCCATATCACTAATCTTTCTCGATCATGTCAATTTCTTTTCTTGAACATCCAAAGATTTAATCCATTTAGTTCTTCTCACTATGGCCACTGAAACACTTATTCAATTCCTTACCATCTCAAGACGAGACTCCTGCAATTCAATCCTGGCAGAGACCTTTGAGCACTATTCAGCCTCTGCATATGATGCACAATGCAGTTGCATGGCTTGTTTTCAACCTTCACAATTTTTCACACACCACACCACTGCTATGAGTTTGACTGATGGTTTGCTTAGTCTGAGTGTAACAAACCAGTATCCGAATATATTCACTGATAGAGACTTTAAAGCTTCTGTAAGTTGCTCTGGTTAAGAGCCTCTGCTAAATACTGTAAATGACTACAGCTGATCACAGATGGAAGACAAGCAGTTTGGTGTGCAAAAGAGATGATCAATTATACCTAGTTGAATTTACAGATATTGTAAGAGGGGATGATAGTTTAACAATCTCAATGTTTACAACCCTAAACTATTGCAGTTATGTTTTTTTCTGAGCATGACTCTTTTGGAGTGTGAGTTTTTATTACTCTTAATTTTTTGACTCTTTATTCCGTATGAAACTTCATTTTTCTAAATGTGACTTTTTTTAGGTAATTTTCACCTGTCAGTTGTCATACTGTTTTTATAATATGACTACTCACTCTGGACAGCTCACCAGGCCATGGCAAAGCTAAATGACAAACACATTAGTGATATTGATATGAACATAAAAGCAAATTTAGTAAATGAATAAAGGGATATTTTTAATTAATCATATGAGATTGGCTTGATTTTTGAAAACAAACTGCTTCTGGGGTGATGAAGGTAGAGATTATAAAAACCTTGAATGAAACGGTCACTTACATACAGTACAATGATTTGGAAATATACAGGGGGTGGACAAAATAATGGAAACACCTAAGATTTTGGCATCATAATCTTTGAACATAATTTAAACAATCAAAACTTGGTATGTTATATTTTTTGTATAATAATTTTGTTATTTGATATGTTGATGTAAAATAAATGTTTTTTTTCCTTTTTCAATTTTCAGATATTGAAAACATTAATCATACCACATAATGGCAGACCTCTCAGATTTTAAAAGTGGCCAAATTGTTGGTGCTCGTATGGTCGGCGCTAGTGTAACAAAAACTGCCCAAATGTTCGGTGTTTCAAGAGCTACTGTCTCAAAAGTAATGACTGCCTTTGAAAGAGAAGGAAAAACGTCCTCAGCAAAGCACAAGTCCACCCTCGTCTCTAAAAGAGTTGGAGGGTATTCTAACTGAAAAATGGCTTCAAATTCCTTTGGAAACAATTCACAAGTTGTATGAATCAATACATATGCCAAGTTTTGATTGTTTAAATTATGTTCAAAGATTATGATGTCAAATATATATATATGTGTGTGTGTGTGTGTGTGTGTGTGTGTGTGTATATCTTCTTCTTTTCTTTTTAGCTTTTCCCTTTTCTCAGGGGTCGCCACAGAGAATCATCTGTTTCGCAAAATTAGTTTGGCATAGGTTTTTATGTCGGATGCCCTTCCTGACACAACACTTTTTAGCAAAGGACAGAAACAGGCTGACGACTTTGCAGCCTCCGCTTTACGAAAGTCAGCAATGGTTCTTTTACATGCCTCTCACCATTGACAATGAGAGACATGGCCTTCCTTTGACCTTTGATAACCCAGTTAGCTGCACTGGGGGGACAGTGACAGCCTTGTGGATCCAGCGCCCTTTACCACCAGGCCACTACTATATATATATATATATATATATATATATATATATATATATATATATATATATATATATATATATATATATATATATATATATATATATATATATATATATATATGTACACTCATGCCTCGGTTTAACGGACTAATAGGTAGGAACACTTGTCCGAAGTACCTGATTGTCCGAAGTTTCCGATTCCATATATTTCAACGATTACGTTACGAAAAACTTTTACTTAAGCACACTATGTAATCTGCAAATGTACATACTGTATCTATACTCTGTAAATGTACACATGGAATTACTGACATTTCAACAAAATTAAAAAACCTACAATAAAACTCACATTCCAAACAAAATATTACAATGAATCTCACTTTTCATCAACATATTACAAAAAACTCACCTTTCATCAAAATATTACAAAAAAACTCACAAACAAGACAATCAAGTAAAACAACATTACATACAAAATAAGACCAAAGATTTTGTTTCTGTTTTCTGTTAAACATTTCTTCTCTCTGCAGGGCTCAGCAACTCTCTTTTTTTGAAAGAGAAAAACATGTGACCTTGATTTTTTTTTTTAATATATTTAGAAGATCACACTTGGCAGGCATGGCACGATGGTGTAGTGGTTACCATGTGATTATCACAGCAAGAAAATCCTGCATTCGATTCCCACTTTCGTTGAGTGAGCGAATTTATTCTATCTGTTGGGTGACAGTCTCAAGTGAAAGATGCTGCTGAGTTTTCTGCATAACAACATCACCTAAAACTTATTTTTTAAATGTGAATTTAGTCTCAATTAAATAAAAAATGTATAAATTTTTAAAAACATAGACTTTATTTAGGTATATAATTGCAGATATGTTTTTATTTATTCTTTTTCTTGTAAATATGGACTGTATCAAAGGCAAAAGTCTTGTTAAACTCAGACCTCACTCAGACCTCAGAAAAAAAAACCAAAGCTTGCGGTAACAGGCATCTGTGGTCTTAATCATTACAGATAAAGTTTTTATATGAATATATATATATATAATATCTGAACTCTATGTATTTTTGTACAACTGATTTGTAATTTTTTATTAAAACTACAATTGAATTAAAATTGAAGTAAATAATATTAGTGTCGATTTTAATTTCTGGCAGCTACATTTTTTTTTACTATCAACATTCTTAAATATTCTATAATAAACATTCATAAATAATTGATTTACAAGAAATAGCCCAGAGTAAATCCTTGAATAAAGTACCTGAGGTCTGGAGGATGCAGTTGATCAGTCCAACAGCATGAACACCTCACTGCCCTTCTGAGAACTTTCTACTTTCTGAGAGACTGAACTCACTATTTATGTCAGTCAAGGTGTCTTATATGAATTACTTGCACATATTTGCCTAGTCTTAACAGGATTACGTAAACTCAAAGCAAGATTACTTTTGATCCCACCCAATCAGAGGCCTTCAACAAAAAACAGTGAATTCTGGCTTCAGTATCTAAATTAATTTAAATTAGATAAATACGTTATCCTTCCCATCTTTGAAACTGTACACAGACGATTAATTCAGTCAATTGGTTTGTTGAACCATTTAACCATCCTGTTAGGGTTGTTGGAGCCTAACTCAGCAGAATGTTGGCAAGGGTGGCGTACATGTTGAACAGCTTGCCAGACCATCACCCAGACCATCACAGGGCAACATACACAGCCATTCGCATTCACACTAACACCAAGGGAAGATGGAGCAGTCAGTTATCTTTATGAGTGTGCCATTGGATTGTGGAAGAAAACCGGGGTACCCAGAGGAAACTCTTTCAAGGGTGGTGAGAACATTCAAACCGCACACAGAAATGCCCTTATCGAGCCCAGGACTTGAACTCAGGATCTTCTCGTTGTGAAATTAAGATTATTAGTTAGCTAAAGGCTCACACGTATGACCTAACCACATTTTGGTGTTTATCTAATTTTTGAAAAATTTCCAACTTTTCTTGAAAAAATACGAGTATATAATATCCTAAAGGTGAAGATGACCCTGAGAGGTCATATTTCATATAAGACAAGGTGAAGCAAAGTCAACGTCCATGCAAAGGACTAAACAAATTTCTTATGAGTCTACCAAATAACCCAAGGTTTGCTTTAGTGTCATGACTTTGTAGTGTCCTTGAGCCTTTTCTCTATAATCCTGCATTATCAAAGATTTTATTTAACACTGTGAGATTTAAAGAGCTACCATATTATTCTATAGAGGCTTGATTGATTGTTATATTTCACTTGCCCACCTCAATCTTGACATTATACTAGTACAAGTTTCATCTATCCTTCTATTCACCCATTCAGAATATACAGCACTTACCAGATGTTAAAAAGCGGTTGCAGAAGTCCAAGGTGATCCAAAAATACTCCCACATTTCGAGGCTAAATATTTAAAAAAAAAGATAAAAAAAAGATAATTGAATTATTGTTTCCACAATAAACTTTATTATATTTTCATTAATCAGAATTTGCATACAGGTAACAGAAAAAAGCAGGAGGAGTGGTGCTAAGGTCTGTTGGTGGCCCAACCCCAACTTAAACATCTTGAGCTTCAAGTCCTCGATGTGTGGTTTCAGTAAGATGGAGTTATGGCACACACAGCTTGAAGATCACTGGAAGTTTTGAGGAAATGTTTCCAAATCGGGTGATCTCATTACATGGTGAAGTCAGGTAGTGGCCCCTTCCCCTGATCTTTCCCTTTCTGGTTTTCTGTGGTGCTACCTTAAATCAGGAGTGTAGACTCCTCCACCCCAAACTCTTGAAGCCCTTAAGATTGTTATCCAGCAGGAGATCGCAGCTGTTCCAGCCAACATCAGCTGTCGATCCATGGCAGCCTTCAGAAATCACCTCCAAGTGTATGTAAACAATGATGGCCACAATATGGAAGATGAAATCTTTAAATCACAATGAATATAAACTGTACTGAATGAAGTCTGATGTGTGCAAACAATTATTTGGTGATATTTAATGTTTTTTTAATTACTTTTTTTGCTTTATATTTTATTTTATTGTGCCACCATGTACATCTTATGAAATTACTTAGATGTAAAACCAAAGGCTAAATAAGCATTTTGAATATCCTGTGAGTGGCATAGTGATCAGCACATCTGCATTATAGCAAATGGTCTTGGGTTTAAGTCCAGTGCTTGCCGAAGTCATTTCTGTGTACAGTTTGCATGTTGCCGCCGTACTTTTGTGGGTTTGTTCTGGGTATTCCGGTTTCCACACACAGTCCAAAGACATGTAAAATAAGCCAAACGGTTGCTTCTAATTGCCCCCCAGGTAATTGCCTTGTGTGAGAAGACACAAGACTTTTTTAATACTGGGATGAAGATACAATGGAGTCAATCTGCAGGATTATAAAATCAGCTCTTACAGTGAAGAGATGCATTTATATTTATACCCTTTGGTAGATGTGCTCTCCAAAGTGACTTTTTATCTCACCTATACAACTGAGTAGTTCAGGGTTCAGTACCTTGCTCAAGGGCCCAGCAGTGGCAGTTTGGTGACAATGGGGCTTAAACGGCTGACTTTTTAATAACTGAACAATCAAACAGCACTTGTATTTGTGAACCATGAGGGTGGTAAGTGGGCTAAAATATGGGTCCCAAAAAGGATTGTCTGTAGACTCCATAGTGGTCCCATGTCAAGTGTCAACATATGGGCCTCAACTAGGTTATACCTGGACAACATGGACATCAATTGTGCACAGGCCCGAAATGTTGATGTTACCTGGGTCTCACTTGAGTCAACTAAGTGTACCCCCCCTTTATCAAGCCCAGATGGGCACCCTGTCTGGGTCCTAGTTGGGTTACTAATTGGAAATAAATTAATGTGAGAAGTTAACCTTGGTCCACTATAGAATCAGTGGACAATCTTATATTTGACCCATTCATTGGACTTAATGATATGAAAACAATGTTGTCTGCTAATCTACATAATATAATCTGTTCTGAGGGCAGGCTTGTAAAACAAAAAATTTGTTAGCTGCAACAATTATTCCCTTAAGAAATAACAGAAAACCAATTAATTCGTTCTAACCCCCTCCCAAACTCATATAACCTGCCACAAACATGCACATTTGACCTAATATATCAAGGACAAACATGTAAAAACAATTATCATCATCATCATTTTCTGTAACCACTTCATCCTAATTACGGTCGCGGGGAGGCTGGTGCCCATCCCAGCCAACTCAGGGCGAGGGCAGAGTACACCCTGGACAGCTCGCCAGGCCATCGCAGGGCGGAAACACGCTGACGGCTTTGCAGCCTACTCTTGTCAAAAGTCAGCAATGGTTCTTTTACATGCCTCACACCAGAGACAGTGAGAGACATGGCCGGCCTTTGATAACCCAGTTAGCTGCACTGGGGGGGGACAGTGACAACCTTGTGGAGAGTGGGACTCGAACCCCAACCTTTGGATCAGCGATCCGGTGCCTTATACCACTAGACCACCACTGCCCTTAAAACAATTAATATTTAATAATATTAACACATGTACTTCTTCTTCTTTCGGCTTTTCCCTTCAGGGGTCGCCACAGCGAATCATCTGCCTCCATCTCACCCTATCCTTTGCATCTTCTTCTCTTACATCAACTATCTTCATGTCCTCCTTCACCGCATCCATTGATCGTCTCTTTGGTCTTCCTCTAAGCCTTCTGCCCGGTAGTTCCAACCTCAGCATCCTACTACCAATATACTCACTATCCCTCCTCTGTACATGTCCAAACCATCTCAATCTAGCCTCTCTGACTTTGTCTCCAAAACCTCTTATATGTACTGTCCCTCTGATGTGCTCATTCCTGATCCTATCGATCCTCGTTACTCCCAAAGAGAACCTCAACATTTTCATCTCTGCTTCCTCCAGCTCTGCCTCCTGTCTTTTCCCCAGGGCCACTGTTTCTAAACCAAAGAGGGACAGTCTTTTAGCACCAGGAAAAGCACTGCTAGGCTTTATAGCCCGTGATTAAGTGGAATCAGGTGTATTTGTTTCGCACTTCACCCCGCATGTGGCAACCACTCTCCAACGCACATTTCAATGCGTAACTCTTTTGTAAGAGGCCATAACACACTAAAAATCCACAGTGCAGGTAAAGAGTCTCTCACAAAACAGACCATAACATAGTGTACTGTATTCAATAATTTTTTTTCACTTAGTTTGCAGACCTATGGTATGTACGGTACTGTTAACTTCTGTTCAAAAGACAACAGAACGGATTAAGACCATTTACATTATTTGTAGTGGGAAAAGCAGATTGGGAGTCCGAACAAATCGAAATCCAAACAGCCGTTTGGAACGGATTAAGTTCAAGTACCGAGGCTCTACTGTATAATCTGCCCTAAAAGCGGTGTGTGAACAACTTTTCTGGAATTGGAATTAATACTTTAAATCCTGAAGGTGAAGATGACCCTGTTGGGTCACATTTGAAATAAGACAAGGTGAAATAAAGGTCAGCATCCATGCAAAAGGCCTAAACAAATTTCTTATGAGTGTACCAATCAACCCAAGGTTTGCAAAGTTTGCATTATTTTTCTTTAAAATGACTTTGTACTGTCCTTGACTGTTTAACTCTATTAGCCTGCATATTATTGTCATTGACTTGATCACCTTATTCTTGATGTTATTTCATTCATGCATCTATCCATCCATCTATTTGTACTACTTCTCCATCAGGGTTGCAGGGGAAGTTGCAACAATTTGATGTCAGGCAAGAGGCAGGGTACACCCTGAAAAGGTTGACAGTCTATCACAAGGTCAACATAGAGATAAACAACCATCTGCACTCACAATCACACTTATGGGCTATTTGGACTGATCTAATCTAATTTTAATCAACACAAATATTCTCCATTTACACTGAAAGGACTCGAGGTACTATACAAGCACGGACCAAAACATTGGTCATGTGAAACTGGGCAAGGGGCAGAGCTTCTAGGGTCAGCTAACATCAGAGAGTTCAGTACATGTACAGTAATTTCCACTGGTAAATTAGTATCGTATATTATAAACAGTTATGAAAAGGCTTAGGGTTCAAGCCCCGAGCCTCACAAGTCATTTCTGTGTGGAGTTTACAATGTTCTCCCTGTGCTTCTGTGAGTTTCCTCCAAGTTCCTCTCACATTCCAAAGAAGTTGTTATTTTATATCTTAAAGGTGGAGATGACCCTGTTAGGTCATATTTGAACCAAGACAAGGTGAATCAAAGGTCAGTAATGTCCTAAACAAATTTCTTCTGAGACTTCCAAACAACACAAGGCTTACATTCTTAGCACGAAAATGTAACAAATTCCGTTCTTCTTCTTCTTTTACTTTCGGCTGCTCCCTTCAGGGGTCGCCACAGCAAATCATCCGCCTCCATCTCACCCTGTCCTCTGCATCTTCTTTTCTGACTCCAACGACCTTCATGTCTTCCTTCACCACATCCATAAATCTCTTCTTTGGTCTTCCTCGAGGTCTTCTGCCTGGTAGTTCCAACCTCAGCATCCTACTGCCAATATACTCACTATCCCTCCTCTGTACATGTCCAAACCATCTCAATCTAGCCTCTCTGACTTTGTCTCCAAAACATCTTACATGGGCTGTCCCTCTGAGATACTCATTTCTGATCCTATCCATCCTCGTTACTCCCAGAGAGAACCTCAACATTTTCATCTCCGCTACCTCCAGTTCTGCCTCCTGCCTTTTCCTCAGCACCACTGTTTCTAAGCCATACAACATCGCTGGCCTCACCACCGTCTTGTACACTTTTCCCTTCATTCTTGCTGACACTCTCCTATCGCACATCACACCAGACACTTTTCTCCAACCATTCCAGCCTGCCTGCACACGCTTCTTCACCTCTTTTCCACACTCTCCATTGCTTTGGATTGTTGAGCCTAAGTACTTAAAATCCTCCACCTTCATTATCTCTGCTCCCCCTAGGTCCTTCTCATTCACACACATGTATTCTGATTTTCTGAGGCTAACCTTCATTCCTCTCCTTTCCAGGGCATACCTCCACCTCTCTAGATTTTCCTGCACTTGTTCTCTGCTCTCACTACAGATCACGATGTCATCTGCAAACATCATAGTCCATGGAGATTCTTGTCTCACCTCATCTGTCAGCCTGTCCATCACCATAGCAAACAAGAAGGGGCTCAGAGCTGACCCTTGATGCAATCCCACCTCCACCTTGAATTCGTCGGTCACACCGACAGCACACCTCACCACTGTCTTACATCTCTCATACATGTCCTGCACCACTCTAACATACTTCTCTGCCACTCCAGACTTCCTCATGCAATACCACAGTTCTTCTCTTGGCACCCTGTCATATGCTTTTTCCAGATCCACAAAGGCACAATGCAGCTCCCTCTGACCTTCTCTGTACTTCTCTATCAACATCCTCAAAGCAAACATTGCATCTGTGGTGCTCTTTCTTGGCATGAAACCAAACTGTTGTTCACAAATGCTGACCTCTGCCCTTAGTCTAGCTTCCACTATTCTTTCCCATAACTTCATCGTATGGCTCATCAACTTTATCCCTCTGTAGTTGCCGCAACTCTGCACGTCTCCCTTGTTCTTAAAAATGGGCACCAGCACACTTCTCCACTCCTCTGGCATCTGCTCACTCTCTAGGACCTTGTTGAATGTTCTTGTCAGAAAATCTACTGCTACCTCTCCTAGACACTTCCATACCTCCACAGGTATGTCATCAGGACCAACTGCCTTTCCATTCATCATCCTCTTCAATGCCCTTCTCACTTCACCCTTACTGATCTTTGCTACATCCTGCTCCTCAATGGTCACCTCTTGTACTCTTATTTCTCTCTCATTTTCCTCATTCATCAGCTCTTCAAAGTACTCTTTCTATCTTTCCAGCACACTTCTGTCATCAGTCAATACATTTCCCTCTCTGTCCTTTATCAATCTAACTTGCTGCACGTCCTTCCCATCTCTATTTCTCTGCTGTGCCAACCTGTATAGATCATTTTCTCCCTCTTTACTGTCCAACCTATCATACAAGTCATCATACGCCCTCTGTTTGGCCTTAGCCACTGCTACTTTCGCCTTACGCTGTGTCTCTCTGTACCCCTGTTCACTCTCTTCGGTCCTCTCTATGTCCCACTTTTTCTTAGCTAACCTCTTCCTTTGTACACACTCCTGCACTTCCTCATTCCACCACCAAGTCTCCTTATCTACTTTCCTTCCAGAGGACACACCAAGTACTCTCCTACCTGTGTCCCAGATCACATTTGCTGTGGTTGTCCAGTCATTTGGAAGCACTTCCTGGCCACCCAAAGCCTGTTTCAACTCCTCTTTGAAGACAACACGACACTCTTCCTTTTTCAACTTCCACCACTTTGTCTTCTGCTCTGCCTTTGCCTTCTTCACCTTCCTCACCATCAACATCATCTTGCATACCACCATCCTATGCTGTTTGGCAACACTCTCACCCACTTCTACTTTGCAGTCACTGACTTCCTTTAAATTACATCGCCTACACAAGATGTAGTCTACCTGTGTGCTCCTACCTCCGCTTTTATAAGTCACCCTATGCTCCTGTTTCTTCTTGAAGAAATTATTCACCATAGCCATTTCCATCCTTTTTGTAAAATCAATCAACATCTGTCCTTCTGCGTTCCTGTCCTGGATACCAAACCTGCCCATCACTTCCTCGTCCCCTCTGTTGCCTGCACCAACATGTCTATTGAAGTCTGCACCAATGACCACTCTTTCACCTCTGGGGGTACTCTGCATCACTTCATCGAAGTCACTCCGGAATCTCTCCTTCTCTTTTAGCTCACATCCTGCCTGTGCGGCATAAGCACTAACAACATTGAGCATTACACCTTCAATTTCTAACTTGAGACTCATCACTCTGTCTGACACTCTTTTCACTTCTAGAACATTCCTGACAAACCCCTCCTTCAAGATGACTCCTACTCCATTTCTCTTCCCATCCACACAATGATAAAATAGCTTAAACCCTGCTCCTAAGCTTTTAGCTTTGCTACCTTTCCACCTGGTCTCCTGAACACACAGTATGTCCACCTTCCTCCTCTGCATCATGTCAGCCAGCTCTCTACCTTTTCTTTGCATAGTTCCAACATTCAAAGTCCCCACTCTCAGTCCTAGACTCATGCTTTCCTCTTCTCTCTCTGCCTACGGACACGCCTCCCACCTCTCCTTCTTCGACGTCTTCGACCAACAGTAGTCCAATTTCCATCAGCACCCTGTTGATTGACAGCACTGATGGCGGTCGTTGTTAACCCGGGCCTCGACCGATCCGGTATGGGGGTAGTACTTCTGATTTGCATCATAAAAGTTTGGCATTGGTTTTACGTCGGATGCCCTTCCTGACACAACCCTCTGCATGTCTCCGGGCTTGGGACCGGCATGAGGGGGAGAGACACTGGTTATTTCCCCCCCTACCTCATGGCTGCATTTCCGTTGTCCTTGATTATTTTCACCTCTATTATTTTATTGTGTCATCATGTGAAATTTTGTCAGGTAGTACATTGTTCTACAGAGATTATATATACTGGTGCTTCTCAAAAAATTAGCATATTGTGATAAAGTTCATTATTTTCTGTAATGCACTGATAAAAATTAAACTTTAATATATTTTAGATTTATTGCACACCAACTGAAATATTTCAGGTCTTTTATTGTTTTAATACTGATGATTTTGGCATACAGCTCATGAAAACCCAAAATTCCTATCTCAAAAAATTAGCATATCATGAAAAGGTACTCTAAACGAGCTATTAACCTCATCTTCTGAATCAACTAATTCACTCTGTCTGTCTGTCTGTTTTCCTTTTGGCTTTTTCCCTTTTACTCGGGAGTCGCCACAGCGAATCATCTGATTCGCACGTTTGATTTGGCAGAGGTTTTTACGTCGGATGCCCTTCCTGTCACAACCCTTTTAGCAAGGGACAGAAACATGCTGACCACTTTGCAGCCTACTCTTTAAGGCTTACTTACTCTTTAAGTCAGCAATGGTTCTTTTACATGCCTATCACTATAAACAGTGAGAGACATGGCCCGCCTTTGATAACCCAGTTAGCTACATGGTGGGGGGGGGGGGGGGGGGGGGGGAGTGACAACCTTGTGGAGAGTGGGACTCGAACCCCCAACCTTTGGATCAGCGATCCAGCACCCTATACCACTAGACCACCACTGCCCAATCAACTAATTAACTCTGAACACCTGCAAAAGATTCCTGAGGCTTTTAAAAACTCCCTGCCTGGTTCATTACTCAAAACCGCAATCATGGGTAAGAGTGCCGACCTGACTGCTGTCCAGAAGGCCATCATTGACACCCTCAAGCAAGAGGGTAAGACACAGAAAGAAATCTCTGAGCGAATAGGCTGTTCCCAGAGTGCTGTATCAAGGCACCTCAGTGGGACGTCTGTGGGGAGGAAAATGTGTGGCAGAAAACGCTGCACAACCAGAAGAGGTGACCGGACCATGAGGAAAATTGTAAAGAAGGGCCGATTCCAGACCTTGGGGGACCCGTGGAAGCAGTAGACTGGGCTACAGGTGCCACATTCCCCAGGTCAAGCCACTTTTGAACCAGAAACAACAGCAGAAGCGGCTGACCTGGGCTACAGAGAAGCAGCACTGGACTGTTGCTCAGTGGTCCAAAGTATTTTTTTCGGATGAAAGCAAATTTTGCATGTCATTCGGAAATCAAGGTGCCAGAGTCTGGAGGAAGACTGTAGAGAATTAAATCAAAATGCCTGAATTCCAGTGTCAAATACCCACAGTCAGTGTTGGTCTGGGGTACCATGTCAGCTGCTGGTGTTGGTCCACTGTGTTTTATCAAGGGCAGGGTCAATGCAGCTAGCTATCAGGAGATTTTGGAGCACTTCATGCGTCCATCTGCTGAAAAGCTTTATGGAGATGAAGATTTTCATTTTTCAGCACAACCTGGCACCTGCTCACAGTGCCAAAACCACTGCTAAATTGTTTACTGATCATGGTATTACTGTGCTCAATTGGCCTGCCAACTCTCCTGACCTGAACCCCATAGAGAATCTGTGGGATATTGTGAAGAGAAAGTTGAGAGACACCAGACCCAACACTGTGGATGAGCTTAAGGCCTCTATCGAAGCATCCTGGGCCTCCATAACACCTCAGCAGTGCCACAGGCTGATTGCCTCCATGCCACGCCACATTGAAGCAGTCATTTCTGCAAAAGGATTCCCGACCAAGTATTGAGTGTATAACTGAACATAATTATTTGAAGGTTGACTTTTTTGTATTAAAAACAATTTTTTATTGGTCGGATGAAATATGCTAATTTTTTGAGATAAGGATTTTTGGTTTATATGTTTATATATATATATATATATATATATATATATATAAAATTATTATTATATTTTCTTTGCCTTGTCAGCACCAATCTCAACAATATTGTATTGCCATATTATCATGGTATAATACCATTTTCAACCATCCTTCCATCCATTACATTAATGGTTCTCCATCAGGGTTGTAGGGTTGTGTAGTCGCGAGCACTTCTTCCGCACACGTAAAAAGTCCTGGGTTGAGCGCCATATCTGGTGAAGGCATCTTTGTTTAATGCTTGTATGTTCTTTGTGTGTTTGTGTGGGTTTCCTCTGGCTGATTCAATTTTGTCCGACAATCAAAAGACTTGTACTTTAGGCTGATAGAATATTCTTAATTACCTCCAGGTGTTAATGAGAGTGTAAATGCTTGTGTATATTTGACTTGTGATAGTCCAGCAAGCTGTTCCAGATGTACCCCGCCATCACCTGGAGTTGGCTAGGATGGGTTCCAGCCTCATCACAATTCTAACAATGTTGTTTTAGAAAATGAAAGGAAGTTATTTCATTTTTATTAGGATTGTGATGAACTGTGAAGGCTGATCTGTCTGCTCATATCACAACTTTCTAAACTGTAATTGCTGCAAAAGGCGACGCTACAAAGAACATATATATATATATATTTTTTTTTTTTTTTTTTTGCTATTTAAGCATGCTCAATTTTTTTCTTTTCACCATTTCTTTGCTCATGCACATTGTAACAAAACATTTCTGTTTACTGTTGATCAATCTGGGGTGGTGGTGATCTGGTGGTAGGGTACCGGATTACTGATCCCATGGTTGGGGTTCAAGCTCCACCTCACTGCTGTCCCTCCAGTGCAGTTAACTGGATCATCAAAGGCTGGCCATGTCTCTCACTATCTGTGGCGAGAGGTTCATGTAAAAGAACCATTCCTGACTTTCATAAAGATGCGCTACATAGCCATCAGTGTGTTTCTGCCCTACGATGGCCTGGTGGGCTGTCTAGGGTGAATTCTGTCCTTTCCCAGTCAGCTGAGATGAGTGGAAATACCCTTATACACGTAATCCAAAACAGTTGTCAAGTTGTCATGATCTAGGGAATTTCCAGTATGACAACTACATGTATTAAACCATCATTTGTACAAATGGCCGAGGAGAGCCAAGTGCTTGCGACCTTGACGTTCTGAGTTAGAGCGGGATTCTGTCCGGGAATAATAATGGACATCAGAAAGTTCCTCAAATGTTCAAATCAACATGTCCAAAAGGATGCTAATGACTTGGAGCCAAGGAAAAAAACATGCCTTGCACAACCTGCAGGAGAGGCTGCAACTGTAGCAACAATCCATGACTCTGGTAACGGTCTGCTTTTCAAATTATCTATAGATCTAAATTTCGACTGTGAGATGTGTCAGTGAGCCATGTTTGAAGCACTGTGCTGTGTAGCACATGTATTTATAAACATGATATTATAAACCCATTCAATGTTGCCAATTATAATATTGGCATGCCGCATTATATTTATCTCCAAATATTTATGTCGTATTTCACACCTCCCCAGCATTATATATAGCATTGAGCCATTAACCTGTTAGTGAAAAGATTTTATAATTATGCATAAAATGTCTATAGATATAGAATACGGGACATAATGCTTGTGGAGGGACTACATCTGTATAATTAACAAGCCCGTGGCAGCACTGCCGTAGCCGTGTAGCCTGTGCAGGCTACTGGCTAGTTGCCGCCAGTTGCTTAGGTCTAACGTAGCCTTTACACATATGCCTGTATTATATATATAAAAATGACTTCAAATGCCTTCTACAAGCCCAAAAGTATTTTTTTTTTTTCTTGGGAAGACCCCCCCCCCGCATTAGGGGGATACCCCCTCCCGCATCCTCCCCACGCTTCGCACACCTTGGGCGAGGTACAGGCCTACTTTGGCTGCATTGATTGGTAGGTTTTTCAAGCTGCAACTACAGACATTAATTAACTTACTGACACTGTGCCATCATACATCACTTTTTTTAGGACATGTGTGTGCAGACCAAGTCCTTCTGCACAAACAGCAGCAACAACTCATAGATGACATCTAATCTAAAGAAACTGCTCCAAGTTAAAGAGGAGGACTACAGAAGTGGAAATGGTCCCGGTATAAGCAGGCCAGAATAGCTAAGAGGAGCTGCAGTGAGAAGTGATAACCTCACTGGACTAAAATACCGGATTGTTCAACCATCATTTTCACCCACATCTTTACCCGATCTCTGGAGGTGTGTGAAATGCCCTCTGTCATCATTCCAGCCCCCAAGAAGGTCACTATTGCAGTTTGAATAACTGCAGGCTTATCACGCTGACGTCTGTGATTATGAAATCTTTTGAGAATCTCATGTGGAGCCACCAGAAGGGCATCACAGGCCCCCTGCTGCACCCCCAGCAGTTTGCTTACTGGGCTAATAAGTCATAAAACAGTTCAGTCAACATTCAGTACTACATTCTGCATCAACCCAACTCCCCTGGGACATATATCACCCAGCCATACTTCCATTCAGACAACGACACAATGAACATGTAATAATGTGGCATAGGTGCATAAACTCTCTAAAAGCGGAATGAAAATACTACTGTAGATTATCTGCCCTAACAACAGAGTGAAGATACAGCAATCTGGTGGTAAAACATCTGCCGTAACAGAGGAAAGAGTATAATTATATTGGGTTGTATGGAATCTACTCTGACAGTGGTGTGAGAACACAGAAATGGGGGGGGGGGGGTGTATGTGTAATCTGTCATAAAAATATAGTAGAATTTAGAGACATGTGTTCAGTACAGTATATAATCTGTGAATGAACACCTACTTCGGAAATGGGGTTAGTGTTTTCTACCATTGAAGATGCCCCTGTTAGGTCATATTTGAGGCAAGACAAGGTGAATTAAAGGTCAATAACCGTGCAAAGGCCTAAACAAATTTGGTATAAGACTACCAAATAACCAAGGGTTTGCATTCTTCTGCTTTAGTGTCATGACCTTGCACTGTCCTTGACTTTTTTCACCTCTATTATCCTGCATATTATTGTCATTGACTTGTTCGTTTTAATCACAAAGTTTTTCCATTTTCATTCATTCATCCCTCAATCCATCCATCCATTTGTTTCACTCGTCTGTGAAGGTTGCAAGGCCAATTCTACTTGTACAACCTGTAAAGGTTGGCAGTCTATTGCAAAGACAAACAACCATTCACACTTACATTCACACTGATGGGCCATTTAGAATGGTGGGCCCGATGTAATCGACCTGTCTTTGGACAGTAGGAGGAAATAAAAGTATCTGCAGGATCCCACAGAAGCCTGACTTCTAAGTTCATGCCTGGAACCTTCTTTCAATGCAGTGAAAGTGCTAATCACTGCCCCTCCTTGGCAATTTTCAATAAACACAAATATTCTCCATTTACACTGATAGAAATTGAGGTGCTATACAAGCATGGACAAGAACATTAGAAATATGAAAGTGGAGAAGAGGGTCACATAATCTATAATAATTTTTAGTCAGGTCAGGGAGCCTACAGTAATTTTCATGATGTATACAGTATTGCATACAATGAAACATGGAGAGAAGAAAGCACCCTTTGTTTTTCTTGTCTTGTTTTTATTCCGACTGGGGTGCTAGCCACCCTACTCATCAAATTTGAAATCTCATGGGGGAGCCGGTTCAGTTGCCTACCACTCGACTCTGCTACAGGTTGTACTGGCTTACATGTTACCAGTAACGGGGCAAAACCTGACCTGACAGTCTTATATATATATATATATGTGTGTGTGTGTGTGTGTGTGTGTGTATATATATATATATATATATAAAAAGATAAGTTCAGATGCAAAATCCTCATGTTGCATTAATACACAATTACTGAGCCAACATACTGTTGTACATAATTCACACTGACCCCAGAGTGAAGATACAGCAATTAGGTGGTGAAATATAATCTGTAGACATAATCGAGCAAATGTGATGTATATCAGTCTATACAATTATATACAAATATATATATGAGTCAACTGAGGTTATAAAGATATGGTGGAGAGATATCCTCTTGAACTGCCTTTAGGCTCCATTACAGCACATAATCAACCTATCAATGTTTTGACAAACTATAATACTATATAATATAAGCTACAAAATATTTATGTCCATTAAAAGTCGAGGTCATTTTTCACTGACATATTGAATTGATGAAAATCAAACCACTATATAAAAGTCTTCTTCAGCACATCCCAGAGACATTCAAAGTTAAGCTCAGGACCCTGTGATGTCAGATCATGTATGAAAATGATTCTTAATGCACCCTGATTAACGCTTTCATTATTAAAGCCTCTATTTTATAGCCATGAAATCGGGATGGGGGTGTGCATATCTGTTAATGCAGCTGTGAGGGGAGGCACAAGCCAGTGTTCACCCTCACGCCGGTCCCAAGCCTGGATAAACGTAGAGGGCTGCATCAGGAAGGGCATCTGGTGGAAAATCAATGCCACATAAATCATGCGAGTCAAAAATACGAATCCCACACCGGATCGGTCGAGGCCAGAGCTAACAATGACCGCCATCAGTGCTATTAACCAACAGGGTTCTAGTGGAAATTGGACTACCGTTAGTTAAAAAAGGAGAGGTCGAAGAAGTATAGGTGGGAGGTCTGTCCGTAGGCAGAGAGAGAAGAGGAAAGGCATGAGTCTAGGACTGAGAGTAGGGACTTTGAACGTTGGTACGATGACGGTAAAAGCTAGAGAACTGGCTGATATGATGCAGAGGAGGAAGGTGGACATACTGTGTGTTCAGGAGACCAGGTGGAAAGGTAGCAAGGCTAGAAGCTTAGGAGCAGGGTTTAAGCTGGTTTATCATGGTGAGGATGGGAAGAGAAATGGAATGGAGTCATCTTGAAGGAAGGGTTTGTCAGGAATGTTCTAGAAGTGAAAAGAGTGTCAGAGAGAGTGATGAGTCTCAAGTTAGAAATTGAAGGTGTGATGTTCAGTGTTGTTAGTGCTTACAGGCAGGATGTGAGCTAGAAGAGAAGGAGAGATTCTGGAGCAAGTTAGATGAAGTGATGCAGAGTATCCCCAGAGGTGAAAGAGTGGTCATTGGTGCAGATTTCAATGGACATGTTGGTGCAGGCAACAGCGGGGACGAGGAAGTGATGGACAGGTTTGGTATCCAGGACAGGAACATAGAATGACAGATGTTGATAGATTTTGCAAATTAGGATGAAAATGGCTGTGGTGAATACTTTTTTCCAGAAGAGACAGGAGCATAGGGTGACTTGCAAAAGTGGAGGTAGGAGCAAACATGTAGACTACATCTTGTGTAGGCGATGTAATTTGAAGGAAGTCAGTGACTGCAAGGTAGTAGTGGGTGAGAATGTTGTCAAACAGCATAGGATGGTGGTGTGCAGGATGACACTGATGGTGAGGAAGATGAAGAAAGCAAAGGCAGAGCAGAAGACAAAGTGGTGGAATCTGAAAAAGTAAGAGTGTAATGTTGTCTTCAAGGAAGAGTTGAAACAGGCTTTGGGTGGTCAGGAAGTACTTTCGGATGACTGGACAACTACAGCTAATGTGATCAGGGAAGCAGGTAGAAGAGTACTTGATGTGTCCTCTGGAAGGAGAGTAGATAAGGAGACTTGGTGGTGGAATTAGGAAGTGCAGGAGAGTGTACAAAAGAAGAGGCTAGCTAAGAAGACGTGGGACAGTGAGAGGACTGAAGAGAGTAAACAGGAGTACAGGGAGACACAGCGTAAAGCGAAGGTAGCGGTGTCAAAGGCCAAACAGAGGGTGTATGATGACTTGTATACTAGGTTGGACAGTAAGGAGAGAGAAAATGATTTATACAAGTTTGCACAGCAGCGAAATATAGATGGTAAGGACGTGCAGCAAGTTAGAGTGATTAAGGACAGAGTGAGAAATGTATTGAATGATGACAGAAGTGTGTGGGAAGATGCAAAGAGTACTCTGAAGAGCTGATGAATGAGGAAAATCAGAAAGAAAAAAAACAGTAGAAGAGGTGACCGTCAAAGACCAGGAAGTAGCAAAGATTAGTAAGGGTGAAGTAAGGAGGGCATTGAAGAGGATGATGAATGGAAAGGCAGTTAGTCCTGATGACATACCGGTGGAGATATGGAAGTGTCTAGGAGAGGTAGCAGTACATTTTCTGACAAGGACATTCAACAAGGTTTTAGAGAGTGAGAGAATGCCGGAGGAATGGAGAAGTGTGCTGGTGCCCATTTTTAAGAACAAGGGAGACGTTGGGGCAACTACAGAGGGATAAAGTTGAAGAGCCGTACAATGAAGTATGGGAAAGAATAGTGGAAGCTAGACTAAGGGCAGAGGTCAGCATTTGTGAACAACAGTTTGGTTTCATGCCAAGAAAGAGCACCACAGATGCAGTGTTTGCTTTGAGAGAAGTACAGAGAAGGTCAGAGGGAGCTGCATTGTGCCTTTGTGGATCTGGAGAAGGCATATGACAGGGTGCCGAGAGAAGAACTGTGGTATTGTATGAGGAAATAGAGGAGTGGCAGAGAAGTATGTTAGAGTGGTGCAGGACATGTATGAGAGATGTAAGACAGTGGTAAGATGTGCTGTCGGTGTGACAGAAGAGTTCAAGGTGGAGGTGGGACTCCATCAAGGGTCTGCTCTGAGCCCCTTCTTGATTGCTATGGTTATGGACAGGTTGACAGTCGAGGTTAGACAAGATTCCCCATGGACTATGATGTTTGCAGATTACATTGTGATCTGAAGAGAGAGCAGAGAACAAGTGGAGGAAAATGTAGAGAGATGGAGGTATGCCCTGGAAAGGAGAGGAATGAAGGTTAGGCTCAGTAAGACAGAATACACGTGTGTGAGCTACAAGGACCCAAGAGGAACGGTGAGGTTACAGCAAGCAGAGATAAAGAAGGTGGAGGATTTTCAGTACTTAGGCTCAACAATCCAGAGCAGCTTGGAATGGTTGGAGAAAAGTGTCCGGTGTGATGTGTGATAGGAAAGTATCTGCAAGAATGAAAGGAAAAGTGTACAAGAGGGTGTTGAGGCCAGTGATGTTGTATGGTTTAGAAACAGTGGCCCTGAGGAAAAGACAGGAGGCAGAACTGGAGGTAGCGGAGATGAAAATGTTGAGGTTCTCTTTGGGACTAATGAGGATGGATAGGGACAGCACATGTAAGAGGTTTTGGAGGCAAATTCAGAGAGGCTAGATTGAGATGGTTTGGACATGTACAGAGGAGGGATAATGAGTATATTGGTAGTAGGATTCTGAGGTTGAAACTACCAGGTAGAAGACCTAGAGGAAGACCAAAGAGAAGATTTATGGATGTAGTGAAGGAGGACATGAAGGTAGTTGGTGTAAGAGTAGAAGTTGCAAAGGATAGGGTGAGATGGAGGCAGATGGTTTGCTCTGGCAACCCCTGAAGGGAAAAGCCGAAAGGAAAAGTAGAAGAAGAAGAAGGTCGTGTGCATATGTGTTATACATCCAGATCCAACTACATAGTTGGTAATTACCAGTAATTCAGCTTTTGGTTTGAGAATAAAAAATCTGGCTCCTTAAAGTTTGGATGATTCAGTCATAAACTGTCAGTGATAAACGGGTGGAAAAGTGAAAATTCTGAACCAAAAGAATTGTTTGCACTGTTGCATAGCGTACAGTGTTTTCAAATTCTCTCCATGCATCACTTGGGAGTTGGACAGTTGGAAATCAAAAATCTGGCTCTATGGAACGTACATACCATGGGAAAAAGTCTACCAAGTGTGACTCTGATCAGTAATAATTTAGGAGTAGGAGTTTTCCAGCCAACTGTCCACAGCTACAACACCACTACCAACAGCAACATGGCGACAGCGAGTTTGACACCAGATACTTGCCTTGTAAAAAATAAAAAGTCCATTAACCTCATAGCCTGGTCATTCAGTGCTTTGAGATCGTCAGTTGCCATATAAATATTGCTGAGCCTCAATCTAACCAGCAATGCCATGAAGATTATGTAAAGTAATCAAGGTAAAATACAGTCAAGCAGAATATTGGAATCCAGAAAATTAGTTTTGGCTCTGCAGTGTATAATATACTGTAACAGTGGTGAATGGTCCAAGAAATATGGGGTGATGTATCCTAAAAATGAGTAGGGTTTAGTGACCCATCGGCAATCTATAATCTGCACTTATACAAGTTTATGAACAACTTTCATGGGAATGGGTTTAGTATTTTCAATCCTAACCCTGCGATGGCCTGGTGAGCTATCCAGGGTGTACTTTGACCTTGCCCAGATGGGCACCAGCTTACCCGTGACACTGATCAAGATTAAGCAGTTTAGAAAGTGAATGAATGAGGATTTTAAATCCTAAATGTGAAAATGACCCTGTTAGGTCACATTTAATATAAGACAAGGTGAATCGAAGGTCAGCATCCATACAAAAGCCTAAACAAATTTTTTACTAGACTAACAAATAATCCAAGGTTTGCATCCTTCTGCTTTAATGTAATGACTTTGTAGTGTCCTTGACTCTTCACCTCTATTATTATCCTGCATTAGCTGAGATTTAATTTCACCACTATGTTGAACTTACTAAAGTAGCATATTACAGAACTTTACAAGGATTTGATGTAACTATTGTCATTGCCAAAATTATAAGTATGAAACCCCTCAATCCTGAAGTTATACCATTTTCAATTATTTTCAATATCAATTTCCCTGTTAGGGTTGCAGTGTGGTATAGGGATTAGCACTTCTTCCTTACAGCAGATTATCCAGGGTTCATGCCCCATGCCGTGAGAGGGTCTTTCAGTTTGGAGTTGGCATGTATTGGCATGGATTTGTATTTACCTGGGTTTTTACCAGGTGCTTCAGTTCCCTCCACCGTTACAAGTCGTGCACATCAGGCTAGTTATTCTTGATTCCCTCTAGATGTGAATGTGAGTGTGAATTGTTACATGTGTGTTGGCTTTGCAATGATCTGACAAGCTGTCCAGAGCATCACCAAACTTCACCTGGATTTGATCCAGCCTCTCATAAAGCTTTAATAGAGGATAATTTCAGAATTTGGAACATAAAATGAAACGAAATTAAAATGAATTGAATTGAATCATTTGTCCAAAGTAATGAAAATATTTTAGAAGAAGATTTGTGTCTCGAAAGCACTTGCTCGTACAGTCTTTTAGAAGGTGAGCATCTTGGTGGTCATCATCTCCTCTGACTCTAAACATCCAAATAAGCACATTTCCGTACACGGCCAGTGAGGTTTACTAAAGGATCAAGTCAGTGATCTTATAAAACACACATGGTAATTTATGTAGAAAAATCCTAGATAATACTGTTTAAAAATTTCAAATTGATATATCTCTCACTACACCCTAGTGCATTATGGTTGTTTCAGGATTGCTCTGGAATATCCAATTCTCATCTCAAATTATTTTTTATTTGTGGTTTTTTTAACTGTCAACACAAATAGTGTATTAAGTTCTCTTTTTTATCTTTGGGGACAACCTTTGCATTAGCTTTATTCATGTTTAGAATTTAACAGTAAATTTGGTAAACCCCTCCCATGGACCCACCACCCGTGGGAGGAGTTTTAGGGGTCGGGTGCAGTGTGAGTTGGGTGGCAGCCAAAAGGCATGGGTTCTGTCGGACTGATCCTCGGCTACTTACTCTGACCTTCGGGACATGGAATGTCACCTCTCTGGCGGGAAAGGAGCCTGATTTGGTGCGTGAGGTGGAGAGATACCGACTAGATATAGTCGGACTCACCTCAACGCATAGCTTGGGCTCTGGAACCATCCATCTCGAAAGAGGCTGGACCTTCTTCTATTCTGGAGTTGCTCATGGGGAGAGGCAGCGAGCTGGTGTGGGTATTCTTGTTGCCCCCCCGTCTCGGTGCCCAAATGTTGGGGTTCTCCCCGGTTGACGAAAGGGTAGCTTCCCTCCGTCTTCGGGTGGGGGGACGGGTCCTGGCTGTTATTTGTGCTTATGCACCAAATGACAGTTCAGAGTACCCACCCTTTTTGGAGTCTTTGGGGGGGGGTGTTGGAGAACGCTCCCTCGGGAGACTCGCTCGTTGTCTTGGGAGACTTCAACGCCCATGTGGGCAACGATAGTGTGACCTGGAAGGGTGTGATCGGTAGGTACGGCCTCTCCAGTCTGAATCCGAATGGTGTGTCGTTGTTGGACTTTGTGCCCGTCATAGTTTGTCTATCACAAACACCATGTTCGAACATAAGGGTGTCCATAAGTGCACTTGGCACCAGGACACCCTAGGTCGCAGTTCGATGATTGACTTTGTAGTCGTGTCATCGGACTTGCGACCATATGTTCTGGACACTCGGGTGAAGAGAGGAGCTGAGCTGTCTACCGATCACTACCTGGTGGTGAGTTGGCTTCGGTAGTGTGGGAGGTTGCCTTCCAGACCTGGCAGGCCCAAGCGTGTAATCAGGGTCTGCTGGGAACGTTTGGCGGAGCCCCCTGTCCGAGAGGCCTTCAACTCCCACCTCCGGCAGAGCTACAACCATGTTCCGGAGGAGGCGGGGGACATGGAATCCGAATGGGCCATGTTTTGTGCCTCCATTGCTGAGGCGACAGCCCATAGCTGTGGCCGTAAGGTCGTCGGTGCTTGTCGTGGCGGTAATCCCTGAACCCGGTGGTGGACACCTGTGGTGAAGGGGGCCGTCCAGCTGAAGAAGGAGGCCTATCGGGTTTTATTAGCCTGTGGGACTCCTGAGGCAGCAAACGGGTACCGGCAGGCCAAACGTGCTGCAGCCGAGGCTGTCGCAGATGCAAAATCTCGGGCGTGGGAGGAGTTCGGTGAGGGCCTGGAGAGTGATTATCGGTTGGCCTCAAAAAGGTTCTGGGCCACCATCCGACGCCTCAGGAGGGGGAAGCAGTTCTTCACAAACACTGTTTACGGTGGAGGTGGGGAGCTGCTTACCTTGACTGGGGATGTTGTTGAGAGGTGGAGGGAATACTTTGAGGACCTTCTCAATCCCACCAACACGCCCTCCGTGGAAGAGGAAGACCCTGGGGTTCGGGTGAGGGTCCGCCCATCACTGGAGTGGAGGTCACTGAGGTTGTCAAAGCTCCTTGGTGGTCGAGCTCCGGGTTGGACGAGATCCGCCCGGAATATCTCAGGACTCTGGATGTTGTAGGACTGTCTTGGTTGACACGTCTCTGCAACATCGCGTGCTCATCGGCGGCTGTACCTCTGGATTCGCAAACTGGGGTGGTGGTCCCAATTATTAAGCAGGGGGACCGGAGGGTGTGTTCCAATTATCGGGGAATTACACTCCTCAGCCTACCTGGGAAAGTCTATGCAGGGGTACTAGAGAGGAGGATCCGACCGATAGTCGAACCTCGGATTCAGGAGGAACAATGTGGTTTTCGTCCTGGCCGCAGCACTCTTGACCAACACTATACGCTCCACAGGATTCTGGAGGGGGCATGGGAGTTTGCCCAATCTGTCCACATGTGCTTTGTGGATTTGGAGAAGGCTTTCGACCGTGTCCCTCGAAAGATCTTGTGGGGTGTGCTCCGAGAATACGGCGTTCCGGATCCGTTGCTACGAGCTATTTGGTCGCTGTATCACCGGAGCCAGAGTTTGGTCCGTATTGGTAACAGCAGGTTGGATTCGTTTCCAGTGGGAGTTGGAGTCCGCCAAGGCTGTCCTTTGTCACCGATTCTGTTCATAATTTTTATGGACAGAATTTCTAGGCGCAGTCGAGGCGATGAGGGGTTCTGGTTTGGTGGCCATTGGATATCGTCTCTGCTTTTTGCGGATGATGTTGTCCTTTTGGCTTCATCAAGTCGGGCTGAGTGCGAAGCAGCCGGGATGAAGATCAGTACCTCAAAGTCCGAGGCCATGGTTCTCAGTCGGACAATGGTGGAATGCACCCTCCGGGTCGGGAATGAGGTCCTGCCCCAAGTGGAGGAGTTTAAGTATCTTGGGGTCTTGTTTACGAGTGAGGGAAGGATGGAGCGAGAGATCGACAGACGGATCGCTGCAGCCTCTGCTGTTAAGCGGTGCCTGTACCGGTCCGTCGTGGTGAAAAAGGAGCTGAGCCGCAAGGCGAAGCTCTCAATTTACCAGTCGATCTACGTTCCAACCCTCACCTATGGTCACGAGCTTTGGGTAATGACCGAAAGAACAAGATCACGGATACAAGCGGCTGAAATGAGCTTCCTTCGCCGGGTGGCGGGGTTCTCCCTTAGAGATAGGGTGAGAAGCTCCGCCATCCGGGGAGAGCTCGGAGGAGATCCACTGGTCCTCTGCATTGAGAGGGGCCAGTTGAGGTGGCTCGGGCATCTGGTCAGAATGCCCCCCGGACGCCTCCCTGGTGTGGTGTTTCGGGCATGTCCAACCGGGAAGAGACCCCGGGGTCGACCTAGAACACGCTGGAGGGACTATGTCTCTCGGCTTGTCTGGGACCGCCTCGGTGTCCCCCCGGGAGAGTTGGAGGAAGTAGCTCGGGAGAGGGATGTCTGGACCTCTTTGCTAAGGTTGCTGCCCCCCGCGACCCGACCCTGGACTAAGCAGAAGATGATGATGATGATGATGATGATGATTTGGTAAACAGGCCCAGTGATGGCCAGGGTGTCCTCCGCCCTGACCCAGAGTTGGGCACCAGCCTCCCCGGAGTTGTAATTAGTATTATGCGGTTCAGAAAATGAATGAATGAATGTATTTGGTTAACAGTGTCCTTACTGATGACAAATACTGCAAATATTCTAAAACTGAGTTATGAATCCTGTTAAATTTTCATTCATTCATTTTCTAGTCCCATTAAAGTTGAGGAAAGCTGGAGCCTAGTGCAGTTGCCTCAGAAAGAAGGTGTCATGCACCTGGAACAGCTCGCCAGTCTATTACAAGGCCAACACACAAACAACCATTCAAAATCACACTGACACCTGGGGCAATTTGGAATAGCTATTTAGCCTAATATGCATGTTGTTAGACTACGGGAGGAAAACCAGAGTACTTAGGGGAAACCCATGCAAGCACAGGGTGAAACTCCATACAGGAATACCCTGCCAAGCTCAGGACAAAACTATAGGGTCTTCTCGCTATGAGGAGGATATGGTAACCAATATGCCACCATGCCACCTTTCGTTCGTTTATATTTTTACCTTTTGTGTTGGTTCTTGGTATGCATAAGTATCCACAATGTTTACTGTCTTTAATATCTGTTTACATTACATAAAGTCTTGTGCCGCCTAAGTACATGTGTAAATGATGTGCATTCCTCCCCATATACTTAAGGATAAGCACTTAAAAAGATTCAGTTTTAATAAATCCCATCACAAAATTTCAAAATGATATATTGCTTATTCTTTTAAATTACCAGATTTAAATCTGCTTCAAACTTTTACTGGATGTTTATGCTTGCCTACTTGTCAATGTTAAACCACCTTGCATACCAAATTATTTTAACAGTCACATATTGTACTATCTCAGAATAATCTTACACTGGAAGTATAATGAAATGCATTGTTATTGTGACCCTGAAACAAGCCATTAATGTGGCAAGGCAAAGTCAAGGTAATGTAGCCCAGGTCAGCCACTTCTGCCGCTGTTTCTGGCTCACAAGTTGCTTGACCTGGGGAATGCGGCACCTGTAGCCTAGTCCACTGCTTCCACAGGTCCCCCAAGGTCTGGAATTGGCCCTTCTCCACAATTTTCCTCAGGGTCCGGTCACCTCTTCTGGTTGTGCAGAACTTTTTCCTTCCCACAGACGTCCCACTGAGGTGCCTTGATACAGCACTCTAGGAACAGCCTGTTTGCACAGAGATTTCTTTCTGTGTCTTACCTTCTTGCTTGAGGGTGTCAATGATGGCCTTCCGATCAGCAGTCAGGTCAGCAGTCTTACCCATGATTGCGGTTTTGAGTAATGAACCAGGCTGGGAGTTTTTAAAAGCCTCAGGAATCTTTTGCAGGTGTTTAGAGTTAATTGGTTGATTCAGATGATTAGGTTAATAGCTCGTTTAGACTACCTTTTCATGATATGCTAATTGTTTGAGATAGGAATTTTGGTTTTCATGAGCTGTATGCCAAAATCATCAGTATTAAAACAATAAAAGACCTGAAATATTTCAGTTGGTGTGCAATGAATCTAAAATATATGAAAGTTTAATTTTTATCAGTACATACAAACATACATATATATATATATATATATATATATATATATATATAAATTATAAATATATAAATATACATAATATATTTTTCTGGGAAAAATATAAACAAGAAAAGGTTTTAAAAGGAGCAGAGTGCAATGTGATGTTTTTAATTGAGAACCACGGACCTTTAAATGAGAACCACGATGCAAACTTACCTACACATTTTGACCACGTGATGGAGCCAAAAAGCAAAGCAAAGCTCAAGTCTATGTGCAAAGGTGATATGTACATTCAAGTTACATTTCTTGCCATAGAGTGAAACGCACCAGTTATTCCAGACAGATAAAAATACTGTATGTATATTCAACACTAAGACTGATAATTTTTTTTAAAAGTGAAGAACAAAAACAAATAAATCAAACAAACTGAAAAAGTAACATGACATTCTGAATAAATAAGTGCAGTGGATATTATTTTATTAATGCAGCCGGGAGGGGGGGCACAAACCAGTGTCTCTCCCTCACGCCGGTCCCAAGCCCGGATAAATGCAGGTTTATTTATAACAAAAGGGTTGCGTCAAACAATGTCATACCGGATCGGTCGAGGCCCGGGTTAACAATGACCGCAATCAGTGCTGTCAATCAACAGGGTGCTGATGGAAATTGGACTACTGTTGGTCGAAGACGTAGAAGAAGGAGAGGCGGGAGGCGTGTTCGTAGGCAGAGAGAGAAGAGGAAAAGCATGAGTCGAGGACTGAGAGTAGGAACTTTAAATGTTGGAACTATGGCAGGAAAAGGTAGAGAGGCTGACATGATGCAGAGCAGGAAGGTGGACATACTGTGTGTTCAGGAGACCAGGTGGAAAGGTAGCAGGGTTTCAGCTGTTTTTTCATGGTGTGGATGGGAAGAGAAATGGAGTAGGAGTCATCTTGAAGGAGGAGTTTGTCAGGAATGTTTTAGAAGTGAAAAGAGTGTCAGACAGAGTGATGAGTCTCAAGTTAGAAATTGAAGGCGTGATGTTCAGTGTTGTTAGTGCTTATGCTCCACAGGCAGGATGTGAGCTAAAACAGAAGGAGAGATTCTGGCTTAGATGAAGTGATGCAGAATACCACCAGAGGTGAAAGAGTGGTCATTGGGGCAGACTTCAATG
Organism: Plotosus lineatus; assembly: GCA_024760905.1. Lineage (NCBI taxonomy): Eukaryota > Metazoa > Chordata > Actinopteri > Siluriformes > Plotosidae > Plotosus > Plotosus lineatus. The sequence goes on along the minus strand of CM045736.1, from coordinate 19,357,221 downwards.
GACATGTTGGTGCAGGAAACAGAGGGGACGAGGAAGTGATGGGCATGTTTGGTATCCAGGACAGGAACGCAGAAGGACAGATGTTGGTAGATTTTGCGAAAAGGATGGAAATGGCTGTGGTAAATACGTTCTTCCAGAAGAGACAGGAGCATAGGGTGACTTATAAAAGCGGAGGGAGGAGCACACAGGTAGACTACATCTTGTGCAGGTGATGTAATTTGAAGGAAGTCTGTGACTGCAAAGTAGTAGCGAGTGAGAGTGTTGCCAAACAGCATAGGATGGTGGTGTGCAGGATGATGTTGATGGTGAGGAAGGTGAAGAAGGCAAAGGTAGTGCAGAAGACAAAGTGGTGGAAGCTGAAAAAGGAAGAGTGTTGGGTTGTCTTCAAGGAGTTGAAACAGGCTTTGGGTGGTCAGGAAGTGCTTCCAGATGACTGGACAACTACAGCTAATGTGATCAGGGAGACAGGTAGGATAATACTTGGTGTGTCATCTGGAAGGAGAGTAGATAAGGAGACTTGGTGGTGGAATGAGGAAGTGCAGGAGTGTGTCCAAAGGAAGAGGTGAGCTAAGAAGAAGTGGGACATTGAGAGGACCAAAGAGAGTAAACAGGAGTACAGGGCGACACAGCGTAAGGCGAAGGTAGTGGTATCAAAGGCCAAACAGAGGGCGTATGATGACTTGTATGCTCGGTTGGAAAATAGAGGGAGAAAATGATTTATACAGGTTGGCACAGCTGAGAAATAGAGGTGGAAAGGATGTGCAGCAAGTTAGAGTGATTAAGGACAGAGAGGGAAATGTATTGACTGATGACAGAAGTGTGCTGGGAAGATGGAAAGAGTACTTTGAAGAGCTGATGAATGATGAAAATGAGAGAGAAAAAAGAGTAGAAGAGGTGACCGTCGAGGACCAGGAAGTAGCAAAGATTAGTAAGGGTGAAGTGAGGAGGGCATTGAAGAGGATGAAGAATGGAAAGGCAGTTGGTCCTGATGAAATACCAGTGGAGGTATGGAAGTGTCTAGGAGAGATAGCAGTAGATTTCCTGACAAGAACATTCAAGATTCAAGGTCTTAGAGAGTGAGAGCATGCCAGAGGAATGGAGGAGAAGTGTGCTGGTGCCCATTTTTAAGAACAAGGGAGACGTGCAGAGATGTGGCAACTACAGAGGGAGAAAGTTGATGAGCCATATGATGAAGTTATGGGAAAGAATAGTGGAAGCTAGACTAAGGGCAGAGGTCAGCATTTGTGAACAACAGTTTGGTTTCATGCCAAGAAAGAGCACCACAGATGCAGTGTTTGCCTTGAGGATGTTAATGGAAAAGTACAGAGAAGGTCAGACGGAGCTGCATTGTGCCTTTGTGGCTCTGGAGAAAGCATATGACAGGGTGCCGAGAGAGGAATTGTGGTATTGCATGAGGAAGTCTGGAGTGGCAGAGAAGTATGTTAGAGTGGTGCAGGACAGGTATGAGAGATGTAGGACAGTGGTGAGGTGTGCTGTCGGTGTGACAGAAGAGTTCAAGGTGGAGGTGGGACTGCATCAAGGGTCAGCTCTGAGCCCCTTCTTGTTTGCTATGGTGATGGACAGGCTGACAGACGAAGTTAGACAAGATTCCCCATGGACGATGTTTGCAGATGACATTGTGATGTGTAGTGAGAGCAGAGAACAAGTGCAGGAAAATCTAGAGAGGTGGAGGTTTGCCCCGGAAAGGAGGGGAATGAAGGTTAGCCTCAGTAAGACAGAATATATGTGTGTGAATGACAAGGACCCAAGAGGAACGGTGAGGTTACAGGGATCAGAGATGAGGAAGGTGGAGGATTTTAAGTACTTAGGCTCAACAATCCAGAGCAATGGAGAGTGTGGAAACGAGGTGAAGAAGCGTGTGCAGGCAGGTTGGAATGGTTGGAGAAAAGTGTCCGGTGTGATGTGTGATAGGAGGGTATCGGCAAGAATGAAAGGAAAAGTGTACAAGACGGTGGTGAGGCCAGCGATGTTGTATGGTTTAGAAACAGTGGCACTCGCGAAAAGACAGGAGGCAGAGCTGGAGGTAGCAGAGATGAAAATGTTGAGGTTCTCTTTGGGAGTAACAAGGATGGATAGGATCAGGAATAAGCACATCAGAGGGACAGCACATGTAAGACGTTTTGGAGACAAAGTCAGAGAGGCTAGATTGAGATGCCTTGAACATGTACAGAGGAGGGAGAGTGAGTATATTGGTAGTAGGATGCTGAGGTTGGAACTACCAGGCAGAAGGCCTAGAGGAAGACCAAAGAGACGATTCATGGATGTGGTGAAGGAGGACATGTAGGTAGATGGTGTAAGAGAAGAAGATGCAAAGGATAGGGTGAGATGGAGGCAGATGATTTGCTGTGGCGACCCCTGAAGGGAAAAGCCGTAAGGAAAAGAAGAAGAAGTGGATATATTTTTATTATACCTGACAGAAGATTTGCTCCATAGTCAACAGTACCTTTAAACTCAACAGTTAATGGTAAATACATAATAAGTGCAATATTGAACTCCATTTGGGAAGAGGTAAATTAAATTATATTAAATTAAATTTAATTTGTACAGTGCATTTTAAAATTGACAGTCACAAAGTAGTTTTACAAATGTCGGGGGGGGCTCAGTGTTCTTTCTCACGCCAGTCCCAAGCCCAGATAAATGCAGAGGGTTGTGTCAGGAAGGGCATCCAATGTAAAACCTGTGCCAAATCTGCTGTGTGGATCATCAATGTGACTTCCAAACCAGTTGGTCAAGACCTGGGTTAACAACGATCGACATCAGTACTGTTAAGCAACAGGGTGCGGATAGAAACTAGACTACTGTTGGTCGAAGAAGGAGGGGCAGGAGGCGTGTCCATAAGCAGAGAAAGAAGAGGAAAGGCAGGAGTCTAGGACTGAGAGTTGGGACTTTGAATGTTGGAACTTTGACAGGAAAATATAGAGAGCTGGCTGACGTGATGCAGAGGAGGAAGGTGGACATACTGTGTGTTCAGGAGACCAGGTGGAAAGGTAGCAAAGCTAGAAGCTTGGGAGCGGGGTTTAAGCTGTTTTATAATGATGTGAATGGGAAGAGAAATGAAGTTGGAGTCATCTTGAAGGAGAGATTGGTCGGGAATGTTCTGGAACGGAAAAGAGTGTCAGACAGAGTGATGAGTCTCAAGTTAGAAATTGAAGGTGTGATGTTCAATATTGTTAGTGATTATGCCCCACAGGCAGGATGTGAGCTCGAAGAGAAGGAGAGATTCTGGAGTGACTTAGATGAAGTGATGCAGAGTACCCCCAGAGGTGAAAGAATGATCATTGGTGCAGACTTCAATGGACATGTTGGTGCAGGCAACAGAGGGGATAAGGAAGTGATGGGCAGGTTTGGTATCCAGGACAGGAACACAGAAGGACAGATGTTGATAGATTTTGCAAAAAGGATGGAAATGGCTGTAGTCAATACTTTTTTCAGACAGGACAGGAGCATAGGCTGACTTATATAAGTGATGGTAGGCGCACACAGGTAGACTACATCTTGTGTAGATGATGTAATTTGAAGGAAGTCAGTGACTGCAAAGTAGGAGTGGGTGAGAGTGTTGCCAAACAGCATAGGATGGTTGTGTGCAGGATGACACTGATGGTGAGGAACGTAAAGAAGGTAAAGGCAGAGCAGAAGACAAAGTGGTGGAATCTGAAAAACGAAGAGTGTCGTGTTGTCTTCAAGGAGGAGTTCAAACAGTCTTTGGGTGGTCAGGAAGTACTTAGAGATGACTGGACAACTACAGCTAATGTGATCAGTGAGACACGTAGGAGAGTACTTGGTCTGTCCTCTGGAAAGAAAATTGAGAAGGAGATTTGGCGGAGGAATGAGGAAGTGCAGGATTGTGTACAAAGGAAGAGGTTAGCTAAGAAGAAGTGGGACATTGAGATAACTCAAGAAAGTAAACAGGAGTACACGGAGACACAGCATAAGGTGCAGGTAGCGGTGTCAAAAGCCAAACAGAGGGCGTATGATGACTTGTATGCTAGGTTGGACGGTCGGGAGGGAGAAAATGATTGGTACAGGTTTTCACAGCAGAGATATTGATTGGATGGATGTGCAGCAAATTGGAGTGACTAATGAAAGAGAGGGAAATGTATTGACTGATGACAGAAGTGTGCTGGGAAGATGGAAAGAGTACCTTGAAGAGCTGATGAATGAGGAAAATAAGTGAGAACAAAGAGTGAGAGGATGCCGGAGGAATGGAGGCGAAGTGTGTTGGTGCCCATTTTTAAGAACAAGGGAGATGTGCAGAGTTGTGGCAGCTACAGAGGGATAAAGTTGATGAGCCATATGATGAAGTTATGGAAAAGAATAGTGGAAGCTAGACTAAGGGCAGAGGTCAGCATTTGTGAACAACAGTGTGTTTTCATGCCAAGAAAGAGCGCCACATGTGCAGTGTTTGCTTTGAGGATGTTAATAGAGAAGTACCGAGAAGGTCAGAGGGAAATGCATTGTGCTTTTGTGGATCTGGAGAAAGCATATGACAGGATACTGAGAGAGGAATTGCGGTATTGCAAGAAGAAGTCTGGAGTGGCAGAGAGGTATGTTAGAGTGGTGCAGGACATGTATGAGAGATGTAAGACAGTGGTGATGTGTGCTGTCAGCATGACAGAAGAGTTTAAGATGGAGATGGGACTGCATCAAGGATCAGCTCTGAGCCCCTTCTTGTTTGCTGTGATGATGGACAGGCTGACAGACAAAGTTAGACAAGAATCTCCATGGACTATGATGTTTTCAGATGACATTGTGATCTGTAGTGAGAGCAGAGAACAAGTGGAGGAAAACCTAGAGAGGTGGAGGTATGCCCTTGAAAGGAGAGGAATGAAGGTTAGCCTCAGTGAATCAGAACACATGTGTGTGAACTAGAAAGATCCAAGGGGAATGGTGAGCTTACAGGGAGCAGAGATAAAGAAAGTGGAGGCTTTTAAGTACTTAGGCTCAACAATCCAGAGCAATGGAGAGTGTGGAAAAGAGGTGAAGAAGCGTGTGCAGGCAGGTTGGAATGATTGGAGAAAAGTGTCCGGTGTGATGTGTGATAGCATGGCATCAGCAAGAAAGAAATGAAAAGTGTACAAGACAGTGATTCGGCCAGCGATGTTGTATGGTTTAGAAACAGTGGAACTGAGGAAAAGACAGGAGGCAGAGCTGGAGGTAGCAGAGATGAAAATGTTGAGGTTCTCTTTGGGAGTAACGAGGATGGATAGGATCAGGAATGAGCACATCAGAGGGACAGCACATGTAAGACGTTTTGGAGACAAAGTCAGAGAGGCTAGATTGAGATGGTTTGGACATGTACAGAGGAGGCATAGTGAATATATTGGTAGTAGGATGCTGAGGTTGGAACTACCAGGCAGAAGGCCTAGAGGAAAACCAAAGAGGAGACTTATGGATGTGGTGAAGGAGGACATGAAAGTAGTTGGTGTAAGAGAAGATGCAGAGGATAAGGTGAGGCAGATGTTTCGCTGTGGCAACCTCTGAAGAGAGCAGCTGAAAGGAAACGAAGACAAAGTAGCTTTACATATTAAAATAGATTTTAAAAATGATTTAAACATCAAAACATTTCTTTTACAAACACTTATAGCACCCTCCGATGGCCTGGGGCGCTGTCCATTGTGTACCCTGCTTTCGCCTAGAGTTGGCTCCAATGGGAGCCAGTCTCCCCACAACCCTAATGAGGATTAAGTGGTTCAGAAAATGAATGAATGGATGACACTTCATCGCCCTTGTGAGCAAAACCCAGTGGTGACCATAGCAAGGAAAAACTCTCTCAGTTGACATGAAGAAAAAAGCTTGGGAGGAACCACAGTCTAAAACTCTACTCATACACAAAGAGAAAGAAACTTCATGAGCAGTCCGGATTTAGGAGTCATCATAGAACAAAAATAGTACAAATTTTAGTCGTAAATAATTCCCAGTATCTTCTGATCAGGATCATGTCTCCTTGTTTGTGATATTTAAATTATGCGTAGTTTTTTTTTTTTTTTTTTTTTTTTGAATTTGGGTGTGCTGTTTTAGTCCTGTTGTTCTTTATATATGCTCTCTTTTAGGTAATTATTTCATGAGGAAGACATTGTCAGATCAGCAGCATTACCTTAATAATGTTAAGAAATAAGTACAAGACACGAGATCCTTGGTGCTTACTGGCTTTTTATAGTTCATTCAATGTCTTATATGAGCAATATCATCAAGATTACAAATAGACCATCACACTGCCCTCGAAAAATGTTGCAGTGATTAATGGGTTTGGCGGGCAAGATCTTATCTGACCTATTCTAATGCAGTAAGGAGGAACAGGACAGAAAAAAAAAAATGAGAAATGAATAAACTGCATGAACTTCTAATACCTCACCCCAAAGCAATGAAAGCAGTGTCCTTATATAGGTTTCCAAATCAGTTCAAGTTCATCATTAGATTCCGACAGTGTTCCATTTTGCAGCGTTTATGCTATCTACGTAGCATGAGATGATAACTGTGGTCCTGCTTCCCAGAGACCCACAAGCATCAACTCATGCTGTAAAGGAGAGGCATGCCTGAATAAAAATATATTCACATATTCTCAGATACAAAAATTGGTGAATGATATGTGAAAGGTGCCTGATATACACCAGGTATAGCTTTTTATTCATAAGGTGGGAAAATGTTATGATGTACGAGACCTGTTCTAAGCATGAGTATTGCACTCCATAGGAAGATAATTTGAATGATAATTTGAAGTTAATTTAATTTTGTATTTAGGAGGTGTAGAAAAAATGAGACTGATGAGATTTTGTTTTTATTTTTGATTTTATTTTATTTTTCATTATTGTAGGTGTTTTATGTAATATTTAACATCTATAATAGTAGAAGGTTAAATGGAAATATTTCAATTCTTAAATAAAAACCTATACATGAATAAAGTTGATAAGCTGAAAAAGTCATCATCTTTATTTTCAATAACAATATAATCAAAAATAATTAAAGTAGTGAAAACTGTCAGAGTTTCTGGATCTCGGTGATGGTCTCAGGAACCTCAGGCACAAATAATTAGGCAGATTGTTCCTAAAATGAACAAACTGTCTGATTTACAGACAGAAACAGGAAAAGCCTGAACTGACACAAGCCCAGATTCAACCAGAAATTATATCTAAATATGTGTGTGATAATGGGGCAACTATTGTATTATATTGTGTGTGTGTGTGTGTGTGTGTGTGTGTGTGTGTGTGTGTGTGTGTGTGTGTGTGTGTGTGTGTGAGTTAGTGACTACACATCATCTAAAACCCCAAATCCACATAAATCAGTAAGCATGAGAATATATAAAGTTGATTTAAGTTTAATTTAAATCAACAAAAAACCTTAAACATGCCTCTCTAAATTACAACCGAAACCAATGTTTCAATTGAACCCATACTGCACTATATAGTATAAATAATTTCTAAAATAAATCAATAAATATGATAATAAATAGGTAAATGAATCAAGATAAATTCAGATCCAAAAACCACCTTAAAAGTTCACCTTTATGGTTAAAACTACAGTAATAGTTTTTGTGAGATTTTGATGACCATGTTCAAGCTTCAAGTGTACAAGACGGTGTTGAGGCCAGCGATGTTGTATGGTTAAAGGAGAGGAATGAAGGTAAGACAGAATACATGTGTGTGAACGACAAGGACCCAAGAGGAACGGTGAGGTTACAGGGAGCAGAGAAAAAGAAGCTGGAGGATTTTAAGTACTTCGGCTCAACAATCCAGAGCAAGGGAGAGTGTGGAAAAGAGGTGAAGAAGAGTGTGCAGGCAGGTTGGAATGGTTGGAGAAAAGTGTCCTGTGTGATGTGTGATAGGAAGGTATCGGCAAGAATGAAATGAAAAGTGTACAAGACGGTGATGAGGCCAGCGATGTTGTATGGGTTAGAAACAGTGGCCCTGGGGAAAAGACAGGAGGCAGAGCTGGAGGTAGCAGAGATGAAAATGTTGAGGTTCTCTTTGGGAGTAACGAGGATGGATAGGATCAGGAATGAGTACATCAGAGGGACAGCACATGTAAGACGTTTTGGAGACAAAGTCAGAGAGGCTAGATTGAGATGGTTTGGACATGTAGAGAGAAGGGATAGTGAGTATATTGGTAGTAGGATGCTGAGGTTGGAACTACCAGGCAGAAGGCCTAGAGGAAGACCAAAGAGACGATTCATGGATGTGGTGAAGGAGGACATGAAGGCAGTTGGTGTAAGAGAAGAAGATGCAAAGGATAGGGTGAGATGGAGGCAGATGATTCGCTGTGGCGATCCCTGAAGGGAAAAGCCGAAAGGAAAAGAAGAAATATATATATATATATATATATATATATATATATATATATATATATATATATATATATATATATATAAATCTTAACAGAATCTTAAATAAATGTTCCTAGAATCTAAAATAATTCTCGATGAAATCTTAATAAATCCCGCCCCCAAAATCTGACACCATCCAGTCCTGAAACTAGCATCTCTGGGTCTGTTAATGTACGACTGAATAAAGATTACACACACTTCAAATTAAAAGTGATTCATGCACTACAGTATCCACAATACGAGGTCTCTTTAAGATCACATGACTCCTTAGTGTTCCTCATGGTGCGAGTGTTATTCTCCTCCTTTTGGAACACCAGTCCATTTGGTTGACGTCTCCATTTCACAGTGTTGTTCCCAAACAGTCCATGATCCTTCAGTTTCTGTTTGATCTGAAGAACACACCATGATTTTAGTTCCTGAATATTGCAGGATATAGAATCATGTGCAAGATGTTTGAAAATGTTATGGAAGATGGATTATGATTACAGTGCAGTGCATTTGGGTTACAGTTTGATGAAGACTCTGGGTAATGAGAAGAAGACTGTACACCAAGTGAAGATGAAACCCACCTTCTCGAAGATGGCCGCCGTTACTGTAGGATCATTCACATCCTCCCTGGAGCTGACCTTCACTCTGATGATCTGCTGACGATCTGGGAACACTTGAGCTAGAAACATACACGCACACAAACAAATTTATAAAATTACCACTACATTTAAAACTCAACTTAAAACCCCTAAATCTGAGACTGAGTTGACTTTGAACTCACAATAACAGTAGAAAGGCATTAAGTTGGAGCACAGCGCTATATCAGCCGCACTATTAGCTAAATAGCCACAACCTTTCGACGCTGGGTTGTCATTAAGTTCTCCCCATAACCATTGAACTTTGGATGTGTCAGTGGTCTGATCGGACCATTTCCAGGGATCTCTCCTGAGACCAATCCAATACAATTGCCAAGGGGCCAATGCCCCCACAGCTGTGTTTTCTGTTCCATCTTTAATGCTGACGAGGTCTGTGTACTGTTCCCTGCAGTAGATCTGAGCATCATACCATTTGACAGAAGTAGAAATGGCAATGTAGCGGTCAGCACCAGTCTTCGTATCTATGAAAGTCAAAAACACATGATTAGAATGTACTGATTTTAGCTTCTATTTTTGGATATTATAACCTCATATTAAAAAAAATGAATCAGCATGATCAAATATATTCACTACATGAATGGAGCAAGAGTTTGAATTTGTTAAGCAAAGGTGAACCACTTAATTCTAGTAGGGTCTTGGGGAGGCTGAAAGTCTTTTATTTAGATTCTGCTCTCAGAATAACAAACTTTTTCTCTAAACTGTATCCTTGCATTTTAGTAATGTCTCAGAATTCTCATATGTAACACTTTTTAAAATAAAGTTTTCAATAAAGATATTGTTTAAGAAAATGTGGACATTTCTAAAGGTCGATGCTCACACACCCTGCTTGTATTTATTGTTCAACATTTCTAATTCCTATACAAAGGGAAGCCGGTGTGTGATACTGGCGGTGGTAGCTTGTGTGCACAGTGTAATGTACCATGAATTCAACATACCAAATCCTAAAAAAATTCAGAAACTGATATAAATACACTGCAGTACCAAAATTTGCACAGTCAAATATTTTATTGTTTCTGTCTGTAATTTAAATTATAAAATGTATATACCGTGGTATTGTTTTACTAGATTTATGCAATATCACAACATTTATTTCACTAACGTTATTTGTATTCATTTTTTATTGAGATCTAAATGAAAACAAAATGCAATGATTTCCATATCTTATAAAACCATATTTTCTTTACAAAAGATCAGAGAAAACATCCATTTAGAGATGCAGAGAAGATGGAGCCTATATTCTATATTAGCTGACCATGGGAAGAGGAGGATTACACCCTGAACAGCTGGCCACATAACCATTCACGCTCATACTCACAGTCCAGGATAATCTGAAACAACCAGTTAGTCTAATGTGCATGTCTTTGTACTGGTGGGAGGAAACAGTAGTACCCCGAGGGAACCTACAAAGGCATTAGGAGGCTATACAAATGCCACAAAGAAACACAGAGCCCAGTACTCAAACCCAGCAGCTTCTTTCTATATGTACATGAAAACCACTCCACCATTGTGCCGCCTATTTTCAATGCTCATCATTCCGAGGTTTTTCTTTCTTTCTTTCATATTTTTCATTTCATGATTTCAAATTTTGATTCATCTGAGCACAAAACAATTTTCATGTTGCCTCACTACATTTTAGATGAGCTTTAACACAAAGTAGATAATATTCACACATGTTTGTGCATTTCTAGATGGTACAGCGAGTTGTGTTCAGAGACATTGGGCATTATTCCTTAATACCTTCCGAAGTTTTAATAAATTTGTACTTTTGGGTGCTGCTTTCCCCCGATGTGCATTATTTTTATATCTTTATTATTATTAATTATTATTATTATTATTAAAAATGTATTATTAAGATGTTTTTAATCTCATAATTGCATGTATTCTTAACATTCATGTATTTCAGAATATTTCATTCTTTTATCTGGTACAGCGCGAATTCATAGTTTTAAAATGAATGGCCCAAGACTGGGTATAGGCTCGCAGTACTGGTGTTGCACAGATCCATGAGAACAGATCTGCAGAAATAAATCCATGAGAGTTTGAAGATGAGTTCTCTTCTAACTGCGCAAGCTGTAATTTATTTTATTAAGAGTTAATATGCCATTGTTGCAGTCTTGAAAAATTTGTGTATGATTGCATAATTGAGATCATATCTCAGATCAGAAAATATTGGTGAAAAGGATGTGAGTGAAATTATGGAAGAAGCATCCTCATAGGAACGGTTGGAGAATGAAGCCCACTGTTTCCTGGAAGTGTTCCTGAGCCCATGCAATGATTTTCATTAAAGGTTCTCGCTTGTTTTAAATGCAGTGCCACCTGCAAGCCTGAAGATCACAAGCATCGATTTTTGTCCCATGTGTGTATTTAAAGGAACAGCATTGGGAGGGAAAATTAAAGGGTTTTTGTTTTTTTTAATGCTGTTTTCTGCTTATTTTCAGCTTTCATGTAAGTAATTTGGTTGATTCCACAAAATGAATAACACAAATACCAGTACTTTTACTTCTTTTATTGTTCTGTTATTTTTCATGTTTTCCACCTCTATGGTAATAAGCACTTACCGTTCCACTCCGCTGGTAACATTTTAATAAGCGCCCACCCACTTCAATTTTTTAAGCGTCCTGAGCGCTTATCATGTCGAATACGTAATGATTGTACTCACCATCAAAGCACACAAATGGTTGAGACCATTCACATGGTTTTTCAGACCATTGCTCCCCATGTATACAACCACACTGTTCATATCCGGTCGCATGATCAGGTTCCCCAGTTTTCCAGGGTGTAAAACTTCCCAGTGGCTCATTGTTGAAGGACCAGTACCACGTGTCGACGTTTCTGTACAGTCCACACCAAGCACTGGAAAAGAACTGATGTGCCTGTACTTGTTCCTGAATTTTGGTCTTGTCTTCTTCACTGGTAATGGTAACAAGGTCCGTGTAGGTGTCTCTGCAGTACGCCTGAGCATCACTCCATGTTTTCTCCTCCTGGATCAGATAGAACGTACGATCGACAGACAGGACGATGGGAAGGATTCCTATACAGGAGGATTTTAAAGTTCAGGGTGTGTAATCTCTGCATTTTTACTGTAGATTTTGATACTTGGTAAAAAGAATATTGAATCGTATTACAGTACTTGAAAAAAAAGCACAAATGCATATCCAACTTGTGAGTGTATTTTTTTTTTTTTGATGTGACTTTATTTTATTTCTCACCTATGGAAAGCAGGAGTACAAACAAATGCTGCTCCATCACGTGTGACTGCTTGAGGACTCACTGTAATATAAAACATAGGATTAAATTTAATCCTCAGAAATACTTTCATTAATATTCTCTTACTCATTCGCTCATCTGCCAAACCTACTATGGTAGCGGGGAGGCTGGAGCCCATCACTACTAACACTGAGCGAGGGCAAGCTTGCAAGACTGTCATAGAGCAACACACACACACACACACACACACACACACACACACACACACACACACAAAACCGTTCACACTCATACCTATTGGAAATATGAAGCCACCAATTAGCCTAATGTGCATCTATTTTTATTATTAAAATAATTATTATAGACAATAATGCACGTCAAGCAAAACAAATTTACAAACAAATTAAAACCTTCAGAAGGTATTAAGGAATGAAGCCCACTTCAATCATCATAAAATCTTTACTGATCCTCAGCATGCCTTCAAGGCATTACAAAGTTGCATAAGAACGCTCTGTCATGAAGTCAATGACTTGGCTTTTGCAATTGATAACAGCCTCCAAGCAGATTAATTTTGGACAATGCAAAAGCCTCTGACAGTGTACTCCATGAGGGAAAGTTTCATTGGTGGCATTGGAACATTGGTGTTTTCAAGAGTGCTTGTTTAATGAGGTGATAAAAGCATCAGGTAAATTCTGGTGTTCCACAGGATATGGTACTGGGCCCTGTGATATTTGATTGAAACATATTTTATTCATTGAAGAAAGGGATTGGGCACAAGTTATCCAACTTAGTGAAGCCCTCTCCACAGATTATTTAGCCAATTAACCTACTGTGCATGCTTTTGGAGTGTGGGAGGAAACGGGAGTACCCAGAGGAAACCCACGCAAGCACGGGAAGAACATGCAAACTCCACACAGAAACACCCAGGCTTGGATTCAAACCCAGGCCTTCTTGCTGTGAGGCGGGCGTGCTAAACACTACGCCACCATGCTGCCAATCTGTTTCTGATTAATCTGTTTCATCTGGGGTGCAGTCAAAAGTAGACCAAGAGTAAATGAGGGAAGATCAGGACACACCCCAAGCTATGCCATTGCTTAGGATTGTGCACAGTATGTACAAAATATTCAGGGACATTTTCATTCTCTTCCTGCATTGTATACACATAACAAAAACCCCCTCAGTACAAGGATATATTGGCCATAGATAACAGTTGGAACAAAGATCGACTGGTAAATTAAGAGCTTTGCTTTGCGACTCAGCTCACTGTTCACCATGACGAACTGGTACAAGCTGTGCTTTACAGTAGAGGCTGCAGTGATCCGCCTGTTGATCTCCATCCTTCCCTCACTCGTTAACAAGACCCAGACATATTTGAACTCTGCCAAACCCAGAGGGTGCATTCCATCCACCCTTTTCCATCTGAGACCCATGGCCTCAGACTTAAAGGTGCTAATTCCCATCCTGGCCTCTTTGCAGTTAGCTGCGAATCACTCCAATAAGAGCTGGTGGTCCCGAATCGATGAAGCCAAAAGGACAATGTCATCCACAAAAAGCAAAGACAGGATTTGATGGACACCAAACCAGAACCCTTCAACGCCACAGCTGTGCCTAGAAATACTGTCCATAAAAATTATGATCAGAATCGATTACAAAGGACAGCCTTGGAAGACTCCAACCCTCACCGGAAATGAATTCGACCTGTTGTTACCTATGCGGAACAAGCTCTGCCTCCGGTGATACTTAGACTGAATGGCCCGTTGTAACAGGTCCAGTCCATTGTACTCCCAGAGCACACCCCACAAGATAGCCCGAGGAACACGGTCAAAAACCTTCTCTGTCTTCCTTTCGGCTTTTTCCCTTTCACTCGGGAGTCGCCACAGCGAATCATCTGATTCGCACGTTTGATTTGGCAGAGGTTTTTACGTCGGATGCCCTTCCTGTCACAACCCTTTATAGCAAGGGACAGAAACACGCTGACGACTTTGCAGCCTACTCTTTACGAAAGTCTGCAATGGTTCTTTTACATGCCTCTCACCATAGACAGTGACAGACATGGCCCGCCTTTGATAACCCAGTTAGCTGCACTGGGGGGGGGGACGACGACACAGTGACAACCTTGTGGAGAGTGGGTCAAAAACCTTCTCTAAATCCACAAAACACATGTGAACAGACTGGATAAACTCCCTTGCTTCTAAAGAGAGAAGACTTTCGACTGTATGCATAATCATATGCCCATTAATGCAAGATGGTGTTTGCACACTTGGGTGGTGCATTAACACAGAAAGCATATAAATAGGTAAGCTTCAGGTAATGGGTGTCTGTAGTGGGTTTGGGGCTTGAATAATTTTTTTGAACATGTATCTGGTGGCATGTTTGTATCCTATAAACTGTATGAATAATTACTTAGTTTTCATTACTTATGCGAAAGAAAAAGATGCACTGAGTATCAATACATTTTTCATCGTACTCACAGATACACACTGTGTTGGGCACTGGGTAAACTGTTTTCCCAGAGCACACACCTGAACAACCCCCCCCCCCCAACACACACACACACACACACACACACACACACACACACACACACACACACACACACACACACACACACACACACCTGCCGCTGGGTCCTGTATTTAGTATTACTGCTATTATAATACAGTGATCCCTCGCTACCTCCTGCTTCAGTTTCTGCGGCTTCAGTGCATCACAGATTTTTCAAAAATATTAATCGAAAAATAAAAAATTAAATTAAAAAATAATATGGGGAAAAGTTAAGGAAAATGCCACAAAACAAGGACAATTATGCAGAAGAACCCCAAACAAACAAAAACAAAAAAAGCAACCCACCAAACTACTTACATTTTTATGTGAGGTACGCATCTGAATGTGTGCACACGCATTTGTATATGTTCAGGTCAGTTCATTTTCTGCAACCACTTAACCCTAATCATGGTCACGGGGAGGCTGGCACCCATTCCAGCCAACTCCGGACAAGGGCAGAGCACACCCTGTTCAGGCCATTGCAGGACGAAAACAGCTTTGCAGCCTATGTTTTGCGAAAGTCAGCAATGGTTCTTTTAGACGCATCACACCATAGGCAGTGAGAGACATGGCCGGCCTTTGATAACCTAGTTAGCTGCACCGGGGGGGGGACAGTGACAACCTTGTGGAGAGTGGGACTCAAACCCCCAACCTTAGGATCAGTGATACAGCGCTCTATACCACTAGGCCACCACTGCCCTTGTTTGTATATGTGTGTATTTATATTTTATTTACATCTTAGGCATTATTTTTGAATGTTTAATTGTTATTTTAAGCATTTATAGCATTGAATATGTCTTCTTCATCTTTTCTTTCAGCTTTTTCCCGTTCTCGAGAGTCGCCACAGCGAAACATCTGATTCGCACATTTGATTTGGCATAGGTTTTTACGCTGGATGCCCTTCCTGTCACAACCCTTTTTAGCAAGGGACAGAAACACGCTGACAGCTTTGCAGCTACTCTTTACGAAAGTCAGCAATGGTTCTTTTACATGCCTCTCATCATAGACAGTGAGAGACATGGCCCGCCTTTGATAACCCAGTTAGCTGCACTGGGGGGGACAGTAACAACCCTGTGGGGACTCAAACCCCCAACCTTAGGATCAGCGATCCTGCGCCCTATCCACTAGACCATCACTGCCCCTAATAGCACATATTCAATAGCATTGAATATGGAGTTATTGATATTATATACACATTTACATGTATGTACTGTTTCTGTCAGTCCCTACTTTGCGGAAATTGGTGGTCGCAGGGGTCTTGGTCTCCATTAACCACGGGAAGTGAGGGATCCCTGTATTTAGTATTTTTAAAGGCAATACCCTATCGTACAGCAACATGAATGTAAACGCAAGCAATATGTTTATTAATATTAAAGGGTTTTTTTTTGTATGGTGGAAGTAAACATTTCAGCTCCATGCCAATTCTACTTTTTTGCAGTGACAACCGTTGACAGTGGGGCTTGAACCTCCACCCCTGGGATTCGTAATCCAGCATCTTCCCACCATGTCACCACTGCCCGATCAAATGATCAAATTATTATTTAAAAAATGAACAATAAAAATGGGAGCAGCATGGCCTAATGGTTGGGGAAGTGGGGATGGTACCGAAATGGTCACTGGATCAATTCCTGTAAAAGCAGATAAAGTAAAATTGTGTGATGGCAACAAGTAGGGAGTTTTGAGCAGCACATTACCTTCCTCAACCTTCATGGCTGAAGTGCCCTTAAGCAAGGCACCTACCTCCTTACTGCTCTCCGGATGCTCCATGTTGTGGTAGCCTACTACCCTGAGTGTTTCTGCTCAGTTTGGATGGGTTAAAAGCAGAGCCAAAAATTCCCTCGCGGGACTCATATAAAAGTATATAAAAATATTTGAAATACTCTGAAATAAGGTCAGAGTTTAAAGTCAGAATTGTCAAAATTTATGACAGTAATGTGCGTATTAAACCATATTTCAAAATTGGGCTTAATAAAAATAATAATAATTTATTTATTCATTTACTGGCACATACTGCGTCATCTCATTGTAAGCAGGGCTCATACACTGCAAAAATCTGCTATCTAATCAAGATTTAAAATCTTATCTTCAACAAAAAATGTATTTTGATCTTGTTTTGGGATAATATACGATGTAATAGCAAAATGTATACAATTATCAATGTTGTTTTTAGAATATTTTTCTGGATTTTAGGTTATATCCTCTTAAATCAATTTAAATTATCTGCAAGTGCAGTTTTTTAATTACATTTAGTAGGATTTCCTAAAATAAATAAATTTAAAAATTCTTCAAACAATTTTCTTTTGATGTGTAATTATCCTTCTGCACTTACAGATAATTAAACTTAATTATAAAATGTAATACAAACTACAATTACAAAAATCCGTAGAACAATAATAATTATATACATTCTCTCCTAACATTATATATTATTCCCAAAACAAGTTTAAAATAATTTGTTGGCTGGTGATAAGACTTTAAATCTTAATTAGAAAGCAGATTTTTGCAGTAAATTCTGAATTGATGAGCTCGTAAAATCATTACTGTTTTAAACCCAAAATTCTTTCTTTAAATTACTCAGACCTCACTGGCAAGACAAAAGTCCATAGCAAACATCTGTAGTCGTAATCTTTACAGATAAAGATTTGAAACTTATATATCTCTTTAGAGCTGATTTGTAACTTTTATAGTATGTAGTATATAGTATGTATTATATAAAGTATATATAGTATATAAAGTATATAAAGTATATATAATATATAGTATATAGTATGTATAGTATATAGCATGGAATTAAAATTGAAATAATATTAGTGTTGAATTTAAGTTCTGGCAGCTACATTGTTTTTTGCTCTAAACAGCCTTAAATATTCTATAATAAACATTCATAAATAATTAATTCATAAGCAATAACCCAGAGTAAAACCTTGAAAAAAGTACCTGAGCTCTGAAGGATGCAGTTGATCAGTCTGACAGCATAAACACCTCACTGCCCTTCTGAGAACTCTTTCTACTTTCTGAGAGACTGAACTCACTATTTATGTCAGTCAAGGTGTCAAGGTGTCTTATACAAACTACTGGTGCGCATTTGCCTACTGTTAACAGAATTATGTGAACTCAAAAAGATGGAAATTACTTTTGATCCCACCCAGTCAGAAGGGTGGGAGACTGAGGCTTTCAAAAAAAAAAAAAAAAAAAAAACCACCAATTTAAATTTTAGGTTCAATATCGAATTTAATTTAGATTACATAATTAGAAGTATGGGATCCTGCAAAAAAAGTTTCAGTAGCTGTTCAATGACGCTTCTGAGGCTGCTGAAAAGCTTTCAAATAAAATACTTTCAAACAAAATATTCATTCATTCAACCATTTAGTTCTGTTAAGGTTTTGTGGAGACTGGATTTCAACTTAACCAACTTTGGGCAACGGTAGGGTACACCATAAACAGCTCACCAGGCCATCGCAGGGCAACACACACACAGCCATTCCCATTCACATTCACACCCAGGGAATTTGAAATAGTCAGTTCACTTAATGTGCATGTGTTTGGATTGTGGGAGAAAACTGGAGTATCCATAGGGAATCCAGATAAATGGAAGGAGAACATGCCAAATCCACACCTGGGACTCACCGCCAAACCTGTTACTTGAAAACAGGACCTTCTTGTTGTAAAATAAAGGTTAAAAAATAAATAAAATTTCAGATTAATCATCAAACCAAATACTGTATTTTGGTGTTTGATAGATTTTGGAGAAAATTTAAAGGTTAAAATGAAGGTTAGTGTTTTTATATCCTAAAGGTGAAGATGACCCTGATAGGTCATATTTCATATAGGACAAGGTGAAATACAGGTCAGCATCCATGCAAAGGCCTAAACAAATTTATTATCAGACTACCAAACAACCCAAGGTTTGCATTCTTCTGCTTTAGCGTAATGACTTTGTAATGTCCTTGACTCGTTTCACCTCTATTATCTTGCTATATAATCAGAGATGTTATTTCATCACCATGTGAGATTTAGAGGTAGCACATTATTCTACAGGGATTTCATGAGAATATTGTCTTTGCCTTGTCTACCTCAATCTCACCATTTATTAAATTTTCATTTATCCAACGAATATCCATACCAATTATTTGTCAGGATCAGAGGGGAAGCTTCAAGGCTATCCAAGATAATTTTGGGCAAGAGGCAGGATACAACCTGAACAAGTCTATTGCAGGGCTAAAATAATTGGCACACAACTATTCACACTCACATTTACACATATTAAACTACAAGCTGAGCCCCATTTTTTAAGAGTCTGTTCCCACTTAAAAAAAAGTGCAACTAACTTTTATGATGAACTATTGAAGTTGAAGTCAAAAGTATTGATTACAAAGATTGACCAATCACAGCATGAATTTTATATCACATCACTTGCAACATGGCGGCCCATGCAACATCAGAAAGGGTTGTGACGAAACCGAACATGTCACATAAGATAGCATTTAGTCGTTCACTGATTATAGATGGGAATAATATCAAAAGTGTCTGCAGATGTTGCTAAAATTGGACAGTGGGTTCTATAACGTTTCCTCAAGCCATGAGGACATGGTCAGGATCAACTTCACCAATAGTCCAAAATGTAGAAATATTACAATACACGTGTTTTCACTCCACTTTTCTCTGCTGGCTTGCAGTATACTGTAGTCTGTGGGCAGCTTCCCCATATTTGCTTTTTTGTGTTTGACGTTTCTCTGTGATGACATATGACTGATAAAGCAGAGTTGTTTCTCTTCACATTGATACACAGTACATTGCTATTTCAGGCTACCAAAGAGCTACCAGAGAGCTACCACAGAGCTATCAGAGAGCTACAAGAGAGCCAATGTGTATTTGGGAGGGGACGCAGCACAGTGGACAGCATCTTTGCTGCACAGCAACTACAAGAGAAGTGCCAAGAGTAGACGGTAAGCCTTTCACACTGTCTGCTATGAAGGAATGTGGAAGATCAAGGCCAAATTTGGAAGCTCTCCAAGTACATCTCGATGGTTTGGCAGTTCCTCAATAGTATGCATGCAAGAGTGCAGGATGATGGCAAATACTCTTTCAGGGCTTCTGCATGATCTTTACCGCCATGCTCACACTGGGATGGAGACTTTAGCATTGACTTCAAATATTGGATTGACAGGAGACTTTTCCACTTGCAGAGGGATTGATTTTTCTCTTGACTGCTGACTGAGCATTGAATGCTATCACTCAGTCTACTTAGAGTATTGGCCTGTTCTCAAAATCCTATAATATACACACTATGTTCTTGGAATCTTCACAAAAAACAACGTGGTTCTGCTCCAGCAATCCCATGTACAGAGCCCATCATCAGCATCAGTAGTCAGTGACTTGCTATGGCAGAAAAGTTTGTCTACGTAGGAAGTATCATGTTATACCAACATCAACAAGGAAGTGGTCACTGAATCATTGCAACTATTGACATGCTCCAGGACAGGGTCTGGCAATGATGTGGCCTAAGCTTACAGACCAAACTGAAGATGTAATGTGCAGTCCTGTTACCTTCCCTGCTATACAAATTTGAAACCTGGAAGGTTTACAGTAGGCAGACCAAGCAGCTGGATGACCACATGTGATACCACAAACGTATCCTACACATCAAGTATCAGAGGTGCTCCAAGGTGCCAAAGTCCAGATTGAGAGCATCTACACCACTTCCTTGCGCTTTCAACTTTGGTGGGTTGACCATGTGCATCATAAGGATGCCAGCTACCTTCCAAAACAGCTACTCTATGAGGATCCAACAGAGCGAAGCACTTCCAGAATGGTCAAAAAAAACATTACAAAGATACACTGAATGCATCAATCAAATGTTGAAACGTTGCCCCTGGTACTTGAGAAGAAGCATAAAACCACCCAGCAAAATCTGGTTACAACTGGTACTACGAACCTTTAGGAGCAATGCTTAAAAGAACGGCAGGTGAGACGCTAGCAGCACAGGATTATGGCACCTCCAACTGCCAGCCAGTATCAGCCTCTGGACATCCCCTGTCCACACTCCCACAGAGGGTTCAGGGCAAGGACAGACCTGATTAACCATCTGCGCACTCACCCAAACTCTTAGTGCTGATGTGAAGTCGAGGTTATCTTTGCCAGCAAAGGCCAAACATCATCACTGCAGACTGCTTTACCATTTCTTAACTGATTTTATTATTTGTGTTGCTTTCAGTGCTTTTTGAATGAACAGTCAAAGCTGCAGAATGGAATAAAGGGTACATACAAAATTCTTTTTTTTTCTTCTTTCTGTTACTTGTGAAATTTTATTGAGTTGCGATGACGTGAAAGTGGTGAATGTTATCTGGACTGTTGACCAGGCATTCTCTGGTTACATGGAACCAATTTATTACATCCTACATCCGGTGCGCTGAATCTCTGAAACAAACAAGTTGCACCGACTGCAGCATCTCAACACATCATTTAATATCTTTATCATTCTTTCATTTTTAAAATGAATTATTTTTAATGCATCAATCCATTCTCATTTAATTAGAGCATGCCAATGTGTATTATGTTTTGTAAAATGTTCTAATATTTCACAACTAAACATTTTGTGTAGCCTCGTGTATCTGTTACAGTATTATAACGTAACAGAACCATTACAACCGATCACAGCAAAGTAGTCATTAAGTTGGAAAGTATTAAAGGTTCTTTTGGAATTTAAATGAGATTTTCCCCCAAAGTTGCATCCTCAAGCCTAAAAATATCTGTCAGGTTTTGGTCAGTTACTCCAAAACTAGACAGTTATGCAAAAAATTAAAATATCAGCTACAAAATGGTACCACAAACTCATAATTAATAATTTATATCCATATAAATTAAGACCTGCTATATCTTTCATTCATTAATTCATTTTCTGAACCGTTTAATCCTAATTCGGCTTGCTGGGAGGATGGTGCCCATCTCAGCTGACTCTGGGTGAGGACAGAGTACACCCTGGACAGCTCACCAGGCCATCCCAAGGCAGAAACACGGTGGTGGCTATGTAGCTCCTCTTTATGAAAGTCAGCAACGGTTCTTTTACATGAACCTTCAACCACAGTCAGAGATGTGGCTGCCCTATGATAACCCAATTAGCTGCACTGGGGGTGGGGGGTGACAGCCCATTGGGAGTGGGGACCCCCCCACCCCCAGCCCAACCTTGGGATCAGTAATCCAGCACCTTTACCACCAGGTAAAACGTCAATGCCCAGAATTTTTACAATATTTCAAAACATATAATTCAAATATCTTTATTGTAAAGAAACCTCTGAGTCTTTTTATTATGAAATCATCCTTGATCATAGCTTTTGCATGAAGGCGAATTAAAAAGTGTGTGTGTGTGTGGGGGGTCAAAAACATGGTTTAAAATGGCCAAAATATCCTTATAACTAGGAGTATAAAGGTAAAATAGGTTTCAAATTTAAGTTGATTTCATGCTTTATTTGATGTCAAGGGCTGGAGTTTTAATATCTAAATTTTTTTAACACATGGCTGCAGGTTTTCATCCCACGTGCATTCACTAACAAAATACTGAAATACATTTTTTTAAATGAGATGACAAAGACAGATTCAAGATGCAAAAAAGTGAAGTATCACTGGAAGGATAAAAACCTATTAATTTGCTCCAAGATAACTGTCAGCCGTCTGTCTGTGAGTTTGTGATATCCATGTCTAATACCAGCTGCATTGCTGACAGCTCCTGTCAAATTTTCATGCATCAGCGCATGCAATTCCAAAAATTTGCATCACTTGTGAAAAAACTTGCAGTCAGTTAGGTGAGAGTGGCAGACAAAACTACACAGGATGGCCTGATGCAGGCTGACTTTGAAATTAGCATAACTTCTGAACTTGAAGTTATAAAATAACTAAAAATAAAACATTCAGCCTGCAACTTTCAATATTTTTATGAGTTAACAAGCAGAAAAATAAAGCACAGAAAAAAATTGAAAAAGGACACAGAAATGAGAAATAATGCCTTGTTCATGTTGAATCAAACCAGGCCTGGATCTTTGGCGGAGGTAGAACATGAGTTATGTCAAAGCAGACCCCCTGAGGGATAAAGAGATTAACATGTGTTTCAATTGGTATAGGCACTTTTCTTTCAGATAATTAAGTTACTTTTAATTAATAATATTAAAATAGCAATAATAATACTCATTCATTATTTTGCTGAGCCACTTGCTTCTATTAGGGTTGGGGAGAGGCTGAAGCCTATCTCAGCTGACCCTGGGCAACAGCAGAGAACACCCTGAACCGGTTGCCAGAACCTTGAAGGCACACACAACCATTTACACTCATAGGTACACCCGGGGCATTTTGGAACAGTCATTTGGTCTAATGTGCATGTCTTTGGACTGTTCAATGAAACTGGTGTTCCCAGAGGAAACCCTCAGGGGTTATCATCGGGAGAAAATCATAGGTTAATTATAGAGACAATATGCGAACTCCATGCAGAAATGCCCGAGCCCAGCATTTAAACCCAGGATCTGTGCTGCCAAACAGCAATAGTAAGAAACATAATAGTAAGAAATCAATTAATTGCAGGCTGTAGTGCAAATACCCCTGAATCTGCCCAGTGAAATTCAGGTTATTATCTTAATAAAACTTCACATAAATTAACAAACCACACATTTTTGTGTTTATTAAATTTTGTAAAACATCTCAATATTCCTGGAAGTGCGGTTATTTTACATATACAGTGTGTGTGTGTGTGTGTGTGTGTGTGTGTGTGTGTGTGTGTTTATATATATATATATATATATATATATATATATATATATATATATATATATATATATACCCCTCGCTACTTCGCGCTTCAATTCATGCAGCTTCAACGCATCGCGTTTTGTTTAAAATTTTGATCGAAAAATTTTAAAAAAGAAGGAAATTAAGGAAGAATAGGGGAGATGTGAAGAAAAATACCTCAAAACAAGGCCAATTATGCAAAAAAAAACCCAAATAAACAAAAGCAACCCCCCCAAAAAAAAAAAAAAAAAAATTTATGTGAGGTGTGCACATGCATTCATTTTCTGTAACCGCTTAATCCTAATTAGGGTCACGGGGAGGCTGGCGCCCATCCCGCAAGAGCGGAAGTACACCCCTGACAGCTCGCCAGGCTATTGCAGGGCAGAAATACGCTGACGACTTTCTTGTCGAAAGTCAACAATGGTTCTTTTAGATGCCTCACACCATAAACAGTGAGAGACATGGCTGGCCTTTGATAACCCAGTTAGCTGCGCTGGGGGACATTGACAAACTTGTGGAAAGTGAGACTCAAACCCCCAACCTTTGGATCAGCAATCCAGCGCCCCATACCACCAGGCCACCACTGCCATCGTTTGTATGTGTGTGTTTTTATATTTTATTTACATCTTATGCATTATTTTTGAATGTTTATTTGTTATTATAAGAATTTATAGCATTGGATATGTAGTTATTGATATTATATACATTTATACATGTACGTATATGTCAGTCAGGGGTGGTTGATCCTACTTCGCGGAATTCGGAGGTTGTGGGGGATCTCGGTCCCAATTAACTGCGGAAAGTGAGAGATCTCGCTGTATGTGTGTATATATATATATATATATATATATATATATATATATATATATATATATATATATATATATATAGAGAGAGAGAGAGAGAGAGAGTGAGAGTATTACATCCTAAAGATGAAGATGACCCTGTTAGGTCACACTTGATCCAAGACAAGGTGAGCATCCATGCAAAGGATTAATTAAATTTTGTATCAGACTACCAAATAACACAAAGTTTGCATACTTCTGCTTTAATGTAATGACTTTGTAGTGACCTTGACTCTTCACCTCTATTCTCCTGTAGAAATTTGACTGCTTCACCCTAGAGAGGTGGCACTTTATACTCCAGGGATTTCAAGAGAATCCTGTCTTTGACCTCAATATTGTTATCCATCCATCATTTTGGACAAGGGGCAGATTACAACCTGAACAGGTCTATTGCAGGGCTAAAACAGAGACAAACAACTATTCACACCTACATTTACACCTATTTGTCTGCTGGTTCCTATTTTTGCTTAGTTCCTTTCTCACTTTAAATTGAATACAAAATTAACATTTATTCTTAGAAAATCTTCTGAGCTACTTGCACAGGCAAAAAGTCAACCACAAATTCTACCCATTTTAAATTTTAACTTGCTTTTATGATGGACTATTTTATTTAAATTTATAAGTAATGATTTTGAATGTTGATCAATTGTAGTGTCAAGTTGCAAACTTGTGGCACCATGCAAGTTCTGAAAGGTTTGTGATGTAACCACAAAAACCACAGATAACCTGCTTTATGAACCTCAGACATGTCACAGAAGATCGTGTTCATTCATTCACTGATTTGAAATTGGAAAGATACCAAGAATGTCTGCAGACATGCCTAAAATTGGAAAGTGGGTGCTACACTGTTGCCGCAAGGCATGAGCACATGGTCAGTGTCAACTTTACTGGTATTCCAACTGTAAGAATTTTACAATACATACATTTCCACTTTTCTTTTCTCAATGTTGCCCTTAATATTCAATTTACACAAAAGGTAAACCCTGACGGTGAATGGTATGAGAAGTGGCATTTAGTGGGACGGTATGATGATAAGTGTATTTCATGTTCAAGTTTTTACTTTGTAAGGCGATTCTTGCCCTCAGCTTTATGAACTGGTGATCCTGATCGTAAAAGGGAATTTTTGGTATACAATTCAAAGGCATGATTCTGGGCTTCCAAGTGGTGCATCAACAAGGTTCCTGACTATTAACCTGGAGATCACAAGTTCACATCCGTTTTAATCCCCACAGCCATCCATGGCCGGGGGTCCATGTGAGCTAATTGTCAAAGCTCTCACGGGACTCCACTGTCACTCACAGCAGTCACCAGCCAATCATGGGCATCCGTGAGCTCATTCGTTCGGGACGGATAGTGCTTTCCCTCTGAGTATGTTAGACTGCCCCTAAATACGCATGGCTAGTACTTCATGTAATGAAGGGGTGTGTGCATGCTTTTGCCCCTCCCCGGTCGGTGGTGGTCCTGTGATAGGGAAGGCAATACAGTGATCCCTCGCTACTTCGTGCTTCAGTTTCTGCGGCTTCAGTGCATCACGGGTTTTTCAAAAATATTCATCCAAAAATAAAAAAATAAGGAAATTAAGGAAAAATAGGGGAAAATTTAAAGAAAATGCAGCAAAGCAAGGCCAATTATGAAAAAAAAAAACCCCACCAAACAAACAAAAACAAAAAAAACAACTCAACCCCTCCCAACAAAACTACCTACATTTTTATGTGAGCTGCGCATCTGAGTATCTGCCTCTGTGTATGTGTGTACATGCATCTGTGTGTGCGCGCGCATCTATGTGTTTGTATTTACATTTTATTTCCATCTTATGCATTATTTTTGAACTTTAATTGTTATTATAAGCATTTATAGCATTGAATACGTTTTTACTGATATTATATACACATATACATGTCCGTATACATCAGTCAGAGGGGGTCAATTCTACTTCGTGGAATTCGGCGGTCGTGGGGGATCTCAGTCCCCATTAACCACGGAAAGTGAAGGATCCTTGTACTTGAAGGGTGGGAATTGGATACGATTAAATTATGGAGAAGATGGGGAAAAATAAAAAAGAAGACATAACTCTAATGCTTGTGTTATGTTCAATGCTTTTTCAGATTTTTTTAACAATAAAAGCTTCAGTATGGAATAAAGGGTATATAGAATGTTTATTTGTAATTTCATCCTGTTATCTGTAACAGTATTGCTCATCTTTACAGTATACGGAGTGTGTATGTAATATGTTGAAATGATACAGACATTTATTTTAACATAAATGACTATAAAAAGCCCGAAACTGGTGATTTTATCCCTTGGATTACTAGTGGTGTGCAAAACTACGGCCTTTGCAACTTAGCAGTCATTTTCCCAGAATTGATATCAACATGTTGGGTCAGGGTTGGTGTCTCATGTGGCGATACAATTTTTTATGACTCTGAGGGAGAGACCACTGCCAGAAATGACGGTGAATCAAAAATTGCTTAACCAGCTAACAATATGCTGACTCGCCTTTCCTGTCGCCAGTTGCCTTAGAAACACAAATAAATGTTTTTGATGATTTCTGCACTTGTTGTTTGTTCAGCGCAGCACTGGACCATAATCTATTATGATGCTTGGAGTCAGTGAGGCAGCGCAGCCAATCCAACCAGTTCAGGCTGGAACAGCCAATCAGAAAGGCAAGATGTCTCTGAGCACACTTAAAAAAAATCCATGGGCTCAAATTTAAAATGGGCATAATTTCCTTCTTACTGGGAGTATGAAAGTGACTGAAGTTTCAAATTTACATTTTTTTCATGTCCTATCTGTGTTGATTAACGTGCATACTTACTGGAAAAATATGAGAAATTATCAACCCCAGCACAGTTTGGCTCTTTCCCAGTTGGAAGCACTCATAAATTCATTTTATTCAAAACAAATTAAGTTTTCATTTCAAGCATTCACCATTAGTGTATGTGAATAATAATACTGTCGGGCAGCAGGACTGGGTCGTTTATTGCAAGCATTTTCTGTATTCACGGGTCACAATTTGCACTTTTCTACAAATCCAAAAATTGCATTATATTTGGAATAATTTGTCATATTTACTCCATTTAAAGGCATTTGCAATACTGAAATTAAAAGCTGTCATGTTCTCGAATGAAAGTTCCTATTTTTATATATTTACTGATTATACCTAGGGACAGTTTTTTGTCTGTTGGAAAGGTGCTGACTTACTGATCCAAAGGTTGAGAGCTCAGGCCCTACTGTCACTGAGTTGCCACCACTGCCCAGTGCGGCTAACTGGGATATCAGAGGCCAGCCATGTCTCGCACTGTTTGTGGTGAGAGGT
Source organism: Plotosus lineatus (assembly GCA_024760905.1). Taxonomy (NCBI): domain Eukaryota; kingdom Metazoa; phylum Chordata; class Actinopteri; order Siluriformes; family Plotosidae; genus Plotosus; species Plotosus lineatus. Next base: position 19,329,555 of record CM045736.1, on the reverse strand, counting down.
CCATGTAAAAGAACTATTGCTGTCAATTGAAAAGAGTAGGCCATTGGCTTACCATCAGTGTGTTTCTGTTTGAATGAGTGTTGGCCGTGCAATGGAATTGCAAACTGTCCAGGGTGTACCATGCCTCTGCCCAGAGTTGGCTGAGTTGGGCCAAGCCTCTCCATGAGGTTTAAAAAAATGAATGAATGACCATGCCTATATAGAAGAAATTGAATGATTTACTGCACTATTTGATTATTTGATTATTTATTTGACTACTGTATGTGAAGTTTATTCACTGAACTGAGTATATTGTCATTTTATTACTTCCATTCCACTCTGTTACGAGGATTGCTCAGTCAACCTTGTACAAGAAATATCATGTTCTTGCTCTAGAACCTAAACATGAGAATGTGACCATCTCATTCATTCATTCATTTTCTGAATTGGTTAATCCTAATAAGGGTCATAGGAAGACTGGCACCTATATTAGCCGGCTCTGGGAACAGGCATAGTACACCCTGGACAACTCAACAGGCTATCACAGGACAGAAGCATGCTGATGCCAAAGATATACTATTTACGAACAACAGCAATGGTTCTTTTATATGCCTCTCATCACAGATGGTGAGAGACACGGCCGACCTTTGATAACCCTGTTAGATGCACTGGGGTGGGGGATGGGGTAGTGACAACTTGGTGTCAGTGGGACTTGAACCCCTGATCTTTGGATCAGTAAGTCAGCACCCTACCACCAGGCCAGCACTGCCCCCCTGTGTGTGTGTGTGTGTGTGTGTGTGTGTATAAAACAGTGGTAATTTTATCACTTCAGAAAAAAGTAGGTTTTCAGCAATAATGAAAGACATCCAGTGACTCAATTGTCCTGATATCAAGAGGAAGTTCATTCAACTATCTTAGTGTCAAACGACAAAAACTGTTAAAATGCATGCTTTTCTTGTCTCTTGATAGAAGTTACCAGTCTAGCTGTGCTAGAGGTACAGTACAGTGTGTGTGTGTGTGTGTGTGTGTGTGTGTGTGTGTGTGTGTGTGTGTGTGTGTGTGTGTGTGTGTAACAGAGGAGTGTTGTGGGAGAGCTTGGGAAGGTTGAAAACAAGGCATGCTGCTGCATTCTGGGTCAGTTACAGAAGTTGAATGGCACTCAACGATAAACCTCCAGGAGTGGGTTGCAGTAGTTTAACCTTGATATAATAGTGGACTTAATAAGTATTTGAGTGGTTAACTGAGAGAAATGAAAAAATCTTTTGGATGTAAAAAAGGCGATATTTATAAGATCAAGAAAGATTAGAAATATGACAAGAGAAGGACAGGTGATTATCCACAGTTAACCCAAGGTTTAGTGTACTGACCAAAGAAGAAATTAAAGAGTTCTTCAGGGAGATTACAAGATCTTGATGTGAGGATGAGTCAACTGGGATGAACAGCAGTTCACTCTTTTTGGGATTAAGCTTCAGCTGGTGACCAGCTGTCCACAATGAGATACTTGCCAGACATGCAAAGATCTGGTCAGGAACATCAGTGTCTACGGGAGGAAAACAGAGGACAAGTTGAGAGTCATCTGCATAGCAATGGTATGAGAACCCATGTGAGAATATGACATCACCAAGGAATTTAATATAAAATGGGAACTGAGATGGACAATGTACTGATCAATGGGGGACACCTGTGAAGAACCTGCATGGAATTGATGTGGATCCCCTCCATGTAAACTGATATGAGTGAACTTGCAGGTAGGAAGCAAACCATTCTCTGATTTGGACATCCAGATGTTGTATGGTTTAGAAACAGTGGCACTGGGGAAAAGACAGGAGGCAGAGCTGGAGGTAGCAGAGATGAAAATGTTGAGGTTCTCTTTGGGAGTAACGAGGATGGATAGAATCAGGAATGAGTGCATCAGAGGGACAGCACATGTAAGGTGTTTTGGAGACAAAGTCAGAGAGGCTAGATTGAGATGAAGTTTAAGCCTGTGAAGTCTAGGAGCTTAGTCCTGAAGAGAGGGAAAGTGCAGGACAGATTCCTCTTCAGAATCAATGGGGAACATGTCCCAAAAGTAACAAAGCAGCCAGTGAAGAGCCTAGGCAAGTGTTTCAGGAGCTCTCTTAACGACAATGACAGTGTGAAGGAGATGCGGCAGCAGGTAGATGACTGGATGAATGCTGTGGACAAGAGTGGATTGCCAGGGAAGTACAAGGCTTGGATCTGCCAGCATGGAGGGCTGTCAAGACTACTGTGGCCTCTTCTAGTGTACGACGTCCCGATATCAACTATCGAAGCTATGGAGAACAGATGGAGTGTCTACATCAGAAGATGGCTTGGAGTTCCAAGAAGCTTCTCCAGCATTGGCCTATACAGTACTGGCAGCAAGCTGCAACTTCCACTTTCCTCTGTAACAGAAGAGTTCAAGGTCACCAAAGTTAGGCAGGTTATGATGTTGCAAGACAGCGCAGATAGAAAGTTAGTGGGGCCCGAGTGGAGGGTTACACTGGTCGGAATTGGAAAGCAGACAAGGCTGTAAAGGATGCAGAATCCAGGCTCAGACACAGTGACATAGTGGGGATGACAACAACGGGCAGGTTAGGGCTAGGATTTGTAACCAGAGCAGGCTGGAGGGCAGCATCAAATGCAGAGAAGAGGAAGATGGTCGACAGTGAGATTCGGTCCACAGAGGGAGAGACAAGACAAGCGGCAGCCGTTTTTGATTTAAAAAAAAAAAAAAAACAGTGAAGGGGTCCAGTCAAGGAGGGTGTCTTGGAGCGACATGTGAAAGATGGACCACCAGAGAATTGGATTTCTCCTACACTCTGTTTATGATGTATGATGTATGTACTACCTACACCAGTCAACCTCAAAACCTGGAAGCTCACTGAAGACCCTACCTGCAAGTTATGCGGTAGGCCAGAAAACCTGGAACACATTCTATCTTTTTGCAGAGTGGCACTGACGGAGGGAAGATACCGATGGCGACATGACAAGATCCTCGGCAAGATTGCGGCCAGCCTAGATGTGGCAAGCAGGAAGAAGCCAACAGCTCAGACAAAGCTGACTTTCATTAACTTTGTCAGAAAAGGGGGAGCAGCACCTGCTAATAAGAGGTTTACAGACACTGGTCTTCTGGCGATAGCAGGAGACTGGGAACTGCAGGTAGATCTCAAGAAGCAGCTGAGATTCCCATCAGAAGGCACCACCACTACTTTGCGTCCTGATGTGCTGTTGCTGTCAAGACCCACTAAAAAGATAGTGCTTATTGAACTGACAGTGCCCTGGGAAGAGAGAATGGAAGAGGCACACGAGAGGAAGAAGGCCAAATATGAACCGCTATTGGATGAGTGCCGACAGAGGATGGAAGACCTGGAACCTCCCTGTCGAGGTTGGAAGTCGGGGCTTTGCCGGGCACTCACTCTGAAGAGCCTACGGAGCACTTGGCATCACGGGCATGACAAGTAAACGGGCGAGAACAGATTTCTGCAAGCAAACAGAATTAGCCTCACAATGGCTTTGGCAGAAAGGAGATCAGCAGTGGACAGCTAACCAATCTCTGGCCATGGACTGATCACCCTCGGTCGGCACACCTCTGGGGGATGTCGTGGACAGTGCCGAACCATCCGATGAAAGAGGATTCCACCTGATGAAGAGACTGGTGCATGGTTTCACCAATTGTTTAAAAGTACAGATGGTTTGGACATGTACAGAGGAGGGATAGTGAATATATTGGTAGTAGGATGCTGAGGTTGAAAACTACCAGGCAGAAGGCCGAGAGGAAAACCAAAGAGAAGATTTATGGATTTGGTGAAGGTGGACATGAAGGTAGTTGGAGTAAGAGTAGAAGATGCAGAGGATAGGGTGAGATGGAGGCAGATCATTTGCTGTGGCGACCCCTGAAGGGAACAGCCAAAAGGAAAAGAAGACTACAGTAATGCACTTTAAATCTTTCCTATTACAGATAAAAAAACAATGTTAATGAAGATGTTCTTTATTGTAAGTTGAACTATATTTCTTTCGTTTTTGTTTTTAATGTTAAAAAAGATACAATGTTATGCAGAGGGGTAGTAATAACAATTTTATAGACTCTTGTAAGGAAATATAAATATTTGAATTTGTCATCATTTTCCCATAAAATAATGCACAGTACTTCACAGTTTAGAAAAGATTTGGCTTAATTATAATTCATTAATTCAATTTATAAGCTATTTAATCTGATTTAAGGTCACTGAGAGATTGGCAGAGGGGTAACAATGTGCTCATTTGCTCCAAGACAATTGCCAGTCATCTGTCTCAGTTTGGGATACCCATATCTAGTACTAGTAGCAGTGGTGACAAAAAGAAGTAAGAAAAAGGACATGGGAATCAGAAATAATGTCGCTTTCATGTTGTATCAAAGCAGGCCTTGATTCTTGGAGGAGAGCCAGGACTTGAATTCAGTCAAAACAGGCACCATATCTAGAATAATGAAAAATGATTGAAGTACAGGGTGTTATGTAAATATTTCCTCAAATACCCCCCCCCCACCCCCACACACACACACACACACATACACGCCATTCCAGGACATGCAAAATAAAAATATTCATTCAGTCAATTCAATTGCTGACACATTTATTCCTGTCAGGGTTCTGGGAGGTTGGACCCTAACTCAGCCAACTTTGGCAAATACAAGGACTCACCTCAAAACCTGGAACTCAAACCCAAAACCTTCTTGTTGTGAAATACAGGTTATTAGTTGAATAAAAGTTCACATGAATTAGCAAATGACAAATTTTGGTATTCATTGAATTTTATGAAACAGCTCAATATTCTTTGAATTGGGGTTAGTATACAGTGATCCCTCGTTACTTCTTGCTTCAGTTTCTCCACCTTCAGTGCATCACGTGTTTCTCAAAAATATTCATTAAAAAATTAAAAAAGAAGGACATTAAGGGAAAATAGGGGGAACGTTAAGGAAAATGCAGCAAAACATGAAAAGAATTATGCAACCCCCCCCAAACAAACAAACAAAAAACAACCAAACAAAACTACTTACATTTTTATGTGAGGTGCGCACCTGAGTGTGTGCAATTGAATCCGTGTGTGTGTGTGTGTGTGTGTGTGTGTGTGTGTGTGTGTGCACGTCTGGATGTGTGTGTATTTATATTTTATTTACATCTTATGCATTATTTTGAATGATTAATTGTTATTATAAGCATTTATAGTGTTGAATATGTATTTATTGCTTTTATATACACATATATATCTATGTATACGTCAGTCAGGGGGGTCGATCCTACTTTGCAGAAAATCGGTGGTCACGGGGGGTCTTGGTCCCCATTAATCGCTGTAGATCAAAAAGGTGAAGATGACCTTGTTGGGTCACATTTGATATAAGACAAGGTGAATCAAAGGTCACCATCCATGCAAAGACCTAAACAAATTTCTTATCAGACTACCAAACAACCCAAGTTTTGCATAATTTTGCCTTAGTGTAATGACTTTGTAGTGTCCTTGACTCTTCACCCCTATTATCCTGCATTAACAGAGATTTGATTGCATCATCATGTGAGATTTAGATGTAGCACATTATTGTACAGGAATTTCATGAGATTATTGTCTTTTAGCAATATTGATATTGTACCATCTATATCCAACAGAGACAAACAACTATTCACATTCACACCCATTAGACCACAATTTGAGTCCCATTTTTGTTCAGTTCTATTCCCACTTTAAATAGTGTAAAAAAAAAAAAAAAACATTTATACTTTTGAGCAGTGCTAGCCCAGTGGTAAGGTGTTGGATTACTAATCCCAAGATATGGGGTTCAAACCTCACTACCACCAAGTTGTTGCTGATGTCCCCCAGTGCAGCTAATTGGGTTATTAAAGGCTGATCATGTCTCTCACTGTCTGTGGTGAGAGATTCGTGTAAAAGAACTATTGCTGACTTTTGTAAAGAGGAATTGCTCATCTGTCAGCGTGTTGCTGCAGGACAAAGCTGTCCAGGGTGTACTCTGTCCTTGCCCAGAGTCAACTGAGATGGGCACCAGCCTCCCGGTGACCCTAATTAGGATTAATTAATGTAAAAGAACTATTGCTGACTTTTGTAAAGAGGAATTGCTCATCTGTCAGCGTGTTGCTGCAGGACAAAGCTGTCCAGGGTGCCCAGAGTCAACTGAGATGGGCACCAGCCTCCCGGTGACCCTAATTAGGATTAAGCCGTTCAAAAAAGGGGAATGAATAAATGTGAGAGTCTGCTGAGAGAAAGTACACGCAAAAAGTTAAACTCACAATTCCTGCAATTTTAAATTTCCACCCACTTTTATGATGGACTTTTTTATTTGAAGTCGAAACTATTGATTTATATGATTAACCAATTATAGAGAGAAGGTTGCGTCATGTGACTTCAAGATCTGAAAGCATTGTGACAACACCTCAAAAACCATAGATAACATGTTTTATGCACTTCAAACATGGCAAAAAATATCTGATATATTCATGCACTGATCATAGATATGAATGATACCACAGACATTGCTGAATTTGGACAACGAGAGCTACAATGATTTTCTTTGCGAAAATTAAGTGACTAAATAATGGTAAATAACAATAATAAAATTCACTCCTTCATTATTTTGCTGAGACAATGTGTGAAGGTGGACAATGTGTGAAGATGGAGTTGTGGCAACTACAGAGGGATAAAGTTGATGAGCCATATGATGAAGTCATGGAAAAGAATAGTGGAAGCTAGACTAAGGACAGAGGTCAGCATTTGTGAACAACAGTTTGTTTTCAAGAAAGAGCACCACAGATGCAGTGTTTGCTTTGAGGCTGTTAATAGAGAAGTACAGAGAAGGTCAGAGGGAGCTGCATTGTGCCTTTGTGGATCTAGAGAAAGCATATGACAGGGTGCCGAGAGAGGAACTGTGGTATTGTATGAGGAAGGCTGGAGTGGCAGAAAAGTATGTTAGAGTGGTGCAGGACATGTATGAGAGATATAAGACAGTGGTGAGGTGTGCTATCGGTGTGACAAAAGAGTTCAAGGTGGAGGTGGGACTGCATCAAGGATCAGCTCTGAGCCCCTTCTTGTTTGTTATGGTGATGGACAGGCTGACAGACGAGGTTAGATAAGATTCCCTATGGACTATGATGCTTGCAGATGACATTGTGATCTGTAGTGAGCGCAGAGAACAAGTGCAGGAAAATCTAGAGAGGTGGAGGTATGCCTTGGAAAGGAGAGGAAGCAAGGTTAGCCTCAGTAAGACAGAATACATGTGTGTGAACGACAAGGACCCAAGATGAACGGTGAGGTTACAGGGAGCAGAGATAAAGAAGGTGGAGGATTTTAAGTACTTTGGCTCAACAATCCAGAGCAATGGAGAGTGTGGAAAAGAGGTGAAGAAGTGTGTGCAGGCAGGTTGGAATGGTTGGAGAAAAGTGTCCGGTGTGATGTGGGATCGGAAGGTATCGGCAAGAATGAAAGGAAAAGTGTACAAGACGGTGTTGAGGCCAACGATGTTGTATGGTTTAGAAACAGTGTCCCTGGGAAAAGACAGGAGGCAGAGCTGGAAATAGCAGAGATGAAAATGTTGAGGTTCTCTTTGGAAGTAACAAGGAAGGATAGGATCAGGAATAAGTACATCAGAGGGACAGCAAATGTAAGAGGTTTTGAAGACAAAGTCAGAGAGGCTAGATTGAGATGGTTTGGACCTATACAGAGGAGTGATAGTGAGTATATTGGTAGTGGGATGCTGAGGTTGGAACTACCAGGCAGAAGGCCTAGAGGAAGACCAAAGAGAAGATTTATGGATGTGGTGAAGGAGGACATGAAGGTCGTTGGTGTAAGAGAACAAGATGCAGAGGATAGGGTGAGATGGAGGCAGATGATTCGCTGTGGCGACCCCTGAAGGGAACAGTCAAAAGGAAAAGAAGAAGAAATGTGTGAAGGTGGGATACACCTTGAACAGTATGACAGACCCTCACAGGGCCAATACACACAACCAATGACACTCACACCTAGGAAAAATTTAGAACAAGCGTAATGTGCATGTCTTTGGACAGTGGAAGGAAATTCACACTAATTTATCAAAAAGTTAGAGGCCAAAACTTTCCTTTTCTGCAGCGAAAGTGCTAATCACTGCACCACCATGACACTGACTATTTACAATCAACACAAATATTTTTCAGTTATACTGAAAGAATTCGAGGCTCCATACATGCATGGACAAAAAAATTAGTACAATAAGTCTTGAACTTACAAGCTAATTTGCACGTGGGGTGAAAGAATACTTCGGTTATTGGGCACCCAACCGAAGATTTTTTTATGGATTCTCCAGCTTCTTCTTCTCAATAAACCTGTCAATACTTCCACTCCAGTGCCCATTCTGCGTAAGGAAGTGTTCTCTTTTTCGTTTGTTTCATTTTATTATTTAATATTATTGGCGATGTGTGGCGATGCAACCCCATTGCTTCAATCCTCGCATTGTAAAGTTGCATGCTATGGAAAGTACAAGAACAGCAAATCCTGTGGAGCACCAGACGTGAAGCTTGGCTGCGGCCGCTATGATGATGATGATTTTACATTTGTTGTCCATATGTTTTTTTAATGCTAGTTCTGCTTTTGTGTTTTATAAATGTGATTTTATATCCTACATAATGAATTTGCTACTGCATCAGCATAGTTAAGATAAGATAAGATACAGATAAGATACAGCTTTATTAATCTCACAATGGAGAAATTCACTGTTACAGGCTCTTGAGGTACCATCAGTAGGGGGTGCAAAAATAGATACATATACATACATACACACATACATATATATTATATAAGTAAATAAATAAATAGATACATAAATAGTATAAATTAATTAACAATAAAAGAAAAGAAGGGAACGACTTTGTAGACTGGCCTATATTAAAGTGTAATGTATCTGAGTGCAGAGTAGATGGGTTGATGATGTTCTCAGTCAGTGGGGTAGATGTGGTTGATTAACGTGCACGGGGTTTTTATTGCACATAACCGGTATTTTCACAGACAGTTACAAAGTGGCGTTGTACAGTCTGACAGCGGTGGGAATGAACGACCTGCGGTAGCGCTCCTTCCTGCACTGAGGATGTCTCAGTCGTCCACTGAAGGAGCTGCTCAGCTTCTCTGGCGCGATCCGACTTACAACAAAATTCTACTTACACTTAGACATAGGCACAGAACTTTTTCATAAGTCGAGAACCCGGTGTGGTGTCAAAATGAGGAAGGAGCAAAGCTTCCAAAGAGGGTCAGTTAATATCAGAGTGTTGAAAACATCAACAGTCATTTCCACAGGTGTACCAGTGTTGTATATTATAAACAGGCATTGACAAAGAAAACATTCCTTTACTTCTCGTTTCAGTTTCTGTTTAATTAACATGAATATATAGTCCTCACCTTTGTGCACAAAAACTAGAATAGATTTCAAGGTGTAACCAAGCGTTTTGTATATCTTGAGAGTGCCAAGGAGGTGAGGCGGTAAGCACATCGCCTCACAGCAAGAAAGTTCTGAATTCCAGTCCTGGACTCAGGCCTTCCTTTGTGGAGCTTGTATGTTCTCCCCACACTTGCACAGGATTCATCTGGGTACATAGTGGACTCATGTCAATTGCCAACATGTGTATGTGGGCCCACCTAGGCTACATTGGTACCAGTTAAGCCCAGGCCCAAAATGGGTAGTTTAACTGGGTTAATAAAGTGCCTCCCACTTAAACAAGCCCAGATGGTCTGTGCAGAAAGGTCTTATTTGGATTTGGGTGGACAATGTGGGATGGACAATATCCATTTGGATGGACAATGTGGGAATTTGACATGGGTCCACTATGTATATAATGTGTGGACAATCAGATATTTGACCCATTCTTCAGCTCACTTATTACCCATGTGGGTCCTACATACAAATGCTAACTGGGCCAGAGCTTTAACCACTGTCCTTAAACCAGTGGTGGGTAAGTGTAGATACTGTTATATAGTATTCACAACAGCGTGAAAGAAAACCAATGATATATAATCTGACAGACGGCATGACCTGACTAGGGGTTTCTGAGGGGAGTTTGATTGTTTTCCCTTTTCTTCTATATACAGTATGTCTTTTGGGTGCACTGGTTTCCTTCCTTAGTCTAAGGACATGCACATTCAGCTTCTTGGATATTTTCAAGTGGGAAATGGGTGTGAATGTGAGAGTGAATGGTTTTGTGTGTGTGTGTGTGTGTGTGTGTGTGTGTGTGTGTGTGTGTGTGTGTGTGTGTGTGTTTCTTTTGGCCCTGTGATGGCTTGGCAAGCTTCTTATTGGTATGTGTTGGCCTGTGATAGTCTGGCAGGGTGTCGACCACCTTTGTCGTGGAGTTGAAAGGGATGAGCTGGTACCATTCTAACAAAGGAAAAAGTGTTTCAGATAACAAAATGAAAATAATTTATATAATGCCCTTATATGGTGGATATGGTGATACATATGGGCAATACGTATATATTCTGCTGTAACAGAGGAAGGATTTTGTGATATACAAAAAAAGTATAGTTTTCTAAAACGGTTTTATGAAAATATTACACTATGAGGGCAAAGTATACTCTGCCCCACAGCTGAGAAAGGATATACCAAGTAATATGGGGCAAAAACAAAAACTATTGGTGGGTCAACACCCACACAGCTTTTCACACTTGAACAGTTTGGAAAACTTCCCAATCTGCAGTATAGAAGCAGTGATGCAGGACAATGTCTGATTGGTTGATCCAGTATTGAATCGAGTGGGTCATTAGCTTTTGCCTATAGGTTGGTGGCAGCAGGACCAAGGAGTAATCTAATTTGCCAAAGGCTGGTTGGGGGGTGGGCTTTGTAGACATGTTTGGTGTGTAAAATATGGTCCAGATAGGAATGGCTGTGCATTTGAAAGTCTACGTGCTGGTAGTACTTGAACACAACTTTCTTCAGGTTGGCTTTTTGATGTCACCAACCATGATGATAGCAGCCTCTGGGTGTACTGGTTCCTGCTAATCAATAACATCATGTAGTTTGTATGTGTGTAATGTTGGCATGAGGGGTCTCTCTGGGTAGATAAGAGGCCTGCATTCAAACATAAGGTGTTCAAGGTCCAGAGAGCATCCTGACAAAAACCACTTGTACATCCACACACCACCACCACTACCACAGTCATTATCTGCCTCCCCTGCACCTCCCAGACCTTGTCCAGTCCTTGTGGTAAATGCAGAGGCCTTCAGGAATAATAGCTAAAGTCAGACACTGAGGGGTTCAGACATGTCTCTGTAAAGGTATAAAAAGGGCGTAATGTGAGCAGAACATTCAAACTGCTTCATACTTTTACTGGATTTTTATGTTGGCCAGTTGGTCAGCCAAATACCTTCAATTTACAAAGTTGCTAAATCTTTTTCTTGAATAGTTACACCTAGGAATACATCAAGAAGGCCATATCATGTGTGAAGATATTGTTATTGTGACACTGTGTGTGTGTGTGTGTGTGTGTGTGTGTGTGTGTGTGTGTGTGTGTGTGTGTGTGTATTTAGTAGCCTTTTTGATGACCTCTTGCAGGATTATTGTACTTTTATAACAACTTGACTGGGTTTCTTGTTTCAGTGACATCACCAAGGACAGGGGATGTTATGACACAGAGTATGGTGGGTGGGCATGGAGACAACCTTTCACTCTCGCCCCCCTACTGCCCATCTGTACATACAGAGAGAAATTTTAAAATTTCACACGACCTTCCTTTGCCCTAGTAGTCATTTGTTTGTATTCATATTGCTTCAGTGAGTTCTGGGTTTGACCTCAGCCATAGAGGTGGCTGCATGTATTGGATTTTTTTTTCATGTAAATATACATCAACTAATTACGCATGAAAGTTTGTGAACTCTTTAGCAATTTCATTATTTTCTACAAACAAAAATATTTTTTCCATCTGAATTTACTTAATATAATTAATATCAGCCAAGTGAAAGACACGATAGCAAACACTCAGAAAAAAAATATGAAAAAGTCTTGTAGCTGGTTAAAGGATTACCTTCTCACAAATATACCACCTTTATAACTTCCCTCATCCACTGCACACCAAGTTATTGTAAAGCTATGGACAGGCACAAATCAGAAGATGGATTCGAAAGAATTCCAAGTGCTTTATTAATTCCTAGATGCGCAGTAAAGTCCATAATCTTCAGGCAGAAAGTGTTTGGTTACTACTAGGACCCTTCCGAAAGCAGGCCTTTACCCCAAACTGGATGGAAAAGTGAGGAAGAGCCAGTTCAGGGAGGTTAACTAGAGGCCTATGTCAACTTTGAAGCAGTTACAGGATATTTGCCAAAAAATGGCCATTGTGTGCATGTGACAAATGTTCCAGTAATGTTGCTTGTATATATAGGATCCAGAAATTTTGAACCCACTCTCTTGCACAAGGGCAGTGGTGGTCTAGTGGTATAAGGTGCCGGATTGCTGATCCAAAGGTTGGGGGTTCGAGTCCCACTCTCCACAAGGTTGTCACTGTCCTCCCATTGCAGCTAACTGGGTTATCAAAGGCCATGTCGCTCACTGTCTATGGTGTGAGGCATGTAAAAGAACCATTGCTGACTTTCGACAAGAGTAGGCTGCAAAGCCATCAGTGTGTTTCTGCCCTGCGATGGTCTGGCGAGCTGTCCAGGGTGTACTCTGCCCTCGCCCTGAGTTGGCTGGGATGGGCACCAGCCTCCCCACGACCCTAATTAGGATGAAGCGGTTACAGAAAATGAACTGATGAACTGAACTGAACTCTCCTGCACATAATAAAACCAGCATCCCAAACTAATACATTGAGAACAGGAAAACAATTTTATAAACGATCAAGAATGGTTTTATAACCTGAATGTCTAAAAACAACCAGCCACCCTTTTATAACGTATACCCAGAAAACCCCCTACAGGTGTAAGCTACAGGATATCACACTCACATTTACAGGGTAAATGTCCTGTCTCCTCGGCTCCATGGAACAAAGAAGAGAACCTCCCAACTTTCTCTTTCGCGTTCTCCCGCTTACACCCCATAGAATGAACTGATAAGTCCGCTCTAGAGCCCTTCTGAAAATCTAAGCTCAGGACTTTGGAGTAATGGCCCTTTCTTTAAGTGCAACCACTGTGAAACCCATTTTCCTTTATTCCTTAACACACACACACACACACACACACACACACACACACACACACTCACACACACACCAAAAGAAAGATGACAGTGACTAGGTATCAGGATACCCAGTGTTCCCAGAAACTGTAGCACTATTTTTCAGTCTATGTATGTAAACAGTATACGTGAAAGTCAAGTATTTATGTGATAGATTGTAGTATATCATATACGTACAACGTCCAATCAGCCAGAAGACAGTCATCTGTTCAGTAAAATACCCATTCATTCATTTTCTGAAACACTTAAATCCTAATTAAGGTCGCAGTGATTTGACTCTCATCTCAGCCGACTCTCGGCGAGGGCAGAGTACACCCTGGGCAGCTGGCCAGGCTATTACCAAGCAGAAACACGCTGAAACATGTCAGCGATGTTTTTTTTTACATGAACCTCTCACCACATGTCTCACAGTGAGAGACATGGCCAGCCTTTGATAACCCAGTTAGCTGCACTTGGAGGACAGCAGTGACCCGGTGATAGTGGGGCTTGATCCCTCAACCTTGGAATCAGTAATCCAGCACCTTAGCACCACTGCCCCAGTCAAATATGTAATCTTGAATTAAAATGAAGCTGATGTTCTCTTAGACCAGGGGTCAGCAAGCGTTGCCATTCAAAGAGCCATTTAGACCCGTTTTACACATTAAAGAAAACACTGGGAGCCACAAATCCTATTTTGACATTTAAAATCAAATAACACTGCATATAATGTTTTTTCCGCTTTTTCCTTCATGTTAATATAAAACAATAATGTGCTGCATTGATTTAAACGATTGCAGAAACAATTAAATTACAATTCTGCTTGCAACAACAACATTTAAATTTAAAAACATCACCAGCCTCCCCGCAACCCTAATTATGATTGAGTGGTTCAGAAAATGAATGAATGTGTTCGAGTCCTTTTGGTATTTTTATAAAGAATACGAATTCGTGGGATCTTCTGTTTCTTTATTCATTATATTAATGTTGTTTTGTCATCGTTTTAATTTACAAAAACGACAGCAACACAGAAAAGTATATGAAGATTTATTTTAAGAAGGAGCCTGCTCAACATTCTTTTAAATAATATTAATGCTTAATGCTGCACTGACTGACCCATTCTCAGAGTTTAGACTGAACCACACCCAGTCTTTTATTTTGTCACTGTGAGGACAGTTATTTAATTCGCAGATTGTCGTGTATAAACAAATCTCATTCACCGTCTCTTACTTCAGCTGGGATTTCCGTTCCTAGATTACAAACACCGTGGCAGAAAAGAATCTCTCTCTCGCCGTGCTGCTGTTTGCCATCAGCTCTTTTAGGGCTCTTTTATATTTCTTTGGTGTGGGCGGGGTTATTTTGTGTGTTCTTGTGTTCTTGTGGGGACACACACAAAATCACCCCGCCCACACCGACTCTTAATTTTCATCTCTGTAATTTTCCACCCTAAAAGAGCATTGGAAGGGAACCCACACCATTCAGGTGAAAAAAACCTAGATTCCAAAAAAAACATCTTCCTGGATGGGACGCTAGTCCATCGCAGATTACCTTCCCAGTATATTTTTAGTGGTACCCATTTATCCTGCTGGGTGAACAGAAGAACACTTGTGGTTAAGACCTTGCCCAGGGATCTTAGCACAGTGGGGGTCTAATTGGGATCTGAACACACAACCTCCCGATCATGAGCACAGCACCCTAACCACTACACCACCAGCCCCACACTCTTCACCAAGCCAGCCTCAAATCACTAATCAGCTAAAATCCTGCTTGACAACTGTAGAGAAAGTTGCTTGGACACCAGCAACACCATTGTTAAATTCGCAGAATTCGTAGATGACAACACCATCATAGGTCTGATAAAAGATAATGATGAGTCAGTCTGTAGAAAGGCAGACACACAGACTTGGACAAACAGACAGATTCATGCATGCAATCATGCACATAGAAAGGCTCACTGGAACTGTCTAGCACTGGTAAGCTTACTGGCTCTGGCATACAGACACTTGTCTGGTTCTGGCAAACAGACTGGAGAGCTGATAGGCTCACATAAATGGGCTGGTTACCTGACTGGTGAGTTAACTGGATCCAGTAAACAGAATTGACCTAATTGGCTTTGCTTAAGCAAGCAGCCTGAAAAGCTGACAGTATAGTTCATATAGGCTGGTGACCTCACTGGCTCTGACAAGCTTAATGGATCTGGCAAACAGGCAGACAAGTTGACAAGCACGGCAAACAGACTGCAAAGCTAAATGATCTTAATCAAAAGCATTATCAAAATCATAATTGAAGGCTGACATTAATTAATGGCCTTCGTCAAGTAAATTCATTTAAAAGGGAGATTTCTGAAATTATTTCATGCAAGAAATGTGTGATCAGAAAAAATTCTTGACTTACATTTAGCAGTCATGAGGTATTTAAGCTAAATTGACTGCTAGTATTTCAGAGCATAAAATGAAATAAATGTTATAATTGTGTTCAGGGATTAACTAGAAGTGAGAAAAAGCAGTAGGATGAAGCTTGAGTCATTTTACAAAATGCTGGGATAAAATGGTGCCAACAACTAAATCATAAACATTAACCTGGATAATGCTGAGCTTAGACCAGGGATGTCCAATCTTATCTGCAATGGGCCAGTGTGGTGCAATTTTGAAGCCAGATGTCAGCTATTTTGATGGGACCACCTTATTTTATACTCAAATAGCAAGAAATGATCTTCTTCTTTTCCTTTCGGCTTTTCCCTTCAGGGGTCGCCACAGCGAATCATCTGCCTCCATCTCACCCTATCCTTTGCATCTTCTTCTCTTACACCAACGACCTTCATGTCCTCCTTTACCACATCCATGAATCGTCTCTTTGGTCTTCCTCTAGGCCTTTTGCCTGGTAGTTCCAGCCTCAGCATCCTATTACCAATATACTCACTATCCCTCCTCTGTACATGTCCAAACCATCTCAATCTAGCCTCTCTGACTTTGTCTCCAAAACGTCTTACATGTGCTGTCCCTCTGACGTGCTCATTCCTAATCCTATCCATCCTCGTTACTCCCAAAGAGAACCTCAACATTTTCATCTCTGCTACCTCCAACTCTGCCTCCTGTCTTTTCCCCAGGGCCACTGTTTCTAACCCATACAGCATTGTTGGCCTCAACACCGTCTTGTACACTTTTCCTTTCATTTTTGCCGATACCCTCCTATCACACATCACACCGGACACTTTTCTCCAACCATTCCAACCTGCCTGCACACGCTTCTTCACCTCTTTTCCACACTCTCCATTGCTCTGGATTGTTGAGCCTAAGTACTTAAAATCCTCCACCTTTCTTATCTCTGCTCCCTGTAATCTCACCGTTCCTCTTTGGTCCTTGGCATTCATGCACATGTATTCTGTCTTACTGAGGCTAATCTTCATTCCCCTCCTTTCCAGGGCATACCTCCACCTCTCTAGATTTTCCTGCACTTGTTCTCTGCTCTCACTACAGATTACAATGTCATCTGCAAACATCATAGTCCATGGGGAATCTTGTCTAACCTCGTCTGTCAGCCTGTCCATCACCATAGCGAACAAGAAGGGGCTGAGAGCTGACCCTTGATGCAGTCCCACCTCCACCTTGAACTCTTCTGTCACACCGACAGCACACCTCACCACTGTCTTACATCTCTCATACATGTCCTGCACCACTTTAACATACTTCTCTGCCACTCCAGACTTCCTCATGCAATACCACAGTTCTTCTCTCGGCACCCTGTCATATGCTTTCTCCAGATCCACAAAGGCACAATGCAGCTCCGTCTGACCTTCTCTGTACTTCTCCATTAACATCCTCAAGGCAAACACTGCATCTTTGGTGCTCTTTCTGGGCATGAAACCAAACTGTTGTTCACAAATGCTGACTTCTGCCCTTAGTCTAGCTTCCACTATTCTTTCCCATAACTTCATCGTATGGCTCATCAACTTTATCCCTCTGTAGTTGCCACAACTCTGCACGTCTCCCTTGTTCTTAAAAATGGGCACCAGCACACTTCTCCTCCATTCCTCTGGCATCCTCTCACTCTCGAAGACCTTGTTAAATGTTCTTGTCAGAAAATCTACTGCTACCTCTCCTAGACACTTCCATACCTCCACCGGTATGTCATCAGGACCAACTGCCTTTCCATTCTTCATCCTCTTCAATGCCCTCCTCACTTCACCCTTACTAATCTTTGCTACTTCCTGGTCCTCAACAGTCACCTCTTCTACTCTTTTTCTCTCTCATTTTCCTCATTCATCAGCTCTTCAAAGTACTCTTTCCATCTTGCCAGCACACTTCTGTCATCAGTCAATACATTTCCCTCTCTGTCCTTTAACAATCTAACT
The DNA here is from genome assembly GCA_024760905.1 of Plotosus lineatus. Lineage (NCBI taxonomy): Eukaryota > Metazoa > Chordata > Actinopteri > Siluriformes > Plotosidae > Plotosus > Plotosus lineatus. The sequence goes on along the minus strand of CM045736.1, from coordinate 19,312,084 downwards.
TGCTGCACGTCCTTCCCATCTCTATTTCACTGCTGTGCCAAGCTGTATAAATCATTTTCTCCTCCTTACTTTCCAACCGAGCATACAAGTCATCAAACGCTCTGTTTGGCCTTTGACACTGCTACCTTTGCCTTACGCTGTGTCTCCCTGTACTCCTGTTTACTCTCTTCGGTTTTGTCAATGTCCCACTTCTTCTTAGCTAATCTCTTCCTTTGTACACACTCCTGCACTTCCTCATTCCACCACCAAGTCTCCTTATCTACTTTCCTTCCAGATGACACACCAAGTATTCTCCTACCTGTCTCCCTGATCACATTCGCTGTAGTTGTCCAGTCATCTGGAAGCACTTCCTGACCACCCAAAGCCTGTTTCAACTCCTCCTTGAAGACAACCCGACACTCTTCCTTTTTCAACTTCCACCACTTTGTCTTCTGCTCTGCCTTTGCCTTCTTCACCTTCCTCACCATCAGCATCATCCTGCACACCACCATCCTATGCTGTTTGGCAACACTATCACCCGCTACTACTTTGCAGTCACTGACTTCCTTTAAATTACACCGCCTGCACAAGATGTAGTCTACCTGTGTGCTCCTACCTCCACTTTTATAAGTCACCCTATGCTCCTCTCTCTTCTGGAAGAAAGTATTCACCACAGCCATTTCCATCATTTTTGCAAAATCTACCAACATCTGTCCTTCATGCGTTCCTGTCCTGGATACCAAACCTACCCATCACTTCCTCGTCCCTCTGTTTCCTGCACCAACATGTCCATTGATGTCTGCCCCAATGACCACTCTTTCTCCTCTGGGGTACTCTCCATCACTTCATCTAACTCCCTCCAGAATCTCTCCTTCTCTTCTCGCTCACATCCTGTCTGTGGGGCATAAGCACTAACAACATTGACCATCACACCTTTAATTTCTAACTTGAGACTCATCACTCTGTCTGACACTCTTTTCACTTCTAGAACATTCCTGGCAAACTCCTCCTTCAAGATGACTCCGACTCCATTTCTCTTCCCATCCACACCGTGATAAAACAGCTTAAACCCTGCTCCTATGCTTCTAGCCTTGCGACCTTTCCACCTGGTCTCCTGAACACACAGTATGTCCACCTTCCTCCTCTGCATCATGTCAGCCAGCTCTCTACCTTTTCCTGTCATAGTTCCAATATTCAAAGTCCCTACTTTCAGTCCTAGACTCATGCCTTTCCTCTTCTCTCTCTGGCAACGGACACGCCTCCCGCCTCTCCTTCTTCGACGTCTTCGACCAACAGTAGTCCAATTTCCATCAGCACCCTGTTGGTTGACGGCACTGATGGCGGTCGTTGTTAACCCGGGCCTCGACCGATCCGGTATGTCATTCTTTCTTGTGATTCGCATAGTTTATTTGGCATTTGTTTTACGCCGGATGCCCTTCCTGACGCAACCCTCTGCATTTATCCGGGCTTGGGACCGGCGTGAGGGAGAGACACTGGTTTGTGCCCCCCCCTCACGGCTGCATTAAATAGCAAGAAATGATGGAAATGGAAAAAATACATCCAGGATGTACATTTCATTTTAAAAGCTTTTAAGAGCTTAAGAGTTTTTTACATCCTATACATTTTTTCAGTTAATTACAAATGTCAGTGAAATTATTGATAAAGTCATATGAATTTAAGGTTGTCTGTCCGTCAGCAAGAAAATCTGCAGGATTTTCAAGCTGTGTTGGCAGTTAATAGCTGCATTTTGCGATCTTAAAGCAAGGTGGTCTCACTAAGATGGCTACTTCTTCTGTTACCTTCAGGGGTCGCCACAGCAAATGATCTGCCTCCATCTCTCCCTATCCTCTTCTACTCTTACTCCAACGACCTTCATGTCCGCCTTCACCACATCCATAAATCTTCTCTTTGGTCTTCCTCTGGGCCTTCTGCCTGGTAGTTCCAACCTCAGCATCCTACCGCCAATATACTCATTATCCCTCCTCTGTACATGTCCAAACCATCTCAATCTAGCCTCTCTGACTTTGTCTCCAAAACATCTAACATGTGCTGTCCCTCTGATGTACTCGTTTCTTATCCTATCCATCCTCGTTACTCCCAAAGAGAACCTCAACATTTTACTAAGATGGCTACTACCCAGCTTCAAAAATTAAACACGAATGAGCAATCTAATCTTTATTTATTTATTTATTTATTTATTTATTTTAGATCAGTGATTGAAACAGATGTGGCTGATGCTTGGTTGGAGTTAAAACCTGATCCCACACTGGGCCTTTGTAGATAAGATTTGGACAGAGCTAAATGTTTGCGATTGAGATTGAGGTGAAGGCAGTTTTTAAGGGCCTGAAGTATTCCTCAGCAGCGTTATTCCACTTCTCATATTTGGGATCGTTCTTTAGCAGGTAGAAGTGAAACCGCCTGTATAGAAAACAATTACTGTGCTAATGTGCATTCATATAGTACTGAAGAATTAGCCAAAGACAGCATGATTTGGCCAGTTTAACTTTATAGGTTACAGTATTTATCAATAAAAAGCAGAATTGATCATTTTTTGTTATGTTATCAATGTATTATTATTTAATACAGTTAATAACATGTACACATGTACTAATCAAGTATTAACCAATTATTCCTGAATTACTATTTGTGTTAGTTAAGCATTGACCTGCTGGAAGTCTTCAAAAAGCACTGATTTGTTTTAGCCAATGAGAATGAGCCAAAGAGCCATGTGTACTTTGCCCTTGCCTGGAGGCAGCTGGGATGGGCGAGGGCAGAGTACACACTGGACAGCTCGCCAGGCCATCGCAGGGTAGAAACACGCTGATGGCTTTGCAGCTACTCTTGTTGAAAGTCAGCAATGGTTCTTTGACATGAACCTCCCACCATAGACAGTGATAGACATGGCCAGCCTTTGGTAACCCAGTTAGCTGCACTGGAGGAGACGGTGACAACCCGATGAGAGTGGGGCTTGAACCCCCAACCTTAGGATCAGTGATCCAGCACATTTACCACCAGGCCACGACTGTCCACTTTATATACAGTGGTACCTCACTTTACGAAAGTCTCACCAAATGAAAAATTCAGGTTACGAAAAGCATTTTCCTAAAATTTTTGTGTCAGGATACGAAACAAGTTCACGGTACAAAAGCACCATCTGAAAAATTCAAATGCGCCATTCAAACATTAAAACGCACCATTCAAACATTCAAACAATGCATGAGCTTCTCTCCCATTATGACGTTCAAACATCCCGCCCAGCTGGCCTCCCATTGGCTAACAACTGAGCTGTCGTTCATGTCGCCTTCACTCAAGCGCCATCTTGGACAGGTCCACCTGACGCCATCTTGGACATGGATACCATTGTCAAGGCGGTATGATGCAGCTACCTCCCATTGCCTATTATGGAGTTGAATGATGCTTTTCATATAAAGGACAGTGTTACTGTTTTTTATGCTTTATTTCTTGACTCAGGCTTTTAACCTCCATAACCATTTGTAAGATTATAACTCTGCTAAGAAGACAAGGTCAACACGCGCGCACACACACGCACACACACACACACACACACACACACACACACACACACACATACACACACACATAAACACACATGCACACACGCGCGCATGCACACACACACACACACACACACACACACACACACACACACACACACACACACACACACACATGCATGCTTGTGATTTCCGGTGCGAGTGAGAAGAAGAAACGGGCTCGAGTGATATCGCAAAGGAATATGGCCAAACCCGTCTACCATCGGTACGATATTGAAGCAGAAGGAGGCCTTAAAATGTATACGTTATCATTTTTAAAGGGTTCAGGGGGTAGTATTGGGAGCCTTGGAACAAATCACGTGTTTTACTTGTAAAATGCGGTTTAACTTACAAAAAATGCAGATTGCGAAAAAAGCTCTGGAACGGATTAATTTCGTAAGGTGAGGTACCACTGTATATCGATATATATGTATACATTATATAAAATGTCCATTCTTGAGCGATGAAATAAGTGTGGGACCTGGGAATGACCTGAAACGATGCACCTTAAAAGGAGAAATGAATGGGCATCAAAGCAACATAAAAATCAACAGGTGTTGCAGAAAGAGGAAAGAAAAGCAAACCACGGGAACATAAACTTGGGGTTTATAGAGAGAACCAGGAGAACTCTGCAGGCTTTTTTTGTTTGTCACTTTGTTTCTTATTATAAAATTTTCTTTTGCAAGGTTATTCTCTCATGTTATTTTATTTTGAACGCCTGGCTTCGATTACTCAAGATTGTTCACTAAACCTGTACAAATTTACTTCGAAGCCAAGGTGCTACTATTGATTACTCAGTTGCATAAATGAGATATAAGATGTAAGTTGTGCTCCATGAAAACATCTGCCGGATGCTGTCAATGTAAATTGTCAGCTAAGTGAAGATCGTGTAAAATAAGAGATGACCATACCCAATGAATTAGACCCAAATAATTATTTTTTATTATAAATGATGTTTATACAGGTTCTATTGTATTTTACATTATTTTAGATTTCTATTATTTTTTAAGAATATTATTTGACTTCTATATTTTTTCATAATGTAATGCATTTTCTGCACCAAATCAGAAAAGCAATAATAATAATAATAATAATAATAGTAATAATAATAATAATAATAGTTATAGTTTTACTGTAATGTGGTCTGCATGGTCCTGTAAGGGCATAAACATCAGCTTCATTTCTCCACAAAGTTTATGGTCAGACATCAAATTCATATTTACTTTAAGATATATACGTATCATACTTTATACTTTATGAAATTTGTTCAATGATCACTTTGAATAACTCAAGTGAAATTAATTCTGTATTTAGGAGGTGTAGAAAAAATTAGACTCATGAGATTTTTATTTTCGTTTATTGATTGATTTTATATAGCATTTAACATCTATGAAAGAAGTGTAGAAGGTGTAGAAGGTTAAATAAAAAATAAAATATTTAAGAAAAACTTACATGTGAAGCTGATAAATTTATCATTATTTTCAATAATAATATAATCAAAAATCAGTAAAGTCGTAAAAACTGTCAGAGTTTTCAACATTTCTGGATTTCAGGAGCCTCGGGCAAAAATAATTATGATAGGATTAAATATGAACATTTTAAATGAAATCTTATAATAAATGAAAAATAAAACAGTGACTATATGAAATATTTAAATAAGGCAGATTGTTCCTAAAATGCACCAACTGTCTGATTTACAGACAGAAACAGGAAAAGCCTGAACTGACACAAACCCAGATTCAATTATAAATAAATGTACTGTATATATATATATATATATATATATATATATATATATATATATATATATGTGTGTGTGTGTGTGTGTGTGTGTGTGTGTGTGTGTGTGTGTGTGTGTGTGTATTGGATGTTAATAGAGAAGTACAGAGAAGGTCAGAGGGAGCTGCATTGTGCCTTTGTGGATCTGGAGAAAGCATATGACAGGGTGCCAAGAGAGGAACTGTGGTATTGCATGAGGAAGTCTGAAGTGGCAGAGAAGTATGTTAGAGTGGTGCAGGACATGTATGAGAGATATAAGACAGTGGTGACCCCAGGGACTATGATGTTTGCCAATGACATTGTGATCTGTAGTGAGAGCAGAGAACAAGTGGAGGAAAACCTAGAGAGGTGGAAGTATGCCCTGGAAAGGAGAGGAATGAAGGTTAGCCTCAGTAAGACAGAATACATGTACATGTGTGTTAATGACAAGGACCCAAGAGGAAAGGTAAGGTTAAAGGGAGCAGAGATAAAGAAGGTGGAGGATTTTAAGTACCTAGGCTCAAAAATCCAGAGAAATGGAGAGTGTGGAAAAGAGGAGAAGAAGCGTGTGCAAGCAGGTTGGAATGGTTGGAGAAAAGTGTCCGGTGTGATGTGTGATAGGAATGTATCGGCAAGAATGAAAAGTGTACAAGACGGTGTTGAGGCCAGCGATGTTATGGTTTATAAACAGTGGCACTGAGGAAAAGACTGGAGGCAGAACTGGCGGTCGCAGAGATGAAAATGTTGAGGTTCTCTTTGGGAGTAACAAGGAAGGATAGGATCAGGAATGAGTCCATCAGAGGGACAGCACATGTAAGATGTTTTGGAGACAAAGTCAGAGAGGCTAGATTGAGATGGTTTGGACATGTACAGAGATGGGATAGTGAGTATATTGGTAGTAGGATGCTGAGGTTGGAACTGCCAAGCAAAAGGCCTAGAGGAAGACCAAAGAAGAGATTTATGGATGCGGTGCAGGAGGAAATGAAGGTCATTGGCGTAAGAGAAGAAGATGTAGAGGACAGGGTGAGATGGAGGCAGATGATTCGCTGTGGCGACCCCTGAAGAGTTATGCTCACTTCCCTGTCACTCACAGTGATCACCAGCTGATCACGGGCATTTAAGAGCTCATTCATATGAAGGGCAGATAGCACTTGTTAGACCGCAATCTGTGCCACAGTTCGAAAAGAGGCAGTTGGTTAGCATTGTATGCTGGGGGGTGGTTTGGTACATCTGGTAAGTGGTGGTTGTGTGGTACAAAAGGTTATACTTGACGGGTGGGAATTGGAATCCGAATTTTTTTTTTTTTTTTTAATTTTAGATTTAAACTGTTAGAGGGTTTTTCGTTTAGAAATATCAGTTGATGATGATGATGATGGATGATGATGATGATGATGATGGATGATGATGATGGTTCTTGACCAAATGGGATGAGCTCACTAGTTTCAGTAATTCAGATTCAGCTACGTTTATCTTTAACTAGTTTCACTAAATATTAATTAAATCTTAACTAAATCTTAAATAATCTTCACAGATTCTTAACAAAATCTTAATAGATCCCGCCCCCGCAATCTGACACCAGCCAGTCCTGAAACCGGCGTCTCTGGGTTAGTTAATGTATGACTGCATAAAGATTAAATATTACACACACCTCAAACTAAAAGTGATTCATGCACTGTCGTACTCATGATACGAGTTCTATTTAAGATCACATGACCCTTTAGTGTTCCTCATGGTGTGAGTGTTCTTCTCCTCCTTGTGGAACACCAGTCTCTTTGGTTGATGTGTCCATTTCACAGTGATGTTCCCAGACAGTCCATGATCCTTCAGTTTCTGTTTGATCTGAAGAACGCACCATGATTTTAGTTACTGAATGATGCAGGATAGAAAATCACTTGTGAGATGTTTGTAAATGTTATGGTAGATGGATTATGATGACAGTACAGTGCGTTTAGGTTTCAGTTTGATGAAGACTTGAGGTCTGGCTGCGGCAATGAGAAGACTGTACACTGAGTGAAGATGAAACCCACCTTCTGCAAGATGGCCGCCGTTACTGTAGGATCATTCGCATCCTCCCTGGAGCTGACCTTCACTCTGATGATCTGCTGACGGTCTGGGAACACTTGAGCTAGAAACATACACATACACAGAAACAAATATTACCAGTACATTCAAAACTCAACTTAAAACCCCTAAATCTGAGACTGAATTGACTTTGAACTCACAATAACAGAAGAAAGGCATTACGTCGGAGCACAGCGCTAAATCAATCCCACCATTAAGTAAATAGCAACAATCTTTCATTATTGAGTTGTCATTAACTTCTCCCCATAACCAGTGAATGTGGGATGTGTCAGTGGTCTGGTCGGACCATTTCCAGGTATCTCTCCAGAGACCAGTCCAAGACCAATCCCAACGACTCAATTTCCCCACAGCTGAGTTTTCTGTTGCATCTTTAATGCTGACGAGGTCTGTGTAGCGTTTCCTGCAGTAGCTCTGAGCGTCATACCATGACATGCCACTTGAAATGTAAATGTAGCGGCCAGCACCAGTCTTCGTATCTGTGAGAGTCAAAAAACACATAATTAGAATATACTGATGCAAGCTTCTATTTTCGGGATATTATCACCTCAGATTAAAAAAAAAAAAATCAGCATGATCAAAAATATTCACTACATGAATGGAGCAAGAGTTTGAATTTATTAAGCAAAGGGGATTTTTCGATTTCTTATGAATGTGTGTATCCAGTTTAATTAAGGTAAAAATGTTCACTAATCACTTAACAATTCTGTCGTTACTCTAACGCTTGCTCATTCACTGAAACCTTTTATATAACAAGTCTTGTATGTCAAAAAGTTTAGTCTCAGATTAACACATGAGTTTCTCTAAATTATATCCTAGCATTTTAATAACATCTTAGAATTGTCATCTGCAAAACATTTTAAACAGTTTTAAACAAAGATACCGTTTAAGAAAATGTGTCAATTTCTAAAGCTTGATGCTCACACACTCCGTTTGCACTGAATACTTATTATTCAAGTTTTGTTTTTCTCTGTTTAAAAGGAAGCCAGTGTGTGATATTAACTATGCCTGCAGTACTGGTGCTGCAGAGCACCATATGGACAGATTTGGTAGCTGAAACCATAAGTTGATCTCCACAGATAAATCTTTCATGGTTTAAATATAATACAAATATATATAATAAATGATCCCTCCCATGGAACCACCACCTGTGGGAGGGGTCATAGGGGTCAGGTGAATGTGAGTTGGGTGGCAGCCGAAGGGATGTCTGTGCCTCTTTGATTAGGTTGCTGCCCCGTGACGTGACCCAAAAGAAGCAGAAGACAATGAATAAATGAATGAATGAATAATAAATGATTTAATAAATTGCTATGAAGCTGAGTTCTCTCAAAACTACACAAACTGTAATTTATTATATGAAGAGAAATTGCGCCAGTGTTCCATATTGGAAAATACAGTCGTACCTCACTTTACGAAAGACCCAACATACAAAAAAGCCAAGTTACAAAACACATTTACCTAAAATTTTCATCTCTGGATATGAAAAAATTTCACGTTACAAAACGGCATCTTAAAAATTGCTTTCCCATTGGCTATCTCCCAACACCCCACCCTGCTGGCCTCCTAATGGCTAGGAGGGAGCTGAATCTCCATAATACCCATGATACTTTTCGTGTGCTTTCGACCCATTGTTCGTCACGGAGTTCTAACACGCATAAAGGACAGAGTTACTGTTGTTTCATGAGTTTTTCGAGTGTGCTCATTGCAACTTTATTTTTCGTCATTCATCATGGGCACCAAGAAAGTGATTCCTGGTGCGAGTAATAAAAAGAAGCGGGCCCGTGGCATGCGGTTGAGTGATATCACAAAGGAATATGGCCGAAACCTGTCTACCATTGGTACGATATTGAAGCAGAAGGAGGCCTTAAAAGGTATACTTTTATAATTTTTATAGGGTTTAGGGGGTACTATTGGGGGCCTTGGAACGAATCAGGCCTTTTACATGTAAAATGCGACTCAACTTTCGAAAAAATCAGGTTACGAAACTACTTCTGGAATGGATTAATTTCGTAAGGTGTGGTATGACTGTATTCGTTTCTGACATCACATTAAAAATTAATTGAAAAAAAAACATGATTTCAGAAAAAGAAATACTAGTAATTTCACAGCATCAGTTCAACACTGATATGTGTCAAACTGATGAATGAAATATTGGTGAATGGCAGAAAAAAGTGTGTGAGGAAATCCATCTTGGCCGACTCCGGGCGAGGGCAGAGCACCCTCCCCCCAAACGGCTCACCAGGCCATCACAGGGCAGAAATACGTTGATGGTTATGCAGCTCCTCTTTATGAAAGTTAGCAATGGTTCTTTTACATGAACTTCTCACCACAGGCAGTGAGAGACAAGGCCAGCCTTTGATAACCTACTTAGCTGCACTTGGGGGACAGCGGTGACAACCTGGTGATAGTGGTGCTTGAACCCCAGACCTTCTGAGCAGTAATCCAGCAGCTTACCACTGGGCCACTGCTGCCCCATAAAATACTCTGACTTGCTTTTCTAATGCAGTGCCATGTGAAAGTCCAATGATCACAAGCGTCTGGTATTGATTTTTTGTTTTGTACCTTGTATAGAATTTTTATAATGATTTGTTTTATATATACTGTACAGTATTTCATATTTTCATTGGTAAACCTTGAGATTTCAAATTCAGAATAAAAAGTGCATTGTCAATTGTAATATTCCAAAATTAGTTCGTATATAATGATTCTACTCACCATCAAAGCACACAAATGCCCGAGCCCATTTACATGGTACATCAGCCCATTCCTCCCCCCGTATACAACCACACTGTTCATATCCTTTCAAGTTATTAGGTTCCCCAGTTTGCCAGGGTGTAAAACTTCCCAGTGACTCATTATTGAAGGACCAGTACCACTTGTTGACATCTCTGTACAGTCCACCCCAAGCCCTGGAAAAGAACTGATGTGCCTGTAATTTTTCCTGAATTTTGATTTTGTCTTTTTCACTGGTGATGGTAGCGAGGTCTGTGTACATGTCTCTGCAGTACGTCTGAGCATCACTCCATGTTTTCTCCTCCAGGATCAGATAGAACGTACGATCGACGGACAGGATGAGGGGGAGGACTCCTAAGGAGGATTTTAAAGTTCAGGGTGTGTAATCTGCTTTTTTACTGTGGATTTTGATACTTGGTAAAAACAATATTGAATCGTATTACTTGAAAAAAAGCACAAATGCATATCCAACTTGTGAATGCACATTTTTTGATGTGACTTTATTTTATTTCTCACCTGTGAAAAGCAAGAGTACAAACAAATGCTGTTCCATCACTCGTGTGACTGCTCGAGGACTCACTGTAATATAAAACATAAGATTAAATTTAATCCTCAGAAATACTTTCATTAATATTCTCTTACTCACTCGCTCATCTGCCAAACCTCTTAATCCTACTAGGGTAGTGGGGAGGCTGGAGCCCATCACCACCAACATTGAGCAAGGGCAAGCTTGCAAGACCATCACAGCGAAAGACACACACACACACACACACACACACACACACACACACACACACACACACACACACACACACACACACACACACACACACACACACACACATAACCCTTCACCGTCCCACCTATTGGCAATATGGAGCAACCAGTTAGCCTAATGTGCATGTCTTTGGACTGTGGGAGGAAACCTGTGTACCTGGAGGAAACACACACACACACACACACACACACACACACACACACATAGTTAGAATGTGGAATCTCCAGTATGAACACCCTCACTAAGCCAAAACCTTTCTGCTGAATGTGGACATGTAACCAATACACCACAATATGCCCCTTCAATACTGTTAGATATAAATATCATGATTTAAAGTACACATTGTTCTGGTAAAGTTTCAATGTTTTTTCTGCGCATTGAGCGGGGGGTGTCATACCGACTTAAAGATATAATCAATCCGTACCCTGTTCTATTTCCTACAGTAGTGACTTTATAAATCTGGATTGCTGATCCTATGGTTGGCGATTCGAGTCCCACTCTCCACAAGGTTGTCCCCCCCACCCCCACCCCCTTCCCAAGCAGCTAACTGGGTTATCAAAGGTGGGCCATGTCTCTCACTGTCTATGCTGAGAGGTTCATGTAAAAGAACCATTGCTGACTTTCGTAAAGAGTAGCTGCAAAGCCGTCAGCGCGTTTCTGCCCCTTGCTAAAGGGTTGTGTCAGGAAGGGCATCCGACGTACAAACCTATACCAAAACAAATGTGCAAATCATTCGCTGTGGCGACCCCTGATAAAGGGAAAGAGCCAAAAGGAAATCTCAGTGACTTTATAAATTAAAATCTAAGGCAAGCAAATAATATGTTTATTAATATGTAGATAAATACATTTTGTTGTGTAAAGAATAAAGAAAGAAGCCGTGTTCACACAGGAAGTGACACGTGTGCCGCTGAGCTACAAGTAAAATCGCTTCACCGCTCAGCTCTTGTTACCTCAGTAACTCCGTCAAGCTCTTCTGAGTGAAACTGTGAGCCGTACCGTGGTTCCCTACAGCAGATCCGTGACAGCTTTTATCATCATTATCTTTACTGTTTGAGTTTATTTTATTCTGAACTGCACACAGTTTTTATCTACTAATTAATTTGTTATTTTTTTATTTAGTTGTATCACGATTCAGAGGAAAAGACGTTAGTAAAACCATATTAACTAGCACATCTAATTATGTGTCTATTTTGTGCAGCTTTAACAGGAAAGGTCAAGCGTTTTACAAACGTGGGCCCAGACATCATGTAGGACTATCGGCTTTTTATTCTGATAAATTTCAGACAGGCAACCAGTAGTGGTGTAGTGGTCAGCATGTCTGCCTCACTGCAAGAAGGTTCTGGGTTTGAGTCCCAGCTTGGGCGTTTCTGTGTGGAGTTTGCATGTTCTCACTGTGCTTGTGTGGGTTTCCTCCGGGTGCTCCAGTTTCCTCCCACAGTCCAAAAAACATGAACAGTAGGTTCATTGGCTGTTCCAAATCGGCTATGAGTGTGAGCATGAATGAACGTGTGAGTGTTGGCCCTGCGATGGCCTGGCGAGATGGGCACCAGCCTCCCCGCGGCCTTAAGAAGGATTAAGCGGTTCAGAAAATAAATAAATTTCAGATATAAAGCTCAGGATATAGCTTCACTTCCATGTTGATGTAAGAAGGATATTTAAATTCGTGTTGCAAAACCCCATGTTTACCACATGTCACACGGGCGTGACACACAGAATATGGATGTCAATCTCACTAGTCTGGATTGTCCTGCTGAAATAAGAGCTCAGTCATGAGTCCTGACACAATATCAGTCACATGTATGTGAATTGAGAGAAAACCAAAGATTGTGATTAAAAGGTCAGGGTTATTCTAATAAATACTGATTTCTGAACTCATCCAGAGTTCGAACATTAATATTATTTTGTTAAAACTGAATATGAATCTTTGTATCTTTCTGCAATTAAATGCTCGACGTAACACTATTTCATATGGAATCAGTCATTGGCATTAACTCAGGAATAAATAGCAACTATTGAGCTTTCACCATCACGGAAGGTAGGCGGAGCTATAAAAATTGGTTTTATCAATCCGTTCGAGTTGTGAGTGGAGCCCTTGCGAAATAATTAATTAATTTGGTTTAATGATTTAATATAAATAGTTTTTGTAAAGAAGTTTGTGTGCACAAATAGTTAAACTACAGAGCAGTTTAGAATTTTAAAAGTATAAAAATGCAAGTTAGGTTAAAATGAAAGAGAACCCACTGCAGCTAACTGGGTTATCAAAGGCTGACTGTGTCTCTCACTGTTTGTGGTGGAAGTTCATGGAAAAGAACTATTGCTGGCTTTTGTAAAGTGGAGCTGCATAGCCATCAGCTTGTTTCTGCCCTCCGATGACCTAGCGCAGTGGTCCCCAAACTACGGCCCCCGGGCCGGATACGGCCCGCCTCCACATTTGGCCTAGCCCCCTGAACATTATGGTCTTTTTTTTTTTAGTCTGGCCATGCGATCAAGACTAATACAGACGATCCCTGACTTACGTTCATTCGTTTTACTTTTTTTCGATTTTACGGGGGTTTTTTTTTCAAAAAAAAATTATGTCAAATGTTGAATTTAGACATACCTACGTAGTACACTGACGTAATGACACTGCTTCCATTGTGTACAAACGACAGACTGAACGTGCTCCTCCTTCTTCCCAGTTCAGTTATATATATTGTTATATATATATATATATATATATATATATGTCTGTCTTCCTTTCGGCTTTTTCCCTTTTACTCGGGAGTCGCCACAGCAAATCATCTGATTTGCACGTTTGATTTGGCAGAGGTTTTTTTTTACGTCGGATGCCCTTCCTGTCACAACTCTTTTTTTTTAGCAAGGGACAGAAACACGCTGACGACTTTGCAGCCTACTCTTTACGAAAGTCTGCAATGGTTCTTTTACATGCCTCTCACCATAGACAGTGAGAGACATGGCCCGCCTTTGATAACCCAGTTAGCTGCACTGGGGGGGACAGTGACAACCTTGTGGAGAGTGGGACTCGAACCCCCAACCTTTGGATCAGCGAGCCAGCTAGATACCACTAGACCACCACTGCCCTCGCATATAAAAATATAAATATTGTTTTATATAAATATATGTATGTATATATATATATATCCTGTATATCAGTTATATAGCTTGTTACCCTTGTATTAAGACGTCGTGTGTTACATAGCAAATATGGTTGGTCAGAAGTGTAAGTCTACTAGCATGGATGCAAGTTCTCCAGCATATGCCGGAATTTTCAGTTTTCCCAATACTAACTATTAACTGTCTGCTCGGATCAGCGCAATCTACCATGCACACTCAGTTAAGCAAAGAGAGTTGTTAAAATGAATGAAAACCTGAATCCAGAAAAGAAAGAGAATGCTCTGCTCTGCTGGTGATTCACTTCAGTGCAGGCTGAGTATTAAACGAGTATTCAACGGCGCCCTTGCTCACTTGAAAGACCGGAAGTCCGGATAACCCGCGCTTTGTCTCAAGCACAAGCAAGTGAACTACATTCGGTGGAGCGCCTCACATATTGTAAGCGTTGATTGGCTGTTTTAAGCTTCATGTAAAGTGACTCGACTCAGCTTCATGTAAAGTGACCATCGGAACCATTGACAAGCAGAAAGATTGCATCATAGAGAATGTTAAAGGTTATATTTGATACTGTATTGGATATTTGATGAGTGAATTCGTTTAAAATTTATCAATTTGAAATGATTTTGCTTGAATTTAATTTATTTGAAATGAATATTATTTGATATATTTGATATTATTTTACAATGTTATGTATATAATAATTGATTTAGGGGTGTTTTATGAGATACGATAATGGTATTTATGGATGTAGAATACAGTATGAGCGTCACTGGAACATACAGTAACAACTTGTGTTTTTTTTTCAACTTACGTTCGGCCGTTTGGAAACGAACTAAAACGTAAGTTGGGGAGCGTCTGTACACACCTAGAACATGACATTCAACTCCAACCTTCTGCCGTCTGTGTCCCATTTGAACACCCCTCCCCCTCCCCCCAGAAACAAGAATCTTAGACTTCTTCTTCTTGTCCTTTCGGCTTTTCCCTTCAGGGGTCGCCACAGCGAATCATCTGTCTCCATCTCACCCTATCCTCTGCATCTTTTTCTCTTATACCAACTGCCTTCATGTCCTCCTTCACCACATCCATGAATCGTCTCTTTGGTCTTCCTCGAGGCCTCCTGCCTGGTAGTTCCAACCTCAACATCCTACTACCAATATATACAAACAAGAATCTTAGACTCTCCCCTGTCAAATAGAACGGAATAATGGTGAAAATGTTATGGAAGAGAACATTTGATTCAGGATGCAGGGTATTTAACCTGCAGTGGACAGACAACTATTTTTTTTTGTTTAATACAAATAAAAGGTTGTTTGCATCATCTGTCAAGAGGCGGTGGTGATATTCAAAGAATGCAATCTGAGCCAACACTCTGAAACCCGTCACAAAGACAAGTATCATCGCTTGCAAGGCCAAATGCAAGCAGACAAACTCTCAAAGCTAAAAAGTGGACTGTTAGCTCAGGAGAATACATTTGTACGTCAGGTTCGGCTGAACCAGTCGTCTGTTCGGGAAGCTTTCGGGTTGCTCAACTGATAGCAAGCAGCGTTTTTTTTTAATTTACTGTATTTATTTCCTGACTTTTTTTGTGAAGGTCCCGGAAATGGTTACTAATATTTGGTTATGTGTGGCTTACAGGAAAACAGTAAATGTTTACGTTTAGGAAGCCCTGCGATCATCACACTTTTTCTGTTAAAAACTGACCTCGGCCCCCATCAGAGAAGGGAAAAGTTATGTGGCCCTCGCAGGAAAAAGTTTGGGGGCTACCAAAGGGGCCAAGCAAGTCATCCAGGGTGTACTTCACCCTCACCCAGAGTCGGCCGAGATGGGAGCCATCCTCCCTGGGACCCTAATTAGGATTAAGCGCCTCAGAAAATGGATGAATGAAATTAAGCATTATGTGCATGTCTTTGGACTGTGGGAGGAACTGGAAGACAAAGACAAAACTCCCACAAGTATTAGGGGGGAGGGATATTCTACACAGAAAAGCCCGGACAGGGACTCAAACCCAGGACCTGCTTGCAGTGAGGTAGATGTGGTAACTACTCCACCACAATACTGCCCCATACAAACACTGCAAATATCACTTCACCAGTGTGTCAATGTACCAGCATTATAAAACCTCGCTATCATTATTATCGGAGAGGTTTTCTCTGCACTTTGGACGTTTCTCGAAGTTAAATTTAGATTTTTAAGTTCACAGCCAAAACTCAGCAGCTTTATTTCCTGGGGAACCTGCCCTGGAAGCTGTGAGTGTATTTCTACAGGTGTGACATAGAGAGACTTTTAACTTATTGCATCAGCACATGGTGAAACAACTCTAGTAGGACCAGGTGGCCCGACAACTATTTCCTAAAACAGAGCAATACATCATATGAACAGATATGTGTCTTTACTTCCCTTACACTGAAATGGAAGTAAAGCCACAACCCAACAACACAATGCCCAGAATAACCAATGTGCAAAAAAAAACAACTCATGAGGAAAATGTGTGCAATCCCTCAACATGTGCAATATTCCATCTGAAGTACAAATTCTGTTATGTATTTAAATGATGTTGTTTCTCGTACATGTTGCACCACCTGTGTTTACTTTCCATATAATTTGAAATTTTATGATATCGACAACATGACAGTTTTAATCAAACATTAAATATTTTAGTTAAACTATGATTTATAAAACAATTCCTTCGTTAATTTATATGAAAAAAAACAAAGTGGCAAAGTCGAATAGTGAGAGAAACCTGAAATTTGCTGGAAGTCGATGAATTTCCTCTTGGATCAATAAAGTATTCTGATTCTTCTCTGTTCTGGTGCTGAGGTGGTGTAATGAACTTCCTCTAGATGTCCAGACAGGTGCGTCACTGGATCTCTTCAAACGATGGCTGAAAACCCACCTTTTCTGGACGTACAGTGTACTTGGATTAGCATTATGACACACCCTCCCACACACACACACACACACACACACACACACACACACACACACACACACACACACACACACACACACACACACACACACACACACACACACACACACACACACACACACACACACACACACACACACCCACTGAGTGGTATGTTGAGCCTATGTCAGACTGAACCAGGATCTATTAAAGTGCTACTGTAAGTCGATGTGGATAAGGGCATCTGCACAGTGCTGTAAATGTAAATGTAAATGTAAATGTAATCTTCTTCTTTTCCTTTCGGCTGTTCCCTTCAGGGGTCGCCACAGCAAATGATCTGCCTCCATCTCACCCTGTCCTCTGCATCTTCTACTCTTACTCCAACAACCTTTATGTCCGCCTTCACCACATCCATAAATCTTCTCTTTGGTCTTCCTCTGGGCCTTCTGCCTGGTAGTTCAACCTCAGCATCCTACTACCAATATACTCACTATCCCTCCTCTGTACATGTCCAAACCATCTCAATCTAGCCTCTCTGACTTTGTCTCCAAAACATGTAACATGTGCTGTCCCTCTGATGTACTCATTCCTGAGCCTATCCATCCTCGTTACTCCTAAAGAGAACCTCAACATTTTCATCTCTGCTACCTCCAGCTCTGCCTCCTGTCTTTTCCCCAGGGCCACTGTTTCTAAACCATACAACATCACTGGTCTCATCACCGTCTTGTACACTTTTCCCTTCATTCTTGCCGATACTCTCCCATCACACATCACACTGGACACTTTTCTCCATCCATTCCAACCTGCCTGCACACGCTTCTTCACTTCTTTTCCACACTCTCCATTGCTCTGGATTGTTGAGCCAAAGTACTTAAAATCCTCCACCTTTATCTCTGCCCCCTGTAACCTCACCGTTCCTCTTAGGTCCTTGTTGTTCACACACATGTATTCTGTTTTACTGAGACTAACCTTCATTCCCCTCCTTTCTAGGGCATACCTCCACCTCTCTAGATTTTCCTCCACTTGTTCTCTGCTCTCACTACAGATCCGATGTCATCTGCGAACATCATAGTCCATGGAGATTCTTCTCTAACCTCGTCTGTCAGCCTGTCCATCACCAAAGCAAACAAGAAGGGGCTGAGAGCTGACCCTTGATGCAGTCCAACCTCCACCTTGAACTCTTCTGTCACACCAACAGCACACCTCACCACTGTCTTACATCTCTCATACATGTCCTGCACCACTCTAACATACTTCTCTGCCACTCCAGACTTCCTCATACAATATCACAGTTCTTCTCTCAGCACCCTGTCATATGCTTTCTCCAGATCCACAAAGGCACAATGCAGCTCCTTCTGACCTTCTCTGTACTTCTCTATTAACATCCTCAAAGCAAACACTGCATCTGTGGTGCTCTATCTTGGCATGAAACAAAACTGTTGTTCACAATTGTCATTCATTAATTAAGAATAAGAAAATCTACTGCTACCTCCCCTAGACACTTCCATACCTCAAATGGTATGTCATCAGGATCAACTGCTTTTCCACTCTTCATCCTCTTTAATGCCCTCCTCACTTCACCCTTACTAATCTTTGCTACTTCCTGGTCTGGTCCTCAACGGTCACCCCTTCTACTCTTTTTTCTCTCTCATTTTCCTCATTCATCAGCTGTAAATGTAAATGTAATGTAAATGTAAATTTTATTTATTTGTTGAACAACTTAATTCCATGAGAGTCACGAGAGGCTGGAATCTATCTCGTAGGCAACATGCACCCAGAACGGTTTATCAAACCATCAAAGGGTAGTACACACACAACCATTCATACCCACACTCGCAGCTAGGGACCATTTTCAAAAGCCAATTAGCCTACTGTCTTTGTACTTTGGGAGGAAACTAGAGTACCCAGAGGAAGCCCAAGCAAGCCCAAGGAGAACATGGAAACTCGGCACTGGAATACTAACCCAGGATTCTTCCACATTTTAACAAAATCTGAAAAAGTTTTTTTCCCATATAAAAATGACAGATCAGCCAATTAGAATATGAATTCAGAATGACTGACTGTTGCATAAAAAGTGACTTAAAGTGAGGCTGTGTCCACAATACTGGGTGTGTATGAATGGATCATTAAAAAAATATATAAACTCCCAGCAGTCTGGAAGTCTATAGAAATGTAGATTAGTGATAACAAAAGCACTGCAGGCAGGATGCACTTGGGTGGCAGCATCGATAGATGCATACAACAGTGTGCAGCTCAATCAGTAGATGATAACATCTTCATCATCATCATTACAGAAATACAAAGAGATGGGGGACAAAGAATACGGCCATCATAAGAGCATCGCTAAATGGTCTGTTCAAACATTCATTCATTCATTTCCTGAACCACTTAATCCTAATTAGGGGAGGCTGGTGCCCATCTCAGCCAACTCGAGGTACACCCTGGACAGTTCGCTGGACCATCACGGGTCCAACACTCACACAACCCTTCATATTCACTTTTATACCTAGGGGAAATCTGGAAGTCAATTAACCTGCTGTGCATGTTTTTGGACTGTGGGAGGAAACCGGAGTACCCGGAGGTAATCCACGCAAGCACGGAGAAAACATGCAAACTCCAAACAGAAATGCCCAAGCTGGGAATCAAACCCGGGACCTTCTTGCTGTGAGGCTGACATGCTAACCACTATGTCACCATGCAATCATCCAACAAAGGTAAAAAAGGTAAGGTAGTGTGGGCTTTTTACACCTGAGCCTAGTGGCTTATCTGGCTGGTGCTTATCCCCAGTTTCCATAGCGTGAAGCTACCAGTAGTTCAACTGCTCCTGGATGGGACGCTAGTCCACCACAGGTTACTTTCCCAGTATATTTTTTGCTGGTACCCATATATACTGCTGGGTGAACTGACGCACACTTGTGGTTAAGACCTTGCCCAGCGGTTTTAGCACAGTGGGACTCTAAGTGGGATTCAAACACACAACCTCGTGATCATGAGCCCAGCACCCTAACCACTATGCGAGCGGCCCCACACCATCCAACAAACAGATTTAATAATTATCTTAAAGAGTAAATGCGGGGCAGCCATAGTCTAAAGCAGTGGTCCCCAAACTACGGCCCGTGGGCCAGGTATAGCCCGCCTCCACATTTGGCCCAGCCCCCTGAACAATACCAGAGACGCATTATGATTACTGTATTATTTGTTTTCGTCTGGCCACACGATCAAAACTAATACACACCTAGAACATGACACCCTATTCCACCCTTCTGCCATCTGTGCCCAATCTGAACACCCCCTGAAACAGTGTTTCTTTTATTATTTATTTCCTGACTTTCTTCTGTGAAGGTCCCTGAAAAGGTTACAAATACTGTATTTGGTTATGCGTGGCTTACTGGAAAACAGTAAATGTTTACGTTTAGGCAGCCCTGTGATCGTTGTACTTTTACTGTTACAAACTGACCTCGGCCCCCCATCAGAGAAGGGAAAAGTTCTGTGGCCCCCGCAGGAAAAAGTTTGGGGACCCCTGGGCTAAAGGATAGAGAAGAGGCTTCGGGACCAAATGGTCGCAGGTTTGATTCCTGAGCCAGTAGGAAAATTTTGTGGTGGTGGGGGGAGTGAGCAGCACCTTCCCTTCCACCACATTAGTGGCTGAAGTGGCCTTGAGCAAAGCACTGAACCCCCACCTGCTCTCCGGGTATCACGACTTGTGGGGCAGCCCACTGCGCCAAGTATATGTGTGTGCTCATTGTTAATGTGTGTGTGTGTGTGTGTGTGTGTGTGTGTGTGTGTGTGTGTGTGTGTGTGTGTGTGTGTGCTCACATGGTTAAATGCAGAGGAAATAATTTCCCCTTTATTAATACAGTAAATCAAACATTTAAAAAAAAAATTAAAATAGGTATAGAGCCTGAATCCACCCTGAATAGGAAACCAGTCCTTTCATCACTCACTTATTCAATCCACATACCAATATGAGTTTATACGCAAATATACAAGTTTATACAGAAGGAACTTCCTCAGGTTCAGCTCAGGATTAAGATAAAACTCATGATATTGAAACTTGTTTGAAAATGCTCCAGGTCTTCATTTATCTCCATGATGATGAACAGTAAACAGACTTTACATTTTAAATTCTGATTATTTTAAATCTTAAAACTGAAAACAGAAAACTTCTCTTTACGGTGTTTATAAAGTTTGTATTTCACATTATCGTGTTCTGCCAGGCATGAACGAATACATGGTTCAGTGCAGCAATGCTTCTATGCAAAGATCCTCAGCACGATGCTCATCAGACTAACAAACAACGTTCAGAGATATTTAAACGAGCTTTTACTTTCATCATATACACATCACTCAAACCCCCACCAGGTTAAAGGAAAACAGGGTAAATATAATTATAATTCGAATAAAAATACACACAGGAGAGTTGAACCAGACTGTCTAAGTGTAAACTCGAGTTAAAAATAAATGAAGAAGCCGAACAAATTTTTTTCAAAATATTTTTTCATTATTACATTTAAATATCATTTTACAGAGGTGCGTGAGTCAGAGTAAGAGTTCTCGAAATCATTTGCTTGTTTTCTTATTGCTTTCCTGAGTTCTGGGTTCAGTCCTGTCAAGGATGCCAGCTGCAAGTGTCAGATTACTTCACGTAAACAACCTGCAACAACACATTTGTGTTCGGCACTTTACATGGCCCTGATCTGGTGTCTCTTACACTCCAGGATAACAATGGGATGAGAACAGAGAGAAAGTGTAGGTGGAAAAAGACGGATGTTGGGTGTATAGTATATATAAAGAAACACACTGGTTTAAAAAATTAAACATTGACAAACACAAACAAAAAGAAAACTGTAAAAATCTGCCATGAAAGGAATGACGAGGTGAAACAGATGTGAAATCAAAATGTTTTGATAAAATGGCTTCAAATTTGGTTTATGTATTTGTCTCTTTTATATTTTATTGAAGGTTGACATGGTGGTATTATGATGGTCACCTCACAGCAAGATGGTCCTGAGTTCGAGTCTTTTGCCAAAATTCAGGGATATCATGGTCAACTCCTGAATCAATGACATCACCTCATAGTGAGGCTGTTTTCAGAGGCATGAATGATTCCTCAGCACTATATATATATACTGGATCTTCTAAAAGTTGTAAATGTAAATGAATGTGCACTATTTTATACTCGAAACTTGGTTTCAGTAAGAAACCGATTACAGAAATGAAGCTCGTCAGGTTTACACCTGACATGTTAATGACGTAGCGATGATGAGTGTGCTTTAAATTTTATCCTGGATTTCTTCTGTTCTGGTAAGGTAGGATTTTGACTTTTGTATAACTGTCTAGTTGCTTCAGTTGGACTTGGTTGTTGTCACTAATATTTTCCCAGTCAGCACAGAGACATGGGGCCCAGCTGGGGGCCATATGGGCCAAAATATGGGGCCCAGTTGGGCTAACCATCTGGGCCCCAAAAGATTTTGTCTGTGGGTTCTATGTTGGCCCCATCTGGGCTTGCCCATATGGGCTAAAATATGGGTCCCATGCAGGCAGCAACTGGGCTAGCCCACATGGGCTAAAATATGGGTCCCATACTGGTGATACATGGGCTTGCCGAGATGGGCTAAAACATGGGTCCTATATGGGCAAAAAATGGGCTTACCCAGATGGGCCAAAATATGGGTCCTTTACGGGTGACACATGGCTGGGTTCGAGTATAGCAACTTAGCTGGTTCTGTAGTGCATAATCAGCTGTAGTTTTGGGGTTCTTTAAGGTGTGAATTGGGGGCTGAACCCAGAAAGTATATAGTCACGTTTGTACGAGATAATAATGCAAACCATTTATTTAAACAAGTCCTTGGATAGTGGTAATTCAATAATCATGTTGGCTTTGTTGAAGTAAAACTATCAAGCCTAAGGGCAGTGGGCAGGTCTTTTGGACCTGTGATGGGTTAGTTCTCCCAGCCACCACTCGTCTACACTTCTACCCATGGAGCCCTGCTGGGCCCAGCCCAAAAAGGAGACGTGAGTCTGCATTTCCATGAACCCATCACTTATGGGAGGGGCTATATGGGTGGGGGGGTGCACTGTGAGTTGGGTGGCAGCCGAAAGCATGGGTTCTGTTGGACCAATCCTAGGCTACTGACTCGGTCTTTTGGGGTATGGAATGTCGCCTGTTTGGTGGGGAAGGAGCCTGCGCTGATGTATAAGGTGGAAATCATGAGCTTTGGATACTTACCGAAAGAACAAGATCACGGATACAAGCGGCTGAAATAAGCTTCCTTTGCCGGGTGGCGGGGCTCTCCCTTAGAGCAGTGGTCCCCAACCCCCGGGCCAAGGACCGGTACCGGTCCATTGATCAATCGGGACCGAGATGCACAAGAAATAATTAATTATTTCCTTTTTTTAAATTATCTGAGTCTGAACAATATTTTATTTTTGAAATATCTTTTATTTTAAAAAAATTACCAGATTATCTCAGTTACATCTCGGTCATTTGAGTGCTAAAATGTAACCCACAAGCAAAATGAGTAAGAAACAGAAGTCTTTAGAAAGTTTCTGTGTAAAGAGAAAAGGGCCCGGTGAAGATACAGAAGAGCCTACAAACTCCAAGAAAAACAAAGGTTTTAACAGACAATACTGTACCAGGAGTCCTCCATGAAATATGGATTTATCCTGACAGGTGATTTCGACACACCAATCCTGCTCTGCATAATATGCAGTGACCGGCTTTCTAATGAGGCAATGAAGCCTTCAAAACTTCAAAACTGGATCTGTGGAGACGGTGTGTGTGAACAGAGGCGTGTTGGGCATGTTGGGCATGTTTCCAACATGAGTGGGGATTTTGGGCGAGTCTGAGTCTGAGCCTTCATTCTCCCAGCTGGTGCACAATCACCTGTCTTTTGCTTTTATAAAAGCTCAAGCGCTACTTCCCAACCACAAAGGTTCCAAGAACTGCCAATGGATCCGTGTCCCATTTGTCAACAAACCAGGTGAATCATGGCCGTGCAAGAAGATTGCAAATGACGGCGGCCTTAAAAGTATGTTCACGACAGCAACTCTGCCAGTGTTCTGGGTTAAAGTCATAGCAGAATACCCCGCGGTCGCTACCACAGCACTGAAAACCCTGTTGCCGTTTCTGACATCCTATCTGTGTGAAGCCGAGTTTTCTGCAATGACAGCAACGAAAGAAAAAAAACAACGGAGTAGACTGGACATAAGCAACACACTTCGGGCATCATCGTCTCCCATTATCCCCTGGATGGGACCATCTCGTTGCAGAGAAACAAACCCAGGGCTCCCAGTTATTTCGCGTTATGGCGAGTTTAAATTTTTCACTTTATTTTCATTTTTGTTGTGTATCTGTTTGAAGGCATGTTTGACTGTTACCATAGCGACCAGAGTCAGAGTGTTAGGGCAGTGGTCGTGAAAAGAAGGAAGTGAGAGAGAGGAGAAGAGAAGACAGAATGAGAGCTTGTGAATCTTAGCGGTTATACAAACATGCAGAAGCCTTATCTGATGTTTCAAACTGGCAACTTCATTTCAGCGGTTGAAAAACAACATTCATGAAGTGTTTATTAATAATAATAATATTAATGTCTTGTTTGTATTGAGGTTTGTAATGAGGCAGGCGAGTATTTTATTTTCCTTTATTGAAGTACTTTATATAATATCTATAATAGTAAAAGGTTAAATAAACAATTAATGGAACAATTCTACAGAAACTTCCTTTTTCAAAAATATATAATCTATTTAAAGTAATATATCGATATATCCATAATAAATATGTATTATTATTATTATTATTATTATTATTATTATTATTAAGACAAATAATTTGAAACCAAAAATCCATATGTTTCTGTTGAACCCAGAATGCACTGTAAAGTGGTTTCATTTCAGATTCATAAAGAAATTAATGAATAAAGAAATGAATAGATAAAATATGTAGGTAAATAAGTAAATGAATAAGAAAAAATTACAATCTCTTTTTCTCTATATAGAGGAAGAATTCAGATGCAAAACCCTTGAAATCCATCTGGCATCCTTTGGTTGGACAAATTCTTTACCAAATTTGTTTTGCTATGTAAATTCAATTCCTTTCAATTCCGTTTTATTTGTATAGCGATGTTCACAGTTGACATTGTCTCAAATCAGCAAACAGTAAAAGTAGGAATTTATAAAATATACAGTATAAGAATTTAAACATTTCCTGAAACCCCTACACATCCATAATGAGCGTCGCCCGAGGCAGAGATGGCCAGGACAACCTCCCTGAGAAGACACGAGGAAGAAACCATGCGAGGAACCAGGTCCAAAAGGGAAACCCATCCTCATTTGAGTGGAACTGGAGTAAACATATACGAGAAACTTCATTACAGTTCAAAATATAAAATTAAATTCCAAAATGTTGGTTGTATACTGTAATAACTGTAAGTCCTAAATAATTGTGGGGAAAAGAGTTAATATCACCAGAAGTGAAAAGTCATGTTCACAGTCTGTTAATGCACATCTGGCTCCATATACTGTATCTTCATCAGCAGGAGGGTCCAACTTCCAAGATGAGAACTCCAGCCAGGATCAACACACCAGGACCGAATACAGGACTCAGAAAGCAGAAGGATCAGCATCACTGCCATGGCAGAAGGAAAATGTGTACCTCAACAAAAACAGAGAGAGGAGGGGGGAGAGAAAAAAGTGAGAGAGCGAGAGAGAGAGGGGGGGGGGAGGCGGTGGAGGAACTTCAGGATATGTACAATGTCCAACCCAACATGTTGGATATTCATGGGGTACCAAAC
>CM045736.1:19241395-19281395 GCA_024760905.1 Plotosus lineatus | reverse complement strand
TGCTGCATTCAAACTCTTGGTAGAACATCTTGATTAGTGTGACTATCTTTTCTGGAATTCCTTAAGATAGCAGTATCTTCCATAGGGTTTCACGGTGCAAACTGTCAAAGGCTTTTTCAAAGTCTATGAAATTGATGTACAGAGGGGTATTCCATTCTAGACACTGTTTCTAAGGGTGAAGATTTGGTCAATACAGCTTCTACCCTTTCTGAACCCGGCCTGTTCTTGTCTCAGTTTAGTGTCAACAGCCTTATCGATTCTGCAGAGGATGATTTTACAGAAAACTTTTGATGGTATTGAAAGCAGTGTGATGCCTTGCCAGTTGTCGCAGTTCTGAAGGTTTCCTTTCTTTGGAAGTTTGACAATGAGTCCTTTTGTCCAGTCTTCTGGAATAGCTTCTTTTTCCCCCCCCACACAGTTCTGAAGAAGTCTGTTAATACCTTTTGTTGAGGTTTTAGGGTCAGCTTTTAGCATTTCAGCGTGTATAACGTCAATACCAGCTGCTTTCCCACTCTTCATGGTTTGGATGGCACGTTTGACTTCATGTTCTTTTGGGCAGCTGACATCAATGCCAAGAACTTCATTTGCTGGTAGGAGATTGGGTGCATCCTCTGGTTGAGGTCTGTTGAGAACTTCACTAAAGTGCTGCACCCATCTCATTGCTTGCTGTTCTTTAGTTGTAAGAATCTTGTCATTCTTATCTTTCACGGGGCCAGACTGGCAGGTGTTCATGCCACACAGCTGTTTCGTGATTTTATATACAGCGCTTAGTTTTCCTCTCTCAGCAGCTCATTCAGCATCACTAGCTAATTCATCAAAAAAGGCCCTTTTGTCGTTCCTGGCACTCCTTTTCACTTCCTTATCCTTAGCCTTGTCTGTCTGTCTTCCTTTCGGCTTTTTCCCTTCTATTCAAGAGTCGCCAAAGAATAATCTTCTGATTCGCACGTTTGATTTGGCAGAGGTTTTTTACGTCGGATGCCCTTCCTGTCACAACCCTTTTAGCAAGGGACAGAAACACGCTGACGACTTTGCAGCTACTCTTTACGAAAATCAGCAATGGTTCTTTTACATGCCTCTCACCATAGACAGTGAGAGACATGGCCCGCCTTTGATAACCCAGTTAGCTGCACTGGGGGGACAATGACAACCTTGTGGAGAGTGGGACTCGAACCCCCAACCTTTGGATCAGTGATCCAGCGCCCTATACCACTAGACCACCACTGCCCCCTTATCCTTAGCCTTGTATGCTTCCAAAACTTGCTTTTGTAGTCTTGGTGATTTTGTGTTTAGCATCTTTTGCCTTCAGTTGTTTTCTCTCATTTATTTTCTGCCATGTTCCAGATGTAATCTATTCTTTGTTAGTTTTCTTTTTGTAACCAAGTACTTTGGTGGCTGTCTCCACATAGGTATCTCTGATGTCTTTCCATCTGGTGTTAATATCTTCGTTTTCTTCCATTATGCCGGTCAAAACACTGAAGCGATTTCTGAGTCGTAAAACAAACTCTTTCTTAGTTTTAGAACATTTCAGCTTAGCAATGTCCAGCTGTTTTCTTATCTTGTTCTGTGTTTCTACTTTCCTCAACTTCAGCTTTATGGTAGCTTTTACTAGGTAGTGATTGCTATGAATGTCAGCTCCACGGTACACTCGCACGTCTTGTAATGATCTTCGCCACTTCCCATTGATCAATATATGGTCAATCTGGTTTACTATGACCCCATCAGGTGACTTCCAGGTGAGCTTGTGTATATCTTTATGTGGGAAGATTGTGCCACCGATAATGAAATCATTTTCCAGACAGAAGTCAGCTAGATGTTTGCTGTTGTTGTTCATCACACCATATCCATGTTTTCCCATCGCTCTCTCGTGACTGGTATTGTCTGCTCCAACCTTGGCATTCATATCACCCATAATCACAAGTGTATCGTGTTTAGGGACTTTTGAAACTGTAAGTTGTAACTCTTGAAAATAATTGTCTTTATCTTCATCTTCAGCTTTGTTTGTTGGTGAATAACACTGGATGATGGAAAGTTTACAGTGTTTTGAGTTACATCGGGCTCTAATCATTCCCATTCCAGTAAGGTATCTGTTTTTTCTTTTGAAATAATGATGGCTACTCCACGTATATGTTGATCTTGCTGTCCTGAGTGTAGTATGATTGATCCATCATTTGAAACTTCCATCGGCACTCACTGACTCCTAAGATGTCAATTTTATATCTTCTCATTTCCTGTAAAACCTGCGCTGTTCTAGATGTCTCATACATGGTGCGAACATTCCAAGCTACTAAGTGGATTTTTGTTTTGGGCCTAAACTATTTGTCACACTCCTGACTTCTCGTAGGCTTTCATCAGGTGTGGTCATACAGCCAACTAGTTGGCTCAAGTTCACTACGGGGTCCAAGTTGTTTGCATTTGTCGTGGTTTCCATAACAGTGTTCATTGTTTTATAGGTTGGGGTTGTTAGCCCCAAGCCTAACCCCCTTCTTAGAGGGCCAGGGATTTTATTTCGGGGTTGCCTTCCCCTATAGCAGGGGAACCTTTTTGACTAAGAGAGCCAAAAAAAATGACATATTTTAAAATCTAATCCTCTGAGAGCCATATATATATATAGACTATAGGAAGACCATCACCATTCTGGATACAAGCCTAACTGTTATAATCTGCTCATTCAGTCCGATTGGCAGCTCGTTAAGGTTTGCGCAAATATTTGTCCTAAATGCTAATCTGGTGCCGTGGACACGCTTTACATCTTGAGATAAAACCTTTCAAACGAAAACGTAACCCGGTCTCATCGATCTGCTCCTCCTCATGGGAATCTGGTTTCTTGTAATGTCGCAAAGTCGCTATCTAATCTCGTGATCGGCACGGTGGCGTATTGGTTAGCACATCCACCTCACAGTAAGAAGGCCTGGTCCGATTCCCAGGCTCGCTTCGTTTCTGTGTGGAGCTTGGCTGGGTTTCTTGCAGGTACTCCAGTTTCTTCCCACAGTCCAAAAACATGCACAGTAGGTTAATTGGCTGTTCCAAATCAGCTCAGGTTGGGAGTGTGAGTGTTGAACCTGCAATGGCCTGGTGAGCTTTCTAGGGTGTACTTCACCCTTGCCCCGAGTTGGCTAAGATAGGTGCCAGCCTCCCTGGGACCCTAATTAGGATAAAGCAACTTAATATATATATATAGTGTGTGTGTGTGTGTGTGTGTGTGTATATATATATATATATATATATATATATATATATATATATATATAAATAAATAATATAAAATGTGTGTTTTAATTTCCTCAAGGTAGAGGTATTGGACAATATGATGTTTCTGCACGACAGCAATGATATTCAGAGATAGTAGGGAGGCATATATACAGTACACGTATAACTTGTATTGTCACAATTGTAGATAAAATATGATGCAATTAATTAATTTAGAACATTAGGTTTAAATGTTACATAAAGGTCACTAGATAAGGTTGAGTAAGCCATGACTGAGCGCATAATGGAAAGTTAAAATTCTTCTACAAAAACAAAGGTGTGTGTGTGTGTGTGTTCCACCCTGAAGGTAAATTTGCTAATGAAAACATGAGTGTCTCCTTCCTGTACTCAGTTCCTGGTGTGTAAGAGAAAGCTGGACAGTAAGAAGGAGGCGCTGCTGATTCTCTCCAAAGAGCTTGATACCTGTCAGCAGGAGCGTGATCAGTTTAAACTGATGGCCAATGAGCTGCGAGAGCGCCACCAAGGGCTGAAGAAAAAATACAGAGATATCGTGAGCTTCGGTTTTATTCTCTTGTATTCACATTTACTTTAATAGTGAAATCTGAAACTACTGAGCTCTTAATACACTGATTCCCGATTCACTGAGTCTTGAGTCTTTGGTGCACTGATTGATTCACTGGAGCCTGTACATGAACTCCGACTCACTTACGTACCTCTTTACTAATAAATATCTACACTGACATCTCAATATACTGAATCACACATTTATTTATGCTCTGAATCACAGCTGCATTGTCAAACTTATTTACTGAGGTATTACACTGACCCACTGATGAACTGATTCATTGATTCACTGATTCATTGTTGTATTGTTTTTGATGTATTGATACTGAGTGACTAATTTATTGATTGAATGACTCTTGGATTCACTGATGCATTGTTTGACATCCCGATTCACTGATCCAGAGACTCTCAGGTGTCTCACTTATTAACTGATTCAATGATTTACCGACACTGTTATCTTTGACTCACTGATTCACAGATGCACATGGATGGATTAATCAACTAATATCATAATTTGCTTTAGAATTGATTCGGTTTACCTTTCTGTTTCACTCAACACCAGTTCACCTTGTTTTATACCTTTCAGGACGATGAACCAACTTTACGTCCTGAAAAAAGGAATCAAGTGTGTATCTTTTGATCCCCACCTCATATTTTACACCCACGTTATTCTTAGAGTAAACAATAATAATTCTTTAGGTTGTATCTCTCATTGCATTGGTGCTGCATTTTAACATTGTAGTGTTTTGTAGGTCAATTCATTGCAGCTGCTGCATGATGCTCAAGAGAAGAACAGGAAGCTGAGTGATGAACTACAGGAACTGAATCAGCGATTATTAGAGGTTCAAGGTGATAACAAGGTACGATTTCAACATTCAGCACTCAGTACCAGCACACGCTCTGATCATGCCGCCTCACAATTAATATACAGTGGTACCTCGTCTAACATGTGTCCCTTATAAAGATTTTTCCATGATATGAGCTTCGAACCCACCAAAAATCTGCTCCATCCAACAAGCAAATATTCACTTTACGAGCTTTCCTCAAAATGGCTCTTCCGGGCCGATAAGCCTCATATTTTTCCATGTGTATTCCTCCGCGGACACCTGGAGCAGTGCTTCTCAATTATTTTCTGTGACGCCTCCCTCTAGGAAATAAAAAAAAACATTTCACGACCCCCAGTGCGCATGACTATAAATAGTGTTTAGTTCAGCTCATTTTCTGGAAACGCTTAATTCTAACTAGGGTCGCGGGGAGGCTGGTGTCCATCCCAGCCGACTCTGGGCGAGGGTAGAGTACACCCTGGACAGCTCACCAGGCCATTGCAGGGCGGAAATACGCTGACGGCTTTGCAGCCTACTCTTGTCGAAAGTCAGCAATGGTTCTTCTGCATGCCTCACATCATAGACAGGAAAGACATGGACGGCATTTGATTAAAATAGTGTTTACTGCACGTCATATTGTTTTCTCGGTGCTTTTTCCCTACACCATAGCATGAGAATGAGAGCACCACTGCCATTTACTGTAGTGGATGTGCAATTAAATTTAATTCTAGTACAGTATGGGAAGAAAAGGCATGTTCCCCAGGGTCACACCACCCAAGTATTTGAGAAGCACTGGCCTTGTGGGAGCTCACCACGAGCCTTTCCTCGCTGGCATTCATAGTGTGCACACGCACAAAATTATCCTCCTCTGTTACGCATCACCTCCTGCCTGCCTACGTGGCATCTTCGCTGCAGTTGATGATCGGAATGGTAAGCTGACTTATTGTTTATTCTTGTTTTATTATCATTTATTATTAAATTTTATTAATGTTAATGTATATGTATTATTATTATTATTATTATTATTATTATTATTATGAAATATTGATAGTTTTTACATGTTTATCTTTAATATATTAGGTCAAATATACATATTTGTGGCAGGTTATATGAGTTTGGGAGGGGATTGGAACAGATTAATTGGTTTTCTGTTATTTCTTATGGGAATAATTGTTTCATCTAACAAACTTTTCAGCTTACGAGTTTGCCTTCAGAATGGATTAAATTTGTTAGCTGAGGTATCACTGTACTATGATAAACTTGACTCTGACTCATTCACTTTCTGAGCAGCTTAATCCTAATTAGTGTTGCGGAGAGGCTGGCACCCATCTTAACCGACTCTGGGTGAGGTCAGAGTACACCCTGGACAGCTCGTCCAGCCGAGAATTGAGTACATCTCAATTACGGAGAAAATGGGGGGAAATTGAAAAATATTTTTGACAATGAACCAGACTTTGAGTCAAATAGAATCAATTAACTTAAAATGCCTGATTTTAGTGAAGTAATAAAGTACAAAGGTAACTAAAAACTAACCCTGAGTTGTCCTGTGCACAGCTGCTGAGGATGACCATCGCTAAACAGCGTCTCGGTGATGACGAGGTCAGAGTTCGCCACTTTCCGGCACATGAGAGAGAAGATCTGGTACTGCAGCTGGAAAAAGCACAAGAGCAGGTGATCCTAATGGTACTATATGGGAGGAAGATCATAATAGTGCAAGTGTAATTTGTGAAAATCAATGTGTGATGTGGATGGAGGGTAAAATTTACATGCAGACGTTGATTCCTTTTTTTCCTATAAGCGTGCATCCTAAAACATTTACTACTTCTCATACCACACCAATCAAGAACAATTCTTAGATTTTATTTATTAAAGGGTCATAAGCTTTATCTCTTTATATTTACATTTCAATCAGAGGTTGTTGATCTGAAACCCACTAAACTTTCCTTTGCCCTAAAAGGTTCTTTTGAAAGCCACGCCCTTCCACATTGCTGATTGCTGATTTGTGCAGACCGACCCCAGCTTTAATGTCCATAAACTAGTTTTTCAACATTCTATATTTATTTTATATATTTTTTACAGCCTTATTACATTTTTTAAATTCTCTCTTGAAGCCAAAGTACAGTTCATCTTTGCCAGTTACTGAAAAACAACAAAAAAACATAAATTCCAGTCGTGAAGATATCAGAAATCTGAAAGTTTCAAAGCACTCACACTGGACACTCCTTCCTTGAATAAGTACATTAACGTTTCCTCACAGCGTAGTGATTATAAAAGCTGTTACTGCAGAATAAGACCATATTAATATGAGCATATTTAATATAAGCCTGTAATTTTTAGTTGCACGATTGTCAGGACTGTGGTTCTAGAAAACTAATCAACATCTGAGATCAGAATTCAACAGCGCCATCTGTAAATCTTTAGTGTATAACTAGTAAAAAATGATAATCATTTTTATTTTAGAACACACAGGTCATGTGATGCATTTGAAAGGTTATTGAAGTCATGCGTGTGTGAATCCACCAGTCAGTAGAAGAGGAATATTTCTCCTGAAGATCACAAGTTCGAATCCGGGTTAATACTACAGCCAGCTGTGGCCGGAAGTCCATGGGAACTGATTGTCCGAGCTCTCGCGGGAAGGAAGGACGGCATACATTCACTTTTGTCATTTACAGAGATTGCCAGGGGATCACGGGTGTCTGTGAACTCATTTGTACGAAGGGACGGATAGCGCTTTCCCTCTGAGTATGTTAGACCGCAACCAAAATACGCATGTGCCGCAGTTTGTAGGGGGGGGGGGTTCCCAGCAACACATCTCACAGAGGAGGCATGTGCCTGTTTTCGCTTCTCCCGGGTTAATGCTGATCGTGTGATAGGGAAGATAATATTATAATATTTGATGCGTGGGAATTGGATACAACTAGATTAAGGAGAAAATGGAGCAAAATACAAAAAAGGAGTATTTGTCAAAGAATGAATGAATTCAGTGATATTGTTTGTTGTGTGTTTGTGACTACACCACGGTCCTGTGCAGACTTTACAGCTGGAGCACAGCATGAAGGCTCTGGTGGACGAACTGCAGGATGCACGGGAGGAAAGAAACGTTTACCAGGAGAGAGCAAACCGTCTCAACATGGAGCTCAACCACATATTGAGACATCACGACGGCCGAATCATGGACATGGACGCGCTGTGTATGGAGAACAGGTCAGTGTTGAGTGAATGTGGAGAATAATGAGGGCTGTAAAACCTGATAAATCAATATAATAAACGATTCGCTTCGCTAGAGCAGAATCCAACAGAGCAACCATTATTATCCATGACCAGGTTCAGAGAGAATAAATAATTTGTAATAGGGTGGGAGGGGCTTAATCTCTCCCCACCATCAAGTCATGGTCATATGTACAGTATGTGGAGTAGAGTGGGTAGCGGAGTGTGTTATCTGTCCTGAAATGAGGACATATGTGTCTCAGAGCATCTCGAGCTGCTTCATGTGTCTCAGAGGACATACACATTACACCTCACGCTCCCAGCTGTGGTACGATAGGAAAACAGCAATTGACTGAGGCCAAATTACCGAATAATAATAATAAAATCTGAAGTTTATTCTCTGCTGTTGAAATCTAAAATTTAACAGAAATATGATCTGAAATCAACAAAGATCAAAGCATTTGATGGGCGCTAATCAGCTAAGAGGAATAAACTCTTAAACACATTCATAGCAAAAAGTGTTACTTTGTGTGTTAAAAGTGTGAAGAACCAGAAACACTATGCTGCCTCTTTTACTGCATGTATGGATCCGGTTTTTTTGCCAAAATTTGAACTACTTTTTCCTCATCACCCAGTGAAGCAAGTTCCAATTAATTATGAATAATGATAATTATAAACTGTTAACCTGCTACTGAATGATGCAGCCACATGGAAGTAACATTTTTGGGTTTTTTGTTTGTGCTTTGGGGTTTATTTGGTTTTTTTTTTTTGGTTTTTTTCAAACGGGCAGTACGGTAACTCCCCTCAGTGCAGCTAACTGGGTATCAAATTCTGGCCGTGTCTCTCTCTGTTTGTGCTGGGAAGTTTGTGTAAAGTAACCATTGCTGACTTTCATAAAGAGGAACGTGTTTCTGCCCTGCTATGGCCTGGTGAGCTGTCCAGGGTGTACTCTGTCCTCACCCAGAATCAGCTGAGATGGGTCAGCCTCTCTGTGACCATAATTAGGATTAAGCAGTTCAGAAAATGAATGAATAAATGAATGAGTACCTTACCACCTACTGTGCATGTTTTACTGTTTTGTTTTTAAAAGGGTTTTTTTTTCTGGTGCGGAACATAATGACCATTAGGTCATGTGATCAGCAGAGTCCAGAAAAAGAAAAAGAAAAATCACGCGGTTTTAAAAAATCACACAGTATCTCTTATGAAGCCAAGATGTTGACTAGATGAACACAGACAAAAACCTGGAAGATTTCACTCCAGAGCTTTAGCGTGTCTTAAATTCATTTAACTTCACTAAACATTCCACTGACTATGCTTACAACAAGCTGCCTGAAGAGTTTCAAATGATTTTAAACAAATTGTACATCTCGGATATAATAATCTTTTCCTGCGGTTCAATTTTTCAAGTGTAACATTGACACCACTATGAAGTGTAAAGTGGTCTCACCAAGATGGCACTGATCCAACTTCCAATTCAAAACAGTAAGTTGCAGCATCCAGTCTTTTTGGAGATCAGTGACACTGTCAAGGTAGTCGCCTGAGGGCTGCCAAAACGAAAGTATTGTTCAGGATTAAAGTCCTTTAAGGAAAAAAACTCGGAATACTCACTGCAGAAAGTAAACATTTAATTTTCATTGCTAAAACTACTGTAGTTTAAATGTAAAATATATATGGTATTCGACGTGATAAGTGCCCAGGGCGCTTAAAAAATTGTAGTGGGCGGGCGTTTATTAAAATGTTACCAGCGGAGTGGAACATTACCATCAAGGTGGAAAATATGAATAATAACAGAACAATAAAAGAGTTTTACTGATATTTGTGTTATTCATTTTGTGGTATCAACCAAACTACTTACATGAAAGCTGAAAATAAACAGAACACAGCATAATTAAAAAAAAGAAGCCCCCTTACTTTTCCCTCCCTGTGCTGTTCCTTTAAACATTTTCCAGGAAGTAAAATTGAGTCAACTTTAGCACATGGCACGTTGAACCAATCAACACTAACATAACCAAAAGCACATGGCCGTCTTTAAATGTATGAAGTTAGTGAGCAGGAGAATCGAAAAATACTCATCACTTTCTGATAGGTCCATATCTGGCTCATCGCTCCATTCATTCAGAGCATCCCATAGTTTTGCTGTGGCAGTTTCTAATGGTTCATTGGTTGTTGGACATTTACCAAGAGAACACAGCAAAATATCTTCCTGTTTTTTAAAGCATGGTGGAACAGTCAAATGTGTTGTTACTGATGAATATTATAGACATTCCCCAGTGGCAGGGGGTCATGAAATACCGTGTAAACTCACTTTTACAGGCAGTGAACGCCTCGTTTTACGGTTACAGAGACTGATCGAGTAAAATTGGTAAATTTGATACACGATTTTGCTCCCAGTACACATGGGCGGTTATTAGATGTACGATCAAAAACGGGGTGGGGGGGGGGGGGTTTGCTTATTGAAGCAGGGCGCTTATTATGTCAAATATGGCACAATTATTTTTATTTTGAACAGCAGACAAATATGTAACTGAAGTGTGTCCAATTAATAAGTGCAATGAACGAATCTCACATTAAAACTAGGATACTGTAAGAATATATGAAGCCTACTGTAATTATTTAAAGTAAAGTTTCAAGAACTTTAGAAATTTTACACATTTTTAGGCATTGCAGACACTATAAATGTTTTTCAGTTTGCAAATAAATTAAGATGTGGTTGAGCTGATGTGAAAATTCATTAAAAATCATTATTGAATAATTTTATTAGGTGCAATTATTATCTTTTTGTTTTGTTTTTTTAAAAAATGGATACAGCACTTGATACCACTGTGCATCACCAAGACTCAAACTCTATAAACCCGCCACCACCATATTTTAAGCTATATTATGTAATAAAAAGAACAGTTGTGTTAAAAGTTAGTTTTAATAATCAATAGATTCCCTAAAATCATCTGTGCGGTGAAACTTCTGTACGTAGTGTTATAACAGATAATATCTGGATTGTATTTTTTGCAGATACCTCCATGAACGTTTTACGCAGCTTCAGGAAGAAGTGTGTCTCCTCAAAGCGAATTTAATGAAATATAAGGTTGGTGGAGAAGAAAGTAACGCGAGATCCTGTACTTACAGGAGAGAGATGAAGAAATACTTCAAAACAAGTGAAACAAACCCGATTCCTCGTCTCGTGTTTGTTTACAGAGTGCATTGGAAAGTAAGAAGAACTGTAAAGTGTATGGCAAGTCCAACAGTAGCGCACTAACAGGGGTCCTCTCAGCTAAACAAGGTAGTGCATGAGACACAGAAATGACCAGGATAGCCAACATGTTTAGCTTATCAAAACTCTTCTAAAAAGTAAATTACACAGATTTAGTGACGGGAAGACATGTACACAGCCTGAAGGACAGGGGACATATAAATGCACCTGGTAGACTACAATCACCCAACAGTTCACAGGTCCAAGCCCTGGTGTGACTAGCACTCCTGACTACGGATGCGGTTGCCCGCTCCGTCTCCTTGATTATAGTGGTCGTGTTATATGGGAGCTGAACTTGTGTAAATTGGCTGTGGAGAAACTTGGAGGGGCAACATTTCTGAATTTCAATCATGGGGGTTTACTGTTGCTTACATTTTTTTTATTAAGAGATCCTAGAGGGCATTTCCGCACATTTCTCATCATTCCCGAAAGGAGACTTTAAAGTATAGCGATACTGATCATCCTTCCCGTATAATTATTGTGTATGTAATAAGTTGAAGTGATTCAGAAGCTTATTTTAATATAAATTGGGACATGATCACATTTGTATGTGCAGTTCAGCAGTTGCTGCTGTCTGAGGAAAATGGCTGCAGTCTGCCCGTGACACCGCAGTCCATTAGTGATCTAAAGTCTTTAGCCACAGCACTGCTGGAGACCATCCACGAGAAGAACATGGTCATTCAGCACCAACGCCAGACTAACAAGTGAGTGATCGTAGTGTTTAAAAATGTTGCTCTGTGATGTTTTGACTGGAATGAGTGAAACTGTAGTGAGTAGTAGCTGGTATACGCCGCTGTTCTGACCAGTTCCAGGCAAAGAACTAAATAAATAAGTTTTATTGTTTGAGGAATGGATAGATTATTAAAGCCACTGCTTGGCATGGAGGGTGAGGTATTCAAAGCATCTGTTTTTGTTTTATTGTTTAAAACTTGGTGAAGATGTTGTTGATCCAACAATTTATTGAAGGGGTTTTTATTTCTGTTAGCAGAATTACATTAAAAAAAAACAGATCTGATATTTATCAAAGTTGGTGGCGCGGTGGGGCCTGGGCCTGGGAAGAGACCATTCAATTTTGGAGGTTATCTGCAAGGGATTATGTGAGAAGAAGATGCAAAGGATAGGGTGAGATGGAGGCAGATGATTCGCTGTGGCGACCCCTGAAGGGAAAAGCCGAAAGGAAAAGAAGAAGAAGATCTGCAAGGGATTATGCAGAAAAAAAAAAATCACAAACTTTCTCATTGGGGGAAATGTTCGTTTGATACCCACGAGGGGGAGACATTTCATTTAAAGTTATGCCAAGTTATTATAATTTATTTGTTTTTGGAGGTGGTGCTTTGCACTCCGAGCGCACCTCTGGTTGATGTTATTACATCACACAGTGCGGTGAGATCACATCGATGCTTAATATGGATGTTTGTTGTGTGTGTGATGAACAGGATTCTGGGTAACAGGGTGGCAGAACTGGAAGGAAAGCTGAAAGCACTGGAGATGTCCGGCCTGTGGAGTTTACCTGGTAATCACATATCTACAGTCAGTAAAGTTTCTAATAAATTCTACACGAGAGATTTTGTGTAATGTCCACACGATTCTGTTAATACATTTTGTGCATGGTTTTATTTATATTTGTATAATTCTGCTGAAGACATGCGGCACGGTTGCGTAGTGGTTAGCACATCCGCCTCCCAGCGAGATTCCCACCTTGAGCGTTTCTGTGTGGCGTTTACATGTTCTCCCCGTGCTTGTATGGGTTTCTTCAGGGTGCTCCGGTTTCCTCCTACAGTCCAAAAACATGCAGAGTTGAATAATTGGCTGTTCCGAATTGCCTCAAGGTATAAATGTGAATATGGATGGTTGTGAGTGTTGGCTCTGCGATGGCCTGCCGAGCTGTCCAGGGTGTACCCTGCCCTCATCCAGAGTTGGCTGAGATAGTCGCCAACCTCCCCACAACCCTAATTATAATTAAGGGGTTCAGAAAATTAATGAATGAATGAATGAATAATTCTGCTGAAGGATGGATTTGTGCTCAACTGTCAGGGAGAATATAGAATGAAATAGAAAATAAACTTTAAAATGTAAGTATGTGTTGGATTAAATGCTGTCGTGTGTGTGTGTGTGTGTGTGTGTGTTTTTAAATGCTAAGTGTTGTGATGTGGTATATTGAATGTATATCTGTAACTATCCTGTCGTTTATAAACTGCATCTCTTCTCTCTTGTTTTTTCTACCTTTTCCTGTCCTGATGAAACGTAGGCCTTACCTATAACGTGTCTGTGGGACTGGGGAGTACGTTTCTGATTCTGCTTCTAAATATATTTATATATACTGTATATAATCTGATCATGAGTTCATGTTTCTCTGCACTTCCTCATTGATGGTTATTTTACCAGCACTTTTTTTTTTTTTTAGATGAAAGTGTAATGCACAATATCAGATAATATTCACCTGCAATGCTCATTAGTAATTGGCTGAAGTGTGGTTGATTGACAGGAGGAAGAGATGTGGCGATGTGTAGTGAACAGCTGCAGGTCCGGACGGCAGTGGGGCACACAGTGCAGCTACGGCACGGGTCTGTGGGTGAGGATTCGCTTTGTACACTAATGCTGGTTTGGGAGACGGAAAACAAAATACATGTTTAAAATTCCTAGCATTGTTCAAAGTCCCTGCACTGGTAGAAACTTCAGTAAAGTCTGTACGTACGTTATTGTGTAATCCAGCCACCGCTCAGACACACACACACTCAGGTTAAAGCTTAGCATCCTTGGTTATAACCCAGGAAAGAAGTAAAGCTGTGTGGAAATGATCACAACATTTTAACAAATAATTAAAATTTAAACTTGGTACAGATATACACTGACCATCCCAAAATACCCAAACACACATATGAATGTGATATGTTTTATTTTGATATCCTGTATCAATCCAATCAGGGAAATCATTTCCTCTGCATTTAACACACCAAAATTGATCAGACGAGTGCGCGCGCGCACACACACACACACACCAACACACTCATACACCAACACACTCATACACACACCAACACACACACCATAATGCCCTCGATCTCTTTATACGTATATAAAACACACATACACACACAAACAGTTATAACACACTCTCTCTCTCTCTCTCTTTCTCTCTCTCTCTCTACCTCTAACACACACACATACCATAACACCCTCTCCCAAACACACACACACACAACCACAACACACACATACATACATACACACCTCCCCATAATGCCCTCT
The DNA here is from genome assembly GCA_024760905.1 of Plotosus lineatus. Classification (NCBI taxonomy): domain Eukaryota; kingdom Metazoa; phylum Chordata; class Actinopteri; order Siluriformes; family Plotosidae; genus Plotosus; species Plotosus lineatus. Next base: position 19,267,097 of record CM045736.1, on the reverse strand, counting down.
TTCGCTCTCTCTAACACACGCACACACCATAACACCCTCTCTCTCTAACGTACACACAACCACAACTCTCACAAACACATCATAACATCCTCTGTCACACACACACACACACCCTAACACTCTCTCACAAACACACACACACACATGCACGCACACACCATAACACCCTCTCTCTAACGTACACACAACCACAACACACACAAACACACATCATAACATCTTCTGTCACACACACACACACACACACACACCTAACACTCGCTCACAAACACACACACACCCACGCTATAACATTCTCTCTCGAACACACACAACCACAACACACACACACACACACACACATGCATGCACCATAACACCCTCTCTCTAACACAAACACAAGCACAACACACACAGTTGATGTTCCTCCTGTATCGTCGCCTACAGCACATAACCATCATCCCACTGTTTCACCACATTTAAGCAGCATAACATCTATTTCCATCCAGTGTCAAGTTCATTTCTCTCTGATGGGGGGCGGGCAATACATATATGTGAAAATGGTTCCTCATGCTCCCTGAACCACTCTTTCATTATTCGAGTCCCCATTTTATATCCGAGCCATCAGGGAAGGAAAAGTTCATTGACGTGATAACCTGCTCATTCAGTACATTCAGATCATCAGCTGCTTCATTTTATTGAATTGAATTGAATTCAGTTTTACTTGTATAGCACTTTTTACCATTGATATTGTTGCAAAGCAACTTTAATGCCACATTAATGTTGCTGAGCCTTGACCCGGAACAACTAGAGCATCAATGGCGTGGAGATTACATACTGTGATCGATAAATTCCCTTCATCAAAATATTTGTGTACGTGACCCTTTTTTTTTTGGGCTGTGCAGTGAAATTCCCAGATAATCCGTGATGTCCAATGACCCGTGAGATCTCTGCTGTAATACTGAAGCAGTTACTCGCGCTACTATTATTCTCCTGTATTGGTTCCCCTTGGGGTGAATAATTCGTCTTATAATACAGCACAAGTAATTGTTAATTCTTATTTAAGAACATCAGCTAAAAACAGATATCAGCCTCAGTTTGTTGTTGTTTTTTATTATTATTTGACCCTAATAACATTTAAAACAAAACACGTATCATGTTGTGAAACCCTAAAGTGAAGTCAGTTTCATCGCTTACTGTTAGAAAGCACGTACAGTGTAGACTCCTTACATAAACGTAAAATCAATAAGAATAATAATTAATAAATATACATCATATACTCACAGATTAATGATTGAACCCGCTGTTTAATCTCATGTTAAAGTTGATCGTACTTCTTTCAAGTTGCTGTTCAAGTTGCGCAAGTGCTGTTACTATAGCAACAATAATGAAGGATTTAATTTAAATCTGTCAAAACTATTGTTACTGTCTCACAATGTGATAATGTCCTTTCAGGGGACGATGACATTGTGACCGGAGAAGAAGTGACAGAAGACACGACTCTCACTGATGAAGATATTTCTAGGCCTCATCATCTTAATCATAGTGCGGATCACAAACTCACACACAGACCTGAATCCGGTGGACATCGTCTTCCCTCGGACACAACTATAGGTTCACAGAGAAGTACTGTGAACAGATTAGTACATGCACACCAGCCAGAAACAACAGACACTTCTGAAGATCTGGCAACCTGTGAGCATGTGCGAAAGAGCACATCTCCAGTGAAGGATGCTGGGAAAGACGTTGCTGCTCAAGTCACATGTTCTGAGGACTGTCCTGATACTCAGGAAGGATCAGAGAGAGAAATGAGTAACAAATTGCTGTGTAGCGTGGACTCTAAAGAACCATCTGATCACAGATTAGTGGAGAGTACAGAGAGCATCAGGCAAGAGGAAACAGAACCGAACACTCCAGATCAGAACTCTTAAATACTGCACTCAAACACCGACTCGGAGAATCTCTACCTTTATAACTGGGTACAATACAGATTTCTCCAAAACAAGAGATGTGTTCAGACACACACGTGCGCAATAAACTCTCCCAAACCTTATTTACACTAAAAATCACGTTATTATTTAAGTATCAGAGAGGAACATTCATTCTCATAAAGATTATATTTCGTGTCCATGTTTACACTTTGTGGGGGGGAAAAAAAAAAAAAAAAAAAGTCAACAGCGGCTCCTGAGTGGCACATCGACAAGGTAAGCGGCGATTAACCAAGAGATCGCAACTTCGAATCAGGGTTAATGTCTGTAGCCGGGAGTCCATGGGAGCTGATTGGCTGAGCTCTCTCGCCCCTCCCTGCCGGTGGTGATCATATGATAGGGAAAGTAATAACTGATGAGTGGGAAGTGTTCGGTTCATTTTCTGTAACCGCTTAATCCTAATTAGTGTCCATAGCTAGCCCATCCCAGCCTACTCCGAGTGAGGGCAGAGTATACCCTGGACGGCTCGCCAGGCCATCGCAGGGCAGAAACATGCTGACGGCTTTGCAAGCTACTCTTGTCAAAAATCAGCAATGGTTCTTTTACATGAATCTCACACCAGTGAGACAGTGAGAGACATGGCCGGCCTTTGATAACCCAGTTAGCTGCACTGGGGGGGGCAACACAGTTAGCTGACAACCTTGTAGAGAGTGGGACTTGAACCCCCGACCTTTAGATCAGCGATCCAGCGCCCTATGCCACTAGGTCACCACTGCCCTGGGTGGGAATTGGATATGACTAAATTAGGGAGAAAAATGTAGGAAATTTAAATAAATAAATCAACAGCTCCATGGTACCTCATTAGATCATGAGATAATTTACAGTAAGTGTTTATTTGGTCCTGCCTATGTAGCATTTCCGACTTTTAACAACTTTAGCAGTACGCGGCTCCCAAGTGAAGCATAGACAAGATCGCAGGTTCGGAGCAAGGGGTCCATGGAAGCTTATTGGCTGAGCTCTCACAGAAGGACGGGACGGCATACACTCACTTCCCTGTCACTCACATTGATCAACAGCCCACCATGGACCTCTGTGAGGTAACACGGTAAAAAGTACATAGCACTTTTTTTTTTAATTACTAGTATGCATCTACAACATTAACGAGTCAATAATTACAGAATGCAGATAGCTACCAAGAGTCACACTGTGAAATATACAGAGCAGGCTGCTCAGCAGAAGAAATGAATTATTCTAGCTAATGTTAATTTGCACTTGTTGACAATCTGTCAACACCAAATAAAAAACTGTCTAGGTGTAAAATCTCAGATAGATAGCTGATATTCTAATGATTTTTATGAGAATTATTTTAAAACTGCTTCTCAGAATGATGACAAAAGCCCAAAGTAACATGGGGGAGTTCTGGCTTTAAACATCAGTTCTTTCAGTACGTATTTCAGTTTTTTTAAAATACGTATATGAATCATGGTGTAGATAATATACCTCATCATCTTGCACTTAATCCGGGGTCGAGTTGCGAGGGCAGCATCCTAAGCAGTGAAGTTCGGACAGCCTTCTCCCTAGCCACTTCTGCCAACTCTTTCGTGGGGACACCGAGGCGTTCTCAGATCAGCTGACAAAAATATGACCTCCAGCATGTTCAGGGTCGACCCTGGGGTTTCTTCCCAGTCGGACACCCTCGAAACGCCACACCAGGGAGGCGTTCTAACCAGATACTCGAGCCGCCTCAACTGGCTCCTCTCAACACAGAGGAGTGTCGGTTCTACTCCAAGCTCCCCCTATATTCCTGAGCTTCTCACCCTGTATATGTATAATCGTATACCTGTGCATGTTAAATTGGACCCTGATGATAAAAAACAGAAACTATGGATTTAGAATTGCACACAGAAAGGAATGAATCCAGAGAATTGAGTGAGATGAACTTTTAGTTAAGTGTTTTGTGTAAGAGCAGCACTTGAGGAGTGTAGTGTGTTGGGTACAAAAGTTCGTCTCAGATTTACATCTTTAAACGTTTTGGATTTTCTAAATTGCAGAGGAAAAGGGACACTAAACATTTTTGTGTGTTTACAGCAGAGGAGGGAAGCACATTGTAAACAGGATGTTGGCCAGATCGCGCGAGTCTAGGCTAGAAGAGTTATGTGTCAAACAGGATCAAATGTCTGACACCAGGGAAGCATAAACATGTGCCAATTTAATCACTTGAAGGAATGTACACAATGTAGAATGTATTGTACACTTATAGGAAAACAATCAACGACAGGGTGGTGTGATGAAGCAAGGTGATGGTGGACGCTGTTACCACACTGACAATAATTATTTTCCAGTAAGAGCTCGATCTTCTGTAGTTTATTCCCTTTATACAACACCAAACTGCTAATATCCATTCATTTTCTGAGCCGCTTAATCCTAATTAAGGTCGCGGGGAGGCTGGCACCCATCTCCATCGACTCTGGGCGAGGCCAAAGTGCACCCTGGACATCTCGCCGGACCATTGCGGGCAGAAACAAATTGGATATGCAGCTACTCTTGACAAAAGTCAGCAATAGTTCTTTGATCACCAGCCCAGTTAGTTGCATTGGAGGACAGCAGTGACCAACTGGTGATAGTGGGGTTTGAACCTCCATCCTTGGGACTAGTAAGCCAGCATACAACCACCAGGCCAACACTGCCCCACAGGAGGGAGAACATGCAAACTATGGATGTGCTAATTACTCACCACTGTGCTGCCCAGTTCACATGAATTAGTATATTAAATATTTTTATTTTGCATTACAGTTTTTAAATGATTATAGCTAAGAAGAAGTGGGACATTGAGAGAACTGAAGAGAGTAAACAGTAGTACAGGGATACACAGCGTAAGGTGAAGGTAGCAGTATCAAAGGACAAACAGAGGGCGTATGATGACTTGGATGCTAGGTTGGGAGGTAAGGAGGGAGAAAATTACTTACATAGGTTAGCACAGCAAAGAAATAGAGATGGGAAGGACGTGCAGCAAGTTAGTGATTAAGGACAGAGAGGAAAATGTATTGACTGATGCCAGAAGTGTGCTGGGAAGATGGAAAGACTACTTTGAAGAGCTGGTGAATGAGGAAAATCAGAGAGAGAGAAAAAGACTAGAAGAGGTGACTGTTGAGGACCAGGGAGTAGCAAAGATTAGTAAGGGTGAAGTGATGAGGGCATTGAAGAGGATGAAGAATGGAAAGGCAGTTGGTCCTGATGACATACCGGTGGAGATATGGAAGTGTCTAGGAGAGGTAGCAGTAGATTTTCTGACAAAAACATTCAACAAGGTCTTCGAGAGTGAGAGGATGCCAGAGGAATGGAGGAGCAGTGCGTTGGTGCCCATTTTTAAGAACAAAGGAGACATGCAGAGTTGTGGCAAATACAGAGGAATAAAGTTGATGAGCCGTACGATGAAGTTATGGGAAAGAATAGTGGAAGCTAGACTAAGGGCAGAGGTCAGAATTTGTCAACAACAGTTTGGTTTCATGCCAAGAAAGCACCACAGATGCAGTGTTTGCTTTGAGGATGTAAAGAGAGTACAGAGGAGGTCAGACGGAGCTGCATTATGCCTTTGTGGATCTGGAGAAAGCATATGACAGGGTGCTAAGAGAGGAACTGTTGTATTGCATGAGGAAGTCTGGAGTGGCAGAGAAGTGTTAGAGTGGTGCAGGACATATATGAAAGATGTAAGACAGTGGTGAGGTGTGCTGTCGGTGTGACACAAGAGTTCAAGGTGGAGGTGGGACAGTCTGACCGACAAGGTTAGGCAAGAATCTCCATGGACTATGATGTTTGCAGATGACATTGTGATCTGTAGTGAGAGCAGAGAACAAGAGGAGGAAAATCTAGAGAGGAGGAGGTATGCCCTGGAAAAGAGAGGAATGAAGGTTAGCCTCAGTGAGTTAGAACACGTGTGTGAACGACGAGGACCCAAGAGGAACAGTGAGGTTACAGGGAGCAGAGATAAGGAAGGTGGAGGATTTTAAGTACTTAGGCTCAACAATCCAGAGCAATGGAGAGTGTGGAAAAGAGGTGAAGAAGCATGTGCAGGCAGGTTGGAATTGTTGGAGAAAAGTGTCCGGTGTGATGTGTGATAGAAGGGTATCGGCAAGAATGAAAGGAAAAGTGTACAAGATGGTGGTGAGGCCAGCGATGTTGTATGGTTTAGATACAGTGGCCCTGAGGAAAAGACAGGAGGCAGAGCTGGAGGTAGCAGAGATGAAAATGTTGAGGTTCTCTTTGGGAGTAACAAGCATGGATAGGATGAGGAATGAGTCCATCAGAGGGACAGCACATGTAAGAGGTTTTGGAGACAAAGTCAGAGAGGCTAGATTGAGATGGTTTGGACATGTACAGAGGAGGGATGGTGAGTATATTGGTGGTAGGATGCTGAGGTTGGAACTACCAGGCAGAAGGCCGAGAGGAAGACCAAAGAGGAGATTTAGGGATGTGGTGAAGGAGGACGTGAAGGTGGTTGCTGTAAGAGAAGATGCAGAGGATAGGGTGAGATGGCAGATAATTCGCTGTGGTGACCCGAAAGGAAAAGAAGAGTTTTTTAAAATGATTAAGGTATAATTCAATATTTATCCCTCAAAAGTGTATTTGCCTCATTATGTTTATCATTATAGATGTGGCCAAATATATATATATATATATATATATAATATACATAATTATTATTTTTTTTAACCCTTTAAACACCAGTGGTCTTTTTACCAGCTGCAAGGTTAGTGTGGCATCTAGCGGTCAGTAAAGCGGTCATTCTAACACGTGTCCGCTCTTAGTTGGAACTGCCAGGCAGAAGGCCGAGAGGAAGACCAAAGAGAAGATGTATGGATGTGATGAATGAGGACATGAAGGGGAGTAAGAGTAGAAGATGCAGAGGACAGGGTGAGATGGAGGTGAATGGTTTACTGTGGTGACCCCTGAAGGGAAAAGCCGAAAGGAGAAGAAGAAGAAGACCCTACAGCCAACCGCTGACAGTCTTAGATCGTACACTTGACTTTCGCTGTTGTAACAGGATTTCACTAGATTGAACGAAATCAGCTAGATTTTTAGTGAAAATAAAGCAAATTATATCTCAAAAATCGATGTCATCAGCCGAGGTACTGGCGCAGGTGTTAAAGTCAGGGGCTGATGTTCAAAGGGTTAAATGTAATGAGAATAGTATCATTATTCGTGATAATATAATGTATATAAACACATGGTGATCATTTCAGGCCTGATTGTAGCAGCTACATAGAAATACTCATTCGCTTACTGCACAAATGCTCCCTTAAACATCTTGCAAGTACAAAACTTTCAATGTAGACACACAAAAGTGGTATTTTTTTTTTTAATGGTCCCAAAAAAGATCAATGTTCTGAAAAATGGCGACTGAAGTCACAATATTTGCACTCGATAAAAGTATAAATGCTTCCTATCTATACATTGCTCAGACATCCTTACACCATCTCTGACTGGAGCTGACACTGACACTGACGACTCCGAAAACGAGCCGGACATTCACAGACTCTGACGTAGTGCCGTCCGGCATAAATAGATTTAGTTGTTGTGAAGTGGCTCCCCCTAGTGGACATTGGATAAACATATTGCCCTCTGGTAAAGATAGGGCTTTTTGAAGGGATTTTCGGATTTTAACATAACCTGAATCACCTGAATGGGTTCTTTCCTGCTCCAGACTCCACCCCTCCACCAAGTCTAATAAACATTAGATCCTTTAGTAAACGCTTGTTAAAAAGCCAAGCTGAAAGAGTATTGTTTGTCTTGTTAGGAGTTTGCAACGATGAAATCTGCAACGATGAAATCTTTATAAAGCAGCACCTTTTACCTGAGATATTGTTATTATTGTCAACAGTCACATGGGCGGAGTTTTATCACAGAATGTTCTGTGTAATCTCGACCCTTTTCCCATTAGCCAAAACTGAGTAGAACTGGTGTTTTTGTTTTTCTGTCTTGACTCAATTGCTCCTCAGGGTGTGGCTGTAACGGGCGTGTTTACTGCATCGTGTTCACCCTAAGGACGATTTCACGATGGCAAGCTATGTCTGTTTTTGACACCTGATATCAGTGTGATTCACTTTTTTTCGCTTAGAGTAAATAATTAATTTTCAAACGGTTTCTACGAATAAAGCGATACTGACACTGGTCCGATGCCACATACTATTAAAAAATATATACCAGAGTGGAATGTGGGTATATTTTATAATTAATTATCAAAGCAGTCCGCCAACTCAAAATATTCAGAGGATGTAGAGCATCTACAGGTAATAATACAATAACTTTCAACATGAACCCAGGTGAGACAAACGTTGACTGAGGTGTTAGCATTTTAATACTAATTCATTCATTCACTGAACTTGTGTGTTCAGGAGACCAGGTGGAAAGGTAACAAGGCTAGAAGCATAGGAGCAGGGTTTAAGCTGTTTTATCACGGTGTGGATGGGAAGAGAAATGGAGTAGGAGTCATCTTGAAGGAGGAGTTTGTCAGGAATGTTCTAGAAGTGAAAAGAGTGTCAGACAGAGTGATGAGTCTCAAGTTAGAAATTGAAGGTGTAATGTTCAATGTTGTTAGTGCTTATGCCCCACAGACAGGATGTGAGCGAGAAGAGGAGGAGAGATTCTGGAGGGAGTTAGATGAAGTGATGCAGAGTACCCCCAGAGGTGAAAGAGTGGTCATTGGGGCATACTTCAATGGACATGTTTGTGCAGGAAACAGAGGGGACGAGGAAGTGATGGGTAGGTTTGGTATCCAGGACAGGAACGCAGGACAGATGTTGGTAGATTTTGCAAAACGGATGGAAATGGCTGTGGTAAATACTTTCTTCCAGAAGAAAGAGGAGCATAGGGTGACTTATAAAAGTGGAGGTAGGAGCACACAGGTAGACTACATCTTGTGCAGGCGATGTAATTTAAAGGAAGTCAGTGACTGCAAAGTAGTAGCGGGTGAGAGTGTTGCCAAACGGCATAGGATGGTGGTGTGCAGGATGACGCTGATGGTGAGGAAGGTGAAGAAGGCAAAGGCAGAGCAGAAGACAAAGTGGTGGAAGTTGAAAAAGGAAGAGTGTCGTGTTGTCTTGAAGGAGGAGTTGAAACAGGCTTTGGGTAGTCAGGAAGTGCTTCCAGATGACTGGACAACTACAGCTAATGTGATCAGGGAGACAGGTAGGAGAATACTTGGTGTGTCATCTGGAAGGAAAGTAGATAAGGAGACTTGGTGGTGGATTGAGGAAGTGCAGGAGTGTGTACAAAAGAAGAGGTTAGCTAAGAAGAAGTGGGACATTGAGAAAACCGAAGAGAGTAAACAGGAGTACAGGGAGACACAGCGTAAGGCGAAGGTAGCAGTGTCAAAGGCCAAACAGAGCGCGTTTGATGACTTGTATGCTCGGTTGGAAAGTAAAGAGGGAGAAAATGATTTATACAGGTTGGCACAGCAGAGAAATAGAGATGGGAAGGACGTGCAGCAAGTTAGATTGATAAAGGACAGAGAGGGAAATGTATTGACTGATGACAAAAGTGTGCTAGGAAGATGGAAAGAGCACTTTGAAGAGCTGATGAATGAGGAAAATCAGAGAGAAAAAAAGAGTAGAAGAGGTGACCATCGAGGACCAGGAAGTAGCAAAGATTAGTAAGGGTGAAGTGAGGAGGGCATTGAAGAGGATGAAGAATGGAAAGGCAGTTGGTCCTGATGACATACCGGTGGAGGTATGGAAGTGTCTAGGAGAGGTAGCAGTAGATTTTCTGACAAGAACATTTAACAAGGTCTTAGAGAGTGAGAGGATGCCAGAGGAATGTAGGAGAAGTGTGCTGGTGCCCATTTTTAAGAACAAGGGAGACGTGCAGAGTTGCAGCAACTACAGAGGGATAAAGTTGATGAGCCATACGATGAAGTTATGGGAAAGAATAGTGGAAGCTAGAGTAAGGGCAGAGGTCAGCATTTGTGAACAACAGTTTGGTTTCATGCCAAGAAAGAGCACCACAGATGCAGTGTTTGCCTTGAGGATGTTAATGGAGAAGTACGGAGAAGGTCAGAGGGAGCTGCATTGTGCCTTTGTGGATCTGGAGAAAGCATATGACAGGGTGCCGAGAGAAGAACTGTGGTATTGCATGAGGAAGTCTGGAGTGGCAGAGAAGTATGTTAGCGTGGTTCAGGACATGTATGAGAGATGTAAGACAGTGGTGAGGTGTGCTGTCGGTGTGACACAAGAGTTCAAGGTGGAGGTGGGACTGCATCAAGGGTTAGCTCTCAGCCCCTTCTTGTTTGCTATGGTGATGGACAGGCTGACAGACGAGGTTAGACAAGATTCCCCATGGACTATGATGTTTGCAGATGACATTGTGATCTGTAGTGAGAGCAGAGAACAAGTGCAGGAAAATCTAGAGAGGTGGAGGTATGCCCTGGAAAAGAGGGGAATGAAGATTATCCTCAGTAAGACAGAATACATGTGCATGAATGACAAGGACCCAAGAGGAACGGTGAGATTATAGGGAGCAGAGATAAGAAAGGTGGAGGATTTTAAGTACTTAGGCTCAACAATCCAGAGCAATGGAGAGTGTGGAAAAGAGGTCAAGAAGCGTGTGCAGGCAGGTTGGAATGGTTGGAGAAAAGTGTCCGGTGTGATGTGTGATAGGAGGGTATCGGCAAGAATGAAAGGAAAAGTGTACAAGACGGTGTTGAGGCCAACGATGTTGTATGGTTTAGAAACAGTGGCCCTGGGGAAAAGACAGGAGGCAGAGCTGGAGGTAGCAGAGATGAAAATGTTGAGGTTCTCTTTGGGAGTAATGAGGATGGATAGGATTAGGAATGAGCACATCAGAGGGACAGCACATGTAAGACGTTTTGGAGACAAAGTCAGAGAGGCTAGATTGAGATGGTTTGGACATGTACAGAGGAGGGATAGTGAGTATATTGGTAATAAAATGCTGAGGCTGGAACTACCAGGCAAAAGGCCTAGAGGAAGACCAAAGAGACGATTCATGGACGTGGTGAAGGAGGACATGAAGGTCGTTGGTGTAAGAGAAGAAGATGCAAAGGATAGGGTGAGATGGAGGCAGATGATTCGCTGTGGCGACCCCTGAAGGGAAAAGCCGAAAGGAAAAGAAGAAGATTCATTCACTGAACCACTTTAAGGGTCATCAGGGTCTCAGCCAGCACTGACTGAAGGGGGGCACACCCTGAACAGCGTACCAATCCATCACAGGGCCAACACACATACACACACACACTCCAAGGAGCAAGCCTTTTGACTGTGGAAGGAAACCAGAATACCCAGAGAAAACCAACCCAAGCACAGAAAGGACAAGTTCTCTAAATCATTTAAAAATAAATATTTTCAGAACAAAATATTTCCCAAAGGCAAGAAACCTTAAACTCTTAAGGGATATTCAAGAAATACCTGATAGATTTTAAAACCCTTCACTTAAGTTGTTTAAATTTTTTTTAACACTGACTATTGGATGCTCGGCGGCGTAGTGGTTCGCATGTCCGCCTCACAGCAAGAAGGCCTGGGTTCGATTCCCGGCCTGGGTGTTTCTGTGTGGAGTTTGCATGTTCTCCCCGTGCTTGCGTGGGTTTCCTCTGGGTGCTCCGGTTTCCTCCCACAATCCAAGGACATGCACAGTAGGTTAATTGGCCGTTCTAAATTGCCCGTAGGTTCGCATCGTGCAGAAGGCAATGGCAAACCACTGCACTAATCCTGCCAAGAAAACCTCCATGAAGATGATCACCAGGGCGTTATCCTTCATGGTGGGTCGCCAATGGTCGTCCTACGACTCGGGCACTAGACTAGATAGATACATTTGATGCTCAAACAACAGCACCACGCAGTGGTCATTGATGTGTAACTGCAACCACAGGAATCAATAAAAATATAATAAAAAACGAATTAGAAATGAAAATGCTTTAATCATCACTTCAGAACATTAAAAAAAACACCAAACAGTTTATGTATATACATTCATGTGTTCTTTCATGTTTTGTTCCTCAGATTTATATACATAAATATTTACATTAAATATTTACAGGAGGGTTCATGGAAAAAACGAACTGCAGGGGAAACACAAGAGTAACAATAAAGACACTGACAGTAATATGAGTCATTAGTATTATTAATTATGAGGACTAAGGACAGAGTAATGGATATAATGGTAAATATACAGTATTTATAGACCTGTATGTACATGACGACTGGAGAACACACCGAAGACGATAAACAAATATCAGCTGTTAAATAATTTAAATGTAAACTGAGGCGTTAAGTGTGGTTATGTGTTTCATATAAAAAAGTGAAGAGTATAAACACACACACACACACACACACACACACACACAAAGTAAAGTAAAGCTCTTTAATTGACCTCGTTAAGCAACAATTACACGCGCCTACGCAACCCAGAATCTGCCCTACGCAATGTTAGAACATCTCAACTATACTGGTCTAGTTCACTGCCTGTTCTAAAGGCTCTGACCCAATATCCAAGCTACTGTTTTAGAACCTATGTACTTTGAAATATCCTTCATGAGGTGCTGTTGGAAATATCCAACCTACTTTTCTAGAACATCCTTTTAGAAAGTCTGAGGTGCTCCTCTAGAACCAGGACCTACTCTAAATGTTCTGTCTTAGAGATCGGACTACTGCTCGAGAACCAGACTGTATTATAAACGTTCTGCTGTGATATCTAAGTTACTTTAAAACCATCGCTGTTTAAAGGATTCCAGTAGCCACCATTAAACCACAGACCTAAAGAAAAATTTACCATCTCATTAAAATGTCTCTGCTTCTGACCTTGAACCAGAATCCACATTTTCACTCCGAATCCAGGACTAGAACTAGAACCAACTCTGTTCTGGATAATAAACTAACAATATTCTGTTTTGGAATCAGAACAATAAAATGTCCTCGAGGTCCCCGAAGTGCTAACATCATCTGTTCTAAGCATCCGATTTGATTCAAGGGTGTAAACTACTGTTCTGGAACGAGGCTGTTAAATCTTAAAGCTCAATACTAAATATCCGAGCTTTGGTTCTGTCCAATCACAGTCTCAACTACTCTGAAAACAGCTTCTCTAGAACGAGAGCCGACGCTGTCCTAAACACCCTGAACACTCGACCCGACTCTGTTCTAACATTTAAGGCATCTGCGCTGATGTTCCATCTTCTGAAAATTTTGAAAAGAACCGGGCCTATTCTAACCATCCTTTATGTCAACATTCCAGAACCTGAACCGACTTTATTCTGTTAAATGATCAAAATGATCTAGAACTCTAAACTTCGTGTTGATATTCTGTCCTTGTGTGACAGTCTGAGCCAATATGGTAGAACTAGAACAGACAAACCTCCAGTTAGACTTTACACTTCTAACGTTTACATTCCTAGAACCTTACCAAGTTCCATTCTGTTCTAGAACTGAGGTGATGTTCTGCGCTGTCAGAAGATCTAAGCTACTTCTCTAAACTCCAGTTTAAACCTCATGCTAAAAGCGTCTGAGCGATAAGAACCATACGTTCGGCTAACAGAACCAGCAGAAACATATTTGTGCGAGTATTGAACATAGCGAATACTAACCCAAGTGTTCCACATTTTTTCATCCCTTATTTACTTCATGAAAGAATTTAAAAATAAAAATCTCTCTTTTTTTTTCTTCCCCCTAATTTTGTTGTAGCCAGTTATCATCAAGTGTCGCCTCCCTGTCACATGCGGCCACCACCGGCCTGGGTCGACCTACTGACACTTCACAAGCTGTTGCGCATGCACATCCTTTCGTAGAAATGAGCTCAGACACCTGAGATCGGCTGGTGATTCCCCCGCATCCCGTTAGAACTCAGCCAATCGGCTCCCTTGAACTTCTGGCTGCAGCACCAACTCAAATTCGAACCTGCGATCTCATGGTTGATAGTCATGCACCATGTCAATGCGTCACTGGGGAACCTGCTAATACTTCTTTCTGTCATAAAAGAGGAAACAGATCAGTAAAGCATGTGACTGTGTGTTCGTTCAGTCGGCCGCAGGAGCGAGTCTGAACCCCTGCACTAATAATAAATGACGGAGAAAAGATGTGCCGACCCCCAGTGGAGCTAACTGGGTTATCAAAGGCCAGCCATGTCTCTCACTGTCTATGGTGTGAGGCATGTAAAAGAACCATTGCTGACTTTCGACAAGAGTAGCTGCAAAGCCGTCAGCGTGTTTCCGCCCTGCAATGGCCTGGCGAGCTGTCCAGGGTGTACTCTGCCCTCGCCCGAAGTTGGCTGGGATGGGCGCCAGCCTCCCCGCGACCCAAGTTAGGATTAAGCAGGTACAGAAAATGAACTGAACTGAAGATGTGCCGAAAAAGTGAGATTTATAAGATTACAGGTTTCATCCTTCTCTTTCTTCCCTCTTTCCTTCTTTTGCACATCTGCTCTTTGAAGATTTTAAAATGAAATGTGTCTAATACACTACTGATACTCTCTCTCTCTCTCTCTCTCTCTCTCCCTCTCCATCTCTCTCCCTCCCTCCCTCTCACAATCCTCTCTTTCACGCTCTCTCTCTCTCTCTCTCTCTCCCCCTCTTCCATTCCCTTCCTATCTCTGAAGAGTCTGAAGCTGTGTCCACACACCAATCGACCGGCAACATATTCCAGTTGTTTTGCTGCTGAACTTAATGTAAATTCATCTCTTTTACACTTTTGGCAGAAGCCAATCAGAAACATTTATCAATTAATGGTATTTTCAAGTTCGGATTTGTAATTGCATTGTGTAAATGTTGAGATCAACTGAACTGCACCCACTCCGCATCGTACGTGAAACTTTTGCCTCTTTTTCTGACACTCACTGACTTCGCATGGTCGTCTGTCTCTTGTCGCTTCCTGAGTGGATGCAGTTTAAGACTTCAGATGATCTGAAGGAGACAGACAGCACACAGTGCGACCCAGCTGTGAATCTCCTCTTATATATAATGTGTTTAGAGGAGAATCACCACTTTCAGATAACAGAAGTGTTGATTTGTGTTGAATATGATGTTGCGCTAACGATACTCTGATAAACCTCATGAACATTACAATCCATTTCAGTATTCACATTTAGAACGTGTCAGGAATTCCAGATGTTCAGAACGTGAAACACTTTACGTATCATGAAATCCTAATACATTAGTATGAGAAGAATAAACAGACCAGAATAACAATAATAATAATAATAATAATAATAATAATAAAAAAACGTTCTGTGTCAGTGGCAATCTTCAGTGTGCACCAACACTCCACGTCTTTTAGCTTTTGTAAATAAACACGTCTGCTGATTGTACACAAACCTTCATATCTGTACAGCTTTAATGTGGTTTCAAAATTCCTCACATTCTGTCCCTACCGCTGACTCTGCCTACCTTTCCCTAGCAGGCTCTGTAGTTAGCAGGCTCTGCAATTGGCCTTCTCAGCAGACGGACAGGGTAGGCGGGCTCTGTCTCTGCTGTGTTTTCTTCAGCAGTTGGATGCGGTTGTGGCAGTAGAACTTGATGGCTCTCCAGTCTCTGCGATTGGTGACGAGTAGAGGACACAGCTCCAGACAGCGCTCGCAGTCCGCTTTAGCAGGGACGCGTAGCTCCATGATGTTCTGCACCAGGTGTGACTCCACCGCAGCCCGCTCCGCCTCGGACCACGGACGCTTCAGGACTCCACGCTTACCTGACATACGGAGAAAGAGAAATAGATACAGGGTATAGGAAGTGAAAGTCACAAGAAAGAGGAAAGGAAAATGGACACAAAATGTAAAACAAACCAAAAAAATGAAAATATGAGAAGAATGTAAGAAGTATGAGGGTGGAAAGAAAAATAAATACAAAGGAAAATAGACAGCGACAGCATGCAAGTGAAAAACAAAGGGAAAGGAAAAGAAGCACACGAGAAACAAAGATGATGACAAAAAAGAAAAGAAGGAAATAAACAGTAAGAGAGAGATAAATGGCATGATAGATAAAAGTATAGAAAGATAAAAGGGAGGACAAACACAGAGATGATAGCCATAAAGAAAAAAAAAGTGTGATCAAGAAGGAAACAGTAAAGAAAGAGAAAGGAAGAAACAGAGAAATAAAGTTATTGAAAAAAGTGACAAAGACGGATAAACAGTGAGAGGAGAGTCACACAACAGCGACAGGAAGTCAGGAAACGAAAGGGACAAACAAGAGAGAAAGTTGAGGACTTGTTAATTTTTGGTCATTTGCAAACACACACACACCATTTTTGGGCTGTCCTGAACCTCTCTTGCAGTGGGGAGACAAGGAAGAGCCGCTCATCTTCTTGATTCGAGGGGTTTTGGTTCCACTCGAGGATTTTTTCATCATGATGGTGACAGACTCGTTCTTATCCTTCTCCTGTTCTGCGTCTGATTCCTCCGACAACGAATCCGCAGAATTCCCTGACATCACTGCTCACACACACGCACACACACACACGCACACACACACACACACACACACACACACACACACACACACACACACACACACACACACACACACATATGGTAAATGAGTTTTTGAATGCCTGTTTTATTAGATATTCATATTCTCAAAAAGCAAAACTGAATAGATGTACCTCAACAAATAAAATGAAATGAATAGATATATAAATATAGGTAATGTATTGTTGCGCGTGCAGCTGTAGAGTTTACAGTGCTCATAGTCACCAGTATAAATATAATGTAAACATATTATTGTTCACAATAATTCCACACGCTCACCATCCAGCTCTAAACAGATATGATGGAGACTCATTCCCCGGAACAGTACGCCGTCTCTCTCCCCACACAGGACCACACGGGCTATCAGCCCCATGAGTCCTGGATCCTGGCTAATAGTAGCGCAGCTCTGGGTCACATGGTACTCTTTCTGGAGGAAGTTCTCTAATCTCTGTTGCGCAGCTCCACGCTGTCCCTCCTCTTCACCTTCACTCAGCATCAGTAACTGGGTAAGAATAGCGACTTGTCTACGAACACGTGTTTGTGTCAGCGCTCTCGGGTGGCGCGTTCCACTCGATTTGGCCAGATTTCGAAGCAAGTCTGTTCCTCTCAGAGGGGTGGCGGGAGAATGGTATGGACGGGCAAACACATAAGGGTTTTGAGGATCCACCCCAACTCCTGCCCTGGTTTGTAAAAGAAGCCCTAGGCAATGTTCGGAGTGAGGGGGGAGTATCAGAGGCTGCACTCGTCCTCGTTTGCCCTGGACGCCCACTCGAGGGAGATGGGGCAGGACAAGTCTCTCGAAAGGGGAAAGGGAAGCTTCAAGGGGCGTAAGAGATGTGGGAGGCAATGGCGTAGAGGAGTGAGGGTTCACCCGAGCCTGGTACTCAGAGATGGTGAGTTTGGAGACCTCACACTCGCGCCGGCGGTTGTACAGGATGAGAAGCGCCAGGCTGGAGTGACAGAGCAGACGCCAGGCTTCAGCTGACTGGGGGGAACGAGACAGAGAGATAAAGGCAGAATGCTGGAGACGCCGCAGGTACAGCACCAGAGATGAGAGAGATGAGAGCAGCGGCAGCATGTGGGGACGGCGAGAGCTGAAACATGGGCAAAGAGAAATATATATATATGAGAGAGAGAGAGAGAGAGAGAGAGAGAGATCTGGAATCAGATGTACTGCTCCAATCAAAAATGGGAACTGAAATTAAAGACTGTTGTATTCATTTTCGGTTCAGTGATTAATAAAGAATCCACCCAGAGATATTACCTGGACAGGTCACTCTTGTCCTCTGCACTGCTGTCATAATCTTCCTCCCCCTCTTCCCCATTCCCTTCTTCCTCCACCTTAGGTTCTTCTACCTGCTTCAACACCTCAACAAACTCCTCTTTTATCTTCTCCACCCCGACGGTTTCATCCTTCTCTTTCTTTTTGCGTCCTGCTTTCCTGGGCGGAGTCACCGGAGTGGGTGGGCTCCTCTTCAGCACGGACACAGGAACACCTCCTCCCCTCCTGGGTGGTGTTGTGGGTGGTGGTGTGGTGGGGCTTTTGCAAGGGGAGGGACTTGTCAGTGCAGGGCTTTTTCTGGCTGGAGAAACAGAAGGAGGAGTGGCGGGAGGGGGAGGAGACTGTTGCATGGCTATGACGATGGCTTCTTTATGGTTGCAGTTGTGCCCTGAGGCTGTGGAAGAGGAGGAGGATGAAGGGAGAGAAGCATGGAGATGAGGTAGGTGGGCGGAGCCTTGTGATTTTAGCATGGCGGCTCGTACATCTGTTTGATGGAAGTGGTGTTTGTCCAGATGGTGCTGGAGAGAACGGTAATGACGACCACAGTACACACAACACTGCTTCTGCATCATAGGGCTCATACCTCTACCTGCACTGACATTAATATTGCTGCCTCCTACGCCGGCAGGGGTGGGGCATTTAAACACGGGCCTAGAGGGTGCAGGAGGCTGAGGAGGACATGAGGGCAAGGAGTTGGGCAGAGGTTGAGCTGGAGGTCGGCCCGGTGGCCGGTGAGGTGGAGGATGAGACGGTTTCCTCTTGTCGTTAGCATTAGCTGTGGCTGAAAAGGACAGTTTGCGATGCTTTCTGCGGCGACGAGGCATCCGACTGCGCGGTTCAGCATCATCTGAGTCACTGACTTCAGAGTGTGAGAGCTGAGACGACTTAGGAGAGAGAGACCAGGATGGAGTGACATAATCTGACACAGAGCCAGACCCAGACTCCTCCTCCTAAAGAGAATGAATGAGAGAGGGAAAGAGAGCGAGAGAGCGAGAGAGAGAGAGAGAGAGAGAGAGAGAGAGAGAGAGTACATTTACAGGTATGAAAAAAAAAAATTAAATCAAAAAAGCAAACTGGGCACAAACAGAAAAGTGCCCTTTACAAAAAAGTTATATTATACTGGGTTCACGGACAGACAGAGGAGAGATGCAAATAAAGATAATGAGAGACAAAAAATGTATTATTTGTGTGGGAATAATGCTCATGTCCTTCTGACCCCACCCCTTCCCCCAATGACTCATGTTACTTAATGCTGTTAGATATAGTTTCATGATCTGGACGGTCCAAATTGAAGAAATGTGAACCTCATACTGATCCTAGAGGAGACATCTGTCCACCGCCAGCACATCAGAATTGAGTAAACTAGCTCGGATTCTCACAAATCAACACAAAATCTTTTGGCTGCATTTATTAATCCTGTGTTCACATTAATTTTTTTTTTAAATCAGACTCCGATAAACTCAGTCCACGCCCGATTTAAGTTTGTGTGATTGTTACGATTCTGAGCATGCTCAGAGACATGTTCTCTTTCTGATTGGCTGTTCCAGCCTGGTAATGATATGAACTCGTTGGACTGACTGGGTTCCATCACTGACCCCATGCATTATAACATATTATGGTCAAGTGCTGAGCCGCACAAACAACAAGCACCAAAATCACACAGACTGGTTATTTTTGTTCCTGAACCGACTGACGGCAGGAAAGCCAGGTCGGCAAAACATTAATTGTATAAACCATTTCGGGTTCACCGCCCCACTCGTCTCTGGCAGTGGTTTCATCTTCGGAGTCACTAGAACTTGACGTCTCACCATCTCCACAAGAGACCTCAACCCCAGCCCAACTTGTTGCCATCACTTCCAGGGAAAATGACTGCTAAGCTGCTAATACCCATAGTTTAGCACATCACTAGTAATCAACGAGATAAAATTACCAGTTTTGAGCTTTTTATGGTGATTTATGTTTACATATGTGTCTGTATTACTTCAGTATATCACAATCACAATAATTACACTGTAAGGATGAACAATCTTTCATGTCTATAAATAATTTTTAGAAATTGGGTGGAAAGTACTGAAGGGATTGGTATTTTGTACAGTTAAACTGTCAATATTTTGCTCAGAATAAGAGAATAGTGACAGTGGAACGGTGAAGACATGAGTGCATTCAGTATTTCAGAACCGTATGTATGTTAGCACTGGGTTTACCTTCTTTATGTTCTTCTCACGGTCAGGGGACGGCTCACTTGTTGCAGCTGGCACTGAGCCAGGTAAACCCTACAACACAGAACACACACACACACACATAATGTACTGATCAATCATTTACCTGCAGTTATTACAACACACACACACACACACACACACACACACACACACACACACACACACACACACACACACACACACACTCTTAGATGAACTGGATGAACAGGCAAAATTAGCACTAACCACAGGCTCTTATGTGATCATTACATACTTTATTAATAGCATTTTTTTATTATTTAATTATAACTCTTTAGTCAAAAATATGTTGAATTTTAAATACAGTAGGCCCTTGACTATTCACGGTTTTGCACTCGCACATGCGCATATTCGCGGATTGCCAAGCAAGTGTCACGTGATTCAAATTCAGCCTTCCTGCTGATTGGTTGAGATGATGTATACGCCCCTTTTTCCTCATTCGCGCACAAGTTGTCAATGAGCCTTTTTTAGTGTTTTAATTACCAGTTAAGCTCTATGATGCCACTCAAACGCCGGCTAAGCCAGAAAAAGATAATGATGCTGGATGTCTCTTCTGAAGAAATAAGACTTTCTCCTGAAGAAACGACAGTTTCCTATGAAGTGCTTGAAGAGGATTAATCATCTGAACTGTTGTTAAGAACTCTAGTACTAAAGTCTTTTTCAATTATTATTCCTCTACAGTACCTAAGTTAATGTTTAGAATGTTTGTGAGTGTGATTTTATGTACTGTGGTGTAGCATGTTTATCGTTTTGTTTTGTTTATCCAATTTATTACATTTCATGTTCTTTTTTTGTTATTTTTGTGTTTTGGGGGGACTTTGATTTTGATGGCTGTGTTCTCTAACTCTAACTGTTTTCTCTCTGCTCTGACTGAGAGAGGCGTGGCTGAGCTGCTCGGTGGCTCACACCTGAATTCACTCTTCTCATCTACTACCAATAAACACAAGCATGCTCACCTGCTCCAGAGGATTAACTCACACCACGTCCCTGCTACTTTATACTGTAACGCTCTCTAACTCTGTTTTTCTGCCAAACCCCCGCGAATAACGAGGGCCTACTGTACATGATACCAGTGAGACACTGTAGATGACTTATTTTACCCCAAGCCATTACTTAAAAGTAAAAAGAGTTGAAGATGTGTCCAGGGAAGCCTTGTGTTGTCTGCACTGCTTATTTATAATACCATTATAAAATTGTACCATTAAAAAAACATTAAAAACCCAAAAAAGTGCACACTTGCATTAAGTCTTAAGACATTTATGGCAGGTGCCCTTATCTAGAGAGACATTTTTATCTCATTCATACATCCAAACAGTTGCGGGCTAAGGACCTCACTCAATAGTGGCAGATTGGTGGTCCTGGGGATTGAACCACCGATATTCAATTCAAGAATCCAAAGCCTTAACCATAGAACCACCACTGCCATCTGGCTGGTGAAATCTGGTTCGAGTTAATGATATACGTGTGATTTATGTGTTTCCCGGTTTCCTGATAATTTCTCACTTCTCTAAACTTACAATGTACATCATCACTTACTAACATCTCTCCACTCACTAATCTCTACATCATGTGATGGGTCTCTGTGTCAAATCTTTATGTTTACCCTCGTCATGGTGTTTTCTCCCCACTCGCTCGGATTATAGTCAACGGTGATCTCTTCACCTTTGGTGATGTCACGGATCGCGACAACGACCAGCCGCACCTGATTTCCATAGTGTACTTCTCGGATACGGCAGTTGGGTGGCGGGTAAAGAACGGCTCCCTTCCTGTTGCTGGAGCTCTGCTTCCCTGTCTCAGCAGGACTGAGAGATAAAGACAGAGAAAAAGAGACAGACAGAGAGAGAGAGAGAGAGAGAGAGAGAGAGAGAGAGAGAGAGAGGGTCGGATATCAAGTGAGACAAAGACAAACAGAGGACACAGTCAATAGAGACAGAAAGTGGGTAGTGAGTAAGAGAGAAAAATAAAGAAAAGAGAGGGGTAAGAGGGGGAATGGTGAGAAAGACAGTTGAGACATGACAGACATGGAAAAGGATGAGAGAGGTAGTAAGACAAAAAGGAAGAGGTTAAAGACAGGGACATTAATACAATGATACACAATGAGGTAGAGAACAGCACAAAGAGACAGACCGAGATAGATAAGACAATTGGAGAGAGAGAAAGGGAGACAGAAAGAGGACAGGGATCGAGAGAAGGAAGTTGGGAAAAAGACAGATGGAGAGAAGAAAAGAGAAGGAGCAAGAGATTAGCATATACAAAACATTAATCAATGCCACGCCCACAGTCCAACACTTGTGTATTCATGAATCTCACTCATCTCGGAGCTCAGATAAAAAGCTGTTCCTGTGAGTATTGGAAAAGGTGAAGTTATGGGGAAATTAAAGTGTTGTGCTTTTCCACTTCGGTTAACACCTTCCCACATTACCCACAATCCTGTGCAGCAACCTGCTGATAGCGGTGCAGTGCGATTAAGCTCATGCTTCCTATCTACCTAAAGAGAGTGATGCAGCACTGCTGTTGTGCTTCAGATTGTCAGGCTCACTGCTTCCCTCTGTAAGATGTGCTTCATTGTGCATGTTACCTGTATTTTTATTCCCTTCACACAAAGTAAAACACCTGCTGGTAAAATGATTCTGCACTGTGACACTGTAAGATTAACTTTTTAAACTAACTTGACTTGGCACGGGAGATGTACCCCCCCCACACACACACACACACACACACGCACACACACATACATACACACACACACACACACGGGGCCACGCACGCACACACGGGCGCACGCATGCACACACACACACACACGCACACACACGCGCACACGGGCCCGCACATGGGCACGCACGCACGCGCACACACACACACACACACACACACACACACACACACACACACACACACACACACACACAAGTTCAAGTTCCAGTATCAGCAAGGGCACTTCTGTGTGAAGTTTGCATGTATCCACTGTGCTTGTGTGGGTTACTCCAGTTCCCTCCCACAGTCCAGCAACATGCAGATAAGGCTAACTGGCTGTTCCAAATTGTCCCTGGGTGTGAGTGTGATTTCTCTGTGCTGCCCTATGCTGGTCTGGCAAGCTGTTCAGGGTGTACCCCACCTTTTCTCAGGGTCTGTTAAGATAGGATCCTTCCGCCCCATAACTCTAATAGGATTAACCCTTTACTGTGCAATGTGGCTGATACAGTGATCACGCAAACCGTCCGAGTGCGACCGTAGCAAAACTGCTATTTTCGCTTTCATTTTTTTTTGAGATCTTGCAACACTAGTGTTTGTAAACCTCCAGTTTATTTTAATCTTCAATATCTGAGGCATCTTTCAAAAATTTACAAGACTGTGCATTCATTTTTTTACTTTTTTTTTTGCAAAGGTTAAAATTATATGTAAGTAGCATATAGAGATGCAAGTTTTGTAAGGACACCTGCTACCCTCAGCACCTTGGCAGCCAGTAAACTTGACAGTTTGTGTAAAAAGTTTGTGTACATAGTGCAAATCTGTCTTCCTTTTGGCTTTTTCCCTTTCACTCAGGAGTCGCCACAGCAAATCATCTGATTCGCACGTTTGATTTGGCAGAGGTTTTTACGTCAGATGCCCTTCCTGTCACAATCCTTTTTAGCAAGGGACAGAAACACGCTGACGACTTTGCAGCCTACTCTTTACGAAAGTCAGCAATGGTTCTTTTACATGCCTCTCACCATAGACAGTGAGAGACATGGCCCGCCTTTGATAACCCAGTTAGCTGCACTGGGGGGGACAGTGACAACCTTGTGGAGAGTGGGACTCGAACCCCCAACCTTTGGATCAGCGATCCAGCGCCCTATACCACTTGACCACCACTGCCCCTAATGTGTACATAGTGTAAATCACTGTTAAAAATCATTTTTCTTTTTTTATAAAGATTTATGTTCATACAGGAATAAACAGTGGATACCTGAAAAGCACGCCTTAGGTAAGATACCACAAATCTGGCTTCATTTCCCTTTATTTTGCTTTTAATGTCATTTAATTATGCCCATTAATACCAAAGTTATGATGAAACCCTAAATGTCACAAAAATATAAAAATCTTGCCTGCACAGAGCTCAAAAATGTCGTGTTCCCTGCTTCTACATTTTTCAATAAAAATTTACGGTAAAAGTTAATTTATTTGTAGCTTTATTTAAATGAATGGGGGCAGTTGTGGCCGAGGGTGCTAGATCGCTGATCCTAAGGTTGGGGGTTCGAGTCTCACTCTCCACAAGGTTGTCACTGTCCCCCCCCAGTGCAGCTAATTGGGTTACCAAAGGCCGGCCATGTCTCTCACTGTCTATGGTGAGGTTCATGTAAAAGAATCATAGCTATCGTTCGTCAAAAGTAGCTGCATAGCCGTCAGCGTGTTTCTGCCCCTTGCTAAAGGGTTGTGTCAGAAAGGGCATCCGACATAAAAACCTATGCCAAATCAAATCAAATGATTCGCCTGAAAAAAGAAAAAGCCGAAAGGAAAAGAAGCTTTATTTAAATGAACCCTCACTTTTCGTTATTGAACGATTGGATAATGTGAATTCATTAAACTCCATTTAAATACAAAATGTTTCATATTAAACACACACATACATGCATGCAGTATCATCTTCACTGTAGCTAGGGGCAAACATACAGCTACGTATACACACAACTACTGCTTGCACAACTACACACTGTAATAAACACTCACACTGACTTACACACACACACACACACACACACACACACACACACACACACACACACACACACACACACACACAAACACACTCACATTCCATCACCGCCCAAAGATCATAAACATATTGCAATAAACACACACAGCCAACATTCCAGTAATCCCCACATCAACACACACACACACACACACACATCTTTACCAACCGCACAAACAATTACCAGCTATCTTCACTCAGCTGCACGCACACACTCATACACAGTCACATGCATACATCTCCTCACACACACACACACACACACACACACACACACACACACACACACACACACACAAACTTACCAAGTTTGAGTAGATTCAGCAGTACTATATAGACCAGATTTGTGTTTGTGCTCTGTTCCTTCCTGACAATTACCTGAAACACACACACAGAGGATACATGCTTAATGCATTCACGCTCACACACATCAGTGTGTGTCACACATATCACATACAGAGTATCACACATATTAAAAGTCACACAACACTACAAACTCAGCTGTAAGCATACAGAATGCTAAATTAGAGCAGTTTGAGAAATTCTAACACACACATGCGTGCACATGCGCACACACACACACACACACACACACACACACACACACACACACACACACACACACACACACACAAAGCGAAAATTATAAGCTGCATTCTCTTTCCTTAAATAAGGTTCAATTCATAATTTTATTTATGCACTAGCCTCACTGTTATATGCCCATTTATTAGAGTGTTTATGGTAAGCATGCTACCTCAGGAAACTATCACTAATACTCTGATACACTAATACAGTACTCTGTATTAATACCGTATTTGACGTGATAAGTGCCCAGGGCGTTTTAAAAATTGAAGTGGGTGAGCGCTTATTAAAATGTTACCAGAGAGCGAGTAGAAGGGTAAGTGCTTATTACCATCGAGATGGAAAACATGAATAATAACAGAACAATAAAAGAGTTTTATTGGTATTTGTATTATTCATTTTATGGTATCAACCAAAGTACTTACATGAAATCTGAAAATAAACAGAAAACAGCATACATTTAACAATTAATTAATTCATTAATTAAAAAAAAAAAAAGAGAGAC
>CM045736.1:19231395-19233895 GCA_024760905.1 Plotosus lineatus | reverse complement strand
CCGGACTCTCCGTCTCTGTCCCTGTCCAGCGGCAGAGACTCTCGGCGGTCAAACTGCGAGCGAACGGTCTCCGCCATGTTTATTTGCAGCGTTCTGGAGCGACTCCGCTACTTTACTGAGCCCCCCTCACACTCTAGAGCGCTCGCGCCTTTACAGTGCGTACCGGTTGTTTAGGACGCTACCATTCACACTCAACGGTGGGGTAAACTCGACAACGTTCCTCTGGTAAACATATTAAAAAAGATAATCGGCACAAAACTTCTAAAAATATATGTAGATATTTTATTAAATATAATTTAATACTTTCCTTTATTTTATTAGTTTTCAGAGAGCATGATTGGAGTTATAAAACCACCCCTGACGTCCACCCCTGACTGATATGGATGAATGAACGATCCTGCTGTAGTACAGGAAGAAGAGAGAGCTGGATGTGTCTAAAACCGCACAATATCCCACTAAATAGTGCACTGCCTACGGTAACTATGGTAACCTATTCTGGCGGATGATTTTTAACATACAGTTTGTTGTTTGAAACGAGGCCGTTGTCTTTGTTTCCAAGCAAAGTTGATTATGATCTATTAGAAAAATGTACACGCAGTAGGCTGTTGTTTTAGTATTGAAAACGATGTGGCAAAAGGGCAGTGGTGGCCTGGTGGTAAGGTGCTAGATCATTCCTAAGGTTGGAGGTTCAAGCCTCACTCTCAACAGTCATCACTGTCCCAACATATCAGCTAACTGGGTTATCATAGGCCAGCCATGTCTCTCCTGTCTATGGTGTGAGGTTCATGTAAAAGAACCATTGCTGACTTTCGACAAGACTAGGCTGCATAGCCGTCAGCATGTTTCTGCCCTGCGATGGCCTGGCGAGCTGTCCAAGGTGTACTCGGCCCTCACCCTGAGTAGGCTGGGATGAGCGTCAGCCTCCCATTGACCCTAATTAGGATTAAGCCTTTAAAGAAAATTAATGAACAATGTGGCAAAATGTTAAATTGGTATTAACAGTAATGAATAATTATGAGGATAATGATGATAACAAGCCTCAGATGATTCTCTGTGGCGACCCCTGAAGGGAACAAAGAATGAAGAATGAGAAGGAAAAAAGAAGAAGAATGACGATAGTGGTCCTGAAGATGATAATAATGGTGATGGTGATGATAAGAAGGAGGAGGAAAGTGGTAATGGTGATTATCATAGTGATGGTCCTGGTGGTTTTGATGCTGCTGTAATAGTAGAGGTAGTGGTTTTTGTCATGGTGATGGTGATGATGATGGTGATTCTGGTCATGATGATAATGGTGGTGGTGTTTATGATGATGATAATGGTAGTTGTGATGATAAGATTTATAATGGTGGCTATTATAATGATGGTAATAATGGTAATCATGGTGGTCATGATGATGATAATGGTGGTGAGGAGGAGTATGATGATGGTGATGATGATTATGATGATGACAGAGATTGTGATGATGGTAGTGGTGGTGATAAGGATGAAGATTATGAAGATGACTAAAATGGTAGTGGTAGTGGTGGTGGTGGTGATGATTAGGATGATGGTGCTGAGGATGATGGTGGTGAGGATGACGATGGTGGTGATGATGGTGGTAAAGAAGATGATAAAAATGAGGATGCAAATGATGGAAATAATAATAATGAGGATGATGATATAATTATGAGGAAAATGATGATCGTGATAAGGATGATGGAAATGATGATGATGAGGAAGCTGGTGGTGCTGGTTGTGATGATAATGGTAATGATGAGGATGAAGAGAAGTATCATGATGGTGAGAATAATGATGATGATCTCAATTGTACTTATGATGATTTTGATTATCTAAATGACAAAGAAAATGGTGATGGTTCTGGAGTGGTGATGATGAAGATGATGATGATGAAGATGATAATGATTAAGAAGAGGACGATGTGAGGATGATGGTGGTATTGGCGATGAGAAGGATGAAGATATTAATGATGATGGTGGTGATGGTGATAAAGATGTTGTTGGTGGTGGTGATGATGTTTAGGATGATCATGGTGATTATGATGATGATGATGATGATTATGATTGTGGTGATGGTGATGAAAAGGAGGAGGAGCAGGATAGTGATGATGATGATGAGAATTATGATGGTGAGGATGATAATGATGATGATGATGATGATGATGGTGGTGGTGGTGGGAGTTGTGATGATAGAGTTTATAATGGTGGTTATTATAATGATGGTGATAAAGGTTATGATGGTGGTCATGATGATGATAATGGTGGTGGTGATGATGATGAGGAGGAGTATGATGATGGTGATGATAGATATCATGATGATGGTAGTGGTGGTGTTAAGGATGAAGTTGATGAGGATGACTAGGATGGTAGTGGTGGTGGTGATCATAATGATGATGATGATTATGATAGCGATGGTGGTAGTTGTGATGATAAAATTTATAATGGTGTCTATTATGATGGTGATGATGAGAATGATGATATGATGGTGGTGGTGGTGATGA
>CM045736.1:19081395-19223895 GCA_024760905.1 Plotosus lineatus | reverse complement strand
AAGTTGACAGTGAGTGTCGGGTGGTTCATAAGGAATGGACACCTAAATACTTTTACTGAAGTCTGATCAAAGGCTGAATATCTTATTTGTTTTAAAAGAATATAACATCAGTCACCACTTTTCCACCAAGAATGCTAATTACACCAACAACCTGTCACCGCAAGAACGTCCAGCTACCACCGATAAGTTGGTCATGGGCTTGCAGGCTCAGCAAAACACCTTCATCTGAGCAACTTCCATCCAAGAATCAAGCACGAGGATACATGCATAATTAAGCAGGAAGTATTGTGTAAATCCGTGGTGCAGCTCGACCACGTAGTGAAGTCAGTTGTGAAACTCATCATCATCATCATCATCTTCCGCTTAGTCCAGGGTCGGGTCGCGGGGGCAGCAACCTAAGCAAAGAGGTCCAGACGTCCCTCTCCCGAGCCACTTCCTCCAACTCTTCCGGGGGGACACCAAGGCCGTCCCAGACAAGCCAAGAGACATAGTCCCTCCAGCATGTTCTAGGTCGACCCCGGGGTCTCTTCCCCGTTGGACATGCCCGAAACACCACACCAGGGAGGCGTCCGGGGGGGGCATTCTGACCAGATGCCCGAGCCACCTTAACTGGCCCCTCTCAATGCGGAGGAGCAGCGGATCTACTCCTAGCTCTCCCCGGATGGCGGAGCGTCTCACCTTATCTCTAAGAGTTGTGAAACTCGTTAACTTTATTCAAGCGACAGGACTTCACCATTATCAGTTTATTCATTTTTCAGAAGAATGTAATACTGATCACTGGGACTTGTTTTACCTTTTAATGTCTTTTAATGTCTGCTGGTTCAGTTTGGGGAAAGTATGTCAGTGAGTATGGAGCTCAAACAGGAGATTCTTTTGGAACTACTTGAGAACACTGACAATGTTCCTGAGCTGAAAGACACAGATTGGCTGTGATTTTTAAGCTTTTACTGTGGACAAACTGACCCACATGAATGAGCTGAATGTCAAGCTACAAGGGAAAAACAGTTTGTGCGTGAAATGCAAGGAAACGTCAGAGCCTTCAAAACCAGGCTCATTTTATTTTCAAAGCAAATGTCAGACAAGTCATTCGCTCATTCCCCCCACACTGGCCATGCTAAAAGACGCCCTGCAACATGTTTAAAAAAAAAATCCAGGAAAGCACCGGATGACTTGCATGAAGAATTCTGCTCTCGGTTTTGTGATTTTGGAAAAATTGACAGGGCACTTCAGCTGGTGTCAGGTCCCTTCTCACAAGAGCCTGAAACAATACCACAGGAGTTGCGGTTGGATCTGATTGACCTCCAATGTGACAAGATATTGAAGGAGAAGTTCAATTTTTTTAAACTGTATGAGTTTTACTAGTCCTTCTAAAAAAAATTAGCATATTGTGATAAAGTTCATTATTTTCTGTAATGTACTGATAAATATTAGACTTTCATATCTTTTACATTCATTACACACAACTGAAGTAGTTCAAGCCTTTTGATTTAATATTGATAATTTTGGCAAACAGCTCATGAAAACCAAAAATCCCTATCTCAAAAAATTTGCATATTTCATCCGACCAATAAAAAGAAGTTTTTTTAATACAAAAAAAAAAAAAAAAAAAAAAAAAGTCAACCTTCAAATCATTATGTTCAGTTATGCACTCAATACTTGGTCAGGAATCCTTTTGAAGAAATGACAACTTCAATGGGGCGTGGCATGGAGGCAATCAGCCTGTGGCACTGCTGAGGTGTTATGGAGGCCCAGGATGCTTCGATAGCGGCCTTAAGCTCATCCACAGTGTTGGGTCTGGTGTCTCTCAACTTTCTCTTCACAATATCCCACAGATTCTCTATGGGCTTCAGGTCAGGAGAGTTGGCAGGCCAATTGAGCACAGTAATACCATGGTCAGTAAACCATTTAGCAGTGGTGTTGGCACTGTGAGCAGGTGCCAGGTCGTGCTGAAAAATGAAATCTTCATCTCCATAAAGCTTTTCAGCAGATGGAAGCATGAAGTGCTCCAAAATCTCCTGATAGCTAGCTGCATTGACCCCGCCCTTGATAAAACACAGTGGACCAACACCAGCAGCTGACATGGCACCCCAGACCATCACTGACTGTGGGTACTTGACACTGGACTTCAGGCATTTTGGCATTTCCTTCTCCCCAGTCTTCCTCCAGACTCTGGCACCTTGATTTCCGAATGACATGCAAAATTTACCTTCATCCAAAAAAAGTACTTTGGACCACTGAGCAACAGTCCAGTGCTGCTTCTCTGTAGCCCAGGTCAGGCGCTTCTGCCGCTGTTTCTGGTTCAAAAGTGGCTTGACCTGGGGAATGCGGCACCTGTAGCCCAGTCCACTGCTTCCACAGGTCCCGCAAGGTCTGGACTCGGCCCTTCTCCACAATCTTCCTCAGGGTCCGGTCACCTCTTCTGGTTGTGCAGCGTTTTCTGCCACACTTTTTCCTTCCCACAGACGTCCCACTGAGGTGGCTTGATACAGCACTCTGGGAACAGCCTATTCGCTCAGAGATTTCTTTCTGTGTCTTACCCTCTTGCTTGAGGGTGTCAGTGATGGCCTTCTGGACAGCAGTCAGGTCGGCAGTCTTACCCATGATTGCGGTTTTGAGTAATGAACCAGGCTGGGAGTTTTTAAAAGCCCCAGGAATCTTTTGCAGGTGTTTAGAGTTAATTGGTTGATTCAGATGATTAGATTAATAGCTGGTTTAGACTACCTGAACATGATATGCTCATTTTTTGAGATAGGAATTTTGGGGTTTTATGAGCTGTATGCCAAAATCATCAGCATTAAAACAATAAAAGACCTGAAATATTTCAGTTGGGGTGCAATGAAAATATATGAAAGTTTAATTTTTATCAGTACATTACAGAAAACAATGAACTTTATCACAATATGCTAATTTTTTGAGAAGGACTAATACTGTACATACATATACATCAGAATACGCCACTGATCCTGGGGGAAATGTTTATAGATAGCAACAGGTATACAAAAACACAAACACACCGACACAGTACCATGGAGGCTACATTTTACATTATCTGCAAAATATTTGGATAAAACCGTCAGGTTGAATTAATGTTATATGTGATATCTCAGCAATAAATGTACAATGAGTGAGTCATTACTGTGAAATCAAGGCCCCTTTTCATTGTGATTTTCATGTTGCTACACGATAAAGAAATATCTAATATAATACTGTTGTAAAAATACAGTAATTCATTCAATTTCTGAACCACTTAAACTGACTTAGGGTTGTGGGGCAGACAGCGCACATCTCGGCCAACGCTGGATGAAAGCAGACTACACCGTGAACAGCCCTCAAGGCTATAGTAGGGCACTGATTTAAAATTATTTCATTCATTTTAAAAACAAATTTATTGCTTCAGATACTGATGTGGTCCATCGTAACAATAAATCACAGTCAAGTTTTGAAATGAGCCACTAATAATAGATATAATAAATATTAATGCCTACCGGGGATTTAGCTCAGTTGGTAGAGCGTCCGCTTTATCCTCCGGTAGGTCGGAGTTCGAATCCGGCCGCGTCATACCATAAGACGTTAAAATTTGGCAGTTGTTGCTTCCTGCTTGGCGCTCAGCAGCAAAAAGGATAGAACAACGCAATAACTGGCGCTGCACAGTGGCGACAGGTGCCTAGCGCACAAAGCAAATTTCAATGTATGTAATGTACTTTGACAATAAAGAGTTGTTTGTTTGTTTATGTTCATTTAATTATTCGCTGGTTAATGCCTATAAAGGCTCTGATTAGTGACACTGTACATACTGTATACAAACCTAATTATGATGATTATTATTAGTCTCAGGTGTATGATCTTTATTTCTAATATCACATGATGTTTGCTGGATTATTATACAGAAATGGCTCAACCTTTTAGACAAATCTCACATTTGTGCTCTACAACAATCATGAAGGTGCACATGGAGTTCACACAGAACTCATTATTCACTTTCATATTCAAAGAGAGGTGGAACCAGAATGTGGTTCCACCTTTAAGATGGGTTTTGGTGATTGTGGGTGTGGTCTGTCCAGCATTTAAAAAAAAAATAAAAACCTGTTGCTGCTAGACACAACATCTAAAACCCATCATGTGCTCATCTGATGATATGAGCTTTTCTACACAGACATGAACAAATTAGTGGGAAAACGGTCATGTTTAAAGCTTTTGGAAGACAGCTGGGGTTTGACCTTTCAAGGTCACAAATCATTGTTTGGGTGTAATTTGTGCACGGGTGTAATCAGGATTAAAACTCCAGCAGTTATGATACTGCCTGCAAAGATCAGTTATGGATGCACATTGTAAAGGAATAGTGTAGCTGGCTGGTATTTACATGTAAATATGGCAAAATTAAAAATCTCTACATAAAAAAAAAAAATTGCAAAAATCACAGTAAACAGTAATGAATGAAACCAATTCAACATCAAGTGTGATGACTTTTTGTTGTGCAGTTTTACAAGTACAGGCCCTACCGGGTCTTTTACAGAACCAGCCACAGTTCTGGAAATATTGACTGTGCATCATTTATATGTGTGTGTGGGGCAGTGGTGGTAAAAGGTGGTGGATCGCTGATCCCAAGGTTGGGGGTTCGAGTCCCACTCTCCACAAGGTTGTCACTGTCCCCCCCCCAGCGTGTTTCTGTCCCTTGCTAAAAGAGTGTCAGGAAGGACATCCAATGTAAAAACCTATGCCAAATCAAACATTCAAATCAGTAATATGACTTCCATAAAGATGGAGGCAGATGATTCGCTGTGAGACCCCTCAAAAAGGAAAAGAAGAAGAGAGGGGGAAAAAAAAATTATATATATATATATACACACACACCATGCTGATACGCGCTTTCCATTTTTAAAATCAGATCGTCTGTGGTTGGTAATTGTAGGTAGGAACTGAGGTGATTCGGAAATACTAAAGTGCCGTCAGTATTTTTTGGTCCTGAGGAACCTTTCGAGATAATCACTTGGATTCTATGCTTTACAGCATCAAACCAAATTATTGGAAGTGTAGATGATGCTAAAATAGTGCTTTGTGTTGCATAGGCACACAGAAGCCGTATGGAGGAAGAGCCCTTGGCTGTTGTGCACCAGACTGAATGTAGGGAAGTTTTTTTTTTTTTTAGTTCAGTTTGTGTTGAACAATGTGTGAATTTTCCTAAAGTTTGAAAGCAGCACCAACACCAACATATTTAGCAGTAATTTTTTCAAACAACAAGGGCAGTGCTGGGCCGGTAGCAAGGTGCTGGCTTACTAAGGTTGGGGGGTTCAAGCCCCACTATCACCAGATCGTCACTGCTGTCCCCCCCAGTGCACTAACCGGGTTACCAAAGGCCCATCTCTCACTGTGGTGAGAGGTTCGTGTAAATGAATAATTTCTGACTTTCATAAATAGGACCTGCATAGCTGTGCAGCAATGGTCTGGCGAGCCATCCGGGGTGTACTCTGCCCTTGCCCAGAGTTGGCCAAGATGGGCACCGGCCTCCCCACAATTCTAATTAGGATTAATCAGTTCAGAAAATGAAAGAATGATGGACTGTGGATTTGGTTAGTTGAAGTCACATTTTAGATTTTGTTAATTATTAATAAGGAAGTTGTTTACTTGTTTTAAAAGTATAGATTTGGCTCTAGTTTCATTGTATAGCCTGAATCCAAAGCGTACAACCAGCTTTAGTTCACTAGCACTATAGCATGAATTGATCAAGAGCATTAATATACACATCCCATATTTAATATACTGCATGTAGAGCAATCTATAAAAGCAGTTATTATCCGGCTTCCACTTTTGCCCCTACAGTTTTTCCTTAGTGGATCCACCAGGGGGCATTGCTAGACTAAAAACTTGCAATAACACAACTGTGGCATCCAACAGAAATATGTAACATTCGGATAGAAATATTCATACATTAGGCTAGAAAGGGATTGGGGGGGGGTCGTCCTTTATCCATGAAAAACAGCACAGCGCTCTTAACCACGAGATCAGCACGTGACGACCATTCTACATGGCTACTAAAACCATCAGCCATAAACAAAGCAACACTTTTTATACTATAAAACATTTTATATATAAAACAGGGCTGTGGTGTCATTGGTTTATTAAAAAAAATAATAAAAAAATAAAAAACCCATTCATTCATTTTCTAAGCCACTTAACTGTAATTAGGGTTGCAGGGAGGCTGGGGGCCCATCTCAGCCGTCTTGAAATGAAAGACAGGGTACAACCAGGACAGCTCGCAAGGCCTAACCTCACACATTCATACTCACATTCACACCTAGGGGTGATTTGGAACAGCTACTTAACCTACTGTGCATGTTTTTGGACTGTGGAAGGAAACCAGAGTACCTGGAGGAAACCCACACAAACACGGGGAGTACATGCAAACTCCACACAGAAATGCCTGAGCTGGGAATCGAACCCAGGATCTTCTTGCTGTGAGGTGGATGCGCTAACCACTACACCACAGTAACTTCAGCATTTAATATTTACAGAATGATAGATATTTGAAAAACTGTAAATATGCTAAAATTTCAAAGAAACTTGTATAATTTATTAATTCATTCATTGAACTGTTTATTCATACTACGGGTCACAGGGAGCTTATCTTGACCGACACTGTGCAAAGGCAGGGTACACCACTGGGCCCACACACTGAGGAGTGATTTGGAACAGCAAGTTAGTCTACTGTGCATGTTTTTGGACTCAGGAAGGAAACTGTAATACAGTGATGCCTCAGCTAACAAATTTAATCCGTTCCGAGGGCAAGCTCGTAAGCCAAAATGTTCGTTAGATGAAACAATCATTCCTATAAGAAATAATAGAAAACCAATGAATCCATTCCAACCCCCTCTCAAACACATATTTGACCCAATATAGTAAAGATAAACATGTAAAAACAATAAATATTTTATACTAGTAATAATACATGTACATTAACATTAATAAATAACAATAAGTCAACTAACCCTTCTAATCATTGACCGCAGCAAAGATGTCAGGTGGTGCGTAACAGAGGAGGAGGAGAATATTGTGTGTATGTGCACGCTACAAATGCCAACAAGGAAAGGCTCAAGTCCAGTGCTTCTCAAATAGTGGGGCGCCGTGTGTTGCCGGGGGAGGGGGGGGGGGGATATGACCCTGGGGAACGTGCTTTTTTCCTATACTGTACAAGAATTAAGTGTAATTGCACATCCACTACAATAGCTGGCAGTGGCGCGCTCAATGTCGTGCTATGGTGTAGGGAAAAAGCACAAATGATATGAAGTGCAGTAAACACTATAGTCATCTTCCAAAAAGGGGTGTCTCAGAAAATAATTGAGAAGTACTGTGACAAGACGTTCTCAGAGCACGGAGGAATATGAGGCTAATCAGCTCAGAAAAGCCATTTCAAGGAGAGCTCGTAAAAGTGAATTTTGGCTCATTGGATGGAGCAGATTTTTGGTGGGTTTGAAGCTTGTATCACACTCGCATGGGGCGAACATGCAAACTGGACACAGAAACGCCTCGGTGAGTCCGGGACTCAAACCCAGCATCTCCTTGCCGTGAGGCAGACGTACTGACCACTGCACCACCATGCTGAGCCTCATTCTTACCGATTTCCTGAAATATTTTAGTTTCTAGGCACTAAAAGTGATAAAACATTCATAACACGCATAGCATTACAGTTCATCCATATTATAAATACAGTCGGCCCTATTCTTACGAAATCCCCAGAATACGAGAAATCCAGGATACGAAAAACATTTTCCTAAATTTTTTTCCTCTGTATACGAAACAAGTTCTTCTTAAGAAAAGCACCAAAATGCCCATTCAAACAATAGTCTCCCAACATCTCACCCCACTGGCCTCCCATTGGCAAAGAGGGAGCTGAATCTCCATAGTACTGTACCCATAAAGCCTGTTCGTCACACAAAGGAGAGTTGTACTGTTGGTTCGTGAGTTTCATGAGTTTTTTTGAGAGTGCTCATTGCAGATTTGCAGTTTAATTCAGTAAATGTAAAATAAATGTGGCGCACTCCGCCGAATGTGGCCAAAACGCAGCACATCCGGACCTCTGATCCCTCAAGCAAACAAGTGAATGTTGAGTACTAAACAAGTATTCAAAGCGCACTTACTGTACATGCTTGACAGATCGGGGGTCTGGACTCAACATTCACTCATTTGCTTGAGGGATCAGAGGTCCGGATGAGCCGTGCCCTGTTTCAAAAGCTTCGGTGTCAGCTGCGACGCCACCTGCATTCGGCAGAGTGCGTCACAAATGTTTAATTATGTGGTGCGCTTCGCCGCCCCCCCCCCCCGAGATGGGGCGCGGCTCATCCGGACCTCCGATCCCTCAAGCAAACAAGTGAATGTTGAGTACTAATCAAGTTCAAAGCGCACTTATCTTATGACAGATCGGAAGTCCGGACAAGCCGCGTTCTGCCCCAAAAGCTCCGGTGTCAGCCGCGACACCACCCACACTCTGGCAGAGCGCATCACAAATGGTTAATAAAAAAAAAAAAAGTTTAATAAATGGTTTAATTAATAAATATGTTAATAAAATTTTTAAAATGGTTTAATTTTTTTTACTTTTAACACATTTTATACAAAATTGGTGTATTTTTATAATTTTTTTAAAGGGTTTATGGGGTTATTGGGAGGCTTGGAATGAATCACGCGTTTTACATGTAAAATGCACCTCTACTTACGAAAAATCCAGGTAACGAAAAAGGCTCTGGAACGGATTAATTTCGTAAGAAGAGGGCCGACTGTAATATTAAACTCCATATAAAAAAAGTACGAATTAAACAATTTCTTACTTTTACACACACACACAGTTGTATTTATTCACCGGTTGCTGAACAGCAGAAATAACACTCTGGTGTCCTGGGTTATTCTCATTGTAGTTTAGGTGACAATCATAACATGACTTTTGGATGCATTAAATAAATAAAAATAAATAAATAAAAAGTTTGTTATCACACAGGCAACTGAGGCTCGATGGAAAAGCCATGTCAAGTGAAATTTGTATAATTATACACACTGTATTCATGCTGTCTGACTACAATACATCATGCAACACAGATTAAATAAACACGTTTCTCTCTCACTCACTCGCTAAACCACTCAAATTCCTACCAGGGTCACAGGGAGGGTGGAGTCGATCCCATATGGCTCTGGGCAAAGGCAGGATACACCCAGAACATCGCAGGGCCAACACAGGCAAGCATTCACTGTCACACCTGGGGCAATTTTTTTAAATAGCCTATTATACTTAACAGGCTCGTCTTTGGACAGTGGGAGGAAACCGGACTTGGCAGAAGAACCCCATGTAAGTGCAAACCCCACACAGAAATGTCCCGAGCATGGGAATCAAACCCCGAACCTTCTTGCTGGGAGGCCGATATACTCATCACTACACCACCGTGCCGCACAAAAAGATATTCATGATAAATAAAATGAAATTTGGATCCCCGCGACATCAAATTATTCAATCCGCTTCTGTTTTTCCTTCGAAACGGAATTTAAACTGAAATACTCAGTGTAATGTTACAAATTGCCCTGTAGAGGGAGACAAATCGGCGAAATTATAACTCACCGTAACAAAACTAAAATTAAAAACAAAACATCTGGATTAATCCTCACTGTTATTAGTTCTGTAGGTCTGCACATGTAGAAAATGTTACTTTACTAAAGTGATTCAGTTGCGGTTTATTTATTTCAATACACCCTGTCTCCGTTTCTGGTACACATTTGGTAGATATTTATTTACGTAGACCGTGCCTTGTACTTTCTTGTCGCTCTTCTTGTTCTTGTTGGTTTTGCAGTTACGAGAGGAGGATTTAGGGACGGGAGAATTTCAGCTGTCTTGTTGGACCAATGTACGAGATCCTGCAGAACCTGAAGGATCCACTTCTTGAGAGCAAACATTCCATCATCCACCAATTCCTTGGCCTACAACACACACACACACAAAGTTGGTTTTTTGTTTAACAAAACACTAATGTGCAACCCTACCAGTTAGAGAGGGTATAGTGAGAGTTTAAATAATACAATTAATATTTAATCATCTTAATGGACTCAAAAGAAAAATGTATTAACACACGAATAAACATCAGGAAACTTGCTGTTAAACTTGTATGAAATATATTGTATTTGTTTGCTGCATCACTCACTGAGCTGCTTTAATCCTATTTGGGTGGCACTGAGGCTGGAACCTATTTCAGTCAACACTGGGCGCAGGCAGGGTACACCCTGAACAGCTTCATTAAAAACCTTCTGACAGCAAATACCACAGTCTACTACAACACCATGAAGGAGGACAGGAGGGCTTTCCAGAGGGCGGTTCGATCAGCAGAGCACACCATCCACACAAAGATCCTCGACCTCCAGTTACTCTCCAGCAGACGAAGCTGGATAGAGGCCAGGAACACGTGAAGGGCTTCAGCATTCGGGACAACAAACTCTTCTCTTTGATGCGGACAGAAAAGTGCTTCCTTTCCCTGAAGGTCAATACTCTACAGAGAAAGTGACGGCCTCTTCCCACATACCAGGACACGGTAACACTAAGGTCGGGTCGCAGAGAGAACAGGTCTAAAAGGGAAACCAAGGCATTTTTCTCCCCAGCAACACACTCCGACTTATCCTGGAGGATCCCAAGGCTTTCTCAGGACAGACTGGATATAGGAACCCTCCAGCGAGTTCTGGGTCCATCCTGGAGCTTCCTCCCATTTGGATGTACAGTACCCCAAAATCCTCGCTCTTTCTCGAAGGATGAACCCAGTCTTGGATGGAAGGATGGATAGACACCTCAGCCTGATGCTACATAGTCCATACTATAGTCTGAATGACCGCATACAGCTGTTCTCTAGTCTGAACACCGTCCGTACCTTTCCACAGCCTCGTGCTTACATCCTTTACATTTTATTTTTATCATTTTATGTAATAGCTTTTATACTGGACCATCCCGAGTGGATTTTCAGTGCGCGGCAAATGTTTGCTTGCACTTACAAAAAATTACGAAATGGATTTTAAAATGCATTCAGTGAAATATACACGAATAAATATATAATAAATAAATCCCGGAGTATCTTTTGAAGTACCTCAGCGTCACATCTCTTTTCCTCCACAAGGAGGCGCTCTACACTCAACACCAGGTAGTTCAGGCGGTCTCTCACAGTTTTCCTCTGTTTTGTGTACTCATCCTCAGGCATGTTGGGGAAGGTGTCATCTTCAATGGTTATGGCCTTGTCCAGCAGACGGAGACACACCCGGAGAGCCGCATGCAGGAAGCAGATCTTCTCAGAGGCCGAGAGTTGAGGGGTGAACGGAGGAACGGACACCAGCTGTGAGCCGGATACAGAATTAGACGGCAGAGACTCCCGAGTAGTCTGAAGAGTGAGAAAAATGCACACTTGAAGAAATCAACCTCCTCATCAACGTTCACAGTAAACTCAGTACGTTCAGTACTTCGCCCTTTGATTCAATTAATAAAATCTATGACATTTTTTGCACACATTTATGGCATTTGGCAGAGGCTCTTATCCGCAACTTACAATTATCTTATATATATATATATATATATATATATATATATATATAAAAACAGCCGAGATTAAGGGCCTTGCTTAAGGGCCCAACAGTGGTGATACAGGGGATTAAACTGCTGACCTTTAGATCTGTAACCTATCGCCATTGAAAACTAAGCCACCCCTGCCCAATATATATTTTATACAGAAATAAAATTGAATAGAATCCCAGAGTTTTATTTTCCCATTGTTTTGTATTACCATCGTCATAATCCCAAAGTTGGCGGCACGGTGGCGTAGTGGTTAGCACGTCCGCCTCACAGCAAGAAGGCCCGGGTTTGATTTCCGGCCTGGGCCTTTCTGTGTGGAGTTTGCATGTTCTCCCCGTGCTTGTGCGGGTTTCCTCCGGGTGCTCCGGTTTCCTCCCGCAATCCAAAGACGTGCACTGTAGGTTAATTGGCTGTTCTAAATTGACCGTAGATTCTCTCCTGCAGCGGCACTGGAACCCAGTCGTATCGGCACTTGCCTTTCCATTGGATCCTTCCGGTGGCGCCGAGACGGGGGACTTGCTGCTTGGGTAACAGCCTGTCCCTCATTACTCCCTACCCGGGCTCTGCGCACTGGGGAGTATCACCAGCCGGGATACCAGCCAGAGCGCAGCCATAGTCCTTCT
Source organism: Plotosus lineatus (assembly GCA_024760905.1). Taxonomy (NCBI): domain Eukaryota; kingdom Metazoa; phylum Chordata; class Actinopteri; order Siluriformes; family Plotosidae; genus Plotosus; species Plotosus lineatus. The sequence goes on along the minus strand of CM045736.1, from coordinate 19,211,697 downwards.
GGACTGACGGAGGCCTACCATAATCCCAAAGTTTTATATGCACTGACCCAATGCCAATCCGACTCCAGTGTTTTAATTTCACTGTTCAAATCATAGTTCTATCCCAGTGTCTGATAAGCCTTAATCACAGTGTTTTATCCTTTTAATTCTTCTGTCCTGGCCCTTGCCAATTGCACTAAACCTAGTCAGTTCCAAGTAATTTATTGTTGTACGTTACTATAATTCCACAGTAAAAGGTTTTTAATTCTGATGTACAGGATTAATACCACAAAGAAAATTATTTCCCCTGCATTTAACCCATCCAAAGTGAGAACGAACACACACCATAACACCCTCCCTCCCACACCTAACACCCTCCCTCCCTCTCGCTCTCTCTCTCTCTCACACACACACACACACACACACACACACACACCGCCTCTCTCTCACACACACTCACTCTTGGAGAAGTGGACTGCCACACACATTGTGACGCCCGGAGTTCAGTTGGGGGCTTGGTGCCTTGTTCAAGGGCACTTCAGCCACTAATGTGGACGAAGGGAACATGCAGCTCACTCCCCTCACCGACACACACTTTTCCTACTGGTTTAGGAATCAAACCCACGACCTTTCGGTCCCAAATCCGCTTCTCTAAGCGTTAGGTTATGTTTGAGCCACCGTAGATTACAGGGCTTTATATTCCAATGACCCTACACTTGCTAGTGTACCTTTCATTCTATGACCCAATATGTTCCTTATGAACTACAGATTCTTAAATATTATTTCCAAAGCTCTTCTTTACCAGGTTCCTTACACTGTGGCCTAAGGGCGCTACGTTGCAAAGGAAGTATGGAGTCAGTTGTATTTTACAGGATCACTATAATACCAGGTACTGTGTTCCCAGAGCCGTGTGTTTGTGAATGTACTATTATTCCAGAACCTTCAGTCATCGTTATGTATGTATATTTGTATGGTCTGATTTTTCTAGGGCTCTATGAAACTACATTCTCAACATTGCTTAATAAAATAAGCAACACTATTATATACTACATTGTCCTTAAACATTAACACTTTATGCATGTCTCGGCGTTTAGTTTGTGTATATAAAAGGTGTAAATTATCCAGTTGCATCTACGTCTCAACACCACGAACAGTGAAATTATTTTAAAAGTAAGCAGCAATTAAAGTTATTAGGAAACAAAAATCAGATCACTCCAGTTCAGTTTTTAAAAGGTTAGAAGTTATTAGGCCACGCCTTAAGAACCACATGATTATTCCAAATTCCATGATAACTGTTGCGACTTCAACATGCCACTACAAATCAAATATTCTGTCGACAGTTCTCACCCAACAACTCTGTGCTCTTCCAACAAGCCCAACGGACTCCATCTGAATTTAATAACAGTTTGAAATTGGGTGAAAAGTAAAGGACGGTACTCCGTGACCTACCGCTCACTTCAGAGTGTGTTAGCGATTGTTTTTGGTTCTGCGGTCTATTAGGCTATAGAACACAGATGTACAGAAATGGGTCGTTCTGTGAAACTGGTACCATAAAGGGAGACGCTCATAGTCCACGATTTTCAGTATAGTCCAGTTTATTCCCCCTTATCTTCACCATCAATCCATGTAGAACCAAATTCATCTTCAAATTCCTTCTCCTTCCAACACCAAATTCATCCCATTTGTTTTTGGTGAATAAATTAATTGAAGCTCGGCTACCTGTGAAATAAATCCACGTCGGGAGGAACTCCGTGGTACAGTGAAGGTCCTAGCATGGAACCCTCACTCTTCACAGGAGAAATTGGTCGGTTCAGTATGTAACTGGCATGGACACCAATGATTACACACAGAACTATAAATTGCTGTGCAATTCTCAGTCCATAAAGTAAGAAAAACATGAAATTCTACTCTGGATATAAATTGTAAATGCAGGGTTTTTACTGTGAGCTCTACTGCACTGTTTACACTGAACTGAAACTTCACCGACAGCACAGTATCGAACACAATCAAAAATCAAATCAAATTCCAAGAATTATGCAGAAATTTTTTTACCCTTGCTGAATGCATCCAATTTATTTTGTACGACATGTATGTATGTATGTATGTATGTATGTATGTATGTGGTAAATTTTGGGCTGGGATTGCAATTAGGACCATGTCCAAAATGTCAATCATTAAATTTGACCCGGTTTCAGAGACAAATTTAGCCTGAGTGACAGAAAATATTACTGAAAGAGAGAACAAGATAAAAATAGTTTAGTGCCAATGGAAAGAGTCTGGGAGCATAAAAAGTAGAATATGGCGTCCCACAAGATTCTGTTCTAACCCCAGACAGTATTAATCTCAGATAACGTTCAGTTTCCTGCAAACATGTTTGCTTTCTCATCAGAGATGAAAGTCTTGAGGTTCTCTTTGGGAGTAACAAGGATGGATTGGATCAGGAATGAGTACATCAGAGGGACAGCCCACGTAAGAGGTTTTGGAGACAAAGTCAGAGAGGCTAGATTGAGATGGTTTGGACATGTACAGAGGAGGGATAGTGAGGATATTGTTAGTAGGATGATGAGGTAGGAACTACCAGGCAGAAGGCTATGAGGAAGACCTAAGAGACGATTCATGGATGTGGTGAAGGAGGACATGAAGGTAGTTGGTGTAAGAGAAGATGCAGAGGATAGGGTGAGATGGAGGCAGATAATTTGCTGTGGCGACCCCTGAAGGAGACAGCAGAAAGGTAAAGATGATGATGTCGGCTTCTCGTCAATGATTCACAGTAACTCTTCACATCACCAAGACTTCGTATTTTTGATTTATGACTGGGCAGCGGCGGTTCAGAGGTTAAGGCTTTGGGTCACAGATCATAAGTTTAGGGGTTCAAGCCTTAATTCCACCAAGCTGCCACTTATTCCCAAACTGTTAAACTACATAAATGAGATAGAAATGCAAGTCGCTCTGGACAGGAATATCTACGAAGTACCATAAATGTAAATAAGAATAATGAATAACAGCTTATTTCCCAAAACCACATGCAACAGTCTAAAAGCTCGACATATTCCGTGATGACAGTCTCTGTCTGTCTTCCTTTCGGCTTTTTTCCTTTCTCGGGAGTCGCCACAGCGAATCATCTGATTCGCACATTTGATTTGGCAGAGGTTTTTACGTCGGATGCCCTTCCTGTCGCAACCCTTTTAGCAAGGCACAGAAACACGCTGACGACTTTGCAGCTACTCTTTACGAAAGTCAGCAATGGTTCTTTTACATGCCTCTCACCACAGACAGTGAGAGACATGGCCCGCCTTTGATAACCCAGTTAGCTGGGGGGGGGACAGTGACAACCTTGTGGAAAGTGGGACTTGAACCCCCAACCTTTGGATCAGCGATCCAGCGCCCTATACCACTAGACCACCACTGCCCATCTCTAAATCGCCAAAACTGACCTTCATGACAGTGAGAATTAACCAATCATGTGGTAGCACTATAATGCAGGATAAACATGCAGATCAAGAGTGTCAGTTAACACAGCGGCGATAGCGACAGTTCCGATAAAGGATGTGCTTTAGTTTAGTTTAGTTTCTCGGGTGGCACGGTTGGGGGGGGCTTGGTACATCCGCCTCACAGCAAGAAGGCCTGGGTTTGATTCCTGGCTCAGAGCATTTCTGTGTGGAGTTTGCATGTTCTCCCCATGCTTGCAGTTGGTTTTCTCCGGGTACGCTGGTTCCCCCTTGCACAATAGGTTATTTGGCAGTTCCAAATTATTCCTACATGTGAATGGTTGTGTGCACACGTTTGCACTGTGATTGGCTGGCAAGTTGGTCAGGGTGTTTCCACCCTTGCAGCGAGTCGGCTGAGATGGGCCCCAGCCTCCTCATGACGATCAAAACGGCTTTAAAAAAAAAAAAAAAAAAAAAAAAAAAAAAATGAATGAATGCTCATAATGTGATACCCCCCTGCGTTTACTGTAAATCACATCCTTCCCTGAAGGAACAGCCAAATTTGGTCTTTTGGGCTCACTACACAGAATCATAATCATCATCACCACTTACACACACAATCTCCAGATTATAGGATGAACATTCATTTAGCAGAGACACTGAAACCAATTCTGGTCTCAAAGTCCTAGAAATGCAGCTGCTACATGAGAAGCTGAATTACGGAAGAGGTTCGTTATCTCTGTGATTGTAGCATTAGCCTTGATGTTGAAGTTGATGTAAAATGATGCATTCAAGCAATGTAGAGTCAACAGAAACACTTAAATGCAATTGCAATGCCATTAGCAGGTACAGTAGACGCATGGCATTGTGGGTAACAGGAAATTCCTATGTTCTGAAGATTGCATATTATGTAAAATACAGTAATATGAAAACTAACTTAAAGGAGCATTAATTTGTTCAGGAAGCGTGGTATCCCATTGGTAGGATGCTGTATTACCAATCCCATGGTTGGAGGTTCAAGCCTCACTATCGGCAGATTGTCACTGATGTCCGAGCCCCGAGTGCACTGGTTTATCAGAGGCCGACCGTGTCTCTCACTGTCTATGGTGAAAGGTTCATGTAAGGGAACCATTGCTGACTTTCATAAAAATGAGCTGCATAACTGTCAGCATGTTACTGCCTCATGATGGCCTGGTGAGCAATCCGGTACTCTGCCCTCGCCCAGAGCCAGCTGAGATGGGCACCAGTCTCCCCGTGACCCTAATTAGGATAAAATGACTTAGAAAATTGAATGAATGATTGATGGCTTATTGAAAAGGCTGCACTCGGAGCATATTACACACATCTATGTTCCCAGAACCTTTCTAACATCAGGGGAGGGGGAGGGGGGGGGGTTCTGCTCATTTTCACTTTAAGAGGCGTGAATCAGCAGTTTGTGAGCAGAACAGAACTGCTCGGTTCAGGGTGATTATGGAAAAGCAGGAAGTGTGGTACAAGATATGTCACTGATTAAGAATTTAGAGCCTCTTCATCAGGGGCCTGGTTACTTTCAAACACACACACACACACACACTCACAGAATATGTTCTGTCTCATTCCTCATGTCCTGACTGGAAAAGGCGTATAAAGTGTGTGTGCGCGCGCGTTCCCCACCCCCAGTCTACATTGATGTAATTCCAAACTGCTCCTACGCTCCCGGCTCTGTCCTCTCTTACTGACATTCCGGTATTTAGGTAACGGGAACAGGGAGCAGTTAGATCCGCGATAATAACCAGATCTGACCACAGTGGAACTGATAACCATATATCAGGCAAAGAGTGAGTAGGTTGTGGACAAATGATCAAAATGAAGATATACAGAATGAAGCTCCTTATTTTACTCATGTTTACTGAGAACACACACACTTCACTTATTTATTACTCCTGCACAACAGCATTCCCGAAAGAACAACTGTTATACACCAACTATAACTCAGGGGTCATAACCAAGATCATCAACATTTTAATGAGCTCTGCCTTCCAGAAGTGCATTGTGGTTAATATTTGACAATGCTGTATACTCTAAATAAAAACCTAACATGGCTGAAGGTGAACTTTTACACACTTAACCATTCATTTGCCAATGCACGAAATCCTCTTGGGCAGGGGTCGGGAACCTTTTTGACTAAGAGAGCCAAAAAAAAAAAAAAAAAAAAAGTAATTTTAAAATCTAATCCTCCGAGAGCTAAATATATTAGACACACATTATATATTTTTAAAAAAACTGAATACAACTAAATTGAGAAAGACCAACAATTTGAGAGTATAATAAGACTCTGAATTTATTTTAAACGACATTGTCATAACGAAGTTATTTATTAATAAGAAAAGTACTTTACTATTAATGCGACTTCTGGTGCTGCATGGTGTTGCTGATGGCTTTGTAGTCTGGTTAAGACGGGGTGAGGTTCAGCTTCATGCAGGCATTTAGGCTTCCATCTATGACACGTGACTGCAGGTTGGTCTTGATGTTTTTCAAGGTGTGAGAAGAACTGCTCGCGTGCGCATGTGAAGCCGAACATCAATACGACAGGACTCGTACACTGCAGTGTTTGGTATAGGACAGGAAGCGCATCCCAAGTTTTGGCACTCAGCTGGTCTGTGGGTTGACGTTTTTCCATGTCGGTCCATTTGTTTGTTGCTTGCAAGCCGTGCTTGGCTTTGTGCAAATGAGCTGATCAAAAAACGGGGAAAATTTCTCTCTTTACCCAAAAACAACACGCTCAGTTTGTGGCTGTTGTTATAATCCAATGAAATTAGAGTTTCAAGGTATCAGACCAGCCCACATACTGGCATACAGAAAGGATTGGCTCTCCGCTGCGCGCCACAGTGACGTGTCATTGAAATTAGATGTTTAGATTTCAATGCGTGAGATTTATTCATATGTTTTTATTTTATTTGATGGGGTTTTTTTTGTTCATCAGTTCATTTTCTGTAACCGCTTAATCTGAATTAGGGTCGCGGGGAGGCTGGCACCCATCCCAGCCAACTTCGGGCGAGGGCAGAGTGCACCCTGGACAGCTCGCCAGGCCATCACAGGGCGGAAACACACCGACGGCTTTGCAGCCTACTCTTGTCGAAAGTCAGCAATGGTTCTTTTACATGCCTCACATTATAGACAGTGAGAGACATGGCCAGCCTTTGATAACCCAGTTAGCTCCACTGGGGAGGACAGTGACAACCTTGTGGAGAGTGGGAATCGAACCCCCAACCTTTGGATCAGCGATCCAGCACCCTATACTACTAGACCACCACTGCCCTCTGGGTTTTTTTTTGTATATTTATTTAAATGACAGCAAAATTATGTATTCGTTATTCTGTTAAAAAAGGCCACCTGATTTATCAGAGAGCCAAATACAGTCATCAAAAAAACCACATCTGGCTCACGAGCCATAGGTTCCCGACCTCTGCTTTTAGGGTTGCATACAGGCCGACTCTGGCTGAATTCGGGGTACACCCTTCCATCCCAGGTCCAACACACACACACCCCTCGGGGCAACTTGGAACATAAAATTATCAGAATGTCAATGTATATGGACCATGGGATGAAACCAGAGTACCCGTCGGAAAGACAATGAAGAACCGAGACCGCACACCAACTCCACACAAACGCCGGGACTCAAACCCAGGGTCCTCTTGATGCGAGGAGGACATTCTAACCACCATGCCACCCTATGTTTAACAACCAAAGATTTATTCATAGCTATAAATAAACACTTTGAGGTGATTGTGTTTTGCCATGTCGCTTCATGCCATTGCTTTTGTCTAGTGACATGATGAACATAAATGTTAAAAGTTCACACTAGGACATTCACTTCTTTGTCTAATCATGTTTAAGCATTTCGCTCTTTTTAAAGTTAAGCCATGTTTGTTGATTTGCGAATGAAATCAGAGAAGAAAAATTAAAAAAACGTGAAAATATGGTCGTTTCGGAGCGAGTGTCACTAGCCATGCAGCTGATCTGTATTCTAGTGAGCCACTCTTCAGCGGAGTAATTCAACACAGCAGGAGCTCGACACGACAGAAGCTGCTTCATGTTGATCGAAGTACGGACACTAACTTGCATCCAATAAATTTATCAGCTCTACTACAGGACATTTTCATGCACTCGATTTGATCGGATAACATTTTTTAAAAATGTCAGATATTAAATTTCACACCACCAGTTAGCAAACTACACTGTTCAGTTTTTATTTGTGCATTTATTTCTGAATTATGTCCCATCATTCTAAAACTTCAATACAATAACTATCTGGGCTCATATTTACTTAACAATTAAGCTTTGCATTTTTACAATTTGTCCAGTGTTGGTGCAAACTTCCACAATTACAGTAAAACTCTTTGATAATACAGCAGCAAAACAGATGCAGCAAAACAGATCCTGGCCCAGATGCAGCAAAGCAGGCCCAAACCACGACCGTCCAAGTTTCTTGTACTGGAATGTGGTGGCTGTTTATCCAAACAAAAAGTTCTCATTTAAATCAAAAACATCTACATCGTTCACAGACAGCCACAAATATTTCCCAAAAGCCGTTAGGCCTGTCCACATGATCTTTATCAAACTGAAGAGGCAGCAAATGTTGTTTTTGATGAGTGGAAGCTTTCACCTTGCAACTCTTTGAATTAATGATCAGGTGGCCGAATCAACAGATACGAAGTTAAATCTCAACTTAGTGATACAGTGATCCCTTGCTACTTCAAGGGCATAGGCTGGTCTGACCGTGTGTGTGTGTGTGTGTGTGTGTGTTGGGGGGGTTTGCACAGCTCAGTTGACCGGAACACAAGTCCCAGGGCTATAATTTTATTTATTATATCACTAAGCACTTTGAGGGAACCAGGTACTCCCGTGGGTAGAATTATAAACTTAAAAAAATGGCTATCTATATAGAGGTGAACTGCAATCAAATATAGTTCAACCAAAAACATTCTCAAATATATTTCAAACTACATCTGCAAGTACATACATTTACTTCCTTTCGGCATTTTCCCTTTTACTCGGGAGTCACCACAGCGAATCATCCGATTCGCACGTTTGATTTGGCAGGTTTTTACGTCGGATGCCCTTCCTGTCACAACCCTTTTAGCAGGGGACACATCTGCAAGTACAGTAAAACCTCCGCTGACGAACGCTTAAGCTCACGAACTTTTCGCCTCAAGAACATTAAATTTGCGAGCATATTGTCTCTGCTGACGAACTAGTTTTCGGCGGACGAATCAAACCACGCGGTTGAACAGCGCCACGGTGGCGGCCACGAGAAGCTGACGCACGCTCACGGCGTCACAGTTCGTCACACCCCTTTCTTTGAATGCGGAAGTGGTTTGTGTTTGCGCGACATTTTGGACCATATTGAGTGTACTTTTGCTATTATGGGACCGAAAAAGACCCCACCACAGGCGGAGATCATTGAAAAACACGAACGAGGTGTGCGTTTGTGTGACTCAGCGTCCCAGTACCAGTACGCTAAGTCTACCATTGCTCCCATCCTTAAGAACAAGGAAGCTATTCAGGGTGCGTGTGTGGCTAAGGGTGTTTCCAAACAGTAGGCGTTTCCAAACTCTCCTTCCAAACAGTAAGTCCCTCCCTCCCACCTCCTCCCACTCCATTCCATCAAGCCATCAACTACCATCACAAAGGTAAATAAAACGACTTTATTATACAGTACAGTTTATTTCTTTAATTACAATACAATAGACATTTATTATACATAAAATAAGGTATATTTTTGTGTAGTTTTAAGGCTTATTTAGTAGAAAATTATGTTTTATGGGGACCTGGGAACGGATTATTCTCATTTTAATGGTTTCTTATGGGAAATAAATGTTCGGAAGATGAACTTTTCGCCTCACACACACTTTCTGGGAACCAATTATGTTCGTGAGCAGAGGTATCACTGTACATGTGCTAAATAAATTTACAAATTGAGCTAAAGTTATTTATCTATTCAAAGGCACAAACAAATATTAATACATTTATAGCACAAAACATATGATTAATTTGATAAAAGTACTGACCATTAGGCTGCAGATACAGGCTGGATGGCTTATGATTATTTTAGCAATTCATTCTCTGTGCGTCAATGTTTGTGTTCTAACACATGTGCAGGAACCGGAAGCGGTACTAACGAACTGTGTTTATTCTCACAGTGTTCAGCTATTATTGCTGACTGATAATATGCGAGGTGCGCCACCGAAATAGGCACCTGTTGTTGTTTGGTCAGCTCGGGCTTGCACATGCGCAGTGCCCGTTACACGTTAATTTCCGGTTTACTGCACGCTGACTTTATCTCAGACTTTCTCTTCAATAACAATCATTAAGTTTATTTAGAAGATCATGAATAAACAATTTCTTGCCCAGTGGAACTCAACTCCTGCTGTGGGGGGTGCACATGCCCCCTGTGCAAACCCCCCCCCCCCTTGTACTTCAGTTTCTGCAGCTTCAGGGCATTGTGGTTTTTCAAAAATATTCATCGAAAATTTTTTAAAAATTAGGAAATTAAGGAAAAATAGGGTGGTGGTGGTGGGGGGGGGGTTTAAGGAAAATGCCACAAAACAAGACCAATTATACAAAACAAACAAAGAAAAAAAAAAAAAAAAAAACAGCAAAACTGCTTACATTTTATGTAAGGTGCACATGAGTGTGTGCATGCACGCATCTGTATGCATGTGTACTTATATTTTATTTACATCTTATGCATTATTTTTGAATGTTTGTTATTATAAGCATTTACAGGATTGAATATGTATTTATTAATATATACAAGTACATATGCGTCAGTCAGGGGGTCGATTCTACTTCGCGAAAATCGGTAGTCGCGGGGTGTGTGTGTGTGTGTCTCAGTCTCTATTAACCACGGAAAGTGAGGGATTCCTGTATATGTAGTGCTGTATTATACTGCAAAGCAACTTTTAGCCTCATTTAATCCACCGCACTCCTGAACAGGCAGTAAGTCAGGATGAGTGCTATAAAAATTAATGCTAAAGAAATCGACCCTTGCTTGTTAGATTTCTGAATTCCACACACATCCCCTTATTCCACACACATCTTTGAATCACAGCTGTACAGAACATACATTATCTCTTCATCCTAAAAAAAACAAATTAATAGTATATTTTAAACTATTATAACTAGTATATTAAACAAAGTCATCACTCACACAGCATAACACAGAGTGACCCCAGAAAACCCTCCCACATTTCAAAAGAAGAAAAAAAAAAAATTACATACACCCACATAAATTATTCAGAAACTATTCACTCAAATTATTATTTGCACACGTGAAACTTAGTAAGGTAAGAGAGGCGGTACCATGGCCTGTCGGTGGCCCAACCTTGACTGTCCTCAGTTGACACTGTGCATTCGAAGTGAAACGACTGCTCTGTGCTCGCCACAAGGAGCCTTTCGAAGACGTTTCAGTATCCCACAGGACCAAAACGCTCCAGCTTGGAAAACCATCTTTCTGAGCAAACAGGCTCAGCTTTGTATACTCATTGATCCCAAGCACTTGAAGCCCTTTAGGTGGCTATTCAGCAGGAGATCGCCGCCACTCCACCTGACACAACCAATCAGACCACGGCACCTTCAGAATGATCATGAAAGCCACCATATGGAGCAAAGCATCTTTAAACCATGATGTATAAAACCTAAACCAGATGAAGTTGTGTAATTAGGATCACAAGGAGGCTGGGGCCCATCTCAGCCGACTACAAGCAAGGGTGGGGTACACCCTGGACATCTCACCAGGGCCACATAGGGCCAACACTCACACCTAGGGGCAATTTGGAATAGCCAATCAGCCCAATGTGAAGTGATGGCCTGGTGGTAAAGGGTGCTAGATCGCTGATCCTAAGGTTGGAGGTTCGAGTCCCACTCTGCACAAGGTTGTCACTGTCCCCCCCAAGTTGCAGCTAACTGGGTTATCAAAGGCCAGCCATATCTCTCACTGTCTATGGTGAGAGGTTCATGTAAAAGAACCATTGTTGACTTTCGTAAAGAGTCGCTGCAAAGCCATCAGTCTCTTGCTAAGTTGAGTTGAGTCTTGCTAAGGGTTAAGTCAGGAAGGGCATCCGACACAAAAAAAAAAAAAAACACCTTATGCCAAATCAAACACGCGGATCAGATGATTCACTGTGGCGACCCCTGACAAAGGGAAAAAGCCGAAAGGAAAAGTAAGTAATAGTAATTAAAGCAAGTAATCAGCCCAATGTGCATATTTTTGGACTACAGGAGGAAACTGGAGGAAACCCACGCAGACACTAGGAGAACATGCAAACTCCACACAGAAACGCCCGAGCTAGGAATGAGAGATTTCCTTTCATCTTTTTCCCTTTATCAGGGGTCACCACAGCGAATGATTTTCACAGGTTTTTACGTCGGATGCACTTCCTGACACAACCCTTCAGCAAGGGGAAAGAAACACACCGACAGCTTTGCAGCTACACTTTACGAAAGTCGGCAATGGTTCTTTTACATGAACCTCTCACCATAGACAGCGAGCGACATGGCCAGCCTTTGATAACCCAGTTAGCTGCACTGGAAGGGGGGGCCAGTGACAACCTTGTGGAGAGTGGGACTCAAACCCCCCAACCTTTGGATCAGCAATCCAGCACCCTATACCACCAGGCCACCACTGCCCACAAACGCCCGAGCTAGGAATATGTGCAAATAATATTTTAATTCTTTAAAATGAGAGAGGACTTACTGGGTCACGTTGTGAGAACCGTTTGTGCCACCGATACCAGTATAGAAAATATCGCCAGTACCGAAAACAACGAAAAACCGATATATCGCCCCATCGTAAACAGTATGAATTAACCCCGACGGTGTGCACATGAGAACCGGAAGAGTGGGAACTACTTTCTCTGGTACAAATGGCTTCACACCGTCACTTGCAGGGTTCGTAAAGTTTAAGTAAAAGTTGACTCACGTATAGCTCCAGTAACTGGGTGCTTTCCTGAAGCAGCAGCCGGGCGATAGCCACAGTTTTCCCCTTTAAAGCCATTCAGTTCCCCTCAGTGCAACCCTCTCTGCTCCGGGGCTCGACACAAACTTCACGGTGAAGTTCGAGGTTTGAAACGTCTTCGTACAAGATGACTCGACTGTTTGTGATGCGGCTCGCCGGTCGCGCGCAGCTCGTTTACTTTCCGACACTTTCAGGTCCACTCAGAAAATTTGTGTTTTAAAGTGTAAAGTAAGTCAGTCAGAGTGTCTGTCTGTCTCTCTCGCTCGCTCTCTCGGTTTTTAAAGGGCACAGTGGAGGTGAAACCGGAGGCGGAAACAAAAATCCACTGGGATTTAGGAACTCGCTCCGCGCTCGTGCGCCTCAACTCCGGTTGCTTGGCAACAGTGCACTCACAGCTGATCTCATTTTGTTTCGGTTAATCTCGAACAGCACACTGAAATAACAAGACTTTTTTTAAAAAAGTATCTCAACCTTTGGATTCTAAAACACAAACACAATCTATTTCGATCTGTTCATGTATCATTGAAACGTTCCGCTGAATAATATTATTATAAAATAGAATCGGAATTAGCCGTTAGCATCTAAAATACGCCACTGTGTCCGCCATCTTGAATGGGTCAAGGTTGTTAAGTTTACTCCTGTCCCAATACCTACTGTCCTTCACATAAAATAAGATTAGAGGTTTTTTTTTGCTATTGTCAGGAGGCAAAGGTGGCCCGGTGGTAAGGTGCTGGATTACTGATCCCAAGGTCGGGGGTTCAAGTCCCATTGTCACTGGGTTGTCACTGCTGTCCCTCCCCAATGCAGCTAAGTGGGTTATCAAAGGCCGGCTGTGTCTCTCACTGTCTGTGGTGGAAGTTCATGTAAAAGAACCATTGTTGACTGTTGAAAAGAAGTGACGCATAGCCATCCAGGTTGTACCCTGACCCGCGATAGCCTGGCGAGCTGTCAAGGGTGTACTCTGCTCCAGCCCCAAGTTGGCTGAGATGGGCATCAGCCTCCCCGTGACCCTAATTTGGATTATGCGGTTCACTAAATAAATACATTTTATTGTCAACTATTGCATGAACGATGAGAATCAGTTTAGCAGAAATTTTAAAAAGTGCACAAATGACAAAGAAGTAAAAAAACAAAAACAAAATGTGCATATCCAGTACCTTCAAACACGTATATACATATAGACACACTTATATAGACATATAGACACTGTATGTACACATGTGGACACATATACATACATATATTTCAGAATATGCAAACACATACATATATCAGCATATTCATACACACACACACACACACACTAAGCTGTTAATTACAAAAAAAATGAAAGAACATTTTCAACAGATAAATGATATTGGACCAGGTGTAATATTCTCTTATTTGTTTATTTTGGGTTTTCTTTATACTGTATTCTTTTAGGGATGTATAGACTTTCACGTATCAATGTACCCAGGTCATTGAATCTTATGTGCTCTGAGCAGGTAAATCAATAAAATATCCATGACCAGAGTTGGGAACCTGTACATTAGAGATACACTATAAGGTCAAAAATAAGTGCACCCTGACCATCACACCCATTTATTTATTTATTTACTTTCACAAACCTCAGTGTGAGAAGCACACAGTTGAATGGATATTTTGTATACGGTTGCATGACAACTTCCCCTCACTGGTACAAAGAGATCCAAACACTGCACCCGCATTGCACTGCCCCTGTACACAAGGCAAGCTCTATGACGACAAGGTATGCAAAGTTTGCAGAAAAGCAGAAGAAGTTGCATGTCTTGGACAGAGCCCTGACCTCAACCCCTCAGAACATGTTTGTAATAATCTGGAACCATACCTGGAATCACCATAGCCACACCCCAAAATCACCAAGGCTGCACCCTAATATCAGGTGAAAGGTCTTTCTCCAAGAGAGTACAGTAGTTTATTATAATGACGGGCTTGAGCAGAGCACTATTAACGTGGAATACGGTTGTCCGAGGTCCATCTGATATCCACACATACCCACCACAGGAAACTCAATTAAATTGCCATGTCACTCAGTTGATATCGATTGGATGTTATGTGTCTCTGACTTGCATGATAACAGACAAAAAAATAAACAAAGAAAATTAACAGGTTGTTTCATAATAACAGAACTCATTTGTTAATTTATTTACTGAATTACTTCATTCTATTTGGGTTGTGGAGAGGCTGGAGTGATGACGGGGTACACCCTGAGCAGCTTGCCATGTCCATCATTGGGCCGACACACAGACAACCTTTCAGATTCACACAGGGACGGTTTGGAAAAGCAAATCAGCAGAATCTGCTATGGCTTAGTGAGCTGTTCAGGGTGTACTCCACCCTCACCCAGAATCAGCTTAGATGAGAACCAGCCTCCCCGTAACCCTATCAGGATTAGGAGTTTCAGAAAATGAATGAATGAACCTAATGTACATGTCTTTTGGACTGTGGGATGAAATCCACACAAACACATTTAGTAAACACAAACTCCACAGAAGCTTCTCAGAACATGAACTCGTTCAATGGATAATTTGACTGATAAAACGGGTCGTACAAATGAACGCGTAAATCAGTGTGTAAAAGTAAAGGTGGTGAAAAGCAAACCCAGGCTCGGACACCTTTCAGCTTACACATCTATCAGGAGCTCGATTTCTTCTAAGAAACAATGTGTGCGTGGAGAAACTGGACAGATGTGTTTGTACGAGGTAGTGTCTTTGTTTTAGATTATTCCCAACTAATTTTAAACACTAAATCGATATTTATTAGTTTATCGTTATTAAAAAATAAACATAAAACAAAACTTATAAACATACGAACAAAAAATTCACATAAAATGCGTAAAGTTTAATAAGTGCAGTTCCACTTATATCCACACGATGGTAGTATCGCGCATGCGTCGGCACTGCCGAGAAGAGCAGAAGAAAACATACCTCCGTATAAACAGGAAGTTGGTGACAAAGATCATGATATAAACACACACACAAAAATATAAAGTGTTTTATAGAGTTGTAATTATAATCGTGTATTTAAAAAAGTATAAACATAGAGGTGATGAATTCGCTGGTGGGATACGGAGTCTCATCTGAGTCAGAGGAAGAAGAGGAAAAACTGAGCGGAACGGAAAAGTAAGACTGTCATAATTATTAAAACACTGACTCAGCTACGAGGCTAATCATTAGCAAAGTAACGGAAATTTATAGCCATCAGGTAAGCATCATGCATAGCGCGGGCCTACGTTATTCTACTTTAACCATTACTGACACAATTACAGTAATAATATACATCAACATAAATTAAATGGGAAAGGTATGTACACTTCCGCTTTAATACTATAGGCCACGCCCCCTACCTGCATGCAACCCTCGTCAGTCAGCATGTGATTGACATGTGCAGCTTGCATGATGCTACACCGGAGGCTGTAAAGTCCTGTTGCTACTAAACGCATTCAGACCTCCACCCTGACATGGTACTTTGTACTAAATGTGTCTGTGTAGAAATGAGGAGAAGGAGTCCAAACAGAACACTTCACGTAACTTCCTGGTGGAATCCGGATCATGTTCCAGTGAGTCTGGTTCCGAGTCTGGGGGAGATGAAGAGCAGGAAGAAGTACATGCTCCAGTGAGTGTTGACTCCTCAGAGCTCCCAGTTCCTGTCACAGTCAGTTCTCCTTCTAATAAACTGCCATCTCCAGCTCTGGGAGGGTTCCACGTTCCGGCTGGCAGCAGCGTGTTTGCGAACCCGTTTAAAGAACGGGCTGAACAGAAACTCAGTGTGCTTCAGAAACACGTCCCACTCACGTCCCAGGCCTGGCCCACCCACATCGCCGGGAAGAGGGTGTGTGTGGCCTACAGAAAGCATGGCCGTTGTCGTTTCGGAATCCGCTGCAAGTTTGCTCATGACAGTGACCTGCAGCAGAATGTTCCAGAACCCACTGTCTCAGACTCAAATTCAGAAAATGCTGTGACACACACTCCAGCCTGCACGGACTCTGGTGCCGAGAGGGACAGGGAGTGCGAGGAGGAGAATCAGAAGAAGAAGAAGAAGCACCGAATGGGAGTGAGTGACAGTCTCATCCCTCCCAAACGGGCACTGAAGCAGTACGCCATGCAGAGAAACATTTCACACACCCACATGTAGACAGGATGTGAGAAATAAGATCTGAAAAACAAATCCAGTGTGAAAGCTCGGCCTGATTCCCCGGGATCAGCTGGTGTATGAGATCCTGATGGAAGGATCTACTTTTATTCCGGTGATTCCTTTAACTGAGACTGACACAGCAGTCACGCCTCCTTCACTGAGATTGACGGAGGCCACACCTCCTTCACTGAGTGACAGAAACCACACATTCACTGAGACAAAGAGGCCACACCTCCTTTAATATAGCCAACACATAGGCCACGCCCACTTCATTGCAGCCAAGACAGAGGCCACACCTTCACATTAGACTGACTCAGCAGCCACTTTTCCTTCAGACCACACACATCACTTTTACTTGGGCTGACACAATGGACATGCCTCCATTAAACAAGAATGATACATGACATGCCTCCATCCCTAGAGCTAATATGTAATAACCACACCTACTTCACTGGGAGTTAAAAAAAAAAAAAAAAAAACTCGAGTCACACTTATTTCACTGAAACTGACACAAATACCACGCCCAATCACTGAAGTTGACATGCATAGGCCACACCTATTCCACCAAGTTGACAAAGGCCACACCTCCTTCACTGGGACTGAAACACAAATGCTGTACACCAGGGGTGTCAAACTCGTGCCACAAAGGGCCATGTGGCTGCAGGTTTTTGTTTCAACCAAGCAGCAGCACACCTGACTTGGCTCATTCAAACAACTGATAAGAGTCTTCAGGCATTTGATTGGTCAGTCTGGCTCATTCAAACAACTGATAAGAGACTTCAGGCAGTTGATTGGTGAATCTGTGTGCTCTGTCCAGAGACTAACCAATCAAACGCCTGAAAACTCTTATCAGTTGTTTGAATGAGCCAAGTCAGGTGTGCTGATGCTTGGTTGAAACAAAAACCTGCAGCCACATGGCCCAATGTGGCACGAGTTTGACACCCTTGCTGTACACCCTTCATAGGCCACACCCACTTTAGTGCGATTCACAAAATACCACACCTCCTTTTGTATTGAGTATAAGAAAAGCTACGTCACATGTGAGTGAAACGGGGAAAACCTGCAGTGGGTCTAGAAGGTAAACTCAGGCCTCCCTCCCCTTGCTCCTCCTGGGGATCCTTGGACGTTTCCAGTCCAGACGGGAAGCATCATCCCTCCAGCCAGTTGTTTTTTTTTCCTTTTGATAGACGGTATTAAGCCTATACATTTAACCCATCCAAAGTGAACACACACACACACACACAACACTTGGTGCAGTGGGCTGCCACATATTTGGCCACCTGGAGAGGACTTGGGGATTAGATGTCTTATTCAAGGGCCCTTCAGCCATAAAGGTAGAGAAAGGGAAGGTGCAGCTCACCCCTCTGCTGCCACACATTTTTCTTTTTGGTCCAAAATCTGCTTTTCTAACCATTGGTGCCATGGGTTAACCCAGAGTTCTGGCTCTGCCCAGGGCCACCTCCTGCTATGATTTAATATCTGGTGCTGAGCATTGTTCTCTGATCATTTAAGGACAATATGATCCATCCCTCCTTATTTTCAGACTCTACAGCTTTTCCACACGAGTCTGATTACTGACTCTGACTCATCACAGTAACGCCTCTCTCCAGATCAGATCACTCCACTCACCTCTGCACTAAACAATCGACTCTTTCAACTCCCGAACAACTCACTAACTTTTTTGAACCAGTTGAAGTTTGTGATGTCGGTCATATTTTTCTTAAATTCTTCCCAGAATCATTCTGATTAAATTCAAGTGAAAGTGAAATGGTGGCGTGTTCTTATAATTTTCTTTGCTGCACCACAAGGTGTTGATTGATCATTACTAGAAACAAACTCAGAGCGCAAACCTCTACAAGGTAATGCAATGCCATCTTTATATGGATTACAGTGGTACCTCACCTTACGATAGAAAAGCAGTTTCCAAAATTTTTTGTCTCTGTATATGAAACAAGAAACATTCAAACAATGCACAAGCTGCTCACCCATTGGCTATCTCCCAACATCCCGCCCTGCTGGCCTCCCATTGGCTAGGAGGGATGACGCATCTCCCTCCCATTGGCTAATATGGAGCACCCATAATGCTTTTCGTGTAAAGGACAGAGTTACTGTTGTTTCGTGGGTTTTTCGAGTGTGCTTATTGCAACTTTATCTTTTGGCTCAGGCTTTTAACCTTGCATAAACATTAAGATTATAACTCTGCTAAGAAGACATGGTCAACGCACGCACGCGCACACATACACACGTGTGTGTGATTCCCAGTGCGAGTGAAAATAAGAAGCGGGCTCGTGGCATGCGGTTGAGTGATATCGCAAAGGAATTTGTCCAAATCTGTCCACCATCGATACGATATTGAAGCAGAAGGAGGCCTTAAAAGGTATACTTTTATAATTTTTAAAAGGTTTAAGATAAAATACAGGGGGTAGTTTTGGGGGCCTTGGAACAAATCCCACGTTTTACATGTAAAATGCGGTTCAATTTACGAAAAATCCAGGTTCCAAAAAAGGCTCTGGAACGGATTAATTTCGTAAAGTGACGTACCACTATATAATGGCAAATGTTGATGACGGTGCCCCTCTGTGGCCTGTTCTGGAAGTATTTTTGAGTTCTGTGGATTTTTTTCTCTGGGTGATTTTCTCCTCCTTGCATCATGTTAAAACAAAGTCCTTCAAAACCATTCTGGACTTGGATCCGGATCACTCCCATAATGTAATCAGTTGTTTGTTGATCCAAGACCCATGTTTGGTTTAGATTAATTTTTTGTTATTGTGGTCCCTTCTTGGCCAAAATAATGAGAAAGCCACCTGTCATGTCATACATTACTGCAGTATCATTGCCAAAAACTCCTTTAGACAGGAAGTGTGTGCGGTCGTGTGATTAAACTACAGCACAGTAATGACACTGAAATGTTTAAACCTGGAGTTTGCATGTTCGCCCCGGTTTCCTCCCCATAGTCCAGTGATCAGTGGCCAGCTCCTGCCTGTCGGCAGCTATAGGAATGAGAGCTGGATTGGATTCTGTGTGTTACATGAAGTCATGAAGCTTTCAAACCTGCTCTGCTCATGCTGTACTGGAACTTTATGAAAGGATATTACGAAATGGTCTTTTGAGCTGAAACACATGGATTCCCCTCCCCCCATTTTGCCAAACTGCCCCTGGGTATGAAAGAAAATGGATGTGTGTGTGTTGCCCTACAATGGCCTGGTGAGCTGTTCAGGTTGTAACCCGTTTTCTCGAAGTTGGCCGAGATGTATGATCCAATCATAAAACCAGTTTATAATCGCCGAGAAACAAACGGTGGTTATTTACTTACTGGTTTTTTTTTTGTTTGTTTTTTTAAACACACACACACACACACACACACACACACACCTGAGGATGAGGAGTGAAGACAGGTTTATTGTACATGGTTAGTAAGACTGAGATTTAATTATAAAACATGGAGTCCATTTAAATCTTTTCATCCTAAATCTGAAATGGAAATCGTTGTCTCTGATTGTCAAATTTAGGAATCGTGTTATTACTGGGGCAAAATTTCAAACTACAAGGGCTGGAAGGTCAACAAAGTTCTGTTTCTCTACGAGGACACAACAGCTTGTTCTGGGTATAAATGCATTTGTTCTTTTTTTTCAATAAAGTTTTGGAAAAGCCAATGTTACTGAGAACTAAGAAGGTCTTTCAGCTCGAGCTTTCGCAAAACAGTTTCAGATAATTGGGTGAAGACAGACCAGCTTTAATAAATACCCCCCCACCCCTCAATCATGCTCCACCCCTGGCCTGACCCACCCTGTACGGTATATGATTATAGAGAAAAACATTACATGTCTATTAGAATTCTATTATTTGCATGTTATAAGGTCGCCATCATCAAACAAGCACAGTGCTTAACTTCACTAAAAAAAAAAAAAATTTCAGGAATAATAATATAAAAAAAAAAAAAAAAACCCTTAAAATACTTTTTCTAAAATGAAATGCAAGAACCAAATCAAACAAACATAAAAAAATTAAGACAAAGTGTTTGTGTGTACAAAGAAAATCAACACACACACACATATATATATATATATATATAAACCTAACAAAATTGACTCTGTGTACACATGGTGGATGTAAAGTTCTGTCGAGTTTATATCCTGTAGGGAGGAGGATTCGCAGCTGAACGTAGCGACAATCACGTTCCCCTGTATTTCCTGCATATGATAATCATTCATAGTTTTGCGACGTTCACATTTTTGACCATTTGTATTTACTTTCTTTTTTAAAACCATAAACATGTATTAAAACACGTTTTGGCTAACGACCCTCCACTTGCCTGTTGTGTAGGTTGTCATAGAGATGGTAAATCACCCTGTCCGAGAAGAGAAACCAGATCTCTGACATGTAATGCGGACGTGATTCAGGTAGCATCCTTGTTGTCCTACATCAGTCTGTGTCGGATCGTCCCATCCGAGCTGTCCGTCACAACCTGTGCCTCATTGGCACCGCCTGATTCCCAAACCCCGGCCACATTCCCAGTCTCACTCTCCCAGAGTGCCCCGCCTTCTTTTCGCTCAACCTGCAGAGGAGGCGGAGAGGAAGCAGAGGATGATGGAGGAGGATCAGGATCAGTAGTAAAAGCTACAGAAGTGATTTGCGGAAGGAGTGAGGCGGATGGGGTGGAGCTAGTGCTTGGCTGATGCGTGACAGACAGCAAGGGAAGCTGAGGGGGGTGTGAGAGAGTGGTGAAGGTCATCTGAACGATCTGTGGAGACGTCTGAGCAGACAGCTGTTGCTGGGACACCGGGGTGGACACAAAATGCAGAGTCTGATTGGAAGAAGTCATGTGTGACACAGAGACTCCACCCAGTTCACCCTTAGCCTCATCTGTGGAGGGCAACGCGACAGTGACGGGCACCTGCATGGTCTGCAGTGACTCCTCTTGGTCCAGCAGCATTACAGGGCTGACACCCACCGGGGTCACGTGAGTGGTGGGTGGGGTCGCTGTAGTAACGAGGGCACCGGCATTTGCGGCGAGAGCCTCGGCAATCAGGACTTCCGGGTGGCTTTTGG
This sequence comes from Plotosus lineatus, assembly GCA_024760905.1. Taxonomy (NCBI): domain Eukaryota; kingdom Metazoa; phylum Chordata; class Actinopteri; order Siluriformes; family Plotosidae; genus Plotosus; species Plotosus lineatus. The sequence goes on along the minus strand of CM045736.1, from coordinate 19,190,091 downwards.
CCTTGTGAGCCACCACACTATCCTTCTTCTCAAACTTCTTGCCACAGATGGCGCAGGAGAACTGGTAGGAGGCGTCTGCATCGTGCTTCTTCATATGCCAGTTCAGAGACGCTTTCTGGCGACAGGTGAAGCCACAGATCTCACACCTGCAGGATGGAGAGAGTGCGAGTCAGATCCAAAATCACGAGTCACACACCTCCCTTTTCCGATTCTACCTCAACCCGCCTCAGATTCGACCTTGATTCAGTTTTATTTAATACACAATCTACCCCAAGGACAGACTCAAGTATTATCTTCATATGAAATTAATTTGGAAGCGAGAATCATTCAAGATTCACCGCTGAACCAAATACAATTTATAAGATTCATACACAACTTATTGGTCACTCTGAAATTGTAAATATTTAAAACATTTATTAACATTCATTACATCAACACTAATATACAATTAATTTTAATAATAATCATGAATGTGAGTGGGGGGGGGCAGTGGCAGGCACACCCATCTTTCCCCGGCTTTTTTCATGTTCTCCCTGCACTTGCATGGGTTTCCCCCTAGTTACTCCAGTTTCCTCCCACAGTCCAAAAACATGCACAGTAGGCTAATGGGTTGCAACAAGTCAACCCTAGGTGTGACTATTGGCCCTGTGATGGCCTGGTAAGCTTGTCAGAGCGTACCCCGCCCTCGTCCAGAGTCGGCCGAGATGAGCATCAGCCTCCATGCAAAACATAATTAGGATCCTAATTGATCGGCTTAGAGCAGGGTTCCCCAACCACCGGGCCCTGGACCGGTACTGGTCTGTAGATCGTTTTGAACCAGGCCGCAAAGAATAAATAATCGTGATTGAAATGTATATAAAAATGTTTTTGTTTACGGGTGTCTTATTTTGAAAGACAACCACTTCCGCCCTCGCCTAACTTCCGCGCTTGACTCTTTGGTGCGTATTTATTCTGAGTCAGTAATGCAAGCTAGTCCTCGCAAAATGAGCCAGAAACAGTTCACTAGAGAGTTATTTTGGAACGGGTAAACGAGACAATGATGAGACAGCAGAAGGGTAACAGACTGCCTGCAAAAAGAAAGCTGTATTTCAAAGAAAATACCAAGATTCCTACCGGAGTTCCGGTTCACCAACGACGGAGCTCCCCGGCTGGGAGTCCAACTTCTAAAAGTTTTTCCGATAGAAAAATTGCAACTTTAACTGAAAATTTAGCAGCGTGATTGATGAAGTTTCCAGGATCATGGGCGGAAAGTTTTCGGTGGACGAATCCAGGTCAACAGCACGGACGATGGCCATTCAACAGTGAATGGTCAGGATGGCGCTTCCTAGAGGGCGACCTCACGGAGTTATCGAAATCAAATTGTTTTTGTTTGTTTTAAATGTTTTTGTTCGTTTGTTTTTTGCACTAAGCTCGTCTATGATCGTGCGACCCTACTACTGCTATGAGAGCACAGTCCTTTTGGACATTTAGAACTGAGCATGCTCGTCTCCTATCCTGAGCTAATATGGTACCGCAGCTCAATGCTAGACGCGGCAGGCGAGGAGGGGGTGAACGACGACTCCGGCGCTTGGTTAGTGGTGGAAGGTTAGCACTCCCGATGATGCTGCTTGAAAATGTTCAGTCTCTGCAAAACAAGATGGACGAGCTTCATGCTCGGATTGCAGCGCAGAGGGATCTACAGGACTGCTCCATGCTGTTTCTGTGAAACATGGCTCGAGGAGAGTACACCGACAAGGCGACTACACCAGTCGGCTACATGGCCTTCAGAGAGGACCGGAGCGCAGAGGCTAGCAACGAGAACCGCGGCGGAAGAACGGCAGATTCTCCTTAAATAAACCTGATGTACTGACTGACTGTAGATTATCTCTAAACCTTGCTCTGAGAATGGACAACATCTAACTTTGAAGTTGCAGCCATTCTGTTTACCCAGAGAACTGTTCGTTTCTTTCCAACAAAACAATGGGCATAGTGTGATATAAATAGAATATAATGTAGTGCAATATTTATTGTATTATTATCATTATCATATTTTTATTACCTTTGTTGTTATTATTGTATTGTTTACTGGGTCTGATTAAGGTCCTTTTAGATATAGAATTTTCATGTGTTTATTTTTTAGTAGTTTGTGTGTTGTTGATTTGAGCCTTCGTTTCTGTTTGTAACTTGACTCCTTGAACAACTGCACAAGAATTCTTGTGTGTAAAAAAAACAAATGGCGATTAAACATTCCTGAATCCTGATTCCTGAGTTAGGGGTTCATCACAACAGGTGATTGTTTATATTATAAACCACCTATGACAGCCCCCCCGCCGGTCCATGGTAAAATCGTCAAGCGTTGACCGGTCCGTGGTGATAAAAAGGTTGGGGACCACTAGCTTAGAGAATTAATGTACGGATGAATAATCCTGAAAGTGATGGGTCTCACGCCACAGAAATCAGACAAAAACCTTCAAAACTGCAGTTATCTTTCAGTTTAATTACTTAAATGCAATGAACCTGTATTTAAAAAAAAAAACTGTATACCAGCTGTATAAAAAATTTATATAGACATGCCTTGGATTACAGGAGATGAAGAATTGTCCGATTTTCAGAGTGGAATTGTGGGTCAGTCAGATAGCGGCAATTTAAATGTTCCTCTGTCAACTGTCAAAAGTTCAACATTGAAGGTGAAACCACCACGGATCCATGACCAGGTCAAGCTAGATCATCAGAAAGATGCAATCGCTCAATGAAGAGAGCAATGGAAAAAAATACCTGTTCCAAGGCTGCGGACATCGCAGAAGAAACCACCTCAGAAACCGCTATGCACCATCATCAAATGGCCTATTACAGCTGAGCAGCAAGATACCAGTCCTTCTTCCACCCGAAGACATTCATTATATATTTGGGTGTCTATTTACTTACATTTCCCTCAATAATTATTGCCACCCCTGATTAAACTGTGTTAAAAGCCTTAAAATAAATTACATTTTTAATTGCAGAAGCTACTCTCATTGAAAATTGTAGCCCTCAACTAAAGTGACTTTTAAGGGGGGGATCCCTGATTCAGAAATACCTTATTCGACGTCATAAGCACCCACGGTGTTTGAAAAATTGGAGTGGGTGGATGCTTATTAAAATGTTACCAGCGGAGTGGAACGGTAAGTGCTTATTACCATCAAGGTGGAAAACATGAATAACAACAGAACAATAAAAGAGTTTAAACTGGTCTTTGCTGTTATTCATTTTGTGGTATCAACCAAATTACTTACATCATCTTCTTTTCCTTTCGGCTGTTCCCTTCAGGGATCGCCACAGGGAATCGTCTGCCTCCATCTCACCCTATCCTCTGCATCTTCTACTCTTACTCCAACTACCTTCATGTCATCCTTCACCACATCCATAAATCTTCTCTTTGGTCTTCCTCTTGGCCTTCTGCCTGGTAGTTCCAACCTCAGCATCCTACTACCAATATACTCATTATCCCTCCTCTGTACATGTCCAAACCATCTCAATCTAGCCTCTCTGACTTTGTCTCCAAAACCTCTTACATGTGCTGTCCCTCTGATGGACTTATTCCTGATCCTATCCTTCCTCGTTACTCCCAAAGAGAACCTCAACATTTTCATCTCTGCTACCTCCAGCTCTGCCTCCTGTCTTTTCCTCACTGCCACTGTTTCTAAACCATACAACATCGCTGGCCTAATCACTGTCTTGTACACTTTTCCTTTCATTCTTGCCGATACCCTCCTATCACACATCACACCGGACACTTTTCTCCAACCATTCCAACCTGCCTACACACGCTTTTTCACCTCTTTTCCACACTCTCCATTGCTCTGGATTGTTGAGCCTAAGTACTTAAAATCCTCCTTCTTTATCTCTGCCCCCTGTAACCTCACAGTTCCTCTTGGGTCCTTGTCGTTCATCACTCTATCCTTCATCACTCTAACTTGCTGCACGTCTTTCCCATCTCTATTTCTCTGCTGTGCCAACCTGTATAAATCATTTTCTCCCTCCTTACTGTCCAGCCTATCATACAAGTCATCATATGCCCTCTGTTTGGCCTTTGACACCGCTACCTTCGCCTTACACCGTGTCTCCCTGTACTCCTGTTTACTCTCTTCGGTCCTCTCTACTAGTCCTTCTCAAAAAATTAGCATATTGTGAGAAATTTCATTATTTTCTGTAATGCACTGATAAAAATTAAACTTTCATATATTTTAGATTCATTGCACACCAACTGAAAGATTTCAGGTCTTTTATTGTTTTAATACTGATGATTTTGGCATACAGCTCATGAAAATCCAAAATTCCTATCGCAAAAAATTAGCATATCATGAAAAGGTACTCGAAACGAGCTATTAACCTCATCATCTGAATCAACCAATTAACTCTAAACACCTGCAAAAGATTCCTGAGGCTTTTAAAAACTCCCAGCCTGGTTCATTACTCAAAACCACAATCATGGGTAAGACTGCCGACCTGACTGCTGTCCAGAAGGCCATCATTGATACCCTCAAGTAAGAGGGTAAGACAGAAAGAAATCTGAGCGAATAGGCTGTTCCCAGAGTGCTGTATCAAGCCACCTCAGTGGGACGTCTGTGGGAAGGAAAAAGTGTGGCAGAAAACACTGCACAACCAGAATAGGTGACCGGACCCTGCGGAAGATTGCGGAGAAGGGCCGATTCCAGACCTTGGGGGACCTGTGGAAGCAGTGGACTGGGCTACAGGTGCCACATTCCCCAAGTCAAGCCACTTTTGAACCAGAAACAGCGGCAGAAGCGCCTGACCTGGGCTACAGAGAAGCTGCACTGGACTGTTGCTCAGTGGTCCAAAGTACTTTTTTCGAATGAAAGCAAATTGTGCATGTCATTTGGAAATCAAGGTGCCAGACTCAGGAGGAAGACTGGGTAGAAGGAAATGCCAAAATGCCTGAAGTCCAGTGTCAAGTACCCACAGTCAGTGATGGTCTGGGGTGCCATGTCAGCTGCTGGTGTTGTTCCACTGTGTTTTATCAAGGGCAGGGACAATGCAGCAAGCTATCAGGAGATTTTGGAGCACTTCATGCTTCCATCTGCTGAAAAGCTTTATGGAGATGAAGATATCATTTTTCAGCACGACCTGGCACCTGCTCACAGTGCCAAACCACTGGTAAATGGTTTACTGACCATGGTATTACTGTGCTCAATTGGCCTGCCAACTCTCCTGACCTGAACCCTATAGAGAATCTGTGGGATATTGTGAAGAGAAAGTTAAGAGACACCAGACCCAACACTGTGGATGAGCTAAAGGCTGCTATCGAAGCATCCTGGGCCTTCATAACACCTCAGCAGTGCCACAGGCTGATTGTCTCCATGCCACGCCGCACTGAAGCAGTCATTTCTGCAAAAGGATTCTCGACCAAGTATTGAGTGCATAACTGAACATAATTATTTGAAGGTTGACTTTTTTGTATTAAAAGCACTTTTTTATTGGTCGGATGAAATATGCATTTTTTTGAGATAGGAATTTTGGGTTTTCATGAGCTGTATGCCAAAATCATCAGTATTAAAACAATAAAAGGCCTGAAATATTTCAGTTGGTGTGCAATGAATCTAAAATATGAAAGTTTAATCTCGATCAGTACATTACAGAAAATAATGAACTTTATCACAATATGCTATTTTTTTGAGAAGGACTAGTATGTCCCACTTCTTCGCTAACCTCTTCCTTTGTACACGCTCCTACACTTCCTCATTCCACCACCAAGTCTCCCTATCTACTGTGCTTCCAGATGACACACCAAGTACTCTTCTACCAGTCTTCTTGATCACATTAGCTGTAGTTGTCCAGTCATCTGGAAGCACTTCCTGACAACCCAAAGCCTTTCAACTCCTCCTTGAAGACAACACGACACTCTTCCTTTTTCAGTTTCCACTACGTTGTCTTCTGCTCTGCCTTTGCCTTTTTCACCTTTCTCACCATCAGCATCATCCTGCACACACCATCCTTTGCTGTTTAGCAGCACTCTCACTCACTACTACTTTGCAGTCACTGACTTCCTTCAAATTACATCATCTACACAAGATGTAGTCTACCTGTGTGCCTACCTCCGCTTTTATAAGTGAACCTATACTCCTTTCTCTTCTGGAAGAAAGTATTCACCATAGCCATTTCCATCCCTTTTGCAAAATCTATCTACATCTATCTGTGTTCCTGTCCTGGATACCAAACCTGCCCATCACATTCTTGTCCCCCCCGTTTCCTGCACCAACATGTCCATTGAAGTCTGCCCCAATGACCACTCTTTCACCTCTGGGGTACTCTGCATCACTTCATCTAACTCACTCCAGAATCTCTCCTCCTCTTCTAGCTCACATCCTGCCTGTGGGGCATAAGCACTAATAATACTGAACATCACACCTTCAATTTATAACTTGAGACTCATCACTCTGTCCGACACTCTTTTCACTTCTCGAACATTCCTGACCAACCCCTCCTTCAAGATGACTCCTACTCCATTTCTCTTCCCATCCACACCATGATAAAACCGCTTAAACCCTACTCCTAAGCTTCTAGCCTTGCTACCTTTCCACCTGGTCTCCTGAACACACAGTATGTCCACCTTCCTCCTCTGCATCACCTCAGCCAGCTCTCTACCTTTTCCTGTCATAGTTCCAATATTCAAAGTCCCTACTCTCAGTCCTAGACTCGTGCCTTTCCTCTTCTCCCTCTGCCTACGGACACACCTCCAGCCTCGCCTTCTTCGACCAACAGTAGTTCAATTTCCACCAGCACCCTGTTGGTTGACAGCACTGATGGCAGTCGTTGTTAACCCGGGCCTCGACCAATCCGGTATGAAATCTTGACGGTTCGCATTCAGTATTTTGGCAAAAGTTTTACGCCGGATGCCCTTCCTTTCGCAACCCTCTGCATTTATCCTGGCTTGGGACCAGTGTGAGGATGGAACCTTGTTTCTGCCCATCCCCACGGCTGCATTAATCAAATTACTTGCATGAAAATTGAAAATAAACAAAAAAAAACAGCTTTTTTTTTTTTTTTAAAGACCCCTTACTTTTCCCTCCTTGTCTTCTTTTCCTTTCGACTGTTCCCTGAAACATTTTCCCGGAAGTAAAATCGAGCCAATCAACAGGAATGTCAACTTTAGTACATGGCACATTGAACCAATCAAGACAAACAAATAAAAGCACATGGCCAGGAACGTCCTTAAATTTATGAAGTTAGTGATCAGGAGAATCGAGTGAAAAATACTCATCACTTTCTGATTGAGCTAGATATGGAACATCGCTCCATTCATTCAGAGCATCACATAGTTTTGCTGTAGCAGTTTCTAAAGGTTCATCAGTTGTTGGACATTTACCAAGAGAACACAGCAAAATATTTTCCTGTTTTCTAAAGCACGGCGAAACAATCAAAAGTTTTGTTACTGATGAACATTATAGACATTCCCCAGTGACAGGGGGTCTTGAAATACCATGTAAACTCACATTTACAGGCAGTGAATGCCTCATTTTACCATTACAGAGACTGATCGAATAAAAATGATAAGTTTGATCTACCATTTTGCATCCAGTACACATGGGCGGTTATTAGACGCAAGATAAAACACATTGGGGGGGACTTATTGGAGCAGGGCACTTATTACGCAAATACGGTAATTATGTTTCATAAAATCACCTGTTCCACAATTATTTCTCTCCAACAATTCCTAGGAAATAAATGAAACAAATATTTCTGTAATTTCTACAGTAGTTTACAAATTTGATCAGAGTCTCTAGAAATTATTAGAGGGATCTTGGATCATTTTTTTCCTGCACAATCTGTCTAAATCATCTGGTGACCTGGTTCCTCGTCAGGTCATTGGATGATTTAGAGAGCTTGTGCAGAGAAAAAAATGATCCAAGATCCCGCTAATAATTATGGAGGGCAGTGTACGTTTGGTTTCTGTACTGACCTGAATAAGTGTGTGTATGTTTGTGTGAGACTCACTGCAGTGGTTTCTCTCCCGTGTGGATCATGCGGTGTACAGCGAGGTTATGAGAGCTCTTAAATGCACGTGCGCAGAACTCACAGATGTAGTCCCTCTGATCTACACACACACACACACACACACACACACACACACACACACACACAGTCCACATTCCTAAGAATTGCTTAGAAAGTTTTAATCGAAAGAAAATTAAACTCTGCTGTTTGTTGTTTGGTTCTGATTGTGGTCTCGTACCTGTGTGATGCTTGGCATGACGCAGTAGCTGTTTCTGAAGGCGGAACAGACGGCCGCAAGATGGGTGCGGACACACATATTTTTTCTTCATTAAGTGCTGATATTTAATGTGATGCTAAAAGAAATAAAAACAAATTAAATATTTTGTAAAACATTATATAAAATTCCCTCAGTTGTTGGACACACCTGCAGGTAACGAGGATGAGCGAGAACTGTTCCACATCCCTCTATCTCACAGCGTACATACTGCACCGGCGGCTTCTTCCTGTCAGCGCACACACGCACACACACACAATACTTACACATCTATTGTACATTCTGTAATCCCATTCTTTAGTTATAGATGGTTACCTTCTCTTAGGAAGACGAGGGCTTTTGTCATCTTTCCTTCGTCGCCCTCTCCTGCAGTATCAGAACCAGAAGATCAGACAGGATTCAGAACACAAACACAATTAAACAGAAAAAAGCTGTAGCGAAGTAGTAGGTAAAATGCCGCCCCCTCTGGTAGAAAAGCATTACTGCAAACTACCCGTGCAAGAACAGCTTCAGCATGAGAGTCATTACGAGATGTGGTGCAGGTATAATAAAGAACTGAGCAGATTGCTGACATGAGTACGCAGAGCTTAGGCAGTGGGCGTCATCATTTAAAATTAAAAGAGCTCTATGTAACCATGCAGATTAAGGATTCATGGAGTCACATGAAAACACTTCTGTTCAGTTAAAAGTGCTGAGTGAGGTTTTGATTGATAGGTTATTTGAATCCTGTGACATATTTAATCAGTCTAACTCTAACACACACACACAAACACACACACACACACACACACACACACACACACACACACACACACGCCTCACTTCCTGGGTGGCTCCGCCCCCTCTCCAATCTCCTGCTTTACATCCACCATCTCCACTCCTTCCGTTTTCACTTCAGTCTCCTTCTCTTTGTCCTTCTCTCCTCCAGCGGCTTTCTCCTTTGGCCGTTGAGGAGCCCTGCGTCTCGGCTTCTGACCCTCCCTGCACCAAGCATGTCATTCATCAATCATCATAGATAATATGAACCATGTGATCATCTCAAAAACACACACACACAGACACACGTACACACACCTTCCAGACTTGGGGTCATAGCTCTGGTCATTCAGGTCGTCCTTAAAGGGAACGTCTTCATCACTGCTCACACCCTCGTCCTCCTCACTGATGAACAGAATATTGGCATGAAAGTGGATCAGCAGGTGTGAACATTGTTCTACAGTAACAATGCCAATGGTACTACCTGTGCTAATGTTATTTACAAGTACCCAAATCCTATAGCCTACAGTTTATTGCTGCGTAAAACAGTACGTTCTGCTCTCAGTCATAAAATTTCTACACTTGTTCATTAATAATTTTATTTTTAGGAATTAAAATATAAGGTTTTTTTTCTTTTCCCTGTTATCAACATTTTAAATTATTATTACAGACGCTCCCCGACTTGCGTTCATCCGTTTTTTTTTTTTTTTTACGTCACCCCCCAAAAAAAAAGTAGTCACATTTTGAGTTTAGACGTACCTACGTAGTACGCTGATGCAATGATGCTGCATCCATTGTTTACAAACTACAGACTGAACGTGTCCCTCCTTCCCAGTTCAGTTATATGTATATCGTTTTTTTACATTATTATATACATCGGTTATATAGCGTGTTACCCTTGTGTTAAGACGTCGTCACTGTGATCTGTGTTTACACTGTTTTGCGGACTTTTGTAACCCTAAGAAAATGGGTGCAAGTCTCATACACCGATGAATTAACTATCTACTCAGATCGACACAATCTTTATATTTATTATCTTTAAGCAGAATCCTAATAGTGTATACTTATTTTTATATTAATATTCATTAGGATTTGTACTTGTTCTTTGTATGCATCTCTTGAATAAAGTTTACTTACTTACACAAAAGAAAGAAATCTCCGCTTTGCTGGGATTCACATTAGTGCAGGCTGTGTTCTAAACGAGTTCAACAGCACCCTTGTGCACTTGAAAGACCAGAAGTGTGTATAACCCACAGCAAGTACACTACTTTCGGTATTGAGCGCTTCACATATTGTAAGCGTTGATTGGCTATTTTAAGCTTCATGTAAAGTGCCTCGGTATAAATAAGTCACTTATTTGAAATCAATGTTGATATTATTTGATATTATTTTACAATGTTATGTTTATAATAATTGATTTAGGGGTGTTTTATGAGATACGGTAATGGTATTTATGGATGTATAGTACAGTATGAGCGTCATACGTCACGTCACTGTAACAACTTACGTTCACTTTCAAGTTATGTTCGGCCGTCCAGAACCAATTAAAAACGTAAGCCGGGGAGCATCTGTATTACTATTATTAACAAAAATTCTCACGAGCACTGACTATTAAATGTGTGTGTTGTACCTCAGGGCCTGAGGTTCGTACACATCATCTTTCAGATCATCACTGAAGGGAGAATCTTCCTCACCCAGCAGAACCTCAATCTCCTTTACCTCACTCTTCTCAGGGCTGAGGAAAAGCAGAATGATGATGAAGGCACAAGTGAACATGGTTGCATTACCGCGTCCGCCACATTCACCATAGTGTTTAATGAACAGAATAAATATTTCAGTTTCAATCAGATTAGATTTTATATCCTAATAAAGCAGAGTGTCAACTGTGTATTAAACATAACGCAAAGCTGGACTGCTTCTACAGTGCGAGGACAATAATTATCGAGACAAAACAAAAAGGAGATTGAGAAAGGGAGAAAGTCAGGGAGGGATAAAGAGAAAAAATAAAGACAGACAAAAACGTAGACATGAAAGAGAGACAAGGAGACAGAGGAAGACACATCGGAGACAGGTGCATATAAGCAAGGAGATAGAAAGACGGACACGGACACAGGGATGGCGAGACACGAGGATGGGTCGAAGATGGATGGCAAGAGGCAGAGACACAGATGGCGAGATATATTGACGAAGACAGATTCTGAGACAGAGATGTGGACAGAGAGACAGGGAGACACAAGGCCATGGACAGAGTCAAGGAGACAGTGAACAGGGATGAGGACAGAGACAGCAGGACACAGAAACAGCAAGACACAGACTTGGACGAAGACAGAGCAAGTTTTTATTACGAATACAGTAAGAAGGCCATACCTTGTTTTCTTCTCTGCGGTTTTATTTTCTTCTGCTGCAGGAATGAAACGATAATCAATCAGAAATATCAGAAGAGAATTCGGAATCATATCTCTGCCCACATTTCTATCTGTGGCCCGTCTGCTACAAGACAGGTCACCTGACCATCCTCATACCGCAGGTGGTCTCCGTCTCCGGTTCGCTCTTACACACGACCCGCGCCGAGCCCCGGGTTCCTCGAGACGACTGTGTTCTGCTGCGGCTCACCGCTCGCCTGCTTCCAGCTGCACACGGGGGTAAAGAGAGGGGAGAAATAAAGAAAGTCAGTGCGCTGCCACATCCTCCAGCAGAAAAAGATGATTGTACCCTCGCTTCCCTTCTGAGGTTACCTCGAGTACCTGCAGCATCCTTACTGTCTCCACCCCTGAGAGACAAGACACAAGACACACAGGTGCAGGATTAGTTTAATACCTGAGGAGACGAACACACGACATGGTGACAGTAACACACTCACATACACACACAGAACTATTCTCTCAGGATACACACAAGCACCGTTTTTAAATACAGAATTACAGTGAATCAGATCGGTACTTAAGAGATGTCTATATTTTTATTGAAAAGTGATCAGTCTTTTAATAAATCTATAAATATTATAAGTATAATAAATATTCAAAAACATTAATTTTCTCCATAACTCAAAAAAATTCCACACCACAGCTGATTTAAAATTAGCTCAGAATACAAATCCATATAAAAGGCAACACTCTGATACCCCCTTTACACCAACACAATCCAGATGCTGGCTCAGATGAGGCTCGACTTCAGAACCGGCTAAGAATTGAACAACACTGATGACATCATCAGTGTTCCTTGCAATACTGACATGAAGCACAACAATATAAACTGCAGCTCCCTCTCATTTATTCTTAGCTTCTCTCGAGGTCAAACCCCCCCCCCCCCCCCCCCCCCAACTCTGATGTGAGCAGTTCTTAATTCTGGATCACCAGTGTTGGAACCGCTTTCAAACCAACTGACGAAACACATTCATCTGGTCTGGAATCAACTCGGTCCAAAACTTTTAAGAGAAAATGAAAAATGATCAAAGTAATGAAGCTCAGGCACTTTGGCACAGTCTCCATTTACACACACACACACACACACACACACACACAGTATGTAATGTATAAATTAATTGTATGCATAGCAGTTTGTTGTGAATTTATTTTATATAAAATGTTACCTACATAACTTTCTCTGTGGTCAAGGCAACCTGATATTTATTAAAAAGTGTGTGTACGAGCGAGAGAGAGAGAGAGAGAGAGAGAGAGAGAGAGAGAGAGAGAAAAACAGATCAGCTTGGGGCAGGGGACGGACATGAACTCTGGCAAAAGGAGGGAATATCCTGAACAGACCATCACAGGGCAATACATGCCAACATTCGCTCGCACACTCATTTCCAACAAAACATGGGGAGAAAATGCAGCCTCCACACAGAAACCCCCTCGACGAATCTGGGATTCAAACCAGGACCTTCTTGCTGTGACGTGGATGTGCTAACCACTACACCGCCAAAGAAAACAACTTTTAACTGAAACTACATCCAAACTATGACAAAGTCACATGATTCTACATTCGGTTACATTCTTGTATTTCTTTCCGAATCTAAACCGGAAGCTTTTCTGCCAGAAAAGGAGCAGACGTGTAACTCCCTGCACAGATCTTTATAAAAAAAAAAAAAAAAAAAAAAAAAAAAAGTTCTGATCATTCTGATCACGTGAATCAGAGTGTGCTTGGCAAACAAGGCGCTCTTCAAATGTTGCTATTGAAAACTTCAACACAGTAAAATTACAAAAAAAAACAACAACTCAGAACGTGTGAGGAACTCTGCTTTCAGGAAACGCCTGGATCAATTCACCACGCCGCACACTCGCCTACAGCAGCCATTACATCATACTGTACTCATATAGGGCACAAGGGGTCACTTCGGATATAATCATTACAACACAAATACACTTTTATTCATTCATTCGTTTTCTAAACCACTTAATCCTAATTAAGAGTCGTGGGGTGGCTGGCGCCCATCTCGGCTGACTCCGAGCAAGGGCGGGGTACACCCTAAACAGCTCGCCAGACCATCGCAGAGCCAACACTCGCACAAACATTCACCCACACACCTAGAAATGATGTAGAAGAGCCAATTAGCCTACTGTGCATGTATTTGGACTGTGGGAGGAAACCGAAATACCTGGAGGAAACCCACACAAGCATAGGGAGAACATGTGAACTCCACACAGAAACACCTGAGCTGGGAATCGAACCCAGGCCTTCTTGCTGTGAGGTGGATGTGCTAACCATTCAAATACACTTTCATTCAGAACTTATTTCTAATGTAATTATTTAATCAAGAGTGTTATTTTAGCCACACTATTTACACAAGTCTGTGGGGACGATGGTGTAGTGGTTAAGGTGCTGAGCTCATGATCAGGAGGTTGTGTGTTCAAATCCCAGTTAGACCCCCACTGTGCTACTTAACCATAAGTGTGGCTCTGTTCACTCAGCAGTATAAATGGGTACCAGTAAAAATATACGGGGAAGGTAACCTGCGATGGACTCGTGTCCCATCCAGGAGGAGTTGAACTCCCAGTCGCTTCACGCTATGGAAACCGGGGATAAGCACCGGCCCGATGAGCCACTATGGCTCGGGTGTGAAAAGCCCCAAAGATACTTACATAAGAACCACATATTCCCGTGTAAAATGCTGGTTTTAGCACGGACACGGTTTCTCAGGAATAATCATCTGGGAACATTTCTCTCTCACACATTTCTAAGAACCCAATCCTGTCCGAGTATTCCTCTGCACACTGAGCTGACCCGAGTGAACAGACCCAGTGATGCTCTGGATAATTATGGAATCAGGGGAAGGTTCCTGGTTCCCAACCCACTGAGCTTAAAGAGAACTTCCAGATGAACTTCACTCTGCTCCTCACAGCACAGTCTGGAGGACAGGAATCTCTCTATGAACAGGTATTTCATCATGCTAGTGTAGTGGATGTTCTCGTACGGAGCTTTGCTGTCTCGGGCCGCCTCTGGGTTTCTCCTGCGCCGCGGACACGCCGTCTTTCTCCGGCGACGAGCTTCCGCTTCATCCTCCTCCTCATCATCGTCATCATCGTCGTCGTCCTGCTCCGCTCCGAGGTCTCTCCTCCTCCACACGGGCACGGATCTCGTGGACCGGTCGCGCAGCACCCGTCCAGATCCCGCCGCACTCGGAGTCCCATTGGTGTCCGGGGATGAAGCAGGTGGAGCGGCGGAGTTCGCTCGAGTCGCCCCGCGGCCCCGGAGCGCCCTGTGTGGTGTGTTGGTCACACTCAAGCCCGGGGATGTGACCGCGGCCTGCTCTTCTTCCTTCAGCGTCTCTTTTTCTGCACACTGCACTTCCATCGCCCCCGGAAAAAGCAGCAGGACTCGGTTTAATAGTTTTAATGGATGCAGGCGGACCTGTGATAATGAAGACGGTATAAATCCCAGAAAACACTTTGCTCGCTAAAGGCCCGGATCCTCCACACAAACATATTCACCGAGTGTTCCTCGAGCTCTGAGTCCTCTCGCGCTTTCGTCTTGAGATTTAAAATTTACTCAAACTTTATTCGAACTCCGTAAAAAGCATCTTTTAAAGCCGCAGAGACGGTATTAGTATCCTCTTAAAGCGATAGTGAACCGCGCTGTACGAGAGAACCGAGCGGCTCGAACCTCATCTTGGCTTTGTTGCGTCTCCTTTAAGCGCGCGCGGAGCGGCGGAGGCTCAAGAGCGACACTCAGCTGTACGGATCCGTATTTACCTCACACTCACTCCTTCATTTACCTCACACTCACCATTTCATTTGCCTCACACTCACTCACACACCCCTTCATTTACCTCACACTCATACATTCCTTCGTTTACCTCACACTCACTCACACACCCCTTCATTTACCTCACACTCACTCCTTCATTTACCTCACACTCACTCACACACCCCTTCATTTACCTCACACTCATACATTCCTTCGTTTGCCTCACACTCACTCACACACCCCTTCATTTACCTCACACTCACTCACACACCCCTCCATTTACCTCACACTCACTCCCTCATTTACTTCACACTCACTCATTCATTTACCTCAAACTCAATCACACACCCCTTCATTTACCTCACTCATACATTCCTTCGTTTACCTCACACTCACTCACACACTCCTTCATTTACCTCACACTCAGTCACTCACACTCACTCCTTCATTTACCTCACACTCACTCACACACTCCTTATTTATCTCTCACTCACACTCACACACTCCTTCATTTACCTCACACTCACTCCTTCATTTACCTCACACTCACTCACACTCACTCCTTCGTTTACCTCTCTCACTCCTTCGTTTACCTCACTCACTCCTTCGTTTACCTCACACTCACCAATACACCCCTTCATTTACCTCACACTCACCCCTTCATTTACCTCATACTCACCCCTTCATTTACCTCACACTCACTCACACAGTCCTTCATTTACCTCACACTCACTCACACACTCCTTCATTTACCTCACACTCACTCACACACTCCTTCATTTACCTCACACTCACTCACACACTCCTTCATTTACCTCACACTCACTCACACACTCCTTCATTTACCTCACACTCACTCACACACTCCTTCATTTACCTCACACTCACTCACACACTCCTTCATGTGCCTCACACGCTTACCTCCTCACACTCTCTCACACACTCCTTCATTTACCTCTCAATCACTCATGCACTCCTTCATTTACTTCACACACACTCCTCATTTACCTCACACACTCCTTATTTATCTCTCACTCACACACTCTTTCATTCCCTCACATTATAGTAGATTACATTATGGTACATTTTGATATTTTACAGGACATTACAGTATATTATAGCATGTTACGATACTCCACAGTCCAGTACAGGGATCCCTTACTTTCCAATGTTAATTAGGACCAAGATCCCCGCGATCACTGAAATCCGCGAAGTACGATCAATCTCCCCCCCCCCCGACTGACATATACGTACATGTATATGTGTATACGATATCAATAAATACATATTCATGCTATAAATGCTTGTAAGAATAAACATTAAACACTAATGCATAATATGTATAACAAATACACACACACAAAGACATGCACCTCTCAAAAATGTAAGTAGTTTTGATGGAAGATTTTTGGGTTGTTTTTTGTTTTTGTTTGTTTAGGGGTTTTTGTTGCATAATTGGCCTTATTTTTGTTGCATTTTCCTTTACCTTTTCCCCTTTACTTCCTTAATTTCCTTATTTTTTATTTTGATGAATATTTAAAAAAAAACGCGATGCACTGAAGCCGCATAAATTGAAGCGTGACGTAGCGAGGGACCCCTGTACATTATCATCTGTTACAGTATGTTACAACAGCAGGTCTTCTATAACAGCTCAGATAAAACCTACAGTAGAGAACATACACTGTTGTGCCTCTACCTAGAGTATAAAATGGGAATCCAACCATGCAGGGATCAGCTCCAGAAACATCAGAAATTTTCAGATGTTCCCAGATGCTCAGTAAATATGTGTGAAGAATAAAAATCAGGTTCCTGTTAGAGTGATGATGAGGTCTGGATGATGATTGGTCAGAAGCATCTATTAATTTTCTGTTACAGAAGTTCAAACAGTAGTGAAATGTTGTTGTTTTTTTTTTTTAATTTTGGGGTTGTGGGGGGTTTGTAAATACACATGCTCTAATATATACATACATGTAGGTCCTCAAATTCAGTGAAAAAAATTATTGAATACAGTACATTATGTTATGTTTTGTGTTGTGAGAGACTTTTTAACTTTTCTGTGTTTTTTATTTTAGTGTTATAGTGTTATGGTCTCTCAGAAAAGAGGGGCAGTGGTGGTCTAGTGGTATAGGGCGCTGGATCGCTGATCCAAAGGTTGGGGGTTCGAGCCTACTCTCTACAAGGTTGTAACTGCCCCCCCCCCCCCCCCCCCAGTGCAGCTAACTGGGTTATCAAAGGCGTGCCATGTCTCTCACTGTCTGTGGTGTGAGGCATGTAAAAGAACCATTACTGACTTTCGTAAAGAGTAGCTGCAAAGCAGTCAGCGTGCTTCTGTCCCTTACTAAAAAGGGTTGTGACAGGAAGGGCATCCGATGTAAAAACCGCTGCCAAATCAAATGTGCGAATCAGATGATTCGCTGTGGTGACTCCCGAGTAAAAGGGAAAAAGCCGAAAGGAAGACAGACGGTCTCTCAGAAAAGAGTTGCGTGTTGAAATGTGTTTTGGAGAGGGGCATGGCTCGAACACACAGGATGGCGTGCTAAACACACATGCATTTAAGCATTTCCATTTAATCACAGGCTATGAAGAGCAGCGCTCTCGGTGCGAGAAGACTGTCCCTCTTGATCGCTCAGCTCTGTGCTCAAGCAGTTCAAGCTTTAGTTTGATTTCCATGTACAATTTCCCCGTTTTGTCGATGTAAACGGCTGTGCTTTATTGTTCACAGGAAAGACATTAGTGCACAAGAGCACTAGAAACCTGTGAACAATAAAGCACACCCCGTTTTCATAGAAGAGTGTTTTAGAGCCATGCCCCTCTCCAACGCGCAACCCTTTCTGAGACCATAACACACTAAAATGAAAACCACTGAAAAGTTAAAGCTTAACAGCAATAAAGATAAGAGTTTTAACCTTTTTTGAAAAGCCTTCTTTCCAAAACCTTATGGAAGTGGCTCATGACCTCATCGTGAAAGGTGTTCACAGCGCTGCTAGCACTTTAGCTTAGCTTTAGCACTTTATCTTAGCTTAGCTTACATACTGTACATACATACATCCTCTTCAGCTTTGTTCAGGCGGTTATGCCTATAAACCGATCTTTGTGTTTTTTGTTCGGTACTCTAAATCGTATTTGTCGCTGGAGGTGGTCCGTATATGGCGCTAGTGATCAGATAGCACTAGCTTTAGTACTGTATCAACAACTTCCGGACTTCCCCAGGACAGCTTTATTAGGGTGATACATAAAGCACCGGACTGATGAGCCACTAGGCTTGGTTGTAAAAGCCCAAACAGACCTTACATAGTATCAACAACTTCCGGACTTCCGGAAGTCACTTTTTCTCCCTCGCGGTCTCGTTTTTTTCTCGTGCGTTTTTCGAGTTCGACTTCCAAATTTTGTTTGACTTCTAAGGACTTCCGGTCCTTTTTTTGTTCGAATTCCGATTTGTTTGACCTCTAAAGTGTTCGAGAACCGAGGTACCACTGTATTATACAATAGGACTGATATTCTGTTGGCCGGCGATATAAATTATCATATCACTATAAAATGAATTTACCGGTATATCGCCCATCTCTAGTCAGAATTTAAAGTGATGTTTTCAGGATGAGTTTCTCAAGAACAGGACGAAGCGCTGGGACCCACCTGAGACCAGGAGATCATCTGTCATGTAAGCATAAAACAGGAAACCAAAAGGAGTTAAGTATAAATGAGTATTTATTGTACAAATTCTTTAATAATAAACTGTAAAAAGAGGGAAGTTTCGGCAGTTTAAGAGAAATAAAGGCGACAGGGACATTCTGTCAAAGGAAAATCATCAACTTCTGCATGGAAACAGCAGCTTCACCCTATTTAACAGCTGATCTACTCCACTGATATTTATTTATTTATTTATTAGTGGAACAGAATTACAATTAAAGGCAGCAGAGCTTAATAGCTCAAAATAGACACATGACTGAATCTTTTATTCATTCATTCGTTTTCTAAACCACTTAACCGTTATTAGGGTCGCAGGGAGGCTGGTGCCCATCTCAGCCTACTCTGGAGAAGGGCGGAGGACATCCTGGACAACTCGCCAGGCCATCGCAGGGCCAACACTCACACAACCGTGAATCTTGTTTGCTCGAAATAAGAATTTGTGTATAAAATAAATTAAACAAAGAGAGTTACAGAATGAAAACACATTACAGATGATTTGCAGTTTTATTCAACAGTTAACCCTTTAATGCCCAAATTATTTTTTGCAGTTAAAAAAAAAATATCACTATTTTTTCCAAATCAAAAAGGCCCAAGGAAACACCCCAAACACATTTTTTCAACAAAATTATAAGAACACTAATAATAATAATAATAATAATACTAATAATAATAATACAGGTATACCTCGGCTTACGTTGTGAATTGGTTCCAGGAGAGACGATGTAAGCGAAAACGACTTAAATCAAATTAGCTTGTTTCTAGGCTAGCCTAGGCGAGGGTATGCCAAATTTACTTGTATAATATTATATATCATATTTAATATACTAAATATATAATATACAGAACACCCGTTATTCACTGTGGTTACGTTCCTCCCCCCCAACCGCGGATCCAGGAAATCCACAAATTATTTATGCGGTTTTAAAAACCTATGTATATAACATACGCTAAAATATGCGTCTTAAACACATTTTATAGACAGTCTTACTCATTAATACAGTAATAATGTAGTAAAATGTAGTAATGATTAAATAAAAACTTAATAATTTTGTACTGTGATAATATTTATGCATAAACAAAACATTTAGGCTCCTTACCAGAAGCGAGAGAAGATGCAGGGAATTTGAGTGACATCATAGGGCTTAAATAATAATTAAAAACAAACTTAAAAACCTTGAATTCACAAATCAAGGAATCACATTGATAATGTGCGCGAAGAGGTGTACACATCATCTGCAACCAATCAGCAGGAGGAAGAAACAAAATCTCTCAGCCATTGGCTAAATTTGAATCATATGTCAGTAATGTCGTAATGATGCATATGTATAATTTGCCACGGCTGCCGTTAATTTAGTGCTTCTCAAGTAGTGGGGTGCAGTTTGATGTTATGAACCTGGGTAACATGCTTTTTTGCCATACTGTACTAGATTTAAGTATTTTTTATTATTATTTAATGCTTTTTATTATTTAATGCTTTTTTATTCTTAACGTTAATAAAGATACAATGTTATGCAGAGGTGCATTCATAATTTTATAGACAAATAATACTATTTATAATAGCACGTAGGGTGCTGAGGGGGGGGGGTTTCTTCCTCGAAGGGGCGTCACTGAAAATAATCGAGAAGCACTGTGCTAATTTAAAAACATTATTTTAATAACATTATTTTTCCATATATTTTATGAAAACCAACGTATAATCGAGAATGACTTAACTTGAAACAACTCAAGTCGAGGTATACCTGTAATATTAATAACATAAATAAAGTAACTTACAAATTCATGAACATCACAATCCTGTGTACTCAAGGTCGTCTCACAGCTGACTGAGGCATGTGGGACCAAGTTGTGTTGCATCAGGCAAGATCACAACAAGTATAAAACACTTCAGCAGCGCTGAGTACAATGCATCTAGTACTTATTTTTTTGAAAGAGGACCATATGGTCCTACTGGAATGAAAGGGTTAATGTAGTGACGGATTGGATTTTCGTGGACTGTGAGCTGAACAGAAATCGTCAGAGAATTTACCCACCTACTTTCCAACATACTCTTCTTCCCTTCCACTCTGTAGCCACCAGGCTTCTTTATTTATTCAGTCCTTAATTCACTAAACGGCTTCATGCTGAATCAGTCGTGGGGAGGCTGACACCTATCTCAGCAGACTCTGGGTGAGGACCATCACAGGGCCAACACTCCCACAACCATTCACACTCACATGTAGGGGTGATTTTCAACAGCCAATTAGCCTACTGCACATTTTTGGACTGAAGGAGAAAACCACAGTACCTGGAGGAAACATACAAACGCCATACAGAAACGCCTGAGCTGGGAATCAAACCCAGATTCGTGCTGTGAGGCGAATGTCCCAACCACTACCCCACCATGCTGCCTATGTTTGTCTATCCACTTATTCATGTCCCTATAAATTATTAAAGCACAACCAAGGCTCAGACAACAAACCCGATAGAACATGATTTTTGTTTATTTATTTTTTAAATCAAACAACTAAAAATGTATGAAAAGACAACTTTTAAAACTATTCTCCCAGATTGCTTCAAAATATTTCCCCCCAAAAAATAGATATAATGGTACAAACCCAGCCACCACACAGTTAAAGACAAATCAGATAAGAACAATCAGATATAAAAATAAACCGAAACTGCTACATCTGCTCTCACAAGCATAGTGTCTCTCTACAAAAACACACACACACACACACACACACACACACATACACAAATCAAACATTCACTGTACTCTGATCCAAATCTGAAAGCTGCTTTCATTTCCACTTGAGTTTTTCATGTTTTTAAATGAGTAAAATATTTACCCTGAGCCAAATATGGTGAAAGAAACAAGTCCAAGCACGAACTGAAACCCAACCTTCATTCATAACCCACTACACATCAGCTCACAGTGAAGGGAATTTGAGAAATGGTCTATAACTTTTAATTTAGAAAAAAAAAAACCCACACAATATGGAAGCCACACTGAAACAAATCTAGTTGGGTGGAGTTTACACTAAAGTCATGTTTGATTGACAGGTTAAAGTTCAAATAGCTGCTCAAAAAATGAACCTGATCTAACAGTCGGTGTACAACAAATCTTTCAAAGTCAAGAACAAGTTATTAATCTTGGCTGTCATTAACCAATCAGTTTTAGTACAAAGTTCACAGGATTAGCACCGAGACATCATTACAAAACATACACAGGATGCTCGTCTATATAGACTCTTTAGTGTTCAGTTTAATCTGGGAACAACTGGTTTGTGGGGTTGACATTGGTGAACAGATCTTGAACCATCGCTGCTTGCAGCTGTATTAAAAGCTTATATTTACTTTATTAGCCTTAATGCTGTATTCTGAGTTTGGACAAGACAAGATCATCAAAAGTAAAGCAGTGATGATGGAGTTCTTTTACTCCTTAAATAAAATTTAAAAACTTAACTCATGAGAAATACAGATAGAGTTCTGCTTCACGTCTTAGTTCCCAAAAACATGTGTATGATAAACTGAGGGGTTTTTTTTGTTAAAAAGCAGGAATTAATTTCTATGTCTCAGTAAATCTTTGAGCTCGCTTTTCCTCCCAGAGCACAAAAACATCAACTCGCTGAATGTACTGGTTGAAGTCCACCGTCATTTTACTCTATACACACTGGTTAGGGAAATTCGCAACGTGTGGAAGTGAACCAGTCACGTGTTCTGACAGCTGTACTGATCGACCTAATTTAAATAAGAATTACAGAAACTACAGAAAAAGCCGCCGCCAAGATCCCTTCACATTATAAACTTGAAAAAAATTACTGTCAGTGGATCCCTGAAATAATGCACCATTTATATCTGTTCCCCAACACCACCCTGAGGTTGTTAAAGTCCCTGAAATTAACAAATTAATTAAATTGAGATTTAATATTATCTAATAGTACATTCTATATTCATTTTAACCTTAATATATATATATAAAAATCAGATGATTCGCTGTGGCGACCCCTGAGAAAAAGGGAAAAAGCCGAAAGAAAAGATATATATATAAAAAATTAAATACAGGTTTTATAATTTAGCCACCAATTTATTTTCTACTTTTTCTACTTACAAACCTGCACATTTTCATTGGTGCCCTTTTTTATAACCTCCATTTTAATTCGTCTAATTAGAAAAACCCTCCATTTTCATTGGGTGATGGGAAAACCTGTTCTCATTGGATCCTTTTGGATAACTCTCCATTTTCATTGGTTGACAAGATAACTATTTCATTGGTCCCTTTTAATAAAACCCAATGTTTTGTTGATAAGATAATCCTCTATTTTCAGTGGCTTCCTTTTGATAAATATGGCAGATAACTCTTATCATGGTTCCTTTTTGATAACCTTTCATTTTTATTGGTTGAAAACAATACTTTCCATTCTCATTGGTTCCCTTTTGATAAATTTCCATTTTTATATTTCCCCAGTATAATCCTGTGATTGGTTGTTAGGTGATGTAAGGTTCCAGTTTTTCTGAAACATCTGGCCGCTCTGTATTTTTTCCTTTGCAATCCTGACATAATGCACCACTTTTTATTGCTTTTCCAACTTGACACTTTATTTTTTTGTTTTAAAAGGAACCCTGATTTTTTTTATTAGTTCCCTGATATATCCACCAATATTTACCGGTTTCCAGGAGAATTTCTCTCATAACTTTGTTTTTCTGAATTCCCTGAGATAAGCCCTATACTTTCACTAGTCCCCAGTGCAGCAAATTCTCATTGCGTTCAGTTGTAGAACTTCCTGGAGAGCTTTGGTAAACATTACGGCTGTTTATCTGTATCTCTGTCTTCTGATTTATAAATATCATCATGGCTGTAATCTGAAAGATTCTTCAGAACCCCTGTGTCTGTGTGTTTATGTATGTGTGCACGCGTGCGTGTGTGTGTGTGTGTGTGTGTGTGTGTGTGTGTGTGTGTGTGTGTATGAGTGTGTGGATGTCTACGCATGGTCTTCTCGCTTGGGCCTGAAGTAGAGTTTCTTGGTGAGCATGGACGCGAAGCACGGCACCTGTTTCTTCCCGATTGCAGAGAGGTCTTTACATCTCCCCACACTGCGCAGAGATACTTTGCGGTTGACGAGGGTGAGCAGCTCGGTGAACTCCAGCATGGTGCTGTACTTATGGAGCAGCTCACAGAAGTCCTGAATAAACCAGGAACCATTCACTGTTTCCCTGTGTGAGTAGAAACCTGCAGGGTGGGGGAAGAGTCCAGATCTTCATCAGCACATCACCATTAATAAATGTTCAGTTCAATAAAAGGTTAAGATTCATACACTGGGGCAGTAGTGGTCTGGCGGTAAGGTGCCGGATCACTGATCCTAAGGTTGGGTGTTCGAGTCCCACTCTCCACAGGTTGTCACTGTACCCCCCAGTGCAGCTAACTGGTTGATCAAAGGCCAGCCATGTCTCTCACTGCCTATGGTGTGATGCATGTAAAAGAACCATTGCTAACTTTCGACAAGAGTAGGCTGCAAAGCCGTCAGAGTGTTTCCACCCTGCGATGGCCTGGCGAATTGTCCAGGGTGTACTCTGCCCTCGCCTGGAGTCGGCTGGGATGGACACCAGCCTCCACGCGACCCTAATTAGGATTAAGTTGTTACAGAAATGAACAATTCATAGACTCATTTTTTTAAGCCATTTAATATTAATTATGGTCGCAGGGAGACCGGGAACCATCTCAGCTGACTCTGAACGTGGGCAGGGTACGCCCGAGAGAGTTTGCCAGGCCATACTGACTGTTGTATTAAAAAAATGATAACACATCTCTACGGGTAATTTAGAACAACCAATTGGCCTAATGTGCCTATCGTCAGACAATAAGAGAAATACAGTACTCAAGGAATCTCACAAAGCAAAGCACGGGGAGAACTCGCAAAGTTGCAAATTGACACAGAAATGTCCTCGTTGAACCCAGAACCTTCCTATTTTGAGGGGGATGTGCTAACCCGACGCCATGGTGCTACCCCTCCCACGAATAGCAAATGTTGTGGTTAGTCCTGATATGAGCAGAAATCTGAAGAGCTTCATATGAATAAGACCTTCACCAGCTCAGTAATAGAACGATGCAAGACGTGCGCTCACCCTCTGCGACAGAGTAGCACATGATGAAGTCAGCTCCTGCAGGAAGAGTCTGAGCTACAGCGGCGTCCACCACCACCTCATTCACCATATTGCTGTCCACCATGTCCATAGGAGTGACCGGGTCATCATGTTTGTCCCCCCGACATGCCTGCGTACCAGAACCGAACACTATTATTAGCAAAAAAATCTGCCAAAGTTCAAACTGTAATTTATAACATCACAAAAAATAATGTGTTTATCACATTTTTATACACTGCAGTAAACATCCAGCCGGAAACACGATTAAACTTCTCAAAGACCCCTAAAAAAGTTATTTACAACTGTCATAATGGGTGTGGCCTAATACAGTCGGCCCCCTACTTACGAAGACCCCCGTGTACGAAATCCCCGGGTTACGAAGATCATTTTCCTAAGTTTCTGTCCCCGGGATACAAAAACAACCCCCTCTTATGAAAATAAATTCAAAATTCAAACGTGCCAATCAAAATTTTACATAACGCGCGAGTTGCTTTCTCATTGGCCGTCTCTCAACATCCCGCCCCGCTGGCCTCCCAATTAGAGACAGAAGGAAGCTTAACTCTTTAGTTTTTAGTTTAGTTTTTTTAAGTTGTTTAATTCAGTAAATGCTTAATAAATGTGGGCGCATTTAAGTTTATCTGGAATTCTGATCCCTCAAGGAATCAAATTAAAGTTGAGTTTGTCAAGCAGGGAATGTGCTTTGAATTCCACGTCTTGTGGCCATGGCCCGCAGGGCGCGCGCGCGAGAGAGAGCGAGACAGAGAAGGAATAACTCTTTAGTTTTTTAAATTGCTTAATTCAGTAAATATTTAATAAATGTGGGTGCATTTGAGCTCATCTGGAATTCCGATCCCTCAAGGAATCAAGTTAAAGTTGAGTTTGTCAAGCAAGGAATGCGCTTTGAATTCCATGTCTTGTGGGCGTGGTCCGCAGCACGCATGAGAGACAGAGAGAGAGAGAGATAGAGAGAGAGAGAGACAGGGGTGTGTGTTTATAGAAAATGTTAAATAATGGTTTAATTAATAAATATGTTAATAAAATGGTTTAATATGTTAATAAAATGTTTAAATTGTTTAATAAATAATTTTCTTTTACTTTTAACACATATTTCATACAAAATTGGTGTACTTTTATCATTTTTAAAAGGGTTTATCCAGTCCAAAGACTGGAGCCTTGGAACGAATTAGGTGTTTAACATGCAAGATGCGACCCCTACTTACAAAATCCCGCTTTACGAAACAGGCTCTGGAACGGATTAATTTCGTAGGTAGGGGGCCAACTGTATTTGCGTAAGCATGCTGGATTGACATCCCTTTGTCTCAGACTCCACCAGATTGTTGGATGTTCCATTTTCTGAGTGAGTTTTGTGTTTATAGGTTTATTTATGTCGAAAAGAGGTTTAAACAGAAATATTTCTGAAGGCTCAGAGTTACTTTTAATTATTAATCTGATCATCTGAGACAAGGGTTTTGGTGTTTCCAGTAAAATGTTGCGACGGATCTGATGAGACCAACAGAACAGCCAGAAGGTGGATGGACAGTAGACACAAATGCATATCAACCAATTCATTACAGATCAAATATTTGTTTCATTCTGGATATTCAAAAAGTTAAATAAGAGTTGTTTAATCATCCATTCAGTCTTTTACTGAACCACTGAATAAAAGAATGAGAATAAAATCACGGAAATGACACACCCCTCAGTCAGACTCGAGACACTGACTCTGAGAGCCCTAGGTCCAAAAGCTTCCTGATTTTATTATACGTCACCCCCGCTGTAGTATTATTAAATTAGATATGTGGTGAATTAGTGTTACTCGCTCTTTAAAGCGATCACGTATGACATCAGCAGCTCTTTTCACCAACATAACTCCACGCCCGATTAAAGTGTGCGCGAGTGCTACGACTCTGGGCGTGCTCAGAGACATGTTGCCTTTCTGATTTGCTGTTCCAGCCTGGTAGTGATGTGAACTCGTCAGATTGGCTGGGCTGCGTGACTGACCGTGTGCATCATAACACATCGTGGTTCAGTGCTGAACCGCACAAACAAGAAGCACTGAAAACAAGCAAAATACTTATTTTTATTCCTAAACCAACTGATGACAGGATAACCGAGTCAGGAGAACATTAGCTTTTCAGATTCACCGTCACGCTCATCTCTGGAAGCAGTCTCGTCCTGAGAGTCACTAGAATGTGGTGTCTCCCCGTCTCCACCAGAGACATCAACCCCGCACAACGTGTGGAGAAAATAACGACCGCTAAGCTGGTAGTGCCTCTAGTTTAGTACATCACTAGTAATCCACAGGAAAAAAAAAAAAAATCACACAGTATTTTTGCTTTTTATGGTCATTTAAGTTAAAATAAGCATCAGTGTCACTTAAACATATTACATACACACTAATTATCCTTACAGTATAATAGACAACCGTATCAGGGACAGCAGGGCAACTGAAATAATTTTGATGTACGCACATCCATGAAATAAATCAGAAGCATGACTTCAGGTGAGCCACACCAACTTTACAAACGAGGCGGATTATAGTGATCTTCACTCATTATTCAACCTTTGTACTACAGCTCGTTATCAAATGGCTAACAACGCTCTCAGGAGGACGTTTCAGGGATTTAAAAACCATATGATCACCAGCAATGCTTGACACGTCACATGATAAAACCAAGTCACTCATAGATTGTTCTAAATATCAGGTTTCCTTTTCACCTGCAGAATGAAGATCTTTGGTTTTCCCACAAGACTCTGACACTTGTCTCCTCTGAACAGTGATGTAATTTCCTGGATGTCGATCATGCCGTCATGCCCGTAAACAGACCCATTTTCACCATGACTTAGGAACGCACAGACAAAGCAGTCAGCATCTGTGTGATCAGAGTTTGCAGCTGGGAGGGGGTGGGGGTCAAAGTTTATTGTCAGTGTGAAAGTGAAACCACAAGAAGACAGCGAGAGAGAGAGTCACATTTCTGTACATTACACGTACCTTCAGTGATAATGTTGATAATGTCTTCCCTTTTCCTATCCTCGTAAGCCCTGACCTCAAAGTCCAGCTGCTGAAACCTGGAAATGAGGTTCAAATCCCTGAGATTTAATTTACAGATCTGAACTGTTTACATCACCACTGCAGGATAAAACCTCTGAACTTACAGGATATCAATCTATTAAACTGTAATAAATACATGCTGTGTTAGTGTGTATCAGGGGTGTGTTAGTCTGCGTTACACAGTGCGTGAGTTATGGTCTGCACCTCCTTATAAGGTTGTTCTTGTCTGCCGTGCTTCCCATTCGAGGGAACAGCTTGAGTTGCCAGAAAAAGTTCTCCTGGTTGAAAATGAGAGCCAGGCCTCTGCGTTTGTGCTTCATGTTGTACTCTTCATTCGGGTCAATGTTGCAAGAGCTGTAGGAAACAAACAAACAAATAAATAAATAAATAATTTTCAGTTTGCTGATAAACTTTAAATATCCGTGTGGAATAAACTAAATATGATTTTGTTCTGAAGCTCACCGATTCCCAGAGTCCGTCTCCATTTCTCCTCCGTCTTGCCCTAGATAAGTCATATGATTATCATTTTATTTTATTTCAATTTCTTCCTGTGCATTATTCAAGTTAATGAAACACAATAGGGTTGTGCGGTGAAGCGACCTCACTGTCTCCACCTCCACCCTGGAGCTTATTCAGTGGGTATAACGGTACATCCCGGCACTTTAATTCCTCTTAATCTGAGCGTACGCCATGTTACTTTAAGGAGCGTCCATGTCAACTGTCTAAAAACCAACTAAGATAGTCGCACAAATCTGAATTTGGCTTTAAACGAGACTTAGAAAAGCAGAGGGCTCATCTTACACAGCAGCAATTACTATATTTTTAAATTAATTATGAGAAAGGCACATCAAACTTTTAAATATTTCCACTTACAAGAAACCATACTTAGTAAAATCCAACTATTTACACAAAGAACATTAAATGTAAATATCTCATGAAACAAAAAAAGCGCTAATAGTAGACTATAATAATCATTAAACATGATCATTATAACAAACAAAAAAACCCAACACTTTCTCAGAGCCTGGGTCAGCGCGAGAAATCACTATAGGGTCATATACAGTCAGGAAAGGATTCATGAAAATTGAAACTCAAAGTATTTTTCAAGTCTTATTATGTACAAATATGATCGGTAAAAGAAACCACATGTGGGCCATTACGTCTTTTTTTTTTTTTTTTTTTTTAAATGTACATATCGTATTGCGGTTCAGCCACCCGGAAGAAAAATTCAGAGCAAAAAGTGGGTGAATGCAGCACTTTAAACCGAAAGTCCTTCAAATGCAGTCAATCAGGAATGACATGTCTGGTTTGTTCTTGTAGTTTTGCACAAGCGCCACAAAGATAAAACTAAAGAAACTTTAGTGTTTAAAAGACCTATACAATTAGCATTTAAGCAGAAAGAAAAAAAAATCATCATGATTAACACAGCACTGAGGAATTCTGCC
The DNA here is from genome assembly GCA_024760905.1 of Plotosus lineatus. NCBI lineage: Eukaryota > Metazoa > Chordata > Actinopteri > Siluriformes > Plotosidae > Plotosus > Plotosus lineatus. The sequence continues at coordinate 19,160,603 of CM045736.1, read as the reverse complement.
TGAAACAACAAGTGGCGGCGGAAGAGTTAAAGTCCAAACGAGTCTCTCATAATCCATTACCATCATTATAATTAATTACGCATGCATGAAAAATCCATACAAAATGACTTTATGTCTGCACGACTATTATAATTTATTTCCCAGCCCTCTCAAATTCTGGATTGTGATTGCTCATAAGGTGTTGACTCGTTTTCTAGAACAGAAGCCCTGAAAATACTGCAGGTATATAATTAATGCACTCACTCTAATAGATTATCGTTTCCATGGTAACAGTTCATTCATAGAGACATGTGTAGAAAAACCCTTCACTACTAATAAACGACTTAAAATTATCGTCATAATCACTAATTTATATGACATTATGAGCAGAGGTACCAGCAACAACATTCTGTGTATTTTTTTTGTCATAAATGAATTTAATAGACATTGTAGTAAAATGTTCGCACACACACATTTTAGACGGACGGACAGACACACAGAGTGGCACAGTGGTTTAATGGCGAGCACATCTGAATCACAGAAAGAAGGCCTGGGTTCTAATCCTAGCTCGGGCGTTGCTGTGTGGCGTGTGCATGTTCTCCCTGTGTTTGCATAGGTTTCCTCCAGGTACTCCGGTTTCCTCCCATGGTCCAAAAACATGCCCAGCAGGTTAGTTGACTGCTCCAAATCGCACCGTGGTGGGAGTATGAGTATGAATGGCTGTGTGACTGTTGGCTCTGTGATGGCCTCGCGAGCTGTCCAGGGTATACAACACCCTCACACAGAGTCGGCTGAAATGGGCACCAGCCTCTCCGCAACCCTAATTACGATTAAATGGTTCTCTTCCATGGAACCACCACCTGTGGGAGGGAATATAGGTATCGGGTGCAATGTGAGTTGGGTGGCAGCCGAAGGCATGGGTTCTGTCGGACCGATCCTCGGTTACTGACCCTGACTGTTGGGACATGGAACGTCACCTCTCTGGTGGGGAAGGAGCCTGAGCTGGTGCGCGAGGTGGAGAGATACCGACTAGGTATAGTCTGGCTCTGGAACCACCAATCTTGAAAGAGGTTAGACCTTATTCCATTCTGGAGTTGCTCATGGGGAGATGCGGCGAGCCGGTGTGGGCATCCTTCTTGCCCCACGTTTCGGTGCCCAAACATTGGGGTTCTCCCCGGTCAACAAAAGGGTGATGTGTCCTGACTGTTATTTGTGCTTATACACCAAATGACAGTTCAGAGTATCCACTCTTTTTGGAGTCTTTAGGGGGTGTGTTCGAGAACGCTCCCTTGGGAGACTCACTTGTTGTCTTGGGAGACTTCAACACCCATGTGGGCAACGATAGTGTGACCTGGAAGGGTGTGATCGGTAGGTACGGCCTCTCCAGTCTGAACCCGAATGGTGTTTCGTTGTTGGACTTCTGTGCTCATCATAGTTTGTCTATCACAATCACCATGTTTGGACATAAGGGTGCCCATAAGTGCACTTGGCACCAAGACACCCTAGGTCACAGTTCGATGATCGACTTTGTAGTCATGTCACTGGATTGCGGCTGCATGTTCTGAACACTGGAGTGAAGTCGGGAGCTGAGCTGTCAAACAATCACCACCTGTTGGTGAGCTGGCTTCGATGGCAGGGGAGGCTGCCTTCCATACCTGGCAGGCCCAAGCGTGTAATTAGGGTCTGCTGGGAACGTTTAGCGGAGTCTCCTGTCTGAGAGGCCTTTAACTACCACCTCCGGCAAAGCTACAACCATGTCCCGGAGGTGGCGGGTGACATGAAATCCGAATGGGCCATGTTTCATGCCTCCATTGCTGAGTGTGTGAATGATTCCCACAGCCAATAACTGGCCGGAAGGTCATCGGTGCTGGTCGTGACAGTAACCCCCGAACCCGGTGGTGGACACCTGTGGTGATGGGGGCTGTCCAGCTGATAAAGGAGGCCTATCAGATCTTATTGACCTGTGGGACTCCCGAGGCAGCAGACCGGTACCGGCAGGCCGAAGCTGTTGCAGATACAAAATCGTGGGCATGGGAGGAGTTTGTTGAGGGCCTGGAGACTGATTATCGGTTGGCCTCACGAAAGTTCTAGACCACCATCCGACGCCTCAGGAGGGGAAGCAGTTCTCCAAACACTGTTTACAGTGGAGGTGGGAAGCTGCTCACCTCGACTGGGGATGTCATCGGGAGGTGGAAGGAATACTTTGAGGACCTCCTCAAGCCCACCAACACACCCTCTGTGGAGGAGGAAGACTCTGGAGGTTTGGGTGGGGGTCTGCTCATCACTGGAGTGGAGGTCACTGAGGTTGTCAAAAAGCTCCTCGGTGGTCGGGCTCCAGGGTTGGATGAGATCCGCCCTGAATATCTCAGGGCTCTGGATGCTGAAGGACTGTCTTGGTTGACATGTCTCTGCAACATTGCATGGTCACCAGGGGCAGTACCTCTGGATTGGCAAACCGGGGTGGTAGTCCCCCTTTATAAAAAGGGGGACCGGAGGGTGTGTTCCAATTATCGGGGAATCACACTCCTCAGCCTACCCAGGAAAGTCTATGCAGAGGTACTGGAGAGGGGGATCCAACCAATAGTCGAACCTCGGATTCAGGAGGAACAATTGGGTTTTCGTCTTGGCCGTAGGATTATTCACCAACTCTATACACTCTACAGGATCTTGAAGGGGGCATGTGGGTTTGCCCAATCTGTCCATATGTGTTTTGTGGATTTGGAGAAGACTTTTGACTGTGTCCCATCTTGTGTGGGGTGCTCCGGGAGTACGGCGTTCTGGACCCGTTGCTACGGGCCATTCGATCGCTGTATCACCGGAACTAGAGTTTGGTCCGTATTGGTAAGAACAGGTCAAATTCGTTTCCGGTGAGGGTTGGAGTCTGCCAAGGCTGTCCTTTGTCACCAATTCTGTTCATAATTTTTATGAACAGAATTTCTAGACGCAGCTGAGGCGTTAAGGGGTTCTTGTTTGTTCAAGATCATAGATCTTGTCTCTGCTTATTGTGGATGATGATGTCCTTTTGGCATCATCAAGCCGGGACCTCCAGCTCTCATTGGAGCGATTTGCAGTCAAGTGCGAAGCGATCGGGATGAAAATCAGCATCTTCAAGTTCGAGGCCATGGTTCTCAGTCGGACAAGGGTGGAATGCAGCCTCCGGGTCGGAAATGGAAATGAGATCCTGCCCCATGTGGAGGAGTTTAAGTAGCTTGGGGTCTTGTTCACAAGTGAGGGAAGCATGGAGTGTAAGATGACAGACGGATCACTGCAGCCTCTGTCACGGGTCACGTCCAACCGGGAAGAGACCCCGGGGTCGACTTAGAACATTCTGGAGGAACTACGTCTTTTGGCTTGTCTGGGAATGCCTTGATGTCCCCCTGGAAGAGCTGGAGGAAGTGGCGGGGTAAAGGGATGTCTGGACCTCTTTGCTTAGGTTTCTGCCCCGTGACCCGATCCCGGAAGAAGCGGAAGATGATGATGGTGGTGGTGGTTCAGAAAATGAATGAATATATTGTTTTTCAAATTAAAATTGTAATCATTGACATCTTGTTGAATGTGAATTATAAAATACTTGAGAAATGGTATAACATTATTACTATAATATAATAATAATAATAAAGTGTATCGCCTTCATCCCACCATTCCATTGTAAATTGAGCAACACCACATCCCTTTTTGTTTGATTCCTTACTGTGTCCTGCAGTAATAACATTTAGTGCCTTACGTGTGTTAAAGTGAAACCTACCTGCAGTATGAATAACACTCCGTGATGAACCATCATCTTCGATCTCGACTTTACCTGAATAAAACACAACAACTTAACAACAGCAATAAACATGCAATTGAACGCGGCACAGTGTACTGTGAATAAGACGAGGTCCAAACCGGTGCCATTTAAATATCTAAGTACGTTTTTCTCTAAATATGTAGAACGACTAGTCGTTATGTTTACACCACATCGAAGCAACTTTTAAACTGATATCGGAAGAGTTAAGTTTTTAATAAGATAAAAAGTAATAAACTCATTGAATGACTCAGAACTCAAGTCAGGACTCGAGTGAACGCCGACAAGGAAGCATTTCTGTCTAAACTTATGTAAGTTTCCAAATTAAAAATGAGGACACAATGAAAATATATACAACCCCCACGACATTTTCAGAACTTATGAAAATGTACAAAGTGCAATAACTTACCTGGAATTCGCTCTTTTCCCTGGCTCGCCATCGTCGAGTAAGCTTGAATAATATTAAGTGACAGCCATACCCCGCCCAGTAATGTTGATTGGTTGAAAGATAAAATACAAACCTGTGATTGGATCATATCGATGTCAATCAAGGGCGTGTACAACTTCCTCGTTCTCTCATCCTGAGGTGAAATGATATCATTGTCTTTGAAAACTCAGAACAACTTCCAAAAATTTCCATGTCTTTTATACTACAAATTTATAAACCAACAGAGTTTAAGTCATTTCATACAGCATGATTCACTGAATTTACCCCGTTAGAACTTTTGTCGTGCTCTTTAAAATAAATATAAATGATAAATACATGCTTGAGTTGTAAACTTGTTTTGGAGAGAAATGATACTAATATTATTAACTGAATGAAGCATTAGAGATTTTACCTTTCAGAACAAAATGACTTCTGGATGCACTTAAATATGAACCATAATCAATTAATTATGATTATTATGAATATTTGCCCTGCGGTGGCCTGGTGACCAGTTTGGGGCGTATCCAATACTAGCTAGGAGTCGGCTGAGATGGGCACCAGCCTCCTCGTGAGTTGAATTCGGACTAAACAGCTCATAAAATAGATGGATGGATGGACGGATGGATGGATATTGACATCGAAGCAGAATGAATGTTTTTCTGTTCATCACGGATGTAAAGATTGATTACTCGAGTGACATTAACTTCTGGTCACCTCTTGTTAGTTTATTGAGGTGTTTAATTTTGCAGAACTGCAACAGATTGGATGATATGGGTTTATTTTATTTTTGCACTGTTCTGAATAAACTCCACCAAATTACTGTGTTTGAAAAAAAGCAGCAGAACATTTTCTGAAACTAGTTAACCTGAAACCAAACCAAAGAGAAGATTTATGGATGCGGTGAAGGCGGACATGAAGGTCGTCGGAGTAAGAGTAGAAGATGCAGAGGATAGGGAGAGATGGAGGCAGATCATTTGCTGTGGCGACCCCTGAAGGGAACAGCCGAAAGGAAAAGAAGAAGAAGAAGAAGTTAACCTGAAACCAACAACAACAACACCATCGCCAAAGTCATCAAGTTCACATCTCTTCCTCATTCTGATATGAACATTTAGAAGCATTTTAAAAGAACCACATGCTTCCCTGTAAGAACTAGAAGGTTGTACATGGTATGCAGATTGACCACCATGAGTTGAAGTAAGATAAATGAGAATGGTATGTATTTCCATTATATTAAACTAGACTAAGTCCCAGTGCAGCTAACTGGGTCATCACTGTCTATGGTGTGAAGTTCATGTAAAAGGACCATTGCTGACTTTCGACAAGAGTATGCTGCAAAGTTGTCAGCGTGTTTGTGCCCTGCGATGTCCAGGCGAGCTGTCCAGGGTGTACTCTACCCTCGCCCCAAGTCAGCTGAGATGGGCGCCAGCCTCCCCGCGACCTTAATTAGGATTAAGCGGTTCAGAAAATGAATGAATCAATGAGAATAAACCCAACAATCCTTTTGAAACATTTTTGATTGAGCACAGTTACTTTTCCACAGTTCATCAAAATCCCTCTAAATGCACATCAGAACGTTCCTCCCGCATCATTCAAGGTCTGGAATTCATATTTAGGTGTAATACATCAGGAGATACGTTCTGGAGACTAATTTTCTATTTTGGAGGTCAAAGGTCAGGGTTGCAAGGATATGAAACAGGTACACAAAACTGACATCAACCGAAGTCTTTGCACAGTACGTTTCCACAACTTCACAAATTATGCTCCAGACAAATGTTACAACAGGGCAACACTATACACTCCACCCAAGTTTGTTGGCTGGGGTATTTAAAACTTGAAAGATGTGCACCAGTCCTTTCCCATATGGAAGTGGGCCTGTCCTCGGGTGGGTGGATTCTTAATGAAGTAGTCTGTGAGTGTCAACAATGTACAGCTTTGAAGTAAATACTGTAATAGATCTGATACTGTTATGTGAAAGTGTCTGTTGTTGAACAGGCCATACAAACAATCTAGAATTAATTTATAGCTTCATTAATATTAATGATTAATTAACTTATACTGAAATATTATTGTCGATATCTGGGAAGTTTAGTGTTGAGGATTTCTTTGTGATCAAGAAGAACATGGTGAGACAGAATAGCATATCTTCATGAACTGGGGGCAAATTACCACAACAAAGAACAAACTCGGACACTTTTACTGCACATGAGCGGTTACTGAAAGCTTCTGATTAAGAGTTACTCAAAGTTATTCAAGTACAGAATGAAGAAGAGGAGATGCTTTTCCACTATCTGGTGTATATTACATATTGTGCAGTGTTTATGGTAAATACTGTACACCGCAATGCTCACCGATGCTGTCTGGTGACCAGAAGGTGGCACGCTGAAACTATATGTGCTGCAGGGTGTTCCAGTCGAGACTCTGGAGACAACTGATGGTCGACCTTTCAGTAGTGTGAGTGTCAGATATGAGAATGGGTGAAAGGAGCCATTCAGACGAGCAACCCCCGGACTTTAAAGCGTCTCATGGGTGGTTCGAGAGGTTTAAAAAAAGGTAAATAATTTTCTTTTACTTTTAACACATATTTCATACAAAATTGGTGCATTTTTATAATTTTTAAAGGGTTTATGAGGTAGCTTTGGGAGCCTTAAAACGAATCACGCGTTTTACATGTAAAATGCACTTAGACTTACGAAAACTCCAGTTTACAAAAAAGGCACTGGAATGGATTGATTTCGTAAGTAGAGGGCCGACTGTAATGATTAAAAGTCTCTTGTTTGTGCACAGATCACTTTCAGTCTGCTTCAGAAGCATCATCTCTGCAATTGAATTCTGGAATCAACTCTTTAAAAGTGCCTCAGTAGAGTCAACTCTGAACGTCAGTGTTATGAAGTTACGTTATGTTATGGAGTTACGGTCTACAACTCGTGTTCTACCTGAAAATGAATGCGATAAGATCATCATCATCATCATCATCTCCCTTTGCTCAAATCTAAAATAATCTGGCAGTGGTGGCCTGGTGGTAAAAGTTGCTGGATCACTGATCCTGAGGTCGGGGGTTTAAGCCCTACTCTCCATGGGTTGTCACTGGTCACCCCAGTGCAGCTAACAGGGCTATCAAAGGCCAGTCATGTCTCTCACCGTCTATGGTGTGAGGTTCATGTAAAAGAACCATTGCTGATTTTCGTCAAGAGTAGACTGCATAGCCATCAGTGTGTTTCTGCTCTGTGATGGCCGGTGAGCTGTTCAGGAGGGATTCTGCCCTCGCTAAGAAAGAGTGGATACTGTACATGTGTTACGTATGCCTAATGGATTCTATCAGACGAGCCCCCACTTGTTACGGATAGGAACATTTATAGGATTGAAATTGCCCTGTGAAACCAGCAAAGCACGACAGACCACAACATAAACTATATACACTTTACTAATATGAGCAAAATAAGACACACACTCCTGTAGAGATCAAAATTCACATTATTTACAGCTTAGACCTAAACCATATACAAGTCACCCAAGGGTCCCGTAGTCACCAAGCGCCTGCAGCAGGGTAACTAGTGATGGCGCATTTGCTGGTGGGGAAAGGCTTGCCATCCCGCGTGTCGGACGAAACAACTGATGACCATCGCATGGGCTGTGCGTGGACGTGGATGATGGACTGTGTGGATGAAGTCCCGAGCAACGAAACTTAGGTGAAGCGTGTTCCATGGTTCACCTGAGATGTGTTGATCCATGATCCACCCTAAGAGCCACGAGGAGACTGGAGGAGCCCGGTGGAGACTGTAAGAGACTGGAGGAGGCTGTAGCCAGTCGGCAACAGGTCCTTAATATAGATTCCCCCAACAAGTTGTTTTCTCTCTGGTACATCCTGAACAAGCCCAGGCAAGCCCAGACAAGCCCCCAACATGTCTGTGTTGCTCCTCCCCTCCATTGGATTGCGCAACTCCAGTCCTTTCCACTGTTTTCTATAGGATGCAGCACTCCCCTGTGATTTCGCCACTCCCAAAGCATTGTACAATACCACCAGTACACGTGCACCCAGGTCTCACACCACTACTACCTTAAAGTACATGTGTCCTTAAACGTAGTGCACCTATGTGTGAAACTATCAATAGCCCTGACTCACCAATGTGTACCAGTGAGTAGATACAGCAAACATAGATTATATAAGTATTTTGATATTTACATTCACACAAATATGTACATGCTCGTAACAACATGCAAGGGCCAGTGATGCCAGAAGCATATCAACACACCAGTAACCAGTAATCTGAACTAATCTAATCTAAATACAGCGCATTTTTTCATCTCACTGATGTACATGATACTTTAAAGCAGTTTTCATATGCTTTATTTATATTAATTTATTTAATAAGATGTATTTTGTACTCTGTATTTATGAAACATGGCTCCTTGCTTTCAGTGTGAGGAAGAAAATATACTCTGGTTCTTTCTGTGGAAAGAGAAAACAATAAGTAGCTATTAATGGTACATTCACTTCACTTTCATCTCCAGTTTCAGAACCAGATCAGGAACATCTGGGTCTCAACAGGACGGACAGTTTAATCTCTTTAAAAGTATCAGAAGTTGGGAGACACTGACAGGAAATGTTCAGCTGCAAGAAAATTTAATTAACAACTTCACAATGTTACGTATGCCAAATGGATTCTGTCGGACGAGCCCCCAATTTTGTCACGTATGGAATTTATAAGTAAATTGCCCCATGAAACCAGTAAAGCACGACAAACCACGACATAAACCTTCTACAATTTAATAATATAAACAAAGTAAGGCAAAATAATACTTACAGCTTAAAGCTAAACAAAATATAAATTAAACAAAGGGGCCCATAGTCACCAAGCACCTGCAGCATGGTAAATTTGGAAGCGGTGCGCGCGCTGGCGGGGAAAGGCTTGGAATCCCGCGAGTCGAAGGAAACAAATGATTGAAATCCTTGCATTGGTTGTGGGTGAATGTGGACGATGGACTTTGGTGATGAAGTCCCAAACGACGAACCGTGGATGAAGTTTCCATGACCTGCCTTGGATAAGATAATCCGCCGCGATGAGTTTCCTTAGATCAGTGGTTCCTAACCTGGGTTCGATCGAACCCTAGGGGTTCGGTGAGTCAGTCTCAGGGGTTCGGCGGCGGTCAAGACACACACCTGACTCATATTCATGATGACACGCCCCGCTTGGCCATCACTGGCTGCAGGTGATCACGCTACATTGCTTGGCCAATCTGTGCTGCAGGAAATTTGGTGCGCTCGGTAGTTGAATTGTGACTGTTGTGATGGTACGTTGTGTGATTTCTTTCTTATTATTTTAATCCATACTATGTTCAGTAAAAAAGAAAGTGGTCGGACGAATATGTACAACATGGATTCACATATATAACGGAACGTGATATTCGGTGGCGTCCTATCTGCATGATTTGCAAAGTAGGATCAACCCTGTGCTGACTGACGTATACGTACATGTATATGTACATATAATATCAATAAATACATATTCAATACTATAAATGCTTATAATAACGATTAAACATTCAAAAATAATGCATAAGATGTAAATAAAACAAATACACACACATACAGACGCACGCGCGTGCTCGCACTCAGATGCGCACCTCACATAAAAATGTAAGTAGTTGTGATGGGGGAGTTCATGCATTGTATTGGTTTTGTTCTTTGAACACAGTGATGTTAACGTACGGTTCATTTTGGTGCCCCAATAAAAAATATATATACCTGTGTCTTGAATTTGAAAAAAAATCATATTTTATTTTTCACTAAAGAAGGGTTCGGTGAATAAGCATATGAAACTGGTGGGGTTCAGTACCGCCAACAAGGTTAAGAACCACTGCCTTAGATGATCTGCGCGTCGAAGAGACGGGGAGAGCCTCAAAGACACTGGAAGAGACGGGAAGAGGCTGGAGCCAGTTGGCACCGGGTCCTTAATATGACCCCCCCAAAATTCTGGAAAGTTCCATTCTCAAAGTTTCTGAATCACCTGACCCGCCACCAGGGCGCATGCACAACCAGGTCCATCTCGAAGTTTTCAGACCCCCTTACAGCCGAGTCATGCCATGTGACACTAGTTACAGCACACTCTGAATCTAATTATATACACCTTTACACACTCACATTTATATACATGCTCCTAACAACAAAACCCATATTATTATTATCCATTCATTCATTTTCCAAACCTCTTCATCCTAATTAGGATCTTGGGCAGGCTGGCACCCACGTCAGCCTACTCTCAGGCGAGGTACACCCTAAACAGCTTGCCAGGCCATCGCAGGGTCAGCACTCACACTTCTTCTTCTTCTTCTTCTTGTCCTTTCGGCTTTTCCCTTCAGGGGTCGCCACAGCAAATCATCTGCCTCCATCTCACCCTATCCTCTGCATCTTTTTCTCTTACACCAACTGCCTTCATGTCCTCACACAACCATTGATATTCACACACACCCAGAGGTAATTTGGAACAGCCAATTAACCTACTGTGCATGTTTTTTGACTGTGGGAGGAAACCCACACAAGCCCAGGGAGAACAAATCACAGAAAGATAAATCATATTGATGCTTTACCGTTGGGTTTTAGGTGATATAATAATAATAATAACAATATGCATTACTCATCACTATTAATGCAATTTAAAAGTCCCCAATCCTTTGTGTCCAGTCAGGAGTTTTGTATTCAGACTCTTCCACTAAAGATCCAGGTCGAAATGTCCCCCAGAGCAGGAGCAGGACTGCCTGAACACTCAGCCACTTCATATCCACCCAGGTTCCTCCTCTTCACCTTTATCACTTCTCACCTGCTCAGCGTTTCATCTTTACATGACCCGTATGCAACAGCCAATCACAGAGCAGCACGCCAACCAATCACAGGCACACGTCCTCAACTTGAATTTCCTCTCATCTTTACCAATAAGAGCTTTAGTGATTAATATTTATTCAAATTCTACCAGAGAAAACATTTCAGATAGTAAGACCCCATCTTTCATTTAAAGAATTAATTAAGATTAAACACACTACTGATGGAAATGTTAAGAAACTTACAATTGATAAAATGCACATCATCTTCCAGTGCAGCTCACTGGGTTATCAAAGACCGGCCATGTCTCTCACTGTCTGTGGTGGAGGCTCATGTAAAAGAAAAAAAACATTGCTGGCTTTTGTAAAGAGGAGCAGCATAGCCATCAGCGTGTTTCTGCCTCATGATGGCTTCTAGGGTGTACTCTACCCTAGCCCAGAGTTGGTTGAGACAGGCACCAGCCCAATGCTACACTAATTAGGAAAAAGAGGTTCAGAAAATTAATGAATGAAATAAAAATCTGCATTTTTCTGCATGAAAACTATTATTAAAGCTCAAACTACTGCTCAAAAACGCCATCTACCGGTTACATGCATCCAGGACCTTGCAAAACCCTTTCTGAACTAAAGCCAACTGTTTGGTACTTATCTACAGCAGTGTTTTTCAACCTTTTTTGAGCCAAGGCACATTTTTCATTGAAAAAAAAAAAAAAATCACGAGGCACACTACCAGAAAAAAAAAAGTTTAAAAATGAACCCCTGTAGCCTATTATTGACAATATAACGACATTCTTCAAAGTGTCTTGAACAGGAAAAATGATAAAAGTATTTTATAATTGTTCATATTTCTAGTCTCGGCAGTGGTGGTCTAGTGGTTAGGGTGCAGGATCGCTGATCCTAAGCTTGGGGGTTCGAGTCCCCACAAGGTTGTCACTGTCCCCCCCAGTTTCTACAACCTGGAGAGGGATGGGCTCCGCTAGGCCAAATTCAGCCCAAGTCTCGCCATGAAGGCGTCCCAACGACATCCTCGAATGTTAAGGGATAAGTGAAGAAGTGAAGATATTTCTACTCACTCAGTGTGAAACTGACACCTGTTTGGATGAATAGAGTTGATATCCTGGCAGGAATCAAAGAAAGACACGACGCTGTTCCTCAACAGCTCTCAGTCTCTCTCGGGGTTTTGTTTTTATGGCAGTCAGGCTTGAAAGGTTCACCTCACACAGATATGTCGTGGAAAATGGAAGCAATATCAAAATATCTTTCTTTACCAGAATAGGGAACTCTTTGGCAGTCACCAACCAAAAAACTGTCCAAAGGCAGAATAGCAAAGCTTGGTAGTAAACCAGGACTCTGTCTCAGTTCAGCGAGTTCCTCCTGCTCTCATAAGGCCATGTCCTTTCCACCAACTGATGCCGAGCTATGTGGGTCCCTAATCCAGTCCAGGCATTCAGTGGAGGCTAAAGAGAAATAAAAGTACATATTCTCTTCAAGAGTTCTTAAATGTTTAACTATTACCTCACACAATGCAGGGCAATCTTGCCTTTGATTGGTGAGTGTGAACATTTCAAGGTTGCCACTTTCCAGATGTTGTTGCCAGAGTTGCACCTTTGAACTAAATCCGTTTATTTTCGTATTTGTGTGTTCAGTTCATTCAGATGAAGAAATAGAATTAGAATCTTTCCTGTTCAAAAACTTCTTCATCACTGTCACCGTATCCATGCATCACTAACTCTCTTGTCTCAACGTAGAAAGCAATTAGCTACATGCTGCCACCTACTGATAGGGAAGAGTATTACATGGTTACTCAGCCGATCACTCACAGAACAGACACTCGGCAACGGCACGTTATTTGCGGATAATAATTAATTTGCTTTCAAATTTTTTAGACCAATTAGGTGACATTTGGTAATTTCCTACGGCACACGGTGGTTGAAAAACATTGCTCTACAGTACCAGTCGACGTTCTAGACACGCCCACGCTTTCACCCACCTTTACTTTGGATGGCACGATGGTTAGAGAAATGGCTTTTGGACCAAAAGATCGCTGGTTTGATTCCAGAACCAGCAGGAAAAATGTGTGGCGGTGGGAGGAGCGAGTGAGAAAAGCACCTCACCCAAAACTGCTCTCTGGGCATCACAATATGTGGGGCAACCCACTGATCCAAGTGTGCGTGTGCGCACTTACTGTTTATGTGTGTGTGTGTGTGTGCACTTACTGTTTGTGTATGTGTGTGTATGTGCACTTACTGTTTATGTGTGTGTGTGTGTGTGTACTTACTGTTTATGTGTGTGTGCACTTACTGTTTATGTGTGTGTGTGTGTGTGTGTGCACTTACTGTTTATGTGTGCGTGTGTGTATGTGCACTTACTGTTCATGTGTGTGTGTGTGTGTGTGTGTGTGTGTGTACTTACTGTTTATGTGTGTGTGTGTGTACTTACTGTTTATGTGTGTGTGTGTGTGTGTGTGTGTATGTGCACTTACTATTTATGTGTGTGTGTACTTACTGTTTATGTGTGTGTGTGTGTGTGTGTGTATGTGCACTTACTATTTATGTGTGTGTGTGTGTGTGTGTGTGTGTGTACTTACTGTTTATGTGTGTGTGTGTGTGTGTGTGTGTGTGTGCACTTACTGTTTATGTGTGTGTGCGCACTTATTGTTTGTGTATGTGTGTGTACTTACTGTTTATGTGTGTGTGTGTGTGTGTGCACTTACTGTTTGTGTGTGCACTTACTGTTTGTGTATGTGTGTGTACTTACTGTTTATATGTATGTGTGTGTGTGTGTGTGTATATGTGCACTTATGGTTTGTGTATGTGTGTGTGCATGTGCACTCACTGTTTGTGTGTGTGTGTGTGTGTGTGTGTGTGTGTGTGTGTGTGCATGTGCACTTACTGTTTATGTGTGTACTTACTGTTTGTGTGTGTGTGCGTGCGCACTTATTGTTTGTATATGTGTGTGTACTTATTGTGTGTGTGGGTGTGTGTACTTACTGTTTATGTGTGTGTGTGTGTGTGTGTGTGTGTGTGTGTGTAGTTACTGTTTGTGTGTGCACTTACTGTGTGTGTGTATGTGTCTGCTCACTTTGGATGGTTAAATACAGAGGCAGGGTCAATACAGTTTAGCAAAATAAAATAAATAAATAAATAAATAAACAACATCTAACTGAAATAGTAGATGTGACCAAACTTTTGATTGGTACTGTGTATGTCAAAAGAATGTTAGCACTCTATAATCAGAGGTGAGAAGCAAAATGGCCTTTGCACAAATCTCTGTGAAACTTGATAAAAAGTTACAGTTTCAGTCACAAGTGCTGCTGAAGTCATTGATGTGGATGAGAAAATTTATTTGCAAAACTTTCAACTCTTTTTTTTTTTTTACAATAATTCAATCATTTTAATCACATCCAATCAGCTTGTTTCTCCACCCACAGCTCAATCTAAATCCATACATTCTTTTAAAACAAGGTGCTTAAAACATCAAAGCAGTAAAACTAGACTAACACTGGTTAAATTTTCAGATGATGCAATTTGAGCAACAACCAATCAGAGCTTAAAGATATGATTGATTGGCAGATGCTGTCAAACACTGGGGTCCACAAATCATTTTCCAAAGGAAAAAGCAAACAGGAGTTTAATGGGTCCACCTCGATCAACACGGAGGAGCCCTGCGGACATATGCCAGCCCTCCCGTGACGATGGTAGGAGTAAACAGTTCGGTAAATGTGTGGGAGAGTAAAATAAGCTAATGATAATACAAACTACTGATTGGTAAACAGGCTAGATAGCACTCAAAGTTCAACTCGAAAACAACTGGAAGCAGGACACATGATAAAGGGTTACCAAAGCAACTAGAACAGGGATGAATGCGTTGCTAGGCCTGTGTCCCTTCGGCCATGTTGCTTGGTGACAATCTTTATAAATTAATAAATTATAACACCCTATGGAATACATAGAACCATCATGTGTCACAGATGTAAGACATAATCATAAAAGAACTTAAGTACAGTACACAAATTTAATTACATTTATTTTATTTACGGTAAAAATAATCCCTCAATACGCGATCACAAAAATCCTTGATATCATTACAGTATAAATTAATAAATAAAGTGCTGTTCAACTCTTGAATCTTTAGATAATCCATTTAAATAAAAGAGAAGTGATTAACAGCCTGATCTGACCGTGCAGGCCACTTTATAAAGAACACACATGAGAAACGAACAGCGTGTGTAACTCATCAGCGCCAGCAGGTATTCTGGGAAACAGGTTTTATTCTGTTCATTAATTTGTCCTGTTCATTCAGAGCTTTTCTATCATCCTCAATTCCCCACAGCGCTGCTGCTTACAATAGTAATTCATCAACACCTATTTAGTGTCAAAAAGGGTGGGACTATGAGCCTAACATGAAGAAGGAGTGGGTGTGACTAAACTTTAGGAGCAGCTGTAGCCTAATGGGTAGAGAAGCGGCTTTGTGACCAAAAGGTCACTGGTTCGATTCCCGAGTGTGGGAGTGAGCGTCACCTTCCCTTCCTCCACATAAATGGCTGAAGCGCCCTTGAGCAAGGCACCGAACCCCCAACTGCTCTCTGGGTGCCTCCAGTGTGTGTGTGTGTGTGTGTGTGTGTATGAGAGTGTGTGCTCACTTTTTGGATGGGTTAAATGCAGAGAAAATAATTTCCCTCACAGGATTAATTCAGGATAATAAACAAACAAACAAACAAAACTTTAGGGCGAGAAGTGGATGGGGCTGCAATAAAACATGAATAAGGTGTAAACAAACAAACAAAAAGGGGGTTAAAAGGGTTTGTATGAAACATGTGACATAAATCACCCACTCAAGCAGGAGACAACAAATACATTTAAAACAGAAGATGAATAAACCTGAGTTGTCGCAGTCAGGTTGGATTATTTTTGACGTCACATCAACTCTATCGTCCACTAAACAAACACATTTGTAGCATGTGTCAAACTGCCAACTCGGACTGACTTAGATGCATAATTTTTATACAACAGAGCTTGAAGGGCCTTGCTTAAGGGCCACCAGTGGCACCATGGTGATACCTGGACTCAAACCCTTGACCTACAGTTCAATAATCCAGAGTTTAACCAATGAAACCACATCTATCCAAATAGCAGCTCCAATGTACAGTGAAGCCTGAGATTGTTTTTAAACTGACGTCACAGAGTCAGGAAATGTTTAAGTATTTTAATAATGAACAGTGTGAAGTGTGTTCGGTTACAGGAGTGAGGAACCTGCAGTGCTGAATTTAATCATAAACCAAATCACAGGTCAGTGTTTTCTTTACACAGACACCCACTGTGGTATAAAACCTCTGGATTTCAAGTTTCCTCCAAAACCTCATGTTTGATATCAAATGGTGTTAAAGTGAATCAGGAGAATTAAACTGTAACGCCCTCTGCTGTTCATAAACTGATAAACATTCTTCAGTATCATAAACCTGAGGAATTATTATTTAAGGTAAAGAAGCAATGCATAATGATCAGCAGCTTGGGGCGGAGCTAATTCTAGGACTGAAAAAATAAACAAAAACTTAAAAACTAACAAGATTATCTAGCACTGCACAGAAATATTATATAGGTTTTCCCCCCAGAATGTGTCTTTCATAGCATTTTAATATTAACGATGTAGAAACACTTTTAAACATCACACCCAGGACCTTTAGAACACAATCAGCAGTGCTGCAGACTCCAGGACCGGGGTTTTGACCTGTATGATGTTCCTCACATAGCCGAACACTAATCACAGGTCGGTTTTCTCCTCATAGTGGCAGATACACGCAGCTCTCTGGCTGTCCAGGTAAGGTTTACAGCCCAGGTGCATGACGGCATCGAAGAGCAGAGTTACTGCAGATTCACACGCTGATTCAGATACAGACAATCGGATAATAAAGTCAGTGTGACGAGTACAGAATGACACTTAAACAGAGTCATCAACCAACTGAACACCAGAACGACCTACAGAAATAGTATTCATGAACAATACTGCACAGAAGGTGAGGTGTATTTCACCAAATTTCATGACAGAATGTCGAGGTTTTTAAAGTTTTTATACAGTATCTTAATCATGACACAGAAGTGAGTGGTTGTCATTTTGATTCAAGTATTAACCACCTGATATAATGTTATTTAATCTCCTGACAACTGACCAATCAGATTTCAGTGTTCCTGTGAAGTCCATACTAATAATTAATATTATTAACTAATAGTTATTGATTCATTCATTGTCTGAACCGCTGAATCCTAATTCGGGCGTGGGGAGGTTGGCGCCTGTCTCAGCCGACTCTGGGTGACGGCAGAGTGCATCCTGTATACCTCGCCAGGCCATCGCAGGGCAGAAACAAGCTGACGGCTATGCAGGTCCTCTTTACAAAAGTCAGCAATGGTTCTTTTACATGAACCTCCACCACAGACAGTGAGAGACACGGCCGACCTTTGATAACCCAGTTAGTGCACTGGGGGAGAGCAGTGACAACCCGGCAATAGTAGAGCTCGAACCCTCAACCTTAGGATCAGTGATCCAGCACCAAACAACCAGGCCAAGACTGCCCCTAATTAACTAATAGTATCATAATTAATAATTCATTGATATTATAATTGATATTTTTTATTACAAGAACAAATATTCATCACAGAATCATTTTGGTGTCTTTAAAACAGACTCTAGGACTCTTTCCGGAGTCCGAGTCTCTAGGACTCTTTCCGGCGTCCGAGTCTCTAGGACTCTTTTTCCGGAGTCCGAGTCTCTAGGACTCTTTTTCCGGAGTCCGAGTCTCTAGGACTCTTTTTCCGGAGTCCGAGTCTCTAGGACTCTTTCCGGCGCCCGAGTCTCTAGGACTCTTTTTCCGGAGTCCGAGTCTCTAGGACTCTTTTTCCGGAGTCCGAGTCTCTAGGACTCTTTTTCCGGAGTCCGAGTCTCTAGGACTCTTTTTCCGGAGTCCGAGTCTCTAGGACTCTTTTTCCGGAGTCCGAGTCTCTAGGACTCTTTTTCCGGAGTCCGAGTCTCTAGGACTCTTTTTCCGAGTCCGAGTCTCTAGGACTCTTTTTCCGGAGTCCGAGTCTCTAGGACTCTTTTTCCGGAGTCCGAGTCTCTAGGACTCTTTTTCCGGAGTCCGAGTCTCTAGGACTCTTTTTCCGGAGTCCGAGTCTCTAGGACTCTTTCCGGAGTCCGAGTCTCTAGGACTCTTTTTTCGGAGTCCGAGTCTCTAGGACTCTTTTCGGGTAATCAGCTTTACGGTGATGATGCTCAGTCTCTGAAACAGATGTACTGATAAGGTATTCTGATTAAACTTAATTAATGCCTTCATCAACATAAAATTCACAGGAAGCACTTCGCCGGTGAGAAGAGTACAGAACCGATAGGAAGTTTACCTTGTACACTTTGGTCCAGTCCCAGTGTGACCTGTACATTCCTACATATCGTCTCCAAGCAAACATGGAACTCATCGTCACAGTCGTTTTTCTCTCGTCCACATGTGTCATAGCAGCGGTCGTGCTGATTACAGCATTTCGTCATGGAGGGAATGCCGATATCAAACTAAAGGCAGAGAAAGGAGGAAAATGCCATGAGTGTACATCAGGAAAATTCCATGAGTATATGTAAGGAGTATAGCACCAGAACCTGCCCATGGCTACTCCAGGAATATGATTAACAGGATGGTGTAATGTGACCTGATGTGCAGGGGAGCTTCATCCTGATGATGATGATTCTCATCAATGTTAAACATGATATGCACGAGGACTTCATTTCTACTCAATGTTCCTTTTCTCTGTATTTGTGAATGTTTACTGAAAGCTTACAGATTGAGATATAAGGAGGGGGGGGGTGCCACCAAAGAACTTTTTGCAATATAATTAAATATGTTAAACATAATATTTATGCCGTTTATATCACTGGCTCTGCTTTTGTCTCTTTCTGAAAGGGTACACGTGCAGGTAGGACCTTCTGCAACGGCGCCATGTTTATTATTAGAAACAATTGGTACACTACTTAATTCTTTCCAGCACAAAGAATGCATGTAAAAGTGTGGGCAGTGAGGTTTACATTATTTAAAATAATAATTAAAATAAAGTAGCAGATGAACCGTAATATCAATGAACCAATTTCCTGTTCTAACTTATTTCACAGCATCTAAAAGATTTAACCGCGGAGCTCCTCATACATGTCTATTATTTCAGAAACCAGAAATGGTACTTTATTAAACTCGTATCCAAACTTACATGAAATCCAAACAGCGGAGAGCCACATCCATTGGGTGACGAGGGTTTGTAATGAGGTCGGGGAACAGGTTTGTATTCTGTGAAAGAGTAATGCAGATAACAAGTGACATGTCCACATACAATGCCAATGATATAGCAGTGGTTTTCAAATAGTGGGGCGCGGTATGATGCCAGGGTGAGCGGGTGTGACCCTGGAGAACATGCTTTTCTGGAATTGTCTTCCTTTCGACTTTTTCCCCTTTTACTCGAGAGTCGCCACAGCGAATCATCTGATTCACACGTTTGCTTTGGCAGAGGTTTTTACGTCGGATGCCCTTCCTGTCACAACCCTTTTAGCAAGGGACAGAAACACGCTGACGGCTTTGCAGCTACTCTTTACGAATGTCAGCAATGGTTCTTTTACATGCCTCTCACAATGGTGTACGAAAATTAAGTGTAATTGCACTTCCACTCCACTAGTTAGCAGAGGCGCTCTCATTGTCGTGCTATGGTGTAGCGGTTTTTCGCGCGAGGAAACGATATGACGTGCAGTAAACAACCCCTCAAGAAACAACACGGACAATTTTCTAACAGGAACGAAGAGAAAGGTGGAGAGAGCCCGAGATATTAACACATAAGTAAGTTGAGTGAGTTTAAATAGAGATGTTTTTTTTTCATTTCAGGCACATTGGTGCACTTTAAATCTTTTCTGTCACAGATTAAAAAAAACAATGTTAATGAAGTTTTTCTTTATTGTAAGTTGAACTATTTTTTATTTTAATAAAGATACAATGTTATGCAGAGGTGTACTAATAATTTTATAGACAAATAGTACTACAGTATTTATAGCCTGTAGGGGGGTGTGAAACGTTTTTTTTTTCTTCCTAGAGGGGGCGCCACAGAAAATCATTGAGAAGCACTGTGCTATAGTGAAACAAATCAGGTCTGTGATCAATGCTGCACAAATGTATGAACACAGAGGTGATAATAATACTTCTTTCAGTAATTACACACATATGTAGTGGCCATGTAGTCATCTCTCTCTCTCTCTCTCTCTCACACACACACACACACACACACCGTCACTGCACCGAAACTGACACAATCCATCAGATCCCCCGATTAGATCCAGAGCGTAGTTCAGGTATGTGTCTATCTTGTGAATTCCGTTCCTGATGGTCTTTAACGTCTTTCTCCAGTCCGGGGTCTCGGGTTCGAACTCATCCAGTCCTGTACTGGACAGAAATAAGCCACACAGCAGGAGCAGGACAGCTGCAGGAGCCCTCAGCTGCTGCATTCTCTCTCTCCGTCCCCCACTTTATTCCGATTATTCCTTAAAAGTTAGTGATTGGTTATAAATGTTACGGTATTAAAGGTAACATAAACGGTGTGCCTCATTTTACTCCGTTTTGCCGCATAATCAGTCAAAGTCCGCCCGTCTATCACCTGTGACTCATTCACCAGGGCAACTCAGTTCACTTCCGGGTTTCATTTTGTAAACAAACTGATACGTTCCTAATGACGCAATCGCGTTCTGTGCACTTTACGTTAGCACGAGTGCGCGAATTTTACCACAGGATTATTTTTTGGGATATGTTAGGCTTTAAGCAATGCTACTCATAGTGGGGCGCGCGGTGTGATGCCGGGGGGGTGGGGAGAGGGGGTTGGGGGTTGAGCGCGCATGACCATGGGGAACATACTTTTCTGGAATAGTGTACGAGGATTAAGTGTAATTGCACCTCCGCTTCAGTAGTTGGCAGTGGGGCTCTCATTGTCGCGCTATGGTGTCGCGGTTTTTCGCACGAGCAAACGATACAGTACCTCTCAAGAAACAACACGGAACATTTTCTAACAAGATTGAAGAGAAAGGTGGAGAGAGACGGAGATATTAAGACATAAATAAGTTGAACGAGTTTAAATAAAGATGTATTTTTTAATTTCAGCCACATCGTTGCACTTTAAATATGTTCTGTTACAGATTAAAAACGTGAATGAAGTTTTTCTTTATTGTAAGTTGAACTGTATTTCTTTCTTTTTTATTTTTAAATGTTCCAATGTTATGCAGAGGTGTACTAATAATTGTATAGACAAATACTGTAATACTATTTATAGTTGCTCGTGAGGCTGTGGGGTTTGTGTGTGAAATGATTTTTTTTCTTCCTAGAGGGGGCGCCACAGAAAATAATTGAGAAGCACTGGCTTTTTCCTTCATGTTAATATAAAACAACAATGTGTTGCATTGATTTAAACGACTGCAGAGACAATTAAATTACAATTCTGCTTGTAACAAAAATATATTTTAAAAAATAAAATAAAAAATCGCCAGCCTAATTAGGATTAAGTGGTTCAGAAAATGAATGAATGTGTTTGAGTCCTTGTATTTTTTATAAAGAAAAAGAATACAGTATCTGTCTCACGAAGTGTGGGACTGGGTTCAGCCAGATGTGTTAACGGGTTGGGTAGTCTACATCACATCATATATTTCGTGGGATTTTCTTTTTCTTTATATTAATGTTTTGTCATAGTTTTAATTTACAAAAATGACAGCAACACAGAAAAGTATATGAAGATTTATTGTAAGAAGGTAATGAGAGAGAGAGAGAGATTTCCTTTTGGCTTTTCCCTTTTTCAGGGATCGCCACAGCAAATGATTCGCATGTTTGATTTGGTATAGGTTTTTACGTCGGATGCCGTTCCTGACACAACCCTTTAGCAAGGGGCAGAAACACGCTGGCGGCTTTGCAGCTACTCTTTACAAAAGTCAGTCATGGTTCTTTTACATGAACCTCATACCATGGACAGTGACAGACACGACCCGCCTTTGATAACCCAGTTAACTGCACTGGGGGACAGTGACAACCTTGTGGAGAGTGGGACTCGAACCCCCAACCTTAGGATCTTATAAAGGTTACAGTGCTATGGCAAATACACTTTGTTGATATTTTCCATCTAAATGTGCTGGACTTGAGCACAGACTGCTTGAAACCCACCTGTTTCTCCCCCCCTCCTCCCCTCAAGTGCTAAAAGATAGTGGAACACGTCACATTTTTGAGGCCCACCCCTTATGTCCATCATGAATCTTGACTGATTTGTTTTTGTTTCTGCATGTTAACTACATCCAGGGGATTCATTCAGTCAGTAATAATTTAAACTTTATTCAAATGATTAGTTGAGCAATGAAGAAATAGTTTGATTCTCTAGACTTAAATAACTTTAAACATTCAGAAATAAAAATGTACAACATGGTAGATTAAAATTGCTCAGTGGTCCATCCAGCAGAACCACAACGTCCAAGGGTGGTGGTGGTGGTGGCGGTGGTGGGGTGTCTGGGTGGGTAATGCCATGCTCAGCTTAAACCGCTTCCTGTCTGTACTGTTCATCATCATGAAGCTTCAGCATGGGTGAGCAAAAGAGTTCAGAGGGCTTTCTTCAAGTTTCTCTATCCTCTGCTGCTAGGGATTGTGGGAGATGAGCGATGCTTCCCTGATAGGCTGCAGAAGTCTTCAAAGGGTGGAAAGTGAGGTCAGGAATGTGGAGGAAGAGATGGCAGTGACAAGGAATGTTCGAGATTCGGTCCTTCGGCATGTTGGAGTTCTTCAGGGGTGACATGGTATCAGGAGTTCGGCTGTACACAGCGAGCAGGCATGACGATGATGTCAACGCAAGACGCCCTCACAGTACAACAGACGTACATTAAATTTAATCTGCATTTTCTTTCTTTAAAAAACATTTACATCTGAGACATGTACATATATATTCTGTGATATCTATGTGCTAAGAGTCTGTACAGCACTGAGCTCATCCGCCGCGAAACAGCTCGTTTAATCTGTCCAGCTCTTTACAGTTGTCCATGGTCATGAGTTCAGCCTTCCTGCGCAGACGCTCGTCTCTGTAAACCTTCGATGCGTACAGCAGGTCTGTTTCTGAGAAACACACACACACACACACGCGAGCTATAAACCACAGCTGCCCCAAATTCTGGACCGTGATTGGTCAGAAAGTGTCGGTTAATTTTCTAGAACAGCGGCTCTATGTCTATATAATAGGGCTTTGCTCCATTTTGTTATTGTTTCCATAGTAACAGAGCATTCAGAGCAGACACAAAAACATGCGTGGTGGTCGCATAGTGAGGAAACGTACTCGTCTGTCGTTCCTTCCAGCAGTTATTACGCACGTTCACCACGTAATCGTCCTCCACGCTCTTCTCGATCTTCTGGAGCGCCGAGCCCTTGTACTCGGAATTAAATTCTCGGGTGACGTAATAATCAACATGGAGGTTTTCCGTCTGTCTCTTTACTGTCTGACCTGTCGAACTACACACACACACACACACACACACACACACACACACACACACAGGTTTACTGATATACAGGTTATAGAGGCCATACTCTACATCTCATTCAGTCTCTGATAGAAGGATGGGATAAGATGGAGAGATTAGGAGAAGACGGACATACGGTCTGGAATAGAGGCTGTACGGAGAAGTGGAAACCATCAGCTGACTGAAGACAGAGATCAGAATCAACAACACAATCGGCATCAACTGAATAAACATGGAGAATCCTCCCTGAGAGAGAGAGAGAGAGAGAGAGAGAGAGAGAGAGAGAGGGATGGTGAATTTGGTATTATGTTGTAGGTCTGAGAGTGAAGTCATGTGTAAAGCCTACATACATCTCCTCTCTCTTCTCTCTCCCTCCTCATGTGCTCCGTCGGCTGAGTGTATCGCTCCCGACTATTTGCGAACGTACTTGCTGAAACACACACACACACACACACACACGGTTCATAAGGAAGTGGGTGTGTTTAAGTGTTTACTGTAATGGGTGTTTATGGCATGTTCTTGTGACAGACTCGTACAGGATGGAAAGCCTCCACCGAAGAACATGTTAAAGAGATCTTCAGGCGTGATGTCGGCCTCGAAACCTCGGTGGAAGTCGAATCCTCCATGTCCAGCGTGTCCCGGGCCGCTGGGCTCTTCACCGCCGGTCACATCGTACTGCCTTCTCTTCTCCGTGTTACTCAACACAGCATACGCGTTCCCGATCTCTACACAACAACAAGGTGGGGTAATCAAACCGTTACACAACAACAACAACAACAACAACAGTGGAGGGGTAATAAACTACAAGACCACGGCTTCATTTCTTCCTTTATTCCCTTTTCCACTTTTTCTTCTTCATTCCATCTGCTTTTTACTCATCTTTCCTTTCCTCCCCTTCTGTCCGTCTACCATTCATTTCTCCACTTCCTGTCTTCCAGTAATCCTTCGTTCATGAAAACCTTCCTTTCCTGAAGCCTAACTTCTTTCACTTTTTCCATCCCCCTCCTCCCCTGCTTCCTCTCCTCCTCCACCAGTAAGTGCGGTACAGACTCCGGGGTCTGAAGACACCCTGTAGATATTAAACATCCAGTAAATAATTCAGGACTGAGAGTGAGAGGAGAGTCCGCATCGGGAATTACTTTTGAAGGCCTCTGTAGCTCCAGGAGCATGATTTTTATCCGGGTGAAACTTCAGCGCCAGCTTCCTGTAGGCCTTCTTCAGTTCCTCCTCGTTAGCGTCCTTACTGACCCCCAGAACTTCATAATAGTCCTTACACCTCTTTATCCTACACACACACACACACACACAGTGCGAGTTTAATATCAGCAACACAGCGTTTTGATGAGTTTTAAAAGATTTCATTTTCCACCTGTGATTTCAGAACCCACAGCGAGTGTGGAGAGTCGCTCATTATTCAGGAACGTCACCAAAACACAATGACATCATTCATTTTTTAAATGGTAATCGATATTAAAATTTGATCAGTGATAATGATTGCAGAAGAAACAAGTTTATTTTTCAAAGATTTATTAAGAATTTCTGTCTATTGTGAATTTTGGTGAAATTTTATTGGTGAACATTCCTGAAGTGAATCAGTATCTCTAAATATTCACACACAACACACACACAGAAAAAAAAGTAATCAAACAAAAATTTTCAAGATTTTTGTAGGACGTCCTCAGGTGACCATGACTTTTTACCTCATAACCCAGAGGAGCTATTACAGGTCAAAGTCACATGAGGACATCCTAGAAATATCTTGGGCAAGGCTGCAGGCTGAATACCTGCATGGATCTGATCCAAATACTTTTTGAACTGGTGAAATATCAGGGTCACAGTTCAAGCACACACTTACTGTAGGGCAAACTACAGAACGCACTGCACCCAGTATCACCCTTTCATCATCATCATCATTATTATTATTAATATTATGGTATCCCAGGCAGTATACCAGGAGGTCTTGTGTGTCTGCGTTTTAATTTCCTCACACCCGACAAGTACTGATCCATTAAAGATTTAATAGAATTTCAAATTTCTACAAAGCATAACATGATTTCCACCCCACGATCATAACCCCCACTGCGGGTTACCAGACTCCATTTAGAGGGGGGAGAGAAAAAAAAAAAAAAAAAAAAAAAAGTAAAAATAAAACTATATCTACTTTTGTAAAAACAAAATAAAAAGTGATTTTTATTCCACGAATTACGTTAGTTTGTACAGGCTCATTACACTTGGCAAAATTGCTGTTAGAAAACTTGCACATTTAAAACAAACAGTTGTGAATCCAGCAAGATGTCAGAGCATCAGCAAGAAAACCATTCATTCATTTTCTGAACCGCTTAATCCTAATTAGGGTCGCAGGGAAGCTGGCGCCCATCTCAGCCGACTCTGGGCGAGGGCGGGGTACACCCTGGACAACTCGCCAGGCAATCGCAGGGCCAACACTTACACAACCACTCACACTCACAGCTAGGAGAGATTTGGAACAGCCAATTAACCGACTGTGCATGTTTTTGGACTGTGGAAGGAAACTGGAATACAAGGATGAAACCCACACAAGCACGGAGAGAACATGCAAACCATCCAATGGAAAAAGAAAGTGAGGATTTACTCAGACACTTACAACCCACCGTGCCTTCTCTAGAGTTATTCACTCCATTTAACATCTGGTTATTATTATTATTACTAATCAAATTCTTCAACCGCTCTAAATTGATCTGTCAATCAGCAGAGACACATACACACTAATACCACTTATAAATCAACGTTGTTTCCTCCAGAGCAATGCACACAGAGAGAGAGAGAGAGACAGAGAAAGAAAATAATGTCGGGCCAGCAAATGAACATGTACACATCATATCTGTGTTACATAATGTTTTCAAACATATAAGCGAGTCTATGGCACAGCGAGCAGGAACCGGTGGTGTAGTGGTTAGGGTGCTGCGCTCATGATTGGGAGGTTGTGAGTTCGAATTCCACTGTGCTGAGACCCCTGGGCAAGGTCTTAACCACAAGTGTGCCTCTGTTCACCCAGCAGTATAAATGGGTACCAGTAAAAATATACAGGGAAGGTAACCTGCGATGGACTAGCATCCCATCCAGGAGGAGTTGTACTCCTGTTCGCTTCACGCTACAGAAACCGAGGATAAGCACCGGCCTGATGAGCCACTAGGCTCAGGTATAAAAACCCAACAGACTTTACCTACCTTTACCTATGGCACAGCGAGCAGTGCGTCGGATTCGTGGTTATCTGACACGAGTTTGAAACCCAGTTGCAGACACAATTTTATCCTGCGTTAATTATTTATTTTCACATTTGCCTTTTGTTATTCCAGATAATTTCTTAAATCCCTCGCTGATATCGGGCTGTACTAGATTTTAAAGGACCAACATGTGGTTTCTGAAAATCTAGAGAAAATCTACAGAGGTGGAGGTATGCCCTGGAAAGGATAGGAAAGAAAATTAGCCTCAGAAAATCAGAATACATGTGTGTGAATGAGAAGGACCCAGGAGGCACGGTGAAGAGATTTATGGAAGTGGTGAAGGAAGACATGAAGGTCATTGGAGTAAGAGAAGATGCAGAGGACAGGGTGAGATGGAGGCGGATGATTTGCTGTGGCGACCCCTGAAGGGAACAGCTAAAGGAAAAGAATAAGATGTGGTTTCTGAAAAGTCTGCATCCTATCCACTGTATTTTGGTTGAGTTTTTTTTTTTCAGGCAACAATCTCACCCACTACTACTTTGGTATATGACAGGATGCCGAGAGAGGAACTGTGGTATTGCATGAGGAAGTCTGGAGCGGCAGAGATGTCAGAGTGGTGCAGGACATGTATGAGAGATGCAAGACAGTGGTGAGGTGTGCTGTCGGTGTGACAGAAGAGTTCAAGGTGGAGGTGGGACTGCATCAAGGGTCAGATCTGAGCCCCTTCTTGTTTGCTATGGTGATGGACAGTCTGACAGACGATTTTAGACAAGATTCCCCATGGACTATGATGTTTGCAGATGACCTTGTGATCTGCACTGAGAGCAGAGAACAAGTTGAGGAAAATCTAGAGAGGTGGAGGTATGCCCTGGACAGGAGAGGAATGAAGGATAGCTTAAATAAGACAGAATACATGTGTGTGAACAACAAGGAACATTGAGGTTACAGGGAGCAGAGAAAGAAGGTGGAGGATTTTAAGTACTTAGGCTCAACAATCCAGAGCAATGGAAAGTGTGGAAAAGAGGTGAAGAAGCGTGTGCAGGCAGGTTGGAATGGTTGGAGAAAAGTGTCCGGTGTGATGTGTGATAGGAGAGTGTCAGCAAGAATGAAAGGAAAAGTGTACAAGACGGTGATGAGGCCAGCGACGTATAGTTTAGAAACAGTGGCCCTGGGGAAAAGGCAGGAGGCAGAGCAGGAGGTAGCAGGGATGAAAATGTTGAGGTTCTCTTTGGGAGTAACGAGGATGGATAGGATCAGGAATGAGTACATCAGAGGGACAGCACATGCAAGATGTTTTGGAGACAAAGTCAGAGAGGCTAGATTGAGATGGTTTGAACATGTACAGAGGAGGGATAGTGAGTACATTGGTAGTAGGATGCTGAGGTTGGAACTACCAGGCAGAAGGCCTAGAGGAAAACCAAAGAGAAGATTTATGGATGTGGTGAAGGATGACATGAAGGTAGTTGGAGTAAGAGTAGAAGATGCAGAGGACAGGGTGAGATGGAGGCAGATCACTTGCTGTGGCAACCCCTGAAGGGAACAGCCGAAAGGAAAAGAAGAACAAGTAAACATTGTGATTAAATATAAGGAGTTTCTTCATCTGTTTTTAAAGATGTAGCACATTTCATTCAAAATTTATACGTACGTACACTACAGCCGCTATCGTTAATGTGTACCATATGTGTACAAAGGGGAGGGAGTGGTAACTTTTGCCGGGTTTTATGGGTATGTACTTTATGGATGATCCCATGGCAGAAAGACAGAGAACATGAGAAGCGGTAGAGGCGATATTGAGCCACTTTGAAACCTCCAGAGAGTAAATTATAACTGAATGAGTTCTCGAGAGACGATAAATCAGACGCAATAAACGCTGCATGTTACCTGACCAGGTGCCTCTGAGGGACCACACTCCTGCCACGGGGGTCTGACATTCTTAATACAGTCCCAGATTAGAGGCTATGTTACCACTGGCGAAGCTTATGTTTCATCTCTGAATACCATTCAGATCTATTAATACCTGGAATTCCCAACCTCCATTTTCGGAGAAACACTAAACCCCCACCACAACATGGAATTCCTACTCGGAATGTAAACTGTACGAAAACATCACATCTCTGAGTGAAAATCTGTTTGCAATTCAGTACTGATTCATTCGAGACTAAATAAAGGCTACACAAGTGATTCAGTCCCAAATCATTGAAGACTACATATTCATTCAAGATTCATTACGAATTCATGTATTAGATAAAGCTTCGTTTAAGATTCAGTGGAGAGTAATTCAGGCTCATTTAAGCTTGGATGGAGGTTTGTTTGCAACTCTGTACAGATTAAAGATTCATTTATGAATCATTTGAGATTTTATTGATATTTTATTGGAGACACTATGGATTATATTGCTACAGACTCATTAAGGATTCGTTAGCAGTTCAATATATAATAATTCAAGAAGGATGACAGTTGTATAAAGGATTCTTTTGGTAGCGATTTGGTCCAGAGTCATTCGACATTAATCAGAGATAAGACTGGGATTTGTCTGGGATTCAGACTGGTTTAATAAAATACAACCCTGCATTTCCATAAGGCTGATGACATCATATGGAATGGATAATGCTGCACTGTATGGTTTTTGTAGTGTAGTGTGTATCGATGTGGTACTGATGTACTGGGTTTTTCAGACTCCAGTTTGTCTAACACAACGGTTTTGTAATAGCAGTTCAAGAGAAACAGGGGATGTCGAGGTCTCACCAGTCCAAGTTTCAGCACTCGCTGCGATCGTATAATATCTCTACAGAAACACAGAGCTCTCTCGCTCTCACAGAAACACACACAGGTCAAACAGTGTGAGTGATGCAACATGGTGTAACTCTCTGAACTCTAGTGCACTATGCAGGGTTTATAAGTCGGGTGATTGTGTTATACCTTACATAGGGAGTACAACTAAGTGCACATAAGTAGTGAAGTCATGTTTGAGAATAGATACCAGGTCACGAAATTAAGAAAATTTTCCACCGCATAGAGGGACGTGCAGAAGAAAAAAATCTGCAGGACCCCTAAGAATTTTACTGGACCCCATTTTTTCATTCATTTGTTCACCTGGTGTACAATAGCTATTATTACTGAAAAGAAACATGTAAACCAATTCTCTATCATATACAACTCTATTATTCTGCTGATCAAATTAAAACATTTAATAAGTCATTTTCTTTAATTTGACCAATATTATTTGGTGTTTGTAATGTAAAATTGTACTCAGGCCTATTAAAGTATTAATGCTACATAGTTAGCTTTAAATAACACTAAAGTAGTGCGTTAACGCAAACTTTCAAAGTGTGGGTGGAATCAATGGTCCTGAAAAGTCCTCTTTGGACGGTGATTCTTTTCATAATCTTTATAATCAGGAATCCCAGTGAGGTTTAGAAAAAATCCAAGAAACAGGTTCAGAAATAGACGAAATTAAATATTTCAGCTGGGGGTCAAGGGGGATGCAGGGCCCCTGAAGCTGAAAAATAGCGGAACTCTGCTAAATAGTAGGGATGTCATTGACAATCGGAATATCGCCGATATAATTATGTCGATCGATAATCGATACCTATAAAAGGGGTATCGACACTTCTAATGTTATAGCTTTCCTGTGTTCATGACAGCGTCTGTAGTAAATGCCATTTTCAATGACACCCCAAGTAACTGGTACGTCCTGCCTCTCTGTATGTTAAATGGTACGTCCCTGCTTCTAATGTGCCGTCAGAGCGCGTGTTCTCTACAGCACGGAACATTTTGAACAAAAAGAGACACTTATCACCGGATAATACAGATATGTGCATCTTCTGAATCTATACATCTATTTTCAATTCCACTTCACTGTGACACACAGCAGAGAGCCAATCCTTTCTGTACTCCACTGTGTGGGCGGGTCCGATAGCTTCAAACTCCAATTTTATTGGATTATAACAACAGCCACAGACTGCGCGGGTTGTTTGAGTAAAGAGATAAATTTCCCTCGTTTTGATCGGCTCATTTCCACAAAGCCAAGCACAGCTGGCAAGCAAACACAAAAGGACAGACATGGAAAAACTTCAACTCGCAGAGCAGCTGATTGCCAAAACTTGGGACGCGCTTCCTGTCACATAAACATTGCAGTGTGTGAGTCCAATAAAATTAGAGCTTCAAGGTATTGGACCCGCCCACACAGAAAGGATTGGCTCTCAGCTTCGTGCCACAGTGACAAAGCATTGAAAGTAGATGAATAAATTTGCTCTGAGCAGTTAGAAAGTGAAGCTGCATCATCTCCTGCTTGGCCTTTTAAGATGCTGCCGTTGCCGGCAGCACAAACAACCGTCATATGCAACGCTCGCGCTGCACTGCCATGAATCATGCTTCACCACTTTTGCGGTCGTCAAGTCGATGAGACGAAACTCGCATAGGTCGCAAGTCAACGACTCACTGTATTCAATGCATTATACAAACTACTGTAATATATCTTAGTCTGTTCAATTTAATGCATTTATGGACCAGTACAGCAATATTCCAATGTACCGATGCATCGGAAATGTTTTTTTATCAATATATTGATACCAATAATATATTTTCAATGACACCCCTACTATATAGGCGAGTAAAAAAAATAGTGGTCTGTCGCCACAGCGAATCATCTGATTTGCACATTTGATTTGGCAGAGGTTTTTACGTCGGATGCCCTTCCTGTCACAACCCTTTTTAGCAAGGGACAGAAACACGCTGACGGCTTTGCAGCTACTCTTTACGAAAGTCAGCAATGGTTCTTTTACATGCCTCTCACCATAGACAGTGAGAGACATGGCCCGCCTTTGATAACCCAGTTAGCCGCACTGGGGGGGGACAGTGACAACCTTGTGGAAAGTGGGACTCAAACCCCCAACCTTTGGATCAGCGATCCAGTGCCCTATACCACTAGACCACCACTGAAAAAAAATAGTGGAATTCAGCAAAATAGCCGAGATCTGGGGTCCCTGTTATAATCTCTGACATTTGTGCTACTTGGTCCAGCGTCACTTTGGTCAGTTTTTTTTTTTATCTTTTCCAAAGCCAGTTAACTTTGTCTGCTTGGACATCATTAATTACAGTTAAATTGTTATTATTATTATTATTATTATTATACTCTCGAGTTAACGGCAAACCTGGAAGTTACTGGCACGTGATTCAACTTTAGCCAGTGGCTGAGAGCTTTTGTTTCTCCCTCCTGCTGATTGGTTGCAGATGATGTGTACACCTTTTTCCCCCCCCTCCTTCACACACATCAACGTGATTGCTTGAATTGGGAATTCGCGTTTTTTTGTGTGTTTTTAATGATGATTATTTTAGCCCCATGATGCCACTCAAATGCCCTGCATCTTCTCTAGCTTCTGGTGAGGAGCTTTCATTGAAGTGTCATATCTTGATGGTGGATTGTTCATTTTACTGAAAAGGTCTTCTGCCTGACATGGGGGCCGGTATTGGGTTGGATTTTTCCGGACCTCCCACAAAAATGCCGGCAAATGCCAGTGGGCTGGCACTAATTTCGCGCCTTGGATACTATAAGTCATTATTCATCCTGTTCATCACCCTGCTAAAGCAAACCTGCTGCTCAAATGTGTATCAGGTGTCCTGAGTTACATCAGGGTGACCATTACATCACGAAAATGCTCCATAATTTATATCTGAGCGTAGCGCGAGACATGGCTATGGCGTAGAGAAAGAAATTATTTACAAGTGTAGGCGTTCCTCACCGCTGAGCAACAGTTACTTTACACAGTCAGTCAAACTCACATGAACATTTCTCCTCACAAAACCT
The DNA here is from genome assembly GCA_024760905.1 of Plotosus lineatus. Taxonomy (NCBI): domain Eukaryota; kingdom Metazoa; phylum Chordata; class Actinopteri; order Siluriformes; family Plotosidae; genus Plotosus; species Plotosus lineatus. Next base: position 19,128,051 of record CM045736.1, on the reverse strand, counting down.
TGTACTCCTACCTTTATGGGGTCATCCATTGATGTAATGCATTCTTTAGCCACCGACACTAATCTCAACCATCACAACTAAACGCTGACCGGCTGATTGGTGCTTGTCTTCGTTCCAAGTGTGTATTCGGGTCTTTGTATTGCATGCACTTCCCCTCTGAATAATAACTTGAGCAACAACACCATTACAAGTTCTCTCCAAGCTCTTTAAAGGCATCAACTATCAGCTTCATTACAGCGCAACAAAACAAAATCTATATTCTGATTAATATATAACTATTTAGGTAACAGGATACAGGCATTTGGCTAAATTACTTTATATTTTTACACTCATTTTATTATTTCACGAAGAACACACTGAAATATCAGCCTTGGGTGGATCAAAGGGTCGCAATACGTCATGATCTCATTCTGAGTGGTTGATTTGGGAGTGTCGATTGGACAGAAAGGGCTCCGTCCATTTCTTTGAAAATAAGCTCTGTTAATAATTTCTGTGACTGTGCCTCTGTTCTTATTCATTATCATGTATTAAATTAGTACTAATTATACTTAAAGTAATTTAATTTCTCCATAGCGCTCTTTTAACCTCAGTACTGATTTGCTTTCTCTCTCTCACACACACACACACACACACACACACACACACACACACACACAGACGACTGATCAGAGGAAAGCTGACCTGTGCACACCCTCCACCTGCTCCTCGGTGAAGCTCTTGGACATGTCGTTGTTAGTCGTTTCCTGGTTCTGTCGTGGCGGCGCTGATGTGTTAGAGGTATTCGTCGTTTTTCTTTGGTACGCTCCTCCGTTCCCTGCTGAACTGCCATTCTTCAACAACGCCTCCAACAACACTGTATTAGGAGACCAAACACACAGGGCTGTTGCTGTTAACACGAAACAATCCAGCTTAACAGCAAATCTGTTCACACCACACCAGTCACATGACATCAAGCTTATCAGTAAAGAATTTTCTTCACTTGGCAATCTTTTCCTTGAAAAATCAGAGCTGTATATTATTGTTATTTTATTAAGAAAAAGTAAGTAATGATATTTTCCCCAACAATCAATCTGAATCAGATCTCAGTCGACTCCTTTGATTACTTTGCTATTTGGTTTCCATACGTCATGATTAACTAAAAAAATGAAAAAAACAAAACCAGCACTTATGCAACCATTCATATTAGGGCATTGTAGCTTAGTGATTAATGCTTTGGGTAACTGATCATAAGGTTATGGGTTCAAACCCAAGTACCACCAAGCTGGCACCATTATGCCCTGAACTCTCAAATACAGTGGTACCTCACCTTACGAAAGTCCCAACAAACGAAAAATCCAGGTTACGAAACGCATTTACCTAAAATTTCTGTCTCTGGATACGAAACAAATTCACATTACAACGCGCCATCTCAAAAATTCAAACTATGCATCTCCTAACATCCTGCCCTGCTGGCCTCCCATTGGCTAGGAGGGAGCTGCATCTCCATAATACTAATACCCATGATGTTTTTCGTGTGCCTTCGACCCATTGTTTGTCACGGAGGGAGTTCTAACACGTGTAAAGGACAGAATTACTGTTGTTTCGTGAGTTTTTTGAGTGTGCTCATTGCAACTTTATTATTTTGGCTCAGGCTTTTATCCTTGCATAAACATTTGTAAGATTATAACTCTGCTAAGAAGACATGGCCAGCAGACACGCACACGCATGCACACACACACACACACACACACGTATGTGATTCCCGGTGAAAGTGATTCCCGGTGCGAGTGAAAAGAAGAAGCGGGCTTGTGGCATGTGGTTGAGTGATATCGCAAAGGAATATGGCCAAACCCGTCTACCATCAGTACGATATTGAAGCAGAAGGAGGCCTTAAAAAGGTATACTTTTATAATTTTTAAACGGTTTAGGGGGTAGTATTGAGGGCCTTGGAATGAATCAGGCTTTTTACATGTAAAATGCGGCTCAACTTACGAAAAGATCAGGTTACGAAACCACTTCTGGAACGGATTAATTTCGTAAGATGAGGTACCACTGTACTCAGATTTTTATCTCATTTATATATCTGACTGTGCGAATTATTCACTGTGGCGACCCCTGAAAAAGGGAAAAAGCCAAAAGGAAATCACACTGTGTATAAGGTAATATACTTAATATAATATAACTGCCGTAAAACTTTTTATTTTTTTTCTTTATTTTCATGAAAATGTTTATATTTGATTCAGTTTGGAACTAGAAAAGCAAGACACTCCTTCCACAAAGGATAGACCCGTCTGTTTACAGAAAAGCCCAGTGTATAAATTATTATTTATCACAAGTGAACTGTTTATTCGCTCTTCTCCAAAACGAAAATTTCACTATTAAAACTGTACCGGTTATATTTTGTAACAGGCAAACACACGAGGAGCCAGTTCTACACTGAGAGGATGGAAAACACGACTCGAGCCCCATCACACCGGAAACCTCCATCCGACTCATGACGTCTTACAGCGACATGAAAAACACTCACTGATCCGCATATTATTCGCATTTTATTTTAGGCAGGAGGATCACTTTAAGAAACAATGTGATCCACACACACACATCTCTGGGATTGGAATGTTATTTATTTGAATGAGGCTTTATATAACTAAACACACACAAACTTTAACCATTCGATCCATATAAAATTTTACTAACATTTCTCAGGGAAAAATTTTTTAGTCAGGTTCAGGAATGAAGTTTCTTTCTGACTATAAATTACAAATGTGAGCCATGTGAGCAAAGTGGGAAATTATTGAATACCATGTTGAACTTTTATCAAAAATTTCTTCACAGCTGTATGTACAAATATAATCCAGTTAATAATTGAATTCTGTGTGGAAATAGACATATTAAATAAAAACACTGACCATGTGCACACATTTGGTTTTAAAATGAACACAAATGGTGGCATTTCCATTATTTCTGCACAAACAGCAGACTTTGGCAGCTTCCTGAGGAACTGTGGAGTTTTTTGGATAAGGATCGTGTGCACTTTCATCAAGCCGGGACTTCCATCTCTCATTGGAGTGATTCGCAGTCGAAGCGGCCGGGAGGAAAATCAGCACCTCCAAGTCCGAAGCCACGATTCTCAGTCGGACAAGGGGTGGAATGCACCCTCCGGGTCGGGAATGAGATCCTGCCCCAAGTGGAGGAGTTTAAGTATCTTGGGCCTCTTTGCTTAGGCTGCTGCCCCCGCGACCCGACCCCGGATTAAGCGGATGAGATGAGATGAATCGTACTGTGGTGCACTACTGGTTTCCAAAATGAAGAATAAAGGTCTGAGCTTGGAGATAATCAGCACTGCTATGAGAATCACAATTGACTCGCACCATGTTTATAGGATCTTTTAGATCAGAACTACTGCAGCTCATCTCATATACAGCCCTGATGCCGTTTCCTGCACGTGAGTGTGTGTGTGTGTGTGTGTGTAGTTCATTACAGAGCTGCAGATTAGATAAAGTGGTATCGCTCATCCTCCCATTACAGGATTTGGTCAATCCTCCGACTGAAATCTCTACTCTCCATCCTGCTGCTTTTTATTCACTCACCAGTTTCTGTTAAAAATAAGCATTTTAAATAAATACACAAACTTCGCAGTCTTGTACCTGAAGCACAGAGCTGTAGAAAGGTCACATGATCAAGATGATTAACAGAAACAAAAGTGAAAAACGAGTTTTTTTTTTCCTTTAACTCTTCACAAACTAGAGGTTGCTTCAAATGATTTCCTCGCAGAGTCAGGAGGAAAAACTCTGAGCTGAATGTCATAAGTATTGAAGACAGAACGGATTAATATTGTGTCCTGTTTCTGTGAGTCCTGATCAGTTTCCATCTGCAGTTTAAATTACTTCACTTTCCTGTTATTTTGGTCTCGTTATTCTCTCGATGCTGGTTAACCTTCAGTAATCACTCACTCACACATATACACACACACACACACACATTATCCTTTTAACAAAACACACTACTGCAGTGTTTCAAACCTCACGCTACGCTCCTGTTATGTTCGGTGTTCCAGTTTTAAAAACCTCGCACGTCGCTTTTAAACCAACTGACAGCTGCTGTGTCCCAGCCGTCTGCTTTCTCTCTCAGGACGGAAGGCCAGAGCTTGATAGACACAGATCTTGATGACAATCACGATGACTGGCATCATGTTCATCAGTGTGTTTATTATTTCTGTGTACAAACATTTACCATGTGATTTACACAGTTTGTGATATTTGTACAAGTATGTTTCCAAATGTTTCAGGCTTTCTTGAATGTTTTAGGTTGTTTAAAGATGCTCTGAGGTGTGTCCTGGGGATGCTGCGAACCATTGGTCCTGAGATGGGTGTCCCAGGCTGTGAGGCGTGCATACATTTTTTTTAAATATTCTAAATGTTTTACTCTGACATATAATTTAATAAGTGGCACTTTTTTAAATATTCAAGGAAGATAAATATTGTGTAGGTGAATATGAATCATGTGATTGTGTCACTATATCAACCCTGAAGCAGATTCATTTCCTGTAAACACTTCTTTTCCCACTCACGTAATAAATCAGTAAGATCAAAAGTCCTCTGAGGTTTCAAGTTATTTAAGTTACACCCCAATCTTCTTCTTTTCCTTTCAACTGTTCCTTTCAGCGATCGCCACAGCGAATCATCTGCCTCCATCTCGCCCTGTCCTCTGCATCTTCTCCTCTTACGCCAACTACCTTCATGTCCTCCTTCACCGCATCCATAAATCTTCTCTTTGGTCTTCCTCTCGGCCTTCTGCCTGGGAGTTCCAACCTCAGCATCCTACTACCAATATACTCACTATCCCTCCTCTGTACATGTCCAAACCATCTCAATCTAGCCTCTCTGACTTTGTCTCCAAACCATCTTTCATGTACTGTCCCTCTGATGTACTCATTCCTGATCCTATCCATCCTCGTTACTCCCAAAGAGAACCTCAACATTTTCATCTCTGCTACCTCCAGCTCTGCCTCCTGTCTTTTCCCCAGCACCACTGTCTCTAAACCATACAACATCGCTGGCCTCAACACCGTCTTGTACACTTTTCCTTTCATTCTTGCCGATACCTTCCTATCACACATCACACCGGACACTTTTCTCCAACCATTCCAACCTGCCTGCACACGCTTCTTCACCTCTTTTCCACACTCTCCATTGCTCTGGATTGTTGAGCCTAAGTACTTAGAATCCTCCACATTCCTTATCTCTGCTCCCTGTAACCTCACCGTTCCTGTTGGGTCCTTGTCGTTCACACACATGTATTCTGTCTTACTGAGGCTAACCTTCATTCCCCTCCTTTCTAGGGCATACCTCCACCTCTCTAGATTTTCCTGCACTTGTTCTCTGCTCTCACTACAGATCACAATGTCATCTGCAAACATCATAGTCCATGGGGAATCTTATCTAACCTCATCTGTCAGCCTGTCCATCACCATAAAGAACAAGAAGGGGCTCAGAGCTGATCCTTGATGCAGTCCCACCTCCACCTTGAACTCTTCTGTCACACCGACAGCACACCTCACCACTGTCTTACATCTCTCATACATGGCCTGCACCACTCTAACATACTTCTCTGCCACTCCAGACTTCCTCATGCAATACCACAGTTCCTCTCTCGGCATCCTGTCATATGCTTTCTCCAGATCCATAAAGGCACAATGCAGCTCCTTCTGACCTTCTCTGCATTTCTCTATTAACATCCTCAAAGCAAACACTGCATCTGTGGTGCTCTTTCTAAGCATGAAACCAAACTGGTGTTCACCAAGTTACACCGCAATGTTTTACTGAATATCAAAAATGGAGCATATTAAATCCACTGGCTCCATTTGGAGTCATAACCACAACAAAAACAAGTTTTGGGACTGGTGACTGAATCATGTTCTCCGTGTCCGAGTCATTTTTAAAATGTAATAGTTAAAACTGTTTGTGTTCAGTGAGAAGAGAGTTTTAGGTTTTATTTATTCATATCGTCTTTTATTATCCCCCATTCCTAATTTTAGTCGTATTCAATCTCCCCCCATGAGGTATTGCCTTCTCCATTACACTGCCACCACCAGACCAGGTCAGGATGAAAGCATGCACACGCCCCCCCCCCCCCCTCTGTGACATACAGTGCTTGTCACCCGCCTCTTTTCTAACTTATACTTGGTTACGACCCCTGAAAAAAAGAGGGGAAAAAAAAAAACAAAAACAGAAGAAAGATTTGGTTGTGGTCTAACACACTCAGAGGGAAGTGCTATTCGCCCCCCCCTCGGACGAATGAGCTCACAGACTCCCGTGATTGGCTGGCCATCGCTGCGAGAGACAGGGAAGTATGCATTGCCCCCATGAGAGCTCGGCCAATCAGCTTCCATAAACTCCCAGTCATGGACTGCTGTGGCATCAACCTGGGTCATGTTTGTTTATACCACTGTATTAAAATAATGTACAGTAAATGTATTCAGATGGATTTAACAGATAACGCTACTCTTTAATAAATAAACCCTGCATGTGTTAATAAACTACTGTAATAATAGGAAAATACTGTATTATATTCTTTTCCTCTCAAACTAGCTAGAGAAAAAAAGTCGGAATATCAATTTATTTCCACCTATTTCATTATTTATTTGTATCATTTTTGTTGCTTTTTAAAATTACGTTATTTAATTTATACACGATATATAATGGTAGTTTAAAGTTGTGTATTAAGCACACTATCATTACTATTACTTATTGCGTTTGTATATTTTATACAGTATATATGTTAAAATCATCACACTGACATGCTAATGTTGTTAGCATTTTCTCTATGACGCTAACTAGCTTACACATCTTCCGCTTCCGCTGTTTATAAACCACATTTTCAATTATTGTCCGAAAACTTGTAAACACAAATGTTCAAGTAATTTTATTTAGTGTGTGAACTTAAAAATACACATTTATCAACATTTCTCGCTTACTAGTTTAGCTTGTTAACTGAAGTAACAGCCAAACTACGTTACGACCACAGAGAAAGATCACATTTTCAACCTTTACACACTTACACATATATTATATAAACATCTTATTTATAAAATAAATATTTTTTACACAAATGTGCGTGTTAAATGATGAGTAAATTGCTCTCTGCTCTGCAGCTGAATCCCAAACAATCGGTGTTGAACACCAAAGGCACTCGAAGCTGCGTGTAAACGCGTCAAAAGCATCCACTACCTAGTGCTGTGGTACAGGGATGTTGGTGTCAATTGAGACACAACCAACCGGACAGCTTCAGTTTAGCGCAGTTCATTCACTTCTTCGCTAAAAAAAAACCCACATTAAAATAAACTCAGGCACTATTCACGCCTACCTTTCGCTTCTTCCGTCGGGAATAGTTTCTCCGCCTTGTTCAGGAATTTTATGGCTTTTTCCTTGTCCCCTGCTTCGTGGGCCTTCGTCGCTATATTCATACATTTTTCTGCTTCGTCTCTGTTGCCTTCCATAGTTCCCCCCACTCTGTGTTCTGTTAGCTTCTTTCCATACCCAATTTTCATTAAAATCCCACCTTCTGCATTTCCGCTCGTGCTTACAATCGGTGCATCGATTGGACAGTTCTACGATGACTCAATTATTGACCAATCATAACTCAAGGAGGTGGACTTTTTCAAAACGGGTGCGAAAACCAAAATGACCTGTTCGGCTCAGCTGATACTTGTACTACATAAGCTGAGCGTCAGTGTTCGAACTTTCGACTCGAATAATAGTTTTAGGTCGATTATTAATTGAGAAAACGTGAATAAAAAAAAAAATCGGCATTTTAAAATAAACACTGGATATATGTGAACATATTTTTGTAAACATGTTTTTATGCTGATGAAACAGTTGTAGATTTCAGCATAACCAGAAGAGAAACACCAGCTTATTAAAATTGAGAAATGTGTAAAGGACACAAAACACTGGATGCTCATCAACCTCCTTTTATTAAACTCTGATAAGACACAAATACTTGTACACGACTCATAGACAACTAGCAATGAGGTTTCTCTTTCAGTTTCATCCATCATAGGGTGAAGGACATTGGTGTGATTGTTCTCCCCAGTCTTTCATTTACAGTTCATGTAGATACTTTGATAACTTTTTATTTGAGGAAATATTAATAAAACAAGAAATTATGATGTCACTGCATGGTGTGGAAACCTTGTTCATGCTTTTGTTTCCTGGAGATCAGATTATTGTAGCTTTTTACTGTCTGTGCATAAACAAACTTCTGTTAGTTCAGATTGCAATTACGAGAGTCCTTACTGGAACCATAATATATGAGCATTTCATTTCATATTCATTTTCTAAGATGCTTAATTCTAATTATGGTCACAGGGAGGCTGGTGCCCTTATCAGTGAACTTCAAGCGAAGGCAGAATACTCCATGGACAGCTGGCCAGGCCATCAGAGGGACAAACACAGAGACACGACTATTTGCACTCACACTCACAACTTGGGACCGTAGGCACAGTGGAGTAGTGGTGAGAACTGTGTTTGCCTCCCAGCAAGAAGGCCTAGGTTCGATTCCCAGCTTGGTTCGATTCCCAACTGTGTGCAGTTTGCATGCTCTCCCAGGACTTGTGTGGGTTTCCTCCGGGTACTCTGATTTCCTTCCACAGTCAAAAATCTTCTCATTACTGTTCAAAATGTCCACTAGGTGTGAATGGTTGTGTGAGTGTTGGCCCAACATTGGCCTGGGAAGTTGTTAAGGGTATACCACATCATTGCCCAGAGTCAGCTGAGATGGGCTTCTTCTTCTTCTTTTCCTTTCGGCTGTTCCCTTCAGGGGTCGCCACAGCAAATGATCTGCCTCCATCTCACCCTATCCTCTTCATCTTCTACTCTTACTCCAACTACCTTCATGTCCTCCTTCACCACATCCATAAATCTTCTCTTTGGTTTTCCTCTGGGCCTTCTGCCTGGTAGTTCCAACCTCAGCATCCTACTACCAATATACTCACTATCCCTCCTCTGTACATGTCCAAACCATCTCAATCTAGCCTCTCTGACTTTGTCTCCAAAACCGCTTACATGTGCTGTCCCTCTGATGTACTAATTCCTGATCCTATCCATCCTCATTACTCCCAAAGAGAACCTCAACATTTTCATCTCTGCTACCTCCAGCTCTGCCTCCTGTCTTTTCCCCGGGGCCACTGTTTCTAAACCATACAACATCGCTGGCCTCAACACCGTCTTGAACACTTTTCCTTTCATTCTTGCCGATAAATTCCTATCACACATCACACCAGACACTTTTCTCCATCCATTCCAACCTGCCTGCACACGTTTCTTCACCTCTTTTCCACACTCTCCATTGCTCTGGATTGTTGAGCCTAAGTACTTAAAATCCTCCACCTTCTTTATCTCTGCTCCCTGTAACCTCACCATTCCTCTTGGGTCCTTGTCGTTCACACACATGTATTCTGTCTTACTGAGGCTAACCTTCATTCCTCTCCTTTCCAGGGCATACCTCCACCTCTCTAGATTCCCTCACCTCTCTGCAACCCTAATTAAAATTAAGCGGCTTAGAGAATTAATTACATAATTAAGTACAGTTTACATACTGTACATGTTACAAAAAGTATGGATGAAATTCAGTCTGCCCCCCCTTGTGGGCGAGAAACCTCCACTTCTTGTCAGCATGTCTGGATTGAGCAAAGGATGTACTTATGAAGAAAAATATAAATATTAATGGTACAAAAGCTGGTTTGAGACGCTGAGATAAAATGCTCTTCCGTGTCACGAATATTCTCCATTCTGATCTTCCTCAATTTTATTTGAAAAGGAGCTTACTTAAAAAGAAAAAAAAAATCTTGCGAGTCAACATATGTATATAACTATCATATTAATGTCAGTTCTTGTTTTAAAAAATGTGCTGAAATAAGTCAGACCTGTCACAGCTGCACAAAACCTCTACACAATGTCCTTTCAATTAACAGAAAAGTATTCTAATTCTCTTTCTATTGGTCTGTTAATCAAACTACTTAATCCTATGGTCTCAGGGAGGCTGAAGATCTCGATACTGCGCAAAGGTGGGATACACCCTGAGAGCGTAGTCGGGCGTCCCTCTCTCTCTCTCTCTCTCTCTCACACACACACACACACACAACTAGGTGTTGACCTACAAGCCTAAAGTCCATGTTTCTGTACTGAGGTGAAACAAGCACCTGCAGGAAACCCACAAAAGTACAAGGAGAACACGTAAAGACGAAGCAAAAGTTAAAACGAATACGTGGTACTTAATTTTTAACATTGTGGTTTAAAATAGTAAACAATTTGTTAATTTTTTTTTACAATAAATTAGAAAGCGTTGATAAGAAAATACACATTTTGAGAATTCAAAATGATGACGTTGCTTACGTGAACCACCAACCATATCACAGGGATTAGTCACAATGTGATGACGTTGGTCGTATTAAAATATTTATTGATTTATTTTAATACTTTAATATTTTGAATATTTAGTTTAACTGCTTTGTATAGTAATTATGCAACGCGGAACAATAAAATAAAAATGTGTTAAAGACCAGAACATGCAAATTATTTCCCACTGATCAGTCGCTTTTTTATGACGTATGACGCCGCGCGAGCCGAAAGTAAACATGGCTGATAGTGGCGGTACGAACGTAGTGAACGAAAACGTCCCCGTTTATGAACATTTTGACGTAAACTCGAAACCATTCCACATAGGAAGCTTCAGGGATTTATGGTTAAGCGTGTTGACACCAGAAGATTATTCCTTTAATCAGAATTCCGCTGAAGAAGAGGATCTGAAGTTTATGGAAGAGATGGGGATCCCACCGGAAACGCTGGAGGAGCTTAAAACTATCTGCAGGTAAACTTCCGGTTTAGGTTTGTTAGAATAATCCAAACTCATAAGTATTTATCCGTCCTGTCCTGCAATTTAACTGTAACGTTAAACACAAAGTCTGGAAAAAAATATGGAATCACCAGTCTCGGAGGATTTTCATTCAGCTGTTTAATTTTGCAGAAAAAAAAGCAGATCTCGGGCATGACACAAAACCAAAATCATTTCAAATAGCAACAAATGGCAATTTCTGGCTTTAAGAAACACTAAAAGAAAAAGAATAAAATGTGGTAGTCAGTAGGAGTTCCCTTTTTTTAGACCGAGCAGGGGAATAAATTATGGAATCACCCAATTTCAAGTTAAAGATTATGAATCACCATGTAAATTTCCATTCCCAAAACTAACGCCTGCATCAGATTAGATCTGCTCGTTAGTCTGCAGTTAAACAGGACTGATCACACCTTGGAGAGCTGTTTCACCAAGTGGACTGACATGAATCATGACTCCAACAGGAGAGATGTGAATTGAAACAAGGAGAGGATTATCAAACTTCTTAAAGAAGGTAAATCATCACGCAATGTTGTAAAATATGTTGGTTGTTCAGTCAGTGGTGTCTAAAACCTGGACCAAGTAAAAACAACAATGGGAAGGTTGTTAAAAGCAAGCAAACTGGTAGACCAAGGCATCAAAGCGTCAAGACGAAACTTGAAGCAATATGTCTTGAAAACAGAAAATTCACTGCAAAAACAAATGAGGAACAAATGGGAATAAACTGGAGTCAACGTCTGTGATCGAATCTGTAAGAAACCACCTAAAGGAAATGGGATTTACCTACAGAAACACTAAATGAAAGCTATCATTAACACGTAAACAGAAAAAAAAACAACAAGGTTATAATGGGCTGATGGAACCACTGATGTCATACATTATTGCTTTAAAGAGCCAGTCATCCCAATTCAGCACAGGTTGGGTACCCATGAAAAGAAGTGTCTTAATGCCTGTGCTTCCCAGGTTATGTTGGTACTGTAGTCTGTATTCTGAGTTGGGAGAGCTGATGTGCACAGCGTAGCTTACAGATGTAACTATTTTGAGGAAGAATGTAGGGAGTAGTACATACACTACATTCCTACTGTTTACAGATGATGTTACTGTGTGTGTATTTTCCTTTTCAGCCCTGAATCTCTTCGCTGTCATGCTGAAAATGAAGCTACTGATCCTGATGTGATTCCTTCAGATCCTCATCTTGCCACCTTAAAGTAAAACCTGTTTCTGTTGTATCTTATCAACCTCAGAGATTATCATTATGAAAAGTTCCTCCTGTGATCAGAGCTGAATGATATCACTGTACTCGCTATGGGTGACCCGATGGTGTAGAGGTGAACACCCCTGCCTCACAGTAAGAAGGTCCAGGGTTCTAATCCTGGGCTTGGTGAGGGTATTTTTTTTCATGTGGAGTTTACATGCTCTCTCTGTGCTTGTTTGGGTTTACTCTTGGAATTCCAGTTTCCTTACACAGTCCAAAAATAAGCACATTACATTAATTGGCTGCACCAAATTGCCATTGTGTGTGTGTGTTGCCCTATGTGAACTTTACAGGGTGTACCCTGCCTTCACAGAGTTGGTTTAGATAAGCTCCAGCCTCCTCGGGTCCCTAATAGGATTAAGTAGATCAGCAAATGAATGAATGCATTAATAGAGTTTTATCAAAACTCGGGTCTGTGAAGAGGATTGATTTTTATTATAAAAACCTTGATGGATGATCTTTAAACGACTCCTATATTCTTAAAGAAAACTCTGCAATGATTTCAGATTGGGATGTAATGATCAGAGGTCAGATCTACACATTAATGCTCTGGGTTTTCAAGGTAAAAAGGCTGAGTTGATTTTGTGTCCTATCCTCAGACTGAGGAAGAGGAGGATGGACTATAAGAAGACTGTCAGAAGGGACACCGTAGGACGATATGACATGTACGTTAATGAGATGGTGAGTGAATTTCAGTGTGTCTGTCTGTCTTCCTTTCGGCTTTTTACCTTTTTGCTCGGGAGTCGCCACAGCGAATCATCTGATTTGCACGTTTTGATTTGGCAGAGGTTTTTACGTCGGATGCCCTTCCTGTCACAACCCTTTTTTTAGCAAGGGACAGAAACACGCTGATGACTTTGCAGCTACTCTTTACGAAAGTCAGCAATGGTTCTTTTACATGCCTCACACCATAGACAGGATAACCCAGTTAGCTGTGTGCTGTATTAAAATTTCAGAAGGCAAATTAAAACAAAACAACAAACTTGGAGTAAAACTGTCGCCCTCTGGTGGAAACAGCGTGTATAGATGACGCACACAGCATCTTCCTGAGCTTTAAAATGCTTTTCAGACTTGGTTTAACTGTTGCTGTATTATTAATTGAAAACATTTTACATTTAACTTCATGGCTCACTGAAAAAAAAAATCCCGTAAAGTATATACATTTTTATTATATATAATATAATATACTAGTGTGTGTGTGTGTGTGTGTGTGTGTGTGTGTGTATATATATATATATATATATATATATATATATATATATATATATATATATATATATATATATATACAGTAAAACCTCCGCTGACGAACGCTTAAGCTCACGAACTTTTCGCCTCGAGAACATTACATTTGCGAGCATATTGTCTCTGCTGACGAACTAGTTTTCGGCGGACGAATCAAACCACGCGGTCGAACAGCGCCACGGTGGCGGCCACGAGAAGCTGACGCTTGCGCTCACGGCGTCACAGTTAAATCACCCCTTTCTTTGAATGCGGAAGTGGTTTGTGTTTGCGCGACATTTTGGACCATATTGAGTGTACTTTTGCTATTATGGGACCGAAAAAGACCCACCACAGGCGGAGATCATTGAAAAACACGAACGAGGTGTGCGTTTGTGTGACTCAGCGTCCCAGTACCAGTACGCTAAGTCTACCATTGCTCCCATCCTTAAGAACAAGGAAGCTATTAAGGGTGCGTGTGTGGCTAAGGGTGTTTCCAAACAGTAGGCGTTTCCAAACTCTCCTTCCAAACAGTAAGTCCCTCCCTCCCTCCTCCTCCCACTCCATTCCATCAAGCCATCAACTACCATCACAAAGGTAAATAAAACGAGTTTATTATACAGTACAGTTTATTTCTTTAATTACAATACAATAGCACATTTATTATACATAAAATAAGGTATATTTTTGTGTAGTTTTAAGGCTTATTTAGTAGAAAATTATGTTTTATGGGGACCTGGGAACGGATTATTCTCATTTTAATGGTTTCTTATGGGAAATAAATGTTCGGAAGATGAACTTTTCGCCTCACACACACTTTCTGGGAACCAATTATGTTCGTGAGCAGAGGTATCACTGTATTAGTATGTGTGCGTGTGTGTGTGTATATATATATATATTTATATTATACTCACACACACACTAGTATGTGTGCGTGTGTATATAAAAATCTTGGACGACTTTGACACAAAGTCACTTAATTGGCAGTTTTCAAATGCCTGATTAATAGTCTGAATCCTCTTTGTGGAATCTTCACAACCTTCACTTTCCAAAGCCTGAATCATTTGACGTTTGGTGGCAGCAGGAACACTGGCATCAAAAAACGCTAGCCCAACAAGTTCTTCTGATCGGTACCACATATGTCCAGCCATCTGTCTTGTAGCAGCCTTGGGGTTGATTGGCTTGTATTCTATCAAAGACTGAATAAGACTGAGATCATTTTGTGGGGCTGAAGTAGCAAGAGGAGCTTTCATCCATGCTTTCAGATACACTCGAATGCAGAAGATTACCACTTCTCCAATCCCTTTTTGTTCTTTCAATGTCATTTAAAACTGACTCTTCAGGAGCCATACTTTCAAACTGTAGATCACTTTGCACATCCATCTGACTTGGTGCATTAATCCAGGGGCCATAAATCGGATACCTCGTGCAGGAACCTCACCAACAATTATTAAAGACAGCTCCAAAAGTTCACGATAGTCATTTCTTGGTTGGACTGCAGACAGCTGGGTCTTGATGAAAGGTACGATATCATCTTTGACATCACACAGTGACTTGGCCATATATTCATCAGTTGATACATCCTCAAATGCGTCTCGATCAGTGTAACCCCACCGAGACTGAAATGAAACAATAGGATTTCTGGTGAAGCAGAAAACCCCATGCATCCTTTACTGTAGACGAAACAATGCAGTGACCCGATAGCATTGCTTTAGTTTCAGTCTGTACATGTATTACACATGCTATTGCTGCAAGGGTCAAAGGAGCTTCATTCTTTTGAGCCAGATGTCCTGTACAGTGATACCTCTGCTCACGAACATAATTGGTTCCCAGAAAGTGTGTGTGAGGCGAAAAGTTCGTCTTCCGAACATTTATTTCCCATAAGAAACCATTAAAATGAGAATAATCCGTTCCCAGGTCCCCATAAAACATAATTTTCTACTAAATAAGCCTTAAAACTACACAAAAATATACCTTATTTTATGTATAATAAATGTTCTATTGTATTGTAATTAAAGAAATAAACTGTACTGTATAATAAAGTCGTTTTATTTACCTTTGTGATGGTAGTTGATGGCTTGATGGAATGGAGTGGGAGGAGGAGAGAGGAGGGAGGGACTTACTGTTTGGAAGGAGTGTTTGGAAACGCCTACTGTTTGGAAACACGCATAGCCACACACGCACCCTTAATAGCTTCCTTGTTCTTAAGGATGGGAGCAATGGTAGACTTAGCGTACTGGTACTGGGACGCTGAGTCACACAAACGCACACCTCGTTCGTGTTTTTCAATGATCTCCGCCTGTGGTGGGGTCTTTTTCGGTCCCATAATAGCAAAAGTACACTCAATATGGTCCAAAATGTCTATCAAACACAAACCACTTCCGCATTCAAAGAAAGGGGTGATTTAACTGTGACGCCGTGAGCGTCGTCAGCTTCTCGTGGCCGCCACCGTGACGCTGTTCGACCGCGTGGTTTGATTCGTCCGCCGAAAACTAGTTCGTCAGCAGAGACTATATGCTCGCAAATTTAATGTTCTTGAGGCGAAAAGTTCGTGAGCTTAAGCGTTCGTCAGCGGAGGTTTTACTGTATTAGGAAAAACACAAGTGACTTGAGCTGCCTCTAAACGTTAATATATTTCCATTTAATTTGATATGTGGTGTGTTTGTACCAGTTGCGACATATTTGAGGGGTGAGGACATTAAAAATCAAATCTTTAAAAATAAGGACCATCCTCGTGCACGGGTCTGTACGTGTCTGTATTTATATTTTATTTACGCCGTGTGCATTATTTTTGAATGTTTGTTATTATAAGCATTTATAGCATTGAATATGTATTTATTGATATTATATACACATGTACGTAAACGTCAGTCGGGGGGGGGGGGGGGGGGGCTGTCTTTGTGTAAATCGGCAGTTGTGGGGTCTCGGTCCCCATTAACCGTGACAATTGAGAGATGTGTGTGTGTGTGTGTGTATATATACACACGGGGATCCATCGCTACTTTGCGCTTCAATTCATGCGGCTTCAGTGCATCATGTTTTTTTTAATAAATAAATATTAATCGAATTGAAAAATGACAGAAATTAAGGAAGAATCGGGGAAAAGTAAAGGAAAACACCACAAAAACACGTCGTCTTCTCATCTATCTATATGTGGGTGTAAATATTTTATTTACATCTTATGCATTATTTTTACCGTTTAATTATTATATGTATTTATTGATATTATATACACACACATGTACGTATACGTCAGTCAGGGAGTGGTTGGGGGGGGGGGGGGTGAGATCCTACTTCGCGGATTTCAATGGTCGTGTGGGGATCTTGGTCCCAATTAACCACGGTTAATTCAGGACACGAAAGAGGCGTCCACCTGCGTCACTGTCAGCTTCTCACCAAGGATGGTTGACCTGATGGTGTTGTGAATGCACTGAAAAAAAAAACAAACAAACCATGACCCTCTCAGTGCTCACCGGCCGGTCCAGGCGGCTGTAGACATGATTAAGCAGGTAGATGATGGCGTCCTCGAGTCCGAGATGAGGCTGGTAGGTGACCGGGATGACGACTGTAGGCACGGTTCGTGTTTGTGTACAGCCGATCTAAAGTTCGCTCCTCCCTGGAGGGACCGTCCACATGCTGGTGACACGGTTGAAGTAACCCGAAAGCACTCGGGTGCTGAGGCTGCAACTGGGCTCTGGCAGCATGAAGTCGTGAGGTTGGCAGAAAGAGGAACATGAACCGCCACCAAGATCACATGGTAAACTTCCCTCGGAAAATCATTCGGTTTCTGTGGGAAATGTAATAAGTGTTTCGCTTTATTCTAGGAAATGCTCAGTCTGGGCAGGAGACCTGAAAATGCTTCCGATTCCATTCCTGAAGGGGAAGTCATCCTCACCTTCAACATCCTCTACCCGGTCCTGTTTGAGCGAGTATGACACGACACTGACATCATCAGCGAAATATCATCATCTATAGTCACAGATATTATTAATACCGATTTAATTTAGCTCTTTTTAAGATTGTAGAAATTGAAATGTAAACAAATGTCTAGCATGTTGTGCTTTTGTGTGTTCATGTAGTGTTTGTTATAAAAGCAATACACAAACAGGATTTTTTTTCCGCGTGTGTAGTTTAAGCACGCGAGAGCGTACAAGACGCTGCATGTTCTGGGCTCGCAGAAGCTAACGGAGCTGAGAGACGCCATCTGCTGTGTGAGCGACCTGCAAGTGTTCGGAGAATTCAGTAACAATCCCGACACGGTGCCTCAGTTCATCAGCAAGGTCTCTCGCTCTCTCTCTCACACACACACACACACACACACTCTTTCTCTCACTCACCCTCTCTCTCACACAGACACACACACACACACTCTCTCTCACTCTCACTTTCTCTTGCTCTCCCTCGTGCACACGTGCTCTCACACACACACACACACACGCTCACTCACACTCTCTCTCTCTCTCGCTCACTCACACTCTCTCGCTCACACACACTCTCTCACACACAGATCTGGAGATGAATTTAGAAATGAAGATCTCATGTTTTCGGTGTTTTCAGGATCATTACAAATCCGCCTTCTTCTACTTTGAGGGCGTTTTCTACAACGATCTTCGTTTCCCAGAATGTCGCGACATCAGCATGTAAGGACCACAAACACCTTTAATCTTTCACTTTATCTATAAACATCTAACACTTTAAACATCACACGTGCAGCACAGTTACAATGAAACTTGAAGTGAAGTTGCGGTGTAGTTTATTGGTGCTGATGGTGTAAGTTTGGTGTTGGAGTTATTTCGTGGTGATGAGGGTGTTAATGTTTGATGACTGTGGTGGTGTGCAGGGTGACACGTGAGTGGGCCAAAGCGAGAGGTTTTCCAGAGTTTCAGACATTGAAGATGGAGGAGACGACGTTCAGCGACCTGAGGATGAAGGTGGGATTCCCGTACTTGTACTGTCATCAGGGAGACTGTGAACACGTCGTCATCCTCACAGACGTCAGGTCTCCGCCCCCAACACACCCACACACAGTACGATATTGTCCTCTAAACAGAGTTTAAAATCAGAGTTTATATAACAGCAAATTATTCGTTGTTTGTTTTCATTCAGACTGATTCATAAACAGGACTGCTTGGACAGGAAGTGGTATCCGCTGCTGTCGTACAAGCACATGATGATGACGCGGAAGTGCTGTGTGTGTCACCTGTACATCAGCAGGTGAGATGTTGAACACGCCCCCGATCCCTCAGTGAATGTCCTGAATCATCAGGGAATTGAATCTGCTGAAACCTTGAGGATGTTGGCGATTCTCACTGTAACACGCACACAGGGCTCTGATCAAACCCGAACCTTTCACTCGTGAGAATAAACTCCTCCTTCTCACCTCATGTCCTGAAATGTTTAAGTGTTTGTCAGAATATTTTCCTCTCAGCTTTAAGTAAATTAAATGGAATATAACCAGCTGTGATGAAACATTTCAACGCCCCGTGTCCTCGCGGACAGAACCAACAATAAAGAAGGACTCAAAACACCACCTACTGGCTAAAATTATCCTAAACTGCACAGGATACACTGATGTAGAGTCGACTGATTGGTACTTCCCGACATTAAGTTTAGGATTGTTAACAGCATTTAATCAGAGTTGGGCAGTGCTGCTCACACCCAGCCACACCCCTGCTAGGCCACGCCCCCATCTTCAGCCTCCTCCCTTCCTGTCTCACCTCCTGGCTAACTTTAACAATTTAAAAATCCATGTGATCAGGTCATTAATGACTGAGAGGATCAATCAACCAGGAAAGAATAACTTTTAAGTGAAATAATGACCACGAATGTATGCTTAGCAATCGAGGCAAGATACGCTGTAACCCTTTGAGCTCTAACATGATTGGCTGTTGAAGTTTCTCCACTTTTAATCCTGTTCACATCGTTGAGATTAGCATTCATCTTTTTTCTCGCTGTTTAACTCCTCCCTCAGGTGGATAACAACGAACGATGCGCTTGCGCCGATGGATCCGTGTCTGTTTTGTGATCAGTGTTTCCGATTACTTCACTACGACGAACATGGTAACAAACTGGGTGATTTCCAAGCGTATGCTTACGTTGACCCCGGCGCATACAACTGAAAAAAAAAAAAAAAAAAAAAAAAAACCTCCCTCACCCAAATTGCTGCCACCTTTCCCTACACTCTGTTTATCTGATGTAAAAATATTTATTTTCCTGAACAGTAACTTTTTTGCTAGAATTTCTTATTTGTTGTTCAGTGTTTAATTTAAAAGTCTAAAGCAGTGTAAATAAATGTTTGTGTTCACGTTTTTAAAATAAAGCCTGGTTGTGTATCATGTGTCTGTTCGATGGTGAAATGTCGCACTCTTCCACGCTTCAGGTCATGAGGTTGTATTTATAACACACGGTTTAGAAAGAAGATAAATTACACAAAGTAATAAATATGTTGGTACAAATCTAAAAAAACAAAATAACCTTATTTGACTGCCTCACCCTGCTGTAAACACCTACAAAAAAAAAAAAAATCTCACAATCTTGATGAATCCTTGAAAAAATTTCCAGGTCCAGAATCTGATCTGTGAATCTTTGATCTGAACACTTTTTACTCTGACAAAGTGGTCATATAGTCCCTGCAGAGAGCAAGTGTGTGTGTGTGTGTGTGTGTGTGTGTGTGTGAGGCGAGTTCATTCATTCATCTGCCGACCCCCTTAATCCTACTAGAGTCACATATTAGGTGAGGGTGGGGTACAACCCACATCATCTTACTAGACCATCACATGAGGGGCAACAGCCAGTTATGGTAATCCGCATGTCTTTGGACTGTGGGAGGAAACCAAAGTACACGGAGAAAACCCTCGCAAGCACGGCGGCAGCGTGTGCGCATTCGGAGAAAAAGCTGCCGCTCACCGTGAGTGACGGAGGCGAGTGTACACCCGTGAGAGCCCGGCCTATCGGCTCCTGTTGGACTACCGGAAACGGATGTCTACGGCCTTGACTTGGATTTGAGCTTGTGGCATTGATCGACACGTCCCTTGTCGATGAGTCACTCAGAAGCTCGAGATTACAGATTTCCTGATTGGCTCTTTAGGAACTTGTTGAAGAATAACCAAGGCGGGGAAGCTGAACTACTTTATTAAAAGGCCTTAAAGTCTTCAGAACAGACACAAAAATACAGTAACTCTTATTTACACAAACACCACGAGAGGCTTTCTCACACTCGCACACAAACAAGAGAAAGAAAACATAGTTTTGTGTAAAAAAAAAAAATAATAAACCTCTATACTGATATAGAAAAGACGCACATTTACAGTAAAACTGCACTAGTGATGCTAACGGCTGCTAATCGCTAATCTCGCTCGCACTAACACATGGAGAATCAAACGAGTTCTAGCAGAAGACACAGGAACATCAAACACCTCCCTGAACACAACCTCAGTCACTCCACTGTGTGTGGGGGGAAAAAAAAAAAAAGAATTTAACGTTTCTTTAGCAGCTACGTGATTCACTTAAAAACAGAAAAAATGTGTTGGATCGTGAGGCGGAAATAAACGGCTGGAATTCTAACGGGAATCACTGAAACAAGGAATGAAGGAATATATTGTTCCTGCAGTGCCTCTCTCTCTCTCTCTCTCACACACACTCACAAAACAGGGGGTGCAGCATCATCAGGCTGAATCTTCAGTTGGATTTGCCACACTGTCAAACAAACACACACACACACACTGAATGTCAATATTTTCATAAATGATTAACATGGAAAAAAAAGCGTCCACAGTAATAACAGTGTGTGTGTGTGTGTGTGTGTGTGTGTGTGTGTGTTACCAATTCTGTTCTGCTGCTGTAGTTTCCTCTGTTCTGGCCCTCTCCATGCTTTTATCTTCAGGGTTCGAGTCACCATTCACAGCTCTGCTATCTACATACAGACAGAGAGATAATGAGAAAGGGATTAAAGTAACATTAAACCTCCACATACAACTCTGTTACATTTTTACTGTTAAACATTTGTTAGCCATTTTTTTTTCTTCGTTAATATATCTAGGTCTGCTACATCTCCGCGTAGTGATACACTAACAAACTAAAATCATGCTTTGACTAAAGATATTTTTTTTGATTTTCCTCTATTTTCTCCTATTCCCACGACCACCGACCAGGGAGGCGCGAAAGCATGCACAGGTCCACCTCATGACATACAACACTAGCCACCTGCCTCTTTTCTAACTATGGTGCATGTGTGTGTGTGTGTGTGTGTGTGTGTGCGCGTGTGTGTGTGTGTGTAGGGGGGGTGTTTGTTGTCAAGCACTCAGAGGGAAAGCGCTATCCGCCCCCCTCATACAAATGACTGGCAACGTTCACGACTGGCAATCCCTGAGAGTGACAGGTAAGTGAGCGAATGCCATCCCTCCTTCCTGTGAGAGCTTGGCCAATCAGTACTCAGAGTCCCGGCCACAAACGACTTAGATATTAACCCGGATTTGAATTTGCGATCTCTGGGTTAGTCGCACATCTTGGCGATGTGCCACTTAAAAGTCCCAATGATATCAAAACACTCATAAGCTGAACAGGGCAGAACTTCCTGACGCTCAACTACGTATTATGAAATACACAACTGTCAATCATTCCAGATTCCCATGTTGATTGGTTCATGTGCGGTTTTCATTTAGGGGTGGAGCCAGGGAAAGGGGACTCACATTTGTGTCGTTGGATGTGATGTGATGCGGTTCTCCTCACCTCCACCAGGTTCTTTACCCGGCTCGGCTCTCTTGAGCGCCCCCTTCTTGGCATCCTCAAACTGCCGCTGCTCAGCCAGAGATTTATTGATCACTTGGCTGATCAGTGTCTCTCCTTCCCCCACCAGGAACATGGTCTTGTATTTATTATACAGCATGGTGGCCTTATCCATCACGTCCTGACTCGCCTTGAACCTGCGGATCTGCACATACAGTTTCCATGACAATCACGGCGGGGCGGGGCGGGGGGGGGGGGGGTTCCTGTCTATATGAGTCACTTTAAACTGGTGTAGAAACAGTTCTGAAGCCTGTACTCATTACAGTGATGGTCATCATCTAGCGTGATTCCAAATCTGGTTCATACGCGTAGACATTCTGTATAAAGTCAGCCACCATGTATCCCAGCAGCTTATCGCTAATATACACGTTGCTAAGTATTTTATACAGTTGATATATCCTTTGCTTTGCTCCTATTGAGGTTTTGCACGTGACGTCACATGGTCACGTGACTTTTGTTTATCTACCATATTGGACGGCGTGATCCGGACGGCGCTCGCTCATTCAACATTGCTAAACATTTTAAAATAAGCAATAGTGGTTCAACATTACCCAACTGGATGTTGTTTGTCGGTTACTAACTTCCCCGGAGTGATACAAAATAAGCAGTGAGTACTGTATGGTTATATCGCGTTGCGCTGTTGGCTGTGCAAATAGACAGAGGAGTAAACCTGCACTGTCATTTTATCGTTTTCCATCTGACCTGGAGAGAAAAGCCAAGTGGAACGCAGCGGTAAATAGGAAAGACTGGAATCCTACAGAATACAGTAGAATATGCAGCGAACACTTTGTTTCAGGTAAATATACATTATTATATAGGGACTCGGGTCACTACTGTCATTGAGGTAGCATCCGGTAAAAATAAAATTGATGCTATAAAAATTTTATATTATATATATATATATAAATATAAATATGTGAATGTGTAAATAAATAAAAGATGTGAATTTATACAACCATTATAAGCAGTGATAATTGTAATGTATAAATGTATTATTACATAAGTGCTTTTTTGTGTAGATCTATTTGGGGATAGAACCCGAGCCTTAGCCGTTATGAGGTGGTACTGTACTGTACTGTACTGTAGTCTCTCTTCCCGGTTCCTGGCTCCTATTGTTGCATACAGCTTACAAATCCGGAAACAAAATACTTATAAGCTTCCATTGATTTGTAAGCTTTTAACTCTTTGCCAGTAAATGAAGACGGGCCGTGGACAAGATATGTACAAAGATCCAAGTAGGCAAAAGCAGGAAGGGAAGAACGGTCGCATTCTAACACATTCCTAAACATTGACTGCGGCATTAGATATGGATCGGCAATCCCCAGCTACTTTATTTTACTCCGATACCTCGCTGTCTGGTCACCTGTCAAATGATTGACAACGTCTGACAATATTATAGTGTCATTGCTTTTGCCTTCGACACTCGCATATTTTGCTTTCGCTGTCATTATCGGTTGTTGTTGAAGCCATGCTTAGTGAATCGTGTGTGTGTGTGTGTGTGTGTTCTGGATCACACTCGCTGTCCAAGATGGCGCATGAAGGTATTGGGGTCACGTCACTGAACGTAACAAATAATTTGTTTTATTTGTTGTTTTGTTTGTTCATGTTTTGCACTATGCTCGTCTATGACCGGTCGACTCTACTACAGCTATAAGATCGGAGTATCTTTGAGTGTGTATAACCAAGCATGCTCAACTGGGCTTCTTGTTAGCCGGGGTGCGGCTAGCACTGAGCTAATATGCTATGGTAGCCACACCCCAGCTAACAAGAAGCCCAGGCGGAAAGGGGCCGGACGACGACTCCGGCGCTTGGAATTACAGGGGATGAAGGCCGTGTAGCTGGAAGGCTGGTGCACTCGCCTCGTCGGGTGTACTCTTCTCGAGCCATGTTTCACAGAAACACAGCAGATCCTCTGCGCTGCAATCTGAGCATGAAGCTCGTCCATCTTGTTTCACAGGGACTGAACATTTTCAAGCAGTATGACCGGAAGTGCTCACCAAGCGCCGGAGACTCGGAGAACTCTGCCTGGGCTTCTTGTTAGCCGGGGTGCGGCTAGCATTGCTAACAAGAAGCCCAGTTGAGCGTGCTTAGTTATACACGCCTGAAGACACTCCGATCTTATAGCTGTAGTAGGGTCGACCGGTCGTAGACGAGCATAGTGCAAGACATGAACAAACAAAACCACAAATTAAAACGAACAAAGAAACAATTTGACTCTGAGAACTCCACGACGTCGCCCTCTAGGCAGCGCCATCTTGGAGATCTCACTCCAAGACGTCACTCCAAGTTCAATGTAAAAGGACATGAAGCGTAATAAAGTTTATCCTTTTGATATCATTTGTTAAACATGCTACAGAACATAAACTCTCACACACAGACACTAACTTAGATACTGTACTGGAATAATAATCGAAAAAACGTTCATGCATACTCGTGCTTTACAACAGTATATGCTGTATAAATGTTTATATTTACTATATTTTACTACATTAATACTGTATTAATGAGTGAGACTGTCTAAAGAAGGTGTTTAAGAAGTATATTTTAGCGCATGCAATAGATAAACAGTATTTTACTTCCGTTTGCTCATTCACGCATGTGACGTGATACATGGGGTTTTACTTCCGGTACAGAACTTTGCGAATTATCTCGATTCGTGGGAGGGCCCAGAAACCGAACCCCCGCGAATGTCGAGGGCCTACTGTATTAAAAAAAACAAACAAACCGCGATGCACTGAATGAGCACATGAATTGAAATGCGAAATAGCGAGGGATCCCTGTACATTCCAGGTGAGCACCAACACGATACTTCAAATTTGCTTCTCTACATCCAAACTAAGGCAACACATTCACTGCTGTATTAAATAATGCTTTATCATGAGTATTTATATAAAATGTGTAAATTTGATAGCTGTAGATTCTTACCTCATACCTGTACGAGTCCCAAAGAGACTTGCCAGCAACATCGAGCTTTTTCATGAAATCAGACACAAGTACAGATAATGGATCCTGCTTACTGCATCCCACTGGTGACACCGTCACCTTTCTATCCAACCAGTCCCATTGAAACTTGCTTTTCAGATCTGCATCTCTCTCACGCACTTTAGCTTTGTCACGAGTCTCGATAACATTCAACATTTTGATTGATGCAAAACTACATACACGAGTATTACTGCAGTAACTTTTTTTTCTCTATATATATTTCCACAGATGCAAAGAACCAATCACATAGCGCAGGAGGGTGGTTTAAGAAGGTGAATACGGATTGGTTGTCATTCAGCAAATGCCGATACAGGGGCCAATCACAACACGAGACATTGGTTATACACCAAATACAAACTAAAGTCTTAAGAGAAAGTACGATATCCAAAATGGATGCCTACAAATCTGTGAATCATAAACATTACGTGAGTCCTGAGTCAGCTGGCGGCAAGTCAGTCCGGCCGTCCAGAAATAATACCAGACCCTACCTTACCCCCGTAAAATTTCCTCAAGGGATTAGCAACAATATAAAAAGGTCCATTTAGACTAAAAAAAAAAGCGAAATTCCTCCAAAAAGCAGAAAATCCTCATTCCTGTTTATTCTGCAGCACCGTCATAATGAGCGTCGTGGAGTCGGCTACACCCCACAACCCGGTGTTAGTCAGTAGGAGGGTGGAGTTCATGTTGTGCATCTGTAGAATGATTGTGTGTTCTCACTTTTTTAAGTGTGTCGATGAGCTCACAGTGTTTCTGCAGGTGCTGAGTGGTGAGTTGGAGAGAACTCAATTCATCCAGAGCCGTCAAACACTTCTTCACATCCTGAAACACACACACACACACACACACACACACACACACAGAGGCTATTACCCAGTATTTAACTTTGTGATGTATAACAATGTCAATATAAACAACGTCAGTAAGCGATTCCTTCAGGGGAATTCAGTGGGGTCTCCATTTTTCTGTTTTTGTGTTGCTGCAGCCATATTTCTCCTGTGTGTGTGTTTTTTTTTTTTTTTTTAACTCTGAGTGTGTGTCCCTAACTCACCGGGTTGTTGATTTTCAGTGAGATTTTAATCTCGCAGTGTAATCTCTGTAACCGTGACTCTGTAGACACTTCTATACAGGAACAACAACACACACACAATTTATTCAACACAGGAACCCCCCATGAGGCACCATGACATTCTGGTGTGTGTGTTTGGAGCATGTTCAAATTCTTTGTCATACCTAATGTTATGCTGTAATATTTTGAAACATCTATTTACAAAAAAACCCCCAGTAAAATCATCAATAAATTGCTTTTAATAATCTGTAATTATATATATAAAAAGTCTGCAAGTTTTCAGAGCTTTAGAATAATCTGTTTACAGACGCTCTCCGACTTACGTTTTTCATTGGTTCCGGACGGCCGAACGCAAGTTGAAAGTGAATGTAAGTTGTTACAGTGACGTATGACACTCATACTGTACTATACATCCATAAATACCACTACCGTATCTCATAAAACACCCTTAAATTTCAAATAAATTAGATTCAAGCAAAATAATTTCAAATTCATAAATTTTAATCAAATTCACTCAAACATCAAATACAGTATCAAATATAACCTTTAACATTCTCTATGATGCAATCTTTCTGCTTGTAAATGGATCCGATGGTCGACAGATGATCACTTCACATGAAGCTGAGCCGAGTCACATGACAAAGTTGAGCCGACTCACTTTACATGAAGCTTAAAACAGCCAATCAATGCTTACAATACGTGAGGTGCTCAATACCGAAAGTAGTGTACTTGCTGTGCTGAAGGCGGGTTATACGGACTTCTGGTCTTTCAAGTGAGCAAGGGCGCCATTGAACTTGTTTAGTACTCAGCCTGCACTGATGTGAATCACCAGCAGAGCAGAGTTCTCTTTCTTTTATGGATTCGGGTTTTCATTCATTTTACAACTCTCTTTGCTTAACGGAGTGTGCATTAGATTGTGCCGATCCAAGCAGATAGTTAATTCATCTCTGTGTATGAGGCTTGCACCCATGCTAGTAGGCTTACACTTCTGACCAACCATATTTGCTTAGGGTTACAAAAGTCCACAAAACAGTGTAAACATAAAGATCACAGCGACGACGTCTTAACACAAGGGTAACACACGATATAACCGATATATAAAAAACTGAACTGGGAAGAAGGAGGAGCACGTTCAGTCTGTCATTTGTAAACAATGGACGCAGCGTCATTACGTCAGCGTACTACATAGGTGCGTTGGGGATAAAAAACAAAAACAAACAACGTAAAACGGATGAACGCAAGTCGGGGAGCGTCTGTATATACCAATTGGGGTGCGTGTGTGTTTCCCCCCAATGATTCTGAAGCGGATCATGTCATGATTAAAAATGTAAGAAAGAAACTATACAATCTTGATGTAGTGTGTTTTAAGTTGCATAGTTTCTTTCTTACATTTTTAATCATGACAGGTACAGATGAACTTTGAGTACATGCACGGAGCAACGTATGAGAGTTGAGATTTTTGTAGTTTATATTTACATATTTGAACCATGATCGAGGCGGATCATGTGAGTTCTGAGCTTCGAGTGGAGCCGAGTGTTGTGTGGTTATCAGTGCTCCATGGAAACAGAAATGAACATCTGGTTGGGAAGGTGTTTATAATTCTGAAGTGTGGACTGTGTGGGTCTCGCCTCACCCCTTTTCTTTTCTCCTTTCCTCTCATCTTTCTTCCCGTCCTCTTTCCCTGACCTGCAGGAAGTGAAGAGCAATGAGATAAACACAGACACAGTGCAGATGGTCCACATGTACACCGAGACGACCGTAAACCCCGACAGGGAGATCCGGACACACGTCACACCCACACACAAGGGATTAATGTCACAATCTCCTCACTGCATATAAAACACACTTGCTACACAACTACACACCAATTATTAATTTAAAAGCAGGCTTTTACTAGTTTATTGCTACTGACCAATCAGAAGTGAGTATTCAAATGAGCTGTGTAATAAACTATCATTTACACTACAGTTATATTATGGTGTTTAGATCAACATGTTTACACCTGAAGAAGTCTATCTGAAAATAAAATTATTCCGAACACTTCTGACCTTAAAGAAATCTAAACATAAGAAAATAAACTATATCATCAATAATGATAAACCTAAATGAACATTGTAAACACACATTACACCAGAGAATCATATAAGTGTGTGTGTGTGCGTGAGATGTACTTTAAAAGTGCATGCGCACGTCTGTGTGTACGTAAACATCTTACTCGTTTATTTCCTCCGATTTGCGTCTTCCATCTTTTTCTGTGTCAGTTGTCTGCTTCGCCCGTTTGCGACTTCGCTTCTATTCAAGCAAGAGAGAGGAAACAATTCTCACTTTCCTTATCAGATAAACATCCCGTTACCATAGCAACGAAGTATATTCAATATAAACCTGTACCTCTGTCAAAGACAGTTATAAAACATTCATCAATTCCTAACCAATCACAATCTAGAACCCAGCAGTGTGTATTATATAAGCTGTGTGTGTATTTGTACCCCATCCTCGTCAGACTCTGATGACGTCTCTTCTTTGGTGCCGCGCTTCTTCTTGGTCTCTTGATCTTTCTTCCCGGTTTTACTCTCGTCTTTCTCCTTTTTCTTTCGTCCTTCTGCTCTTCGCTCCTCCTCTCCATCTGAAGACCTGTCTTTATCGTCCACTGCTCTCTTACGCTTTTTCTCTCCATCTCCAACATCTCTGTGAGAGAGATAGAGAGAGAGAAAGCGAGTACAACACCGAAGGAGTGAGAAAGTGAGAGAGGGAAGTAAAAAGATGGAGAGAGAGTGAGAGAGAGAGAGATGGAGTAAAGATCACTGTCTGCATTTGTAATAATTAAGAAAGTTAATAATTTGTATAATAATTACCAGGGAACAAGTCTAACATACACACCCGTGTGAGTTCTGTTGCTGCAGCAGAAGCAGTTTTTCGGGGTTGGGTTTCCTGCCTCTACGTTTGGGAGCTGGGGTCTCTGTGGCTGACACACACACAGACACACACACAGACACACACACACACTGAATCAACCATCTTAAATCATTCCTTTAATAAGAAGACTAGGTTAGTATTAAACCTGTACTGAAATAAATTAGGTCTTACCAAGGGGGCTGGAGGTGTGGCTTGCAGCTCCGCCTTCTTCCTCTGAATCATGCTCAGCTTCAGCCTGCATCATCCAACACAAAACCATCACTACAGATTTTATTTAACATATTTTTGTGTGTTAGTTCACAAAGGCCCCGCCTCCTTCACAATAAATAACACACACAAAGGCCACACCTCCCCTTACAAAAGAACGCACATTTCACATTTCAGGAATTACAGCCTCCTCTTAATTCTTACCTTTTTCTTCCAGACTCTTTTAGCCTTCAAAGCATCTGTAGCGTCTTTCTGTGCAGGATCCTAGGAGGACAAAAAAAAGGTTAATATTTCATACGTAACTGGACAAATCACAGACCTCCATTTATAAACGATGACATCACAATATTATAGCCACGTTTAAAACGTTCATCCATTCATCCTCCAACCACTTTATCCCCCATCAGAGTCGCAGCGAGGCTGGAGTCAATCTCAACCAACTCTGACCAAGGACAGGGTACACCCTGAACATCTCGCTAGACCATCACAGGGCAAGAAGCATACAACCATCACACACTCACACATAGGGGCAATTTGGAACTGCCAACTAACACGATTTGCGTGTTTTTGGACTGTGGGAGGACACGGGAGTACCCTAAGGAAACCAACACAAAGCACTGGGAGAACATGCAAACTCCACACAGGAATACTGAGACTGGGACTCAAACCCAAGACCTTCTTGCTGTGAGGTGGATGTGATTGTAACACTAACATGCAAAAATAATTTTCAACATGTTTATTTTCCTGCAAAACTTTTATTGCACTATTAGCGGACACTACTGTAACATTACAGAAAGAATGATGAAGTGGTTTAAACGCAGTAATTAAGATAAAACCCAATCAACATCCTTCATTATCAATTACATCATTATCCAGCATGAACCAATAAAACCTTACATTTCAAATGTAAATAAAATAAAAATGGAATCAAATTATTATTTTCACACACAAAACTTCATTCAGTACAATTTTTATTCATCATGATTTAAAGCTGATTTTTTTAAATCAACAGTGTGCTCGCCATCATCGATACACTCCCGGAGGTGATTTCTGAAGGCTAATGTGGCCTGACAAGTGAAACTGTGGTGATTTCCTGCTGGATGGCAGCCTTAACGGCTTCAAGAGTGGGAACAGGTTGCCTCCCAACATCACCATGTGATGAGATCACCTAATCCAGAAACATTTTCCTCAGAACTTGCAATGATCTCCCAGCTGGGTGTACCACTGCTCCATCTTACTTAAACCACACATCAACGGGATCGGGCCACAAACAGAACTCGGCGCCACCTCTCCTGCACCACCAAGACTCATGTGTTTAAATAACGACTGAACACTGAAGTTTAGTGTGCAAACGCCTTTAACGTTTTCATCTTTAACCTTTTAAAAAATTATTTTCCTTTGAAATGTATGAGATTTTTTGGGCCACCCTGTAAACACCCCATAAATGCCCCCTGCAGGTGAAAACACGTCTCTGTAACTTAGACTTACCTTCACAGAATTCTGAACAGAACATCTGATGCACACGTGAAATAAAATAATTAAAATCTGATAAAATAGATTAAAATCCACCACCGGAGGTTGAAGGGTGAGAAACAGCTTGACATCTTGATGCATCAAATTGAATTCCATGTGTCTTGAGTTGCATAAATTCTTGCACTGGATTGTAATGAACAGAAAATACTGCTTCAGCATGAACTTTTAAATTTATTCTTTATATTTTAATAATTAGGATGTTATTCTACAGCCTTGATTCAAACCGGATTTAATAATTCAACTTTGTAATTAAATCAAATTTCTCTTCAAAAGAAAAAGTTTGTGTTTATTATTTTTGATTGTGTTATAAAATCTGTTTTTAAAATTAATTTTTTAAAAATGTGGTTAAGTTGAAGCATCAAATGGCAAGTTTCCTGCAAAGTTTATTAAAAAAAATTAAATCCAATCAACATCTTCAGAACAAAGAAGAATAACGATCACAAATCATTCGAAAAAAGAGCAAATAAATAAACAAAAATCCCACACACCAGAGATCGGAAGAGATAAAGAATTATTTGTAGATGAATGATGTCGTGTGTGTGAGTGCGAGTGTGTGTGTTTGTAAGTGTGTTACTGTTAGGGTGTGTGCGTGAGTGCGAGTTAGAGTGTACGTGTTTGTGTGTGTGTGTGTGTGTTAGTGCATGTGTATGTTAGTGTGAGTGCAGTGTGTGTTAGTGTGAGTGCAGTGTGTGTTAGGGTGTATGTGTGTTGCTGTTAGAGTGTATGTGTGTGTGAGTTAGGGTGTACGTGTTTGTGTGTGTTAGTGCATGTTTATGTTAGTGTGAGTGCAGTGTGTGAGAGTTAGGGTGTATGTGTTTGTGTGAGTGCAGTATGTGTGTGTGTGTATTAGGGTGTATGTGTTTGTGTAAATGTGTTGCTGTTAGAGTGTATGTGTGTGTGAGTGCGAGTTAGGGTGTATGTGTTTGTGTTAGTGTGTTAGTGCATGTGTATGTCAGTGTGAGTGCAGTGTGTGTGTGTGTGAGTTGGGGTGTATGTGTGTTGCTGTTAGTGTCCGTGTGTGTGAGTGCGAGTTAGGGTGTATGTGTTTGTGTGTGTTAGTGCATGTGTATGTTGGTGTGAGTGCAGTGTGTGTGTTAGGGTGTATGTGTGTTGCTGTTAGAGTGTATGTGTGTGTGAGTGCGAGTTAGGGTGTATGTGTTTGTGTTAGTGTATGTTAGTGTGAGTGCAGTGTGTGTGTGTGTGTGTGTGTGTGAGTTAGGGTGTATGTGTTTGTGTGTGTTAGTGCATGTGTATGTTAGCGTGAGTGCAGTGTGTGTGTGTTAGGGTGTATGTGTTTGTGTAAGTGTGTTGCTGTTAAGAGTGTATGTGTGTGAGTGCGAGTTAGGGTGTACGTGTTTGCATATGTGTTTGTGTTAGTGCATGTGTATGTTAGTGTGAGTGCGTGAGTTAGGGTGTATGTGTTTGTGTGAGTGCAGTGTGTGTTAGGGTGTATGTGTTTGTGTAAGTGTGTTGCTGTTAGAGTGTACGTGTGTGTGAGTGCGAGTTAGGGTGTATGTGTTTGTGTGTGTTAGTGCATGTGTATGTTAGTGTGAGTGCAGTGTGTGTGTGTGTGTGATTTAGGGTGTATGTGTTTGTGTGAGTGCAGTGTGTGTGTGTGTGTGAGTTAGGTGTATGTGTTTGTGTGAGTGCAGTGTGTGTTAGGGTGTATGTGTTTGTGTAAGTGTGTTACTGTTAGAGTGTACGTGTGTGTGTGAGTGGTTAGGGTGTATGTGTTTGTGTGTGTTAGTGCATGTTAGTGCATGTGTATGTTAGTGTGAGTGCAGTGTGTGTGTGTTAGGGTGTATGTGTTTGTGTAAGGGTGTTGCTGTTAGAGTGTATGTGTGTGTGAGTGCGAGTTAGGGTGTATGTGTTTGTGTTAGTGCATGTGTATGTGTTTGTGTGAGTGCAGTGTGTGTGTGAGTTAGGGTGTATGTGTTTGTGTGAGGGCAGTGTGTTAGGGTGTATGTGTTTGTGTAAGTGTGTTGCTGTTAGAGTGTACGTGTGTGTGAGTGCAGTTAGGTGTATATGTTTGTGTAAGTGTTAGTGCATGTGTATGTTAGTGTGAGTGCAGTGTGTGTGTGTGTGTTAGGGTGTATGTGTGTTGCTGTTAGAGTGTATGTGTGTGTGTGTGTGTGAGTGCGAGTTAGGGTGTATGTGTTTGTGTGTGTTAGTGCATGTGTATGTGTATGTTAGTGTGAGTGCAGTGTGTGTGTGTGTGTGATTTAGGGTGTATGTGTTTGTGTGAGTGCAGTGTGTGTGTGTGAGTTAGGGTGTATGTGTTTGTGTGAGTGCAGTGTGTGTTAGGGTGTATGTGTTTGTGTAAGTGTGTTACTGTTAGAGTGTATGTGTGTGTGAGTGCGGGTTAGGGTGTACGTGTTTGTGTGTGTTAGTGCATGTGTATGTTAGTGTGAGTGCAGTGTGTGTGTGTGTGCTAGTGTGTGTTACCGTGTGCGTGAGTGCATATGCAGCAGATCTCCACCCCATCACCGAGTGCCCACCACACACCCGTCACCCCATCACCGAGTGCCCACCACACACCCGTCTCCCCATGCAGAGGTGAAAAAATACATACTTCCTCCACTAGAGACACCTCCATGCCATCACCCTCTTCCTCCTCCTCCTCCTCCTCCTCCTCCTCCTCACCTCCAGCCACCTGCATGAGGCCAAACACACCTGAGCCAGGTAATCAAACCTGACTGTGCCTTTGCATAGCCCAAGCCAGATCATTTTTGCTGGCTCAGATTTCCCCCCCGAGGGACGTAATGATGATCAGCACTTAATAACTGAACGTGATTATCGGTGGATTTGTAAAAATAATTGCGTTCATTGACATTAATTCATTAGTCGATGCTTTTATCCAATCCAACCTCTGG
Source organism: Plotosus lineatus (assembly GCA_024760905.1). NCBI lineage: Eukaryota > Metazoa > Chordata > Actinopteri > Siluriformes > Plotosidae > Plotosus > Plotosus lineatus. The sequence continues at coordinate 19,094,348 of CM045736.1, read as the reverse complement.
TCAAGTTTAGGGATTTGAAGTCATCAAGCAAAAGGATCAGAATTGTTGAGTTAGAACAACCATCATCATCATCATCATCATCTTCCTCTGCTTAATCCGGGGTCGGGTCACGGGCAGCAGCCTGAGCAATGATGTGCAGACATCCCTCTCCCCAACCACTTCCTCCAGCTCTTCCGGGAGGACACCGAGGCGTTCCCAGACCGGCCAAGAGACAAACTCCTGCGTATTTTAGGCCGACCTGAGGTCTCTTCCCGGTCAGACATGCCTGAAACACCACAGCAGGCATTCTAACCAGCTGCCCGAGCCACCTCAACTGGCTCTTCTCAATGCGGAAGAGCAGCAGTTCTACTTCGAGCTCTCTCTGGATAACTGAGCTTCTCACACCATCTCTAAGGGAGAGGCCCACACCCTGCAAAGGAAGCTCATTTTGGCTGCTTGTATCCACGATCTTGTTCTTTTGATCACTACCCAAAGCTCGTGACCATAGGCGGTGTTTGGAACGTAGATCAACTGGTAAATTGAGAGCTTTCCCTTGCAATTCAGCTCCCTCTTCACCACAACGGAACGGTACAAGCTCCACTTTACAGCAGAGGCTGCAGCGATCCGCCTGTCAATCTCCTGCTCCATCCTTCCCTCACTCGTAAACAAGACCCCAAGATACTTGAACTCCTCCACTTGGGACAAGACCTCATTCCAGACCTGAAGGGGGCATTCCACCCTTTTACAGCTAACCGTGGCCTCGGATCTAGGCCTGGAGGTGCTGATTCTCATCCCGGCTGCTTCGCACTTGGCTGTAAATTGCTCCAATAAGATGGGGAGGTCCCGGATTCATGAACCCAAAAGAACGATGTTATCCACAAAATGCAGTGACGACATCCGATGGCCACCAAACCAGAACCCCTCAATGCCTCAGCTGGGCCGAGAAATTCTGGCTATAAAAATTACAAACTGAATCAGTAACAAAGGACAGCCTCGGGGGACTCCAACCTTCACCAGAAACGAATTCGACCCATTACCAGTATGGACCAAGCTCCGGGTCTGGTGATACAGTGACCAAATGGCCCGTAGCAACGGCTCCGGTACACCGTTTTCCTGAAGCACACCCTATAAGATAGCCCAAGGGACAAGGTCAAAAGCCTTCCCTAAACCCACAAAACACATGTGGACAGATTGAGCAAACTCCCATCACCCCTCCAGAGCGTATAGAGCTGGTTGAGAGTACTGCTGGCACGACGAAAACTGCATTGTCCCTCCTGAATCCGAGGTTCAACTACTGGTCAGATCCTCCCTCTCAAGTACCCCTGCAAAGACTTTCACAGGTAGACTAGGGAGTGTGATTCCACGATAATTGGAACAAACACTCTGGTCCCCATTTTAAAAAGGGAGACTGCCAATCTTGAGGCATGACTCCCGATAATTACACGATGTTGCAGAGATCTGTCCACCAAGCCAGTCCTACAACATCCAGAGCCCGGAGATATTCATGGTGGATCTTATCCACCCTCTGAGCCTGACCACCAAGGAGCTTTTTTGACTACCTTAGCTCCAGTGATGGGCGAACCCCCCACCCAAACCCCAGGGTCTTCCTCCTCCTCCTCCACAGAGAGTGTGTTGGTGGGATTGAGGATGTCCTCAAAGTATTCCTTCCACCTCCCAACATCTCCAGTCGAGGTGAGCAGCTCCCCACTTCCACTGTAAACAGTATTTGTGGAGAACTGCTTCCCCCTCCTCAGGCATTGGATGGCGAACCAGAACCTTTTCGAGGGTCGCTGTTCGGGCCCTCACCAAACTCCTCCCACTCCAGAGACTTCTCATAAGCGACAGATTGGGCTCCAGCACGTTTGTTCTTTTAAAACAACCAATTTTTACTAATTAATAATATTCAGTGTATTTGAGACAGAAATGGCGGCACGAAACGAGTCCACACAGTTATTCTAAGAGAGACAGAGAGAGAGAGAGACGCACTTTACTAGATTTCCTCTTCTTCTCCTGATTTTTCACATTTCCCTCATCATCGTCCTCGGGGCTTCCGTCTGAATCTCTATCTGAAACCACGTCCATCGCCATCACCTGCACAGAAAATCAATTTCTTTTCATTTTGCCCATCAGAATTATTTTTTCTTCTGATACTTAAGGCATAAACAGGGGAAATCATTTTAAATGTGCAATCTCGAAACCTGTAATAATCATATCTCTTCAGAGAAAAACCTGTTCTATTTAATATTATTATGTAAAAGTCTCTTTAGCATTAATGTTTCGAGCTTCTAGTTATACTTTTCTGAATCTGAAATAGGCTCCGCCCCTCTGTTTTCTGCATTCAATGCAGCCTGTAAACAAAAAGTTGCCTTCAGCATATTCTTTTCTCAGTTACTGTATTTATTTAAAAAATAATTTAAGGTTTTGTTTCAACTAGAAACGCGATTGTTTCCTGTTCATGTCGTTAGCAGCCATGTTGATTTGAAGTCACATGACTAGTGTACAGGTCAAAGAGACTTAGCCGCCGCGTGATTTTTTTTTTTTGCGGGTCACCTGACAAAGGGCTCTAATGCAGCAGTGTAGAATTTCTCTTGTTGAAAATAAAATAAACGATGCAGAATTGAGGGCTGTTATAAATGGAAATTGTAAACAATGTGAGCACACAGCTGGCTGGCTTAGTGATTGATAAAACCTTATATAATTCACGACACTGGTCAACAATCAAAATCTAATCATCCTTACTTTTACCAATAACCAAACCAAGCAATGATGTACCGTTTCCATAGCAACTGCACTTTTGAGCTAGCTAGCCTAGCATGTCTTATAGCTCAAGGTGTCCAGATTTAACCTGTTTTGTGATGTTAAACAGTGATCTCATAACAGTAGCCTGTGATTTCTAAATCTGTTTTCTTTATAAAAGGTACTAAAATTAAAATTAGCGCTGTGAAGACTAGCTTTATATATAACGTATAATCAAAGTGAGCCATATTTAATTCGTGAAAGGACATTCAAATTGTTGTTGAGTAGCAGGAGAACCAAACAAAGTAAGGATCGTCTGTCCTCAAAATGCCATTATTACTTTTGACCAATGTATATACAGGGATCCCTCTCTTTCTGTAGTTAATGGGGACCGAGACCTCCCACGACCACCGAATTTCGCGAAGTAGGACCCCCCCCCACCGACTGATGTATGCATACATGTATGTGTATATAATATCAATAAATACATATTCAATGCTATAAATGCTTATAATAACAACTGAACATTCAAAAATAATGCATAAGATATAAATAAAATATAAATACACACATACAGATGCGCATGCACGCACTCAGATGTGCACCTCAAATAAATATCTAGGCAGCTTTGATGGGTGGTTCTGGGTTGCTTTTTTGTTTTAGTTATTTATTTTTTGCATAATTGGCCTTGTTTTGTGGCATTTTCCTGAACTTTCCCTCTATTCTTCCTAAATTTCCTTATGTTTTAATTTGATGAATGTTTAAAAAACAAACAAACAGACAAAAAAAAAACCCTGCGATGCACTGAAGACGCATGAATCGAAGTACCAATTAGCGAGGTATCCCTGTAATACAGTGTTTCTCAATTATTTTCTGTGGCACCCCCTCTAGGAAGAAAAAAAACAAAAAAACAACAACAACAATTTCATGTCCCCCCCACTGCCCTGCGAGAGACTATAAATAGTATTATTACTGTATTTGTCTATGAAATTGTTATTAGTACACCTCTGCATAACATTGTATTTTTATTAACAATTAAAAACCAAAAAAGAAAAAAAAAAGTTCAACTTACAATAAAGAAAAACTTAATTAACATTGTTTTTTAATCTGTAATAGAAAAGATTGAAAGTGCACCAATGTGTCTGAAATTAAAAAATACATCCTTATTTCAACTCATTCACCTTATTTATGTCTTAATAAATATTATGTCTCCATCTCTCTCTACCTTTCTATTCGTTCCTGTTAGAAACCCCCGGCATCACACCACCCCACTATTTGAGAAGCACTGCTGTAAAAAAGGCATCCGCTAATTTAATATGTGTGAGATGGTTTGAGGCACAGATTAAAAAAAAAAAAATTGTAGACAGCACACAGGCCTCTAATAATAATAATGCAATATTAACAACAATAATATAATCACTGGCTTAATTTAAAAACTTTTAATGAAAGACTTTCGATGTTATTCAAAAGAGCGTTCATGCATGAATGGAACTCTGATGCTCGGTACCTCTGAATGAAGGGAAAAGGACAAAGGACGAATAATTGAGGCCAACTAGCATGTCAGCACAAATCTGTTAAGTCATTTATACACAATGTAAACACCAGGCATGAGATTGGCCATGGATGAAAAAAAAGTGGAATCGGGGATTTTTTATTTTTTTTAAATGGAATACTAAATGGTGGTATTACACGCATTTAAAAATAAGCTTTGGAACATTTATAATGTTATTAAATAATTCACTTTTTTTTTAGAATAAATCATATCAAAATATCTTAAGAGTTATAAGTACCCACTGATATAATGATATTTTACATGTGTATTCCTTATTCTTGAACTCTTCCACAATTTCAGTGTTCAAACGAAGTTAATACTTAATTATTTCTACAATAATTAAAGTAATAATAAAAAGAACCTAGAAATATCGAACATATATCATAATTATCTCTCCAAAAGATGAGTAATTTCATAACTTTTGGAGGGTTTGAAAGGTTAAAGTATTTGAAAAAGGAATGGCATTGCTGTATTACATATGTAGAAAAAGCAGATGTGCGTATTATGTTAGATGTTCCTACAGTGTTTTGAAAAGCATACAATAGGTTATATGTATTTATTACAAAAATTCAATTATCTCGCCTTCTAAACTTTCAAGATGAAGGGACCTCTCTTAAAATTTGTGTCTCTGAGAAAAACAGTTTATTTACACTAACTTCTATGTTCAATATTTACACTATGGACAAATCTCGTTCTTGTCATTTTACTTCTTAAGCTTAATCTTCTTTGCGAGCGACAGGAGCTTGGCTGTTCTTTTCTTCTTTTTGGGTTTCCGCTGTGCTTTCTCTTCCTGTTCCTTCTGATGATCTATGCGAAAGACCTTGCTCTTTTTCGCTTGCTAAAATCGTTTTTATAAAATACAATCACTTATTATACACATGTAAGTCACTTTCATATTTGAATGAATAAGCCAAGAAAAAACAAAATGATTCTACAGTACAGTGGTACTTCACATTTACGAAAGTCTCACTAAACGAAAAATTCAGGTTACGGAATGCATTTTCCTAAAATTTTTGTCTCTGGATACAAAACAAGTTCATGTTACGAAAGCGCCATCTTAAAAATTCAAACGCGTCATTCAAACAATACGGAGTTGCTTTCCCATTGGTTGTCTCCCAACACCCCGCCCCGCTGGCCTCCCATTGGCTAGGAGGGAGATGAATCTCCATAATACAGTACTGTACCCATAATGCTTTTCGTGTGCCTTCGAGCCATTGTTCAACACATGCGTGGAGGAGAGTTGTACTTTTGTTTCGTGAGTGTTTTTGAGTTGCTTATTGCAGCGTTATTGTTCGTTATTAATCATGAGCCCCAAGAAAGTGATTCCCAGTGAGACTGAAAAGAAGAAGCGGGCTCCATTATCAATCGAAGTGAAGCAGGAAATGATAAAAAAATATGAAAGTGGGATTTGGTTGAGTGAAATTGCAAAGGAGTATGGCCGAAACCCCTCTACAATCGGGACGATATTGAAGCAGAAGGAGACCTTAAAAGCGGAGATACAGTGACGGAGGCGATTATTTCGGAAAAAGCAACCGTCATATTTAAGGACCATCAGAGGGACAGCACATGTTAGATGTTTTGGAGACAAAGTCAGAGAGGCTAGATTGAGATCCTTTGGACATGTACAGAGGAGGGATAGTGAGTATATTGGTAGTAGGATGCTGAGGTTGGAACTACCAGGCAGAAGGCCCAGAGGAAGACCAAAGAGAAGATTTATGGATGGGGTGAAGGCGGACATGAAGGTCGTTGGAGTAAGAGTAGAAGATGCAGAGGATAGGGAGAAATGGAGGCAGATCATTTGCTGTGGCGACCCCTGAAGGGAACAGCCGAAAGAAAAAGAAGAGGAAGTGAAGGAGGGTGGGGGTGAGGGTTCTTCAGACCAGCAACCCCCGGACTTTAAAGCGTCGCATGTGTGGTTCAAGAGATTTAAAAAAGATAAATAATTTTCTTTTACTTTTAACACATATTTCATACAAAATTGGTGTACTTTTATAACTTTTAAAAGGGTTTATTGCGTAGTATTGGGAGCCTTGGAACGAATCACGCATTTTACATGTAAAATGCTGTTCAATTTATGAAAAATGCAGGTTTCGAAAAAGGCTCTGGAACAGATTAATTTCGTAAAGTGAGGTACCACTGTATATCCAACTTTACTTACAATATGGCGGCGCCCATGAAGTGACAGCAATGAAGCAAACACACTTTTGAAATCGCGCATGCGTTGCTCTTGGTAGTAAAATGATAATTGCAATAGCACAGTAGTGAGATGATTTCAGTAAATGTAACCTGCTCGAAAGTAGGCGCTTGCAAGTGACACACTTAGCTTGTGAGAGAAAGCGTGGCTTATCCGAACTTCCGATCTTTCAAAGTGAGCAAGTGATGGTTGAATACTAAACAAGTTTTAGCCATTGGCTAGGAGGGATGACGCAGCTCCTTCCCATTGGCCATCTCCCAACATCCCGCCCCGTTGGCCTCCCATTGGCTAAGAACACACGGTCAACGCACACGCGATTCCTGGTGCCAGTGAAAAGAAGAAGCGGACTCGTGGCATGAGGTTGAGTGATATCGCAAAGGAATATGGCCAAACCCGTCCACCTTCGGTACGATATTGAAGCAGAGGGAGGCCTTAAAAGGTATTCTTTTATAATTTTTAAAGGGTTTAGGGAGTAGTATTGGGGGCTTTGGACGAATCACACGTTTTACATGTAAAATGCGGCTCAACTTACAAAAAAAAAAAAATCCAGGTTACGAAACCACTTCCGGAATGGACTAATTTCGTAAGTTGAGGTACCACTATACTTGCACGTGTCATATAAAGTTCATCCTGAAGCACGTCTGGTTAAATGGAGGTTAATGTGACAGTGGGGAGAAGTTTAATGTTCAGTAGTAAGAAGTTAAACATGCTGTACCTTCTGTCCATTCAGTTCCACTGTAGGGTTGTTCTCAATTTCCCATAATCCCTCATTGAAGCCCTTCCTCTTGTTCGGTTTTCCGTATTTCTCTTTGTTTGGTAAATATGGGAAAATATCTTTAGGACCGAGGAATGCACTGAAACAAAAAGAATACAAAATAAATTAATAAATAAATTAAACCTCTCCCTGAATCGCCAACTTATCGTGGTGGAGGGGTTTGCGTGACCTAATGATCCTAGGAGCTATGTTGTCGGGGGCAAGTGCCCCTGGTAGGGTCACCCAAGGCAAACAGGTCCGGGGTGAAGGTCAAGACGAAGTGCGACTCAAAAAACCCCTATGACACATGACATCTGAGAGAGAGCACAGGAAGCAGTCTCCCTTGCCCGGACGCGGGTCACCGGGGTTCCCTCCTGGAGCCAGGCCCGGGGGAGGAGCTCGAAGGCGAGCACCTGGTGGTCGGGCTTCTGCCCATGGAGCCTGGCCGGGCTTAGCCTAAAAAGGACACATGGGTCCGCCCTCCCATGGACCCACCACCTGTGGGAGGAGTTTTAGGGGTCAGGTGCAGTGTGAGTTGGGTGGCAGCCGAAGGCATGGGTTCTGTCGGACCGATCCTCGGCTACTTACTCTGACCCTCGGAACATGGAATGTCACCTCTCTGGCGGGGAAGGAGCCTGATCTGGTGCACGAGGTGGAGAGATACCGACTAGATATAGTCGGGCTCACCTCAACGCTGTGGTGCTTGTCGTGGCGGTAATCCCCGAACCCGGTGGTGGACACCTGCGGTGAAGGGGGCCGTCCAGCTGAAGAAGGAGGCCTATCAGGTTTTATTAGCCTGTGGGACTCCCGAGGCAGCAAACAGGTATCGGCAGGCCAAACGTGCTGCAACCGAGGCTGTCGCAGATGCAAAATCTTGGGCGTGGGAGGAGTTCGGTGAGGGCCTGGAGAGTGATTATTGGTTGGCCTCAAAAAGGTTCTGGACCGCCATTCGACGCCTTAGGAGGGGGAAGCAGTTCTCCACAAACACTGTTTACAGTGGAGGTGGGGAGCTGCTTACCTCGACTGGGGATGTCGTCGAGAGGTGGAGGGAATACTTTGAGGACCTCCTCAATCCCACCAACACGCCATCCGTGGAAGAGGAAGACCCTGGGGGTTTTGGTGGGGGTCCGCCCATCACTGGAGTGGAGGTCACTGAGGTTGTCAAAAAGCTCCTCGGTGGTCGAGCTCTGGGGTTGGACGAGATCCGCCCGGAATATCTCAGGGTTCTGGATGCTGTAGGACTGTCTTGGTCGACACGTCTCTGCAACATCGCATGGTCATTGGGGGCTGTACCTCTGGATTGGCAAACTGGGGTGGTGGTCCCGATTTTTAAGAAGGGGGACCAGAGGGTGTGTTCCAATTATCGGGGAATTACACTCCTCAGCCTACCTGGGAAAGTCTATGCAGGGGTACTAGGGAGGAGGATCTGACCGATAGTCGAACCTCGGATTCAGGAGGAACAATGTGGTTTTCGTCACGAGCTTTGGGTAGTGACCGAAAGAACAAGATCATGGATACAAGCGGCTGAAATTAGCTTCCTTCGCCGGGTGGTGGGGTTCTCCCTTAGAGATAAGGTGAGAAGCTCTACCATCCGTGGAGAGCTTGGAGTAGATCCGCTGCTCCTCTGCATTGAGAGGTGCCAGTTGAGGTGGCTCGGGCACCTGGTCAGAATGCCTCCCGGACGCCTCCCTGGTGTGGTGTTTCGGGCATGTCCAACCGGGAAGAGACCCCGGGGTCGACCTAGAACATGCTAGAGGGACTAAGTCTCTTGGCTTGTCTGGGACTGCCTCGGTGTCCCCCCCCCGGGAGAGTTGGAGGAGGTGGCTGGGGAGAGGGATGTCTGGACCTCTTTGCTTAGGTTGCTGCCCCCGCAACCCGACCCCGGACTTTGCGGAAGACGATGATGAAATAAAAAAAAAAAATTAAAAAAAAAAAAAAAAAAAAAACACAAGAACTAAAATCAACCATCCCAACTGGTTTTACAGGGGCAGCTGTAGGCCTAATGATTACAGAAGAGGCTTTATGACCGAATGGTCGGTGGTTTGATTACTGCTACAGCAGGAAGAATTTAGGGGTTGGACCTTCCTCCACCTTTATGTCAGAAGTGCCTTTGAGCAAAGCACTGAGCCCCCAACTGCTCTCCGGTGTGTGTGTGTGTGTGTGTGTGTGTGTGTTCACTTTGGGTGGTTAAATGCAGAGCCAATAATTTCCATTGTGGGATTAATACAGTATATTATAATAAAATAAAAAAATACAATTTTCAAATAAAATTTACACAAAAATCCTAAAAATAAAAAGTAATGAAAAACGAAAAAAGAACAAAACCAAACTAAAACAAGGAAACAAGGAAATAAGGCCAAAAAAAGAGAGATTATTGAGAGCAAAAGGGAAATTAAGTAAGTGAAAGAAACAAATAAAAAGAAACAAAGAAATAAATAAAAAATAAACAAACAAGAAAGGATAAAAAGTAAAAACAGAAAAGATAGAAAACTACTGAGGATGACAGGTTAAAAAAACTAAAGAAAAGGCAGAAGAAGGAAAGAAAGAAAGAAAGAAAGAAAGAAAGAGCATCAGATTGTGAGAAAAGAACAGAGCAGCAGGTGAATAAACATGACTGGAGTAATTTAACCCGAGTTTACACTTAAACCGAGATCGCCATGATTTATTGTGAAGCTCTGAGCACTTCTGGAATATGAAACGGAGGCAGGATCCATCCAAGAGGTGAAAATGAAGGAATCGTGCTCCTCAGGATCCCCTGCGATGGTGCATCAATGTCTGTTAAGCTCGAACATTACCACATTCTACCACGATTGACACCAAATCCTATAATATCCTAATGTGATAACGCAGAGCTTCAGATCAGTCACCATCGCCTCATCCACCAAGTCACTGAGCAACATTACTCAACGTTCCTAAAACATGCCACATCAACCTGAAACATCCCAAAATATTGCAAAACATCCTACAAATGTTCCATGACACCCCAGTTCATCCCATAAAATCGCAAAACCATTCCATAACACGCCATAAAAATTGAGATTTGTGAAATGTTGTCATACAGAAATGAAAACAAAAGTATTCATTAATCTGAAATCGGGTACAGAGGATTATAACACGATGTTCTGATGAAGTGATGTTTCTGACTGCATCATAAGTGTTTACGTTTCATGAGTTCCGAAGAAGAAGATGGGGAACTTAGCATTGGGAGGCTTCACCGCTCCGTCTGGGACTTCATCAATCTGAAACCAGATGGAAGAGGAATGTAATCAGAGCAGCGTCTTACTGGAAAATTCCTGCTTATAAACTCCGGTCCAAAAAGGGTCTCTTACCCGGGCAGGCCAGTGAGGATAACCCTTCATCTTGGCGAAGATCAGGTCTCCAGATTTATAATCTCGAGCCATGGTGAAAGACACTGGAACAAAAAAATGAAATGGAGTGAAACAGAGTCATGTGATATCAACATACAATTACTGCTCACCAGAATACAGCTCTGTTGGATGACATATTTGCAGTGCATGCTTGGTATTCCACATCCAACTTGGAATATTGATTCCAAACTCCAATATTTAAACCAGGGATGTCAAACTCGCACCACAAAGGGCGACAGGGCTGCAGGTTTTTGTTTCATCCAAGCAGTGGCACACCTGACTCTCTCATTTAAACACGTGATCTGAGTCTTCATGCAGTTGATTGACAGTCTCTGTACAGAGGACACAGATTGACCAATCAACTGCTTGAAGACTCAAACAGGTTGATTAAATGAGAAAGTTGGGCGTGCCACTGCTGGGTTGAAACAAAAACCTGCATCCACATGGCCCTTTGTGACATGAGTTTGACACCCCTGGTTTAACATCTTGTTTTTGTTTATTATTATTATTATTATTATTATTATTTTATCAGCTCTGCTTTACAGCGCCACACAGTGGAACATCAGAGAACGCTGCTGTCCCACTGTGCACACATGCATTCCTCATTTAGAACAGAGTTGAGGATTTATTTCAAACAAATGCTTCAAGCATATAAAACACCCCACAATGGGTTATAATATGCTATAAAATCATATTAAACATAAGCATAATAGAAATATTCAGGCGCTCGATCTCTTCTACAGATTTCCAGATGCTACACATCATTATTACGTGCCGGAGAAAATTTGTGCTTTAAAGAACACCAAACTAATCAACATTTATACACCTGCACAAAGAATAAATTGGTAAATGCTACATAATGCTGTATAATATAATAAAAACGGGATTTTACCAGTGTTTAATTTCAGTACCACAGGCTCAGGAAGCAGCACACGCGCCTTCTCATCCCGCGCAGCTTAGCACTGGACTGTACTAAAGCAGGCTGAAGAGAAAGGGGAGTACAATCTTAAGGAAATTAGTTAAAAAACACTTCACCTTCACCTTCTCTCTAAGTAATATTTCGTAAGCAAATGTAATCGATATATTAAATTGTATCACCAAATTTATAATTAAGCTGCATGGAAATATGTAGTTGTTTCTCTCAATAAACAATGATCTCCCCCACGGAAACATCTCTGTGGATCAGGCGAAACCAATACCGGAAGTTATTTTGTTGTTAAATAATATATTATTCTGGTTAATAATTACTCCCCATAATAAATATCTACTTCATTGATACTAACATATGGGTCGTTTAAAGCATTTAAGGATTTAAATAACTAAATAATAATCATAATTAACGTTGAAACTTTGGAAAATAACTATGGCTTAGAACTTTTTGTAAAAGTGTATATAATACACAGAGTAAATATAATATTTACTTATACTATACTTTAATTAATTCTGGGATTGAATAGTTTTTTAAAGACATATTTTTTTATTATTTATGTTGTTTCATGATAACATACTCGATTTTTTTCCTGTCTTCAGTTCAACTTTTCAATAACGCACTATTGGCGCCCTCTGGTGGTTGATTGTACTCATTACAAACAAACAATTACTCTTTTCCTCAACCATTTAATTAGGACTTTATTGTAGATACTACATTAGGACAGTGGCGGCCTGGTGAGAAGGTGCTGGATCACTGTGTCCAAGCCCCACCCTGAACGGGTTGTCACTGTACCCCACCAGTTCAGCTCACTGGGTTATCAAAGGACAGCCACGTCTCTCACGGTCGATGGCGTGAGACATGTAAAAGAGTGCAGCCTTCAGTGTGTTTCTGCCCTGTGATGGCCTGGTGAGATGCCCAGGGTGTACTCTGCCTTCGCCAGGAGTTGGCTGAGATGGGCAACAGCCTCCTGGTGACTCGAATTAAGATTAAGTGGTTCAGAGAACAAACAAACATTTTAATAGAAATTCTAATATAATGATGACATAAATGGGCGTGGTAACAGTTGACTGACAGTTCAGACAGACTCGTGTTTCATTAATGCACACTCTCTACAGTACACAACTGAAACAGACTTATGAATAAGCAAACAGAGAGACAGGAAGACAGATTGATTGATATACCAAGAGAGTGATGGACAGACAGACAGACATTAAGACAAAGAGACAAATAGAGAAATGGGGAGAAGGTTGGAAAGATGGTCAGACAGACGGCGATATAAGTTGACAATGTGTCTTTGTACAATCTATATGTGCAATAATATCAACAGTACACACACAGACAAAGTCAGAGAGGCTAGATTGAGATGGTTTGGACATGTACAGAGGAGGGATAGTAAATATATATTGGTAGTAGGATGCTGAGGCTGGAACTACCAGGCA
>CM045736.1:19048895-19078895 GCA_024760905.1 Plotosus lineatus | reverse complement strand
TCTTTGGCGCCGTGTCAGTGTGTCAGGGGTTTCGGTGCCACTGGAGGATGATGGAGTGGTTCCTCCTCACGCTGCTCGGGTCAGCAGCTCTGCCGGGTTCCACTCCCCATCTTTAGAGGAGCCGTGGAGCTCTGGCTAAAGCTGAAGCGGACAGATGGATGGAGACGTGTGGAAAGGTCATGTTCAGGTGGACATGTTACATCAGAGTCACCACATTAATGAAAGCTTGTTTCTAAACTCTGCTCTCTCGGAAAATATAAAGAGGTGGAAAGACAAGCGCTGCAGTCAGGATCAATCTTACAGCGCCAGAATAATCCGAGCTTCTCAACGGAGATTAATAAAGATGTGATTTGTGTTTTTGCCGATATTTAAAAAATTGCAAATCCTGAAATGGGCGTGAAAACTTTTGCACTGATTCTATAAACCGCTGCGTACGTCGCCAAACAGTGGATATTATTCCAGCTTTGAACGTTTACATAACTTACTGGTAACTTATCCAGAACCTGTCGGAAACTTATAGCCAACTTACACAGAACTTATCTCCAGTGTATATTGACGTACGTAGATGTACCGGACCACAGAACTTTTACTGAACATCTTTGTAACTTACAGCGAACGTATTCCCGGTGTATCAGCAGCGTTTAGTAGGGTCGGCCTATAAAATCGGGTTCAAACGAGGAACCGGTCGGTCCTCCTCAAGACTCCATCGGGAGCAGATTTCTGTGCCATCTAAGAGATGGAGGATCCGGCGAGTCTGAAACGAGAACACCTACTGGCCGTCTTCCAACACCGGCAGGACATCGTCGATTTCTTTGGCATGACGACGATGTCGATACCTCGATGTCTGGTAATCCTTTTATGCGCTACGTCACGTGATCATCGTCTGGGATACACTGCTGCATAAGTTAGACTATTGTTGGTCATAAGTTACCAGCATGCCAGACATTCGCAGGTAGAAGTTAAACGTAGATCAGAAGTACGCCAAACATCACATTCAACTCATGAGTAATTTACCGTTACGAATAACCTGTGCCAGTCATCGCAAAAATTAACTAAAAACTTATCGCCGGCGTATTTGGAATGTAGGAGCTATGCGCTAGCATACATTTAAAATTTTTCGTACAAAATATTTCGCAACTCTCACTGTACTACAACTTACACCAGCGTGGTGTTAATTTACTCAAAATTCACCCGCTGTTATTAGGAAACGTTTGACAGATCCGTGGTTCAGATTCTGGACAGCAGCAGGTGTGACATGACGACTTCTAAACGCTCACGTGTCCTCAAGGTGCAACAGGAACTTTCATTCTTTCATTCAAACTGTTCTAATCCTAGTAGGCTTGTGTTGGAGCCTCAGGTCCACCCCAACCAGCTCGTCAGTCCATTACAGGGCCAAGACACACACACACACACACACACACACACACACACACACACACACACACACACACACACACACAGTCACAATTAGCAGCAATTTGGAACAGCCAGTGAGTATAATGAGCTTTTGACTGAGAGGAAACCCTTGCAAGCACGCAACCACAGAAATGGTCTTGCTGAGACCAAGACTCGAACCCAGAACCTTCTTTCTGTGATGTGGATGTGGTAACCACTACACACTTGTTTCACAGGAATCGACACCATGTAAATCATTTTAAGGTGAGAATAATAAAGCCATGTACAGTTTGTATAGCTGTGTGTGTGTGTGTGTGTGTGTGTGTGTGTGTGTGTGTTGAGATGACAGATGTTTCTGTTGTTCCAGAAGTCACCACTGTACAGAAACCCTCCAGCTGCTCCTCCTCCATCGCTCCTCTTCTGCTCTCAGCAGGAAGACATGGCACCCAACATGGGGAGTGACCGGCCATTATGGAGACGCTAGGGCGATGGAAGGTCTCTCTCTGTCTCTCTCTCTCTCTCTCTCTCACACACACACACACACACACACACACACACACACACACACACACACACACACACACACCCTGGCCGAGACGCAGATGTTTTCTCCTGTGTTCGGAGCCAAATTTCCTCAGCAACCTTCAGCTACTTGGAGGTCAGGCCTTCAGTAAGACAGGGGACACTTTGAGGATGTGAGCCTTTCAACTTTCATACGACAACGTATTCATTACGGCGGGCAGACGCCGAGGCCAAGGGGTTGTACAGGAACATCGCACCCCGCCGATCCCAGTCTCACATTAGCCAAGGTGGTTGGCACATCCCGCTAGCTCGTCTATAATTTAACTTTGTGTGTGTGTGTGTGTGTGTGTGTGTGTGTGTGTGTGTGTGCTTGTGTGCGTGTGTGTGTCAGGGAATGGCGTCCTCTGCTATGTGCACATAAATACAGCCAAAATCTACTGAGAGTGTTTGCAGAGTCAGTTAGGGTTAGAGAAAATATCTTTATTTATCACAAGGGAGGTTTCTGTGTTAATAATTAAAAATATTACAAATTAGAATGAGCAAATGAACAAAAAATAGAATATTTACTTATAGAAATAATTTTATGGGCAGTGCTGGCCTGGTGGTAAGGTGCTGGATCACTGATCCTAAGGATGGGGGTTGAAGCCCCACTGTTGTCACTGCGCCCCCCAGTGCAGCTAACTGGGTTATCAAAGGCCGGCCATGTCTCTCCTGTCTGTGGTGAGAGTTTCATGTAAAAGAACCTTTGCTGACTTTTTCGACAAGAGTAGCTGCATCGCTGTCAGCATGTTTCTGCCCTGAGATGGCCTGGCGAGCTGTCCAGGGTGTACGCTGCCCTTGCTCAGAATCAGCGGATGGCCGACAGCCTCCCCATGACCCCAATTAGGATTAAACGGTTTAGAAAATGAATTTGAATGAAAAGAAAGAAAACAATTTATATCTGTAAGTGAGATTAAAAACAATCTCGACTGAATTAACAGTAACGGATCATTTAGGGTTTATAGAATTTCTTCCTGCAAAAAGATTGTTAATATAAAGGTTGGTGAGGTAAAGACTGTTGGGCTTTTACTCCCGAGCCTTCCTCCTGGATGAGAAGCTAAAAAAATACCTGAATATAATCATTTAAATCTCACATGAAATCCTGTAAACCTAACATCATTATTTAATCATTTCTATAATCCCATAACAAATCCCACAATCCCAGAATACATGTCAATACAATGCCTGAAATTAAATCATATAATATCTGTATAATTCATATAATCATAGTATCAAGCTCAAATCATGGCTATAATCCCAGAAAAAAATCCTATAATCCGAAAAAATTCTATAATCCCAGAATAGAATTTACAATCCCAGAAAATTTCTTATAATCCCAGAAAAATTCTATAATCCCAGAATAGAATTTACACTTGCAGAAAAGTCCTATAATCCCAGAAAAAAATCTATAATCTCAGAATAGAATTTACACTCCCAGAAAAAGTCCTATAATCCCATAAAAAATTATATAATCCCAGAATAGAATTACAATCCCAGTAAAAGTCTGATAATCCATGAAAAAATTCTATAATCCCAGAATAGAATTTGCAATCCCAGAAAAAGTCTTATAATCCTAGAAAAAATTCTATAATCACAGAATAGAATTCACAACCCCAGGGGAGTCTTCTAATCCCAGAAAAAAAAATCTATAACCCAGAATAAAATTTACAATCCCAGAAAAAGTTTTATAATCTCAGAAAAATCCTATAATCCCAGAATAGAATTATGATCCCAGTAAAAGTCTGATAATCCATGAAAAATTCTATAATCCCATAATAGAATTTACAACCCCAGAAAAAGTCTTATAATCCCAGAAAAAATCCTATAATCCCAGAATAGAATTTATATTCCCAGAAACAATTCTGTAATTTCAGAATAGAATTTACAATCCCAGAAAAAGTCCCATATTCTCAGACGAAATCCCACTACAATGCCTGAAATTAAACGTTTAGTCTCAGAACAATTCCTGTAATCCCAGATCAAACCATATTTTGCCTGAAATAAATAATGTAATCCCAGAATAACTTCTACAATCACACCATAATCCCAACAATTAATAATAATTACAGTCCCAGAATAATTCCTACCCTAATCTGAGAATAATTTGTACTTATAATTCGATAATAATATACGGATATATGATGTCTATAATGTCCGTATAAATCCAGATTAAAACATGGAAATTTAATAAATTAATTAAATACATTTCTATGTATATTTGGTTTAAATATTGAAACTTGATCATGTCAGAAAAACAATGCAGGATTAATCTGTGGAACATTAATCCATCCATACACATTTAACACTTATAAATGAAGCGCGCTGCAGCCAATCCCTGCTGACTGTGGGTGAGAGGCAGAGTTACACCCTGAACAGGTCAAGCGTCACAGGATTAAGAGCAATCAGACATATTCACACCTTCGGAGTATTTACAGTCACCAGGTGTTCGAATGTGCATTAATCTAAAGTGGGAGAAAACTGGAGTGCCCAGAGGAAACCCATTCATAGTGACCCATTCATAGCGAGCAGGGAGAACTTGCAAGTTATTGTTGAGTGTGAGATTGGAACCCTGAACCTTCTCACTGCGAAGTGGCACTGCACCATCATGCCGCCCTGCAGTGACGTGTCCATAATAAATGCTTATAAAAGACAGAACATTTAAAATGTTTTTTCAGGAGATAGTTGTCTCACGCTTCAGCACGTTCACATCGATCGCCTTTTTTCCGGTGGGAAGTTCAGCGGATTAGCGCAGTGCTAACGATAGAGCAGAAGCTTAGTGGCCTATCTTCAGATTTTTGGCATGAGGACTGACGAAGACGAAAGCGAGCTGAAAGCAGGGGGCTTACGGCCGGTTAAGAGAACTTGAAAGCGGAGTTTGCTCTGTGAAGACGGGATGAAAATTCTACACTTACATCGCAGAGGGAGTGCCGCAAACAGAACGTGGCCGGGAATTGAGACGTTAGCGTGGGGAAAAGGGACCAGATGATCAAAGGAGCTGCTGTGGTTCACTTTCAGGTTTGAGCTCCTCACTGAAAGACGCAAAGGGGACTCATTAGGGCAGATCACCACAAGTGGAAACTCCAAATCAGCAAAATATACTTCAGGAAAGAACGAACAAACAGAGAGCGAGCGAGCGAGAGAGAGAGAGAGAGAGAGAGAGAGAGAGAGAGAGAGAGAGAGAGAGAGAGAGAGACAGAACAAGAGACACAGACAGACAGAGAGAGAGAGAGAGAGAGAGAGCGAGAGAGAGAGAGAGAGCGAGAAAGACAGAACAAGAGACACAGACAGACAGAGAGAGAGAGAGAGAGAGAGAGAGAGAGACAGACAGACAGAACAAGAGACACAGACAGACAGACAGAGAGAGAGAGAGAGAGAGAGAGAGAGAGACATGTTCATTCATTCATTTTTTAAAGCTCTTAATCCTAATTAGGGTCACGGGAGACAGACGCCCACCCAACTCTGGACGAGGGCAGAGTGCATCCTGTACACCTTGCTAGGCCATTACAGGCCAAAACACGCTGACGGCTATGCAGCTCCTTCAGTTCTTCGTTTTCTGTAACCACTTAATCCTAATTAGGGTCGCGGGGAGGCTGGCGCTCATCCCAGATGACTCTGGGCGAGGGCAGAGTACACCCTGGACAGCTCATCAGGCCATCACAGGGCAGAAACACGCTGACGGCTATGCAGCTACTCTTGTCGAAAGTCAGCAATGGTTCTTTTACATGAGGGGTGTCAAACTCGTGCCACAAAGGACCATGTGGCTGCAGGTTTTTGTTTCAACCAAGCAGCAGCAGACCTGACTTGGCTCATTAAACAACAGATAAGAGTCTTCAGCCAGTTGATTGGTCAGGCTCTGTCCAGAGCATACAGATTGACCAATCAAACTGCCTGAAGAATCATCTGTTGTTTGAATGAGCCAAGTCAGGTGTGCTGCTGCTTGGTTGAAACAAAAACCTGCAGCCACATGGCCCTTTGTGGCACGAGTTTGACACCCCTGTTTTACATGAACCTCTCACCAGAGACAGGAGAGACATGGCTGGCCGTTGATAACCCAGTTAGTTTCACTGGGAGGACAGCAGTGACAACCCAGTGGTGTAATGTTAGAAAAAGGTTCTGGGTTCAAGTCCTTGGCTCATTGAGGGAATTTCTTTGTGGAGTTTGCATGATTTCTCAGTTCTTGTGTGTATCTCCTCTGGGTACTCTAGTCTCCTTCCACAGGAGAGACAGATTCATTGGCTGTTTCAGATTGCCCCTTGGTGAGAATGTGATCATTTAGAGTGTATCCCGCCCTCACCCATTGGAGGGATTTACAAATGTATGAATAAATGAGTCAATTAGAGGAATAATGAGTCAGTTATGAATTATGACTCACTGGTCTGATGAATCATTCTACAGTCGCACCTTTACTATGTTTAGAGAAGATTCTGAGGATGCTAGCGTCTATGCTAACCTTTTCTGATAATATTCTTTTTCTCTTTCTCTTTTTGGAGACTTTCATAAATGTTTCCATGTGATGGTGTTCTCTCTCAGTCACAGATTTAAATCAGATAAAAACGTTTCTTCTTCTCCTTTCGGCTTTTTCCTTCAGGGGTCGCCACAGCGAATCTTCTGCCTCCATCTCACCCTATCCTTTGCATCTTCTTCTCTTACACCAACTACCTTCATGTCCTCCTTCACCACATCCATGAATCTTTGGTCTTCCTCGAGGCCTTCTGCCTGGTAGTTCCAACTTCAGCATCTTATTACCAATATACTCACTATCCCTCCTCTGTACATGTCCAAACCATCTCAATCTAGCCTCTCTGACTTTGTCTCCAGAACCTCTCACATGTGCTGTCCCTCTGATGAACTCATTCCTGATCCTATCCATCCTTTTTACTCCCAAAGAGAACCTCAACATTTTCATCTCTGCTACCTCCAGCTCTGCCTCCTGCCTTTTCCTCAGTGTCACTGTTTCTAAACCATACAACATCGCTGGCCTCATCACCGTCTTGTACACTTTTCCTTTCATTCTTGCCGATACCCTCCTATCACACATCACACCGGACACTTTTCTCCAACCTCTTTCTTGGCATGAAACCAAACTGTTGTTCACAAATGCTGATCTCTGCCCTTAGTCTAGCTTCCACTATTCTTTCCCATAACTTCATTGTATGGCTCATCAACTTTATCCCTCTGTAGTTGCCACAACTCTGCACATCTCCCTTGTTTTTAAAAATGGGCACCATCACACTTCTCCTCCATTCCTCTGGCATGCTCTCACTCTCTAAGACCTTGTTGAATGTTCTTGTCAGGAAATCTACTGCTTCCTCTCCTAGACACTTCCATACCTCCACCGATATGTCATCAGGACCAACTGCCTTTCCATTCTTCATCCTCTTCAATGCCCTCCTCACTTCACCCTTACTAATCTTTGCTACTTCCTGGTCCTCGATGGTCACCTCTTCTACTCTTTTTTTCTCTCTGATTTTCCTCATTCATCAGCTCTTCAAAGTACTCTTTCCATCTTCCCAGCACACTTCTGTCGTCAGTCAATACATTTCCCTCTCTGTCCTTTATCCCTCTAACTCGCTGCACGTCCTTCCCATATCTATTTCTCTGCTGTGCCAACCTGTATAAATCATTTTCTACCTCTTTACTTTCCAACCGAGCATACAAGTCATCAAAGCCCTCTATTTGGCCTTTGACACCGCTACCTTCGCCTTACGCTGTGTCTCCCTGTACTCCTGTTTACTCGCTTCGGTCCTCTCAATGTCCCACTTCTTCTTAGCTAACCTATTTCATTGTACACACTCCTGCACTTCCTCATTCCACCACCAAGTCTCCTTATCTAATCTCCTTCCAGATGACACACCAAGTATTCTCCTACCTGTCTCCCTGATCATATTGGCTGTGGTTGTCCAGTCAACTGGAAACACTTCCTGACCACCCAAAGCCTGTTTCAACTCCTCCTTGAAGACAACACGACATTCTTCCTTTTTCAGCTTCCACCACTTTGTCTTCTGCTCTGCTTTTGCCTTGTTCACCTTCCTCACCATCAGCGTCATCCTGCACATCACCATCCTATGCTGTTTGGCAACACTCTCACCCACTACAACTTTGCAGTCACTGACTTCCTTCAAATGACATCGCCTGCACAAGATGTAGTCTACTTGTGTGCTCCTACCTCCGCTTTTATAAGTCACCCTATGCTCCTGTCTCTTCTGGAAGAAAGTATTCACCACAGCCATTTCCATCCTTTTTGCAAAATCTACCAACATCTGTCCTTCTGCGTTCCTGTCCTGGATACCAAACCTGCCCATCACTTCCTCGTCCCCTCTGTTTCCTGCACCAACATGTCCATTGAAGTCTGCACCAATGACCACTCTTTCACCTCTGGGGGTATTTTGCATCACTTCATCTAACTCACTCCAGAATCTCTCCTTCTGTTCTCGCTCACATCCTGCCTGTGGGGCATAAGCACTAACAACATTGAACATCACTCCTTCAATTTCTAACTTGAGACTCATCACTCTGTCTGACACTCTTTTCACTTCTAGAACATTCCTGACAAACCCCTCCTTCAAGATGGCTCCTACTCCATTTCTCTTCCCATCCACACCATGATAAAACTGCTTAAACCCTACTCCTAAGCTTCTAGCCTTGCTACCTTTCCACCTGGTCTCCTGAACACACAGTATGTCCACCTTCCTCCTCTGCATCATGTCAGCCAGCTCTCTACCTTGTTTTTCATAGTTCCAACATTCAAAGTCCCTACTTTTAGTCCTCGACTCATGCCTTTCCTCTTCTCTTTCTGCCTACGGACACGCCTCCCGCCTCTCCTTCTTAGACGTCTTCGGCAACAGTAGTCCAATTTCCACCACACCCTGTTGGTTAACAGCACTGATGGCGGTCGTTGTTAACAGATAAAAACATTTCTATTATTCTTTTTTGTATTCCCGGAAATCAGTGTTGAAAATCAAAGAGTGTTTCACATTGAGACACAGCTAATTACACCTTCTGTAGGTTCCTCTCTCTCCATGTCATGTTTAACTCTTGAGAGAGATGTGTGGGGTTAGTGGAATGTTAAAATCTAAATTTTTAACAGTTCGCTGCAAAACTAGGTGGCGGGGTCACCACGAGGAAACCTGGAGTCCTGATTTTCCGTCCACTGAAGCTGTTTATATTGCTGTCCTTCATGTCTTCAGCTAATAGCTAATAACCCAGAAACTTACACACACACACACACACACACACACACACACACACACACACACACACACACACACACTACCTGTTAGGTATTTTTATCTAATCTAGCTGCACCTTATTTGTGACTTTTTCCCCTGCTACGTCCTCTGTGTTCTGCTTTTCGGGTCGCCACTTGCCCAAGCCATTCATCACGAAGACGGGCAGATCCCGGGTCACGCTGACCGCCTACATGTATTTCAGAGCTAATGAAACAGGCCACACACTCCACACACTCCACAAACTCATTCTGCTGCTGCTCAGGGACGTAATTACACCCCAGAGGGAGGAGGTGCCGAGTGAGATCCGCGACCGCAACGGTCCGAATCTTTATAATTGACATCAGCATCGTAAAGGAGGATATTTGAGTCTCATGGTAACGAGCGTGTTTATGATTTAAACTTTATAGTGACATGAATCTCTAGCTGGTCATACATCAAAAGGAGATAATCCTGAGAGGGTAAAGGCTGGGTGTGAGTTTTAGTGATGTACAGAATCCATATTATTGTATATTTCTCTAACAGTAACTGTAACTGATAGTATTTTAGCATCTGCCTTCTTTCGCTGGACAGAGATATAGAAAGAGAGACCAAGAGAGAGAGAGAGAGAGAGAGAGAGAGAGTGAGAGGGGTCGTGTGCCAGGTAGTGACGGAGGGAGCGAGGGATGGAGGGAATAGGAGGAGACAGCAAGCAGACAGGAAGAGGAATGGGCTGTCAGGAAAAAGATGAGTAACGAGCAGCATCCACAGACGCAGACGACCCGTCGCGGGCCGGCCTGGTAACCACGTCCTCCGGCCAACTTCGGGTCAAAGGACATAGAGACACCGGAGAGGGACAGTGTGAGGAAACAGCGGGTTCTGCCATAGCTGCTGCTACATAAACACTGGAGGCGCTAACACGGGTCAAGAGTCAACATGGCTGAATGTTCCGAAGCACAACGATAGTGTATCCATTTAATAATAATAATAATAATAATAATAATAATATAATAATACTGAACCAGAACCTGGTCTCATTTTAGTTTTTCATCTCCAAACTTAGACATGGTGGTGAACCATAACAGCGCCGGAAATGCACATTCAGGTGATTAAACTCACCTGGGAGCAGCACTGAAGTTCTTGAGTTTCTGAGAAAACTTCCTTTGGGTTTCTCTGGAGAAAACCACAGCTAAGCTTCTTAAGGTACTGAACAAAAGACCCACGGTTCCTGTTAAACTTCCAGTGGAACCAAAAAATTACTTGGGAGGTTGATTTAGATTTCAGGACATCTAGAAACAGTTCTTCTGGAGTTCCTCGGTTCATGATGTAGTACATCTGCTAAAAAACATGTCCGAGGTTCTTTAGGATAGAAATATGAACAAGGGCGTCGGCTGGTCTGACCGTTGGGGGGGTGCACATCTTGGTTGACCAGAACTTGAGTCCCACGGGGTATAGGCCTAAGCCTTAAAGGAGTGTAGAGACACACAAGAACAAATTGAACATCACACTGTTTTATTTGTTAAATTATATACATAATTTGGGTCATACTTAAAATTGGCGTAGAGGTCTTATAAATGATGTTATACGATTATAACTAATGAATCTCAATGCACCAGAGTTACACTACACACTAAAATTTAATAAAGATGTATTTACAGTTCAATTTCAAAATCAATAAAATATATTTTATAACATTTGTAATACTTTCACATAATTTTAGCAATTTAATAAGTTATATTACTAAGCACTTTTGGGGAACCAGGTACACCCATGGGTAGAATTTTAAATAAAAAAAAGGCTGTCTATACAGGGGTGAACTGCAATCAAATATTATAGTTCAACCAAAAACATTCTGAAATATATTTCAAACTACATCTGCAAGTACATGTGCTAAATAAATGTACAAATTGAGCTAAATTTATTTATCTATTCAAAGGCACAAACAAATATAAATACAGACGCTCCCTGATTGACGTTTTTAATTGGTTCCGGACGGCCAAACATAAGTTGAAAGTGAACGCAAGTTGTTACAGTGATGTATGATGTGTGACGTATGACTCTCATACTGTACTATACATCCATGAATACCAATACTGTATCTCATAAAACACCCCAAATCAATTATTATAAACATAACATTGTAAAATAATGTCAAATATATCAAATAATATCAACATTAATTTCAAGTAAATTAAATTCAAGCAAAATAATTTCAAATTGATACATTTTAATCAAATTCACTCATCAAATATCAGGGGCAGTGGTGGTCTAGTGGTATAGGGCGCTGGATCGCTGATCCAAAGGTTGGGGGTTCGAGTCCCACTCTCCACAAGGTTGTCACTGTCCCCCCCCAGTGCAGCTAACTGGGTTATCAAAGGCGGGCCATGTCTCTCACTGTCTATGGTGAGAGGCATGTAAAAGAACCATTGCTGAGTTTCGTAAAGAGTAGCTGCAAAGTCGTCAGCATGTTTCTGTCCCTTACTAAAAAGGGTTGTGACAGGAAGGGCATCCGACGTAAAAAACCTCTGCCAAATCAAACGTGCGAATCAGATGATTCGCTGTGGCGACTCCGTGTAAAAAAAAAGGGAAAAAGCCGAAAGGAAGACAGACAGACTCATCAAATATCAAATACAGTATCAAATATAACTTTTAACATTCTCTATAATACGATCTTTCTGCTTGTACAAATGGATGGTCACATGACATAAAGCTGAGCTGAATCACATGACATGAAGCTGAGCCAACTCACTTTACATGAAGCTTAAAACAGCCAATCAACGCTTACAATATATGAAGCACTCAATACCGAAGTAGTGCACATGCTGAAAGTAGTTTACTTGCTTGAAACAAAGCGCGGGATATGCGGACTTCCGGCTTTCAAGTGAGCAAGGGCTTCATTGAACTCGTTTAGTACTCAGCCTGCACTGTGAATCCCCAGTAGAGCAGAGAGTTCTCCCTTTCCTGGATTTGGGTTTTTATATTACAACTCTCTTTGCTTAACTGTGTATGCATGGTAGATTGTGTCTATCCGAGCAGATAGTTAATTCATCTCTGTGTATGAGACTTGCACCCATGCTAGTAGGCTTACACTTCTAACCAACCATATTTGCTTAGGGTTACAAAAGTCCACAAAACAGTGTAAACACAAAGATCACAGAGACGACGTCTTAACACAAGAGTAACACGCTATATAACTGAACTGGGAAGAAGGAGGGGCACGTTCAGTCTGTGGTTTGTAAACAATGGACGCAGCATCATTACGTCATTGCGTCATTACATCAGCGTACCACATAGGTACGTCTAAACCCAAAATTTGACTTTTTTTTGAAAAAAAAACAAACAAACAAAAAAAAACCCCGAAAAAACGTAAAACAGATGAACGTAAGTCGGGGAGAATCTGTCCATACTTACAGCACAAAAACATACTATTAATTTTATAAAAGTACTGACCATTAGGCTGCAGATACAGGCAGGATGTCTTATGATTATTTTAGCTATTCATTCTCATCGCGTCAATGTTCGTGTTCGAACACATGTGCAGGAACCGGAAGCGGTACTAACAAACTGCTTTATTCTCACACTCGCACTTTGTTTGATTGACAGTGTTCAACTATTATTGCTTACTGATAATATGTGCGGTAGGCGAAAGTAAATACTTGTTGTTGATTGTTGATTGGTCAGCTTGGGCTTGCACATGCGCAGTGCCATTACACAAGTGTTAACTTCCGGTTTCCGGTTTACTGCATGCTGAATTTATCTCTGACTTTATCTACGCCCTTGATGAAATTTCCTATGTGACAAAAAAGTTCATGAGATCCTAACTAGAAAGCTTCTTACAAAGTTTTCAAATCATTGAGAAAAACACACTGGGGTTTGGGTGGTGACCGGGTTCTGATGGAAACATGGAAAATATAATCATCCTCTGGATTGTTTAAAAAGTTCCTTACTTCTTAAAATAAAAGGTTATTCATTCATTCATTGGCCGAATCGCTTAATCCTAGATCATGGGGAGGCTGAAACCTATCACAGCCGACTCTGGGTGAAGGCGGGGTACACTATAAACAGTTCGCTAGTCCACTGCAGGCCAACACACACAAAACCAGTCACTCTCACTACTAGGGCCAATTAAAAACAGCCAATCAGCATAAAGTGCATATATCTGGACTGTTGGAGGACGCTGGACTGTGTTGTATTGACATATTTATTTATTTATTTATTTATTTATAATATTTAATAATTAATAAAAATATTTCTCATGCACTGAAAAGCTTCACCATCATCCACAGTCACACCCACCAAACATTTCAAGGTATTTGAGGAAAGGATGCACTCTTGTTTCTGTCTTGTGTACTTCCGTGCTAATTACACATGAATTGTTTAAAACACAGGAAATGAACGTGAACGTGGACACGTGTTAATAATTCACGCTGCTGCGTTAGAGAGAATGAGATTAAAAGCAATTAAGACGTCTCCAGACATGATTTATTTAAGATCTATGTAACGACAGGAGAATGGCATTCGTCAGCAAATTAAGCGTAATGCGTGTTAAAAAGCTGTGTTTACTCTCCGCGTGCTTCATACGCACGCATGCATAATTAATTCAGCACTAATTTGTCTCGCTGCATTGTGTAAATGAACGTCACATTGTTATCTGGCTTTTGTGCAGAGTGTGTTTTGTCAGCAGTCTTTAATATTCGTTTACACTTTGATCTTCTTCCTCTACAGTCGTTTTTATCGTCGCCTCTTCACTGCAGACACTCGTTATTTTTGTAAATTAAAGTGCTTTATACCAGGACCCTCCCTGCGTCTCATTACCACGTTTGCATTAGCATGACGCTGAAGGACATTTAGTGTTAATAACTTTACATCCACTTTCATTTTACCTTTAAAATGCCTGCACTGAGACTTCACTGAGATTGATGACATGCAGGCCACGCCCACTTCACTAAGTCTCACTACTTTACTGACTGACACAAAGGCCATGCCTATGTTTGTAAAACTGACTAGCATAGAAGCCACACCTACTTTAGTAACACTTAGTGAGACAGAGGCTGGGGCAGTCGTGGTCTAGGGGGCAGTGGTGGTCTAGTGGTATAGGGCGCTGGATCGCTGATCCAAAGGTTGGGGGTTCGAGTCCCACTCTCCACAAGGTTGTCACTGTCCCCTCCAGTGCAGCTAACTGGGTTATCAAAGGCGGGCCATGTCTCTCACTGTCTATGGTGAGAGGCATGTAAAAGAACCATTGCTGACTTTCGTAAAGAGTAGCTGCAAAGTCGTCAGCGTGTTTCTGTCCCTTGCTAAAAAAGGGTTGTGACAGGAAGGGCATCCGACGTAAAAACCTCTGCCAAATCAAATGTGCGAATCAGATGATTCGCTGTGGTGACTCCCGAGTAAAAGGGAAAAAGCTGAAAGGAAGACAGACAGACAGTGAGACAGAGGCTACATGTACTTTTGTGTGATTGACTGACACAGAGGCCACACCTACTTTAGTGTATAGACCAGGGGTAGGCAATGTTATCCGCAAAGGGCCGGTGTAGGTGCAGGTTTTCACTTCAACCAAACAATAGCCACACCTTCCATCTGTTTCCACCAATCACTGATCATCAAAAGAAATAATAATAAAAAAAAAAAACCTAGATTGGACATTACTGTTTCAATTCTGAAGTGGGGCCATCTTGGTGAGATCACATTACTGTTTAAGACTTAAAGCAAGGTGATCTCACCAAGATGGCTCCATTTCAGAATTGAAACAGTAATGTCCAATCTAGTTTTTTTTTCTTTTCTTTTGATGATCAGTGATTGGTGGAAACAGGTGGAAGGTGTGGCTATTGTATGGTTGAAGTGAAAACCTGCACCCACACCGGCCCTTTGCGGATAAGATTGCCCACCCCTGGTAAGACTGACACATAGGCCACACTTACTTAAGTGCCATTGACTGACACATAGGCCACGTGCATTTTATTAAGCTTGACTGACACTGAAGTCACACCTATTTTAGTATGGCTGACATAGAAGCCACACCTACTTTAGTGCTGTATGACTAACACAGAAGCCACACCTACTTTAGTGCTGTATGACTAACACAGTAGCCACACTGACTTTAGTATGATTGACTGACACAGAAGAAATGCCTACTACAGTATGATTAATTGAAACAGAAGCCACGCCTACTTCAGTATGATTGACTGACTCAGAAGACATGCCTACTTCAGTATGAGTGGCTGAAACGGAAGCCACGCCCACTTCAGTATGATTGACTGACACAAAGCCAAGCCTACCTCAGTATGATTGACTGACACAGAAGCCACACCTACTTCAGTATGACTGACACAGAAGCCACACCTACTTCAGTATGACTGACACAGAAGCCATGCCTTCTTCAGTGTGACTGATATGTCACTTTACATTCCTCCCTCTTGAAATATGCTGTCATTTTCATTTTTTTCATCATCTCTTCTCCCTCCATTTTCTCCCTAATTTAGTTGTGTCCAGTTCCTACCCATCATGTATTGCCTTCGCTATCATACAACCACCACTGGCCAGGGATGGGCCGAAGCATGCGCATTTTGGGGCGGTCTAACACACTCGGAGGAAAGTGCTATCTGCGCCCTCATACGAATGAACTTACAGACACCCATGAATGGCTGGTGGTTGCCGTGAGTGACAGGGAAGTGAGTGTATGCGGTCCCTCCCTCCCGTGAGAACTCGACTCACCAATTAGCTACCATGGACTTCTGGTTACGGACAGCTGTTGCGTTAACCCGGATCCAAACTCGCAATCTCTGGGTTAAAAGTCACGCATCTTGTCGATGTGCCACATGCGAGCACTTTTTCATCATCTCTTTTCTTCTCAGCAACCTGCCCACTGAGGTCTGCCCCATCCCCCACTTTTTCATCCCTGGGGACACTCACCACTTCACCTCACTCTCTCCAGAACTCGTCCTTCTCCTCCCTCTCACACCCCATGTGGAACATATACATGGATCAGATTCACTTTCAATTTCTCTTTCTCTTCACTTCCATCACACCCCTGATGACCCCTAAACCGTTTCCCTTCCCATCCATAGCGTGGTAGAATGATTTGAATCCACCCCCAGCATTCCCGGCCGTACTCATATCCCACCTCCTTTTTCATACACACCATATAGCTCCCTTTCTCCCCTCCATCCTATCAGCAGCTTCCTTTACCAGTCATCATACCAACACTCAAAGTCCTGACTCTGTCGTGATCATGCCTGCCTTTTCCTTCTCTCTCCACATGCCTTCATCCTTTTCTCCTTCTTGGATCAACAGTAGCGTAATGTGAACCGTACAGGCCAGTGGTTTCGGGAGCCGAGCTGAGCCCGATTCGGTACAAACATTCTGTTTTACATCGACATGATTCGGTACAGATTTTACACCGCATGCACTTCTTGATGCAACTCTCACCATTTACTTAGGTTTAGGAACAGCCCTTAGAGCACACTGGCTTTGGTAACACACACACACACACACACACACACACACACACACACACACACACACACACACACACACATCCTGATACTTCATATATATAAAACATGTTGTCTTAATACATTTTTAAAATGCTTGCAGAAAAAGTGTGCATGTTTGTGTGTGTGTACGTGTGCGTGTGTGCATGTGTGTGTATGTGGGTGTGTGCATGTGTGTGTGTGGGTGTGTGTGTGTGTGTGTCAGTGTGTGAGAGAGAGAGAGAGAGAGAGAGAGAGAGAGAGAGAGAGAGAGAGAGAGAGACTCTCGGAGGACAGTCCTTTCTCTACGACCTGCAGCCACTGCTGGCAGAAGACAGAGTTTTAATAACACAACCCAGGAGCATGATATACCATCTCCCACGGTAACCACTGTGACCTTTGACCTCACTGCCCCAAACAGACAGAGATGCACTCAAACACAAACACAGATGCACACAGATGCGCGCACACACACACACACACACACACACACACACACACACACACGCTAATGAGCAGGTAGAGACCCAGCGGCTCAGTGTAGCTGCTTTCGGGCGATGACATTCGTCCTTATCAGCATCTGAGTGGGCAGAAAACACACACACACACACACACACACACACACACACACACACACATTTCATGTCAGTATGTTCTTTTACTAAACCACCCAAAATAAAAAAACACACATTGCAACTGATGCAGTCAGAAATATTGGCCCCAACAGTCCAAAGACATGCACATTGGACCAATTGGCAGTTCGAACCTGCCCCCAAGGTGTGAGTTTGAGTGTGAATGTTTGTGTGTGTTAGCCCTGTTATAGACTGGTGAGCTATTTAGGATGTACCCTACCTTTACCCAGAGTCGGCTGAGATAGGCTCCAGCCTTCCCGCAATCCTAGCAGAATTAAGAAACTCACGAAATGAATTCATATATATATATATATATATATGCTAGTATATATACCAGTATAGTTATTTCCAATCCACAAATCTGATTGGACGAGTAGTGTTCTGAAAGAGGGTTGATGTCTCTTTCACAGTCATGTAATGTGATATCCCATGGGTGCTCTTTGCCACAACCCCACCGACCTGATATTCAGTAAACGCCACTCACTTGATACTACTTTACGACACGACTCCTCACTTCTCTAACTTACTACGTTCACCTGGTCGGTGTCACATCCTGAGTAGGTGTGTTGATTCTATTCCTCATGGTGAGGTCATATCATTCTGCCGGTTTGTGTTAAGGTTTTCCTTCCTGGTTCTATCATCTGCTTGTGGTTTTATTTTCATTATCAAGTTTGCTCTTGTGTCAGGTAGCCACACGTGCGCTGTATTATGATACAGACCTCACAAGCTGATGTTACTTTTCTTCAGTGTGTTATATCCCATATGTTTTTCTTCATTTGAAATAATAATAATAATAATAAAGACAAAAACAAAATACTACTACTACTA
This sequence comes from Plotosus lineatus, assembly GCA_024760905.1. Classification (NCBI taxonomy): domain Eukaryota; kingdom Metazoa; phylum Chordata; class Actinopteri; order Siluriformes; family Plotosidae; genus Plotosus; species Plotosus lineatus. The sequence continues at coordinate 19,060,802 of CM045736.1, read as the reverse complement.
CTACTACTAAAAAATTATAATTAATATTATTTACCTTTGGAAGGCTGCCAATAACTCGTACACACATGTACCCGCACACACTTTGTATATGAGCACATAGAGCATTAATAATTCATCGGCATAAATTATGAGTTTGTCCATGTCTCAGTGTGATACCATAGCTGTGTGTGTGTGTGTGTGTGTGTGTGTGTGTGTGCGCGCGTGCTTGTGTTTGTATTTAAATGTGACCAGCGGCCAGTAGTGGCAGTGCCATGCCACAGGGAGCTCATTAACACCAACACAATTACAGCTACGCTGATGAAGCAGTCACTGGGATCTCAGCAGGGGCAAAACACACTGCTCCAGGGGCGCGCGCACACACACACACACACACACACACACACACACACACACACACACACACACACACACACACAGGCTCTTGCGCAAACACACACACACACACACACACACACACACACACACACACACACACACACACACACACAGGCTCTTGTGCAAACAAACAAACAAACACACACACACACACACACACACACACACACACACACACACACACACACACAAAGGCCAGAATTCAGCTTCAGTGTGGAATTTCCACTTTGACAGGATTCAGGACACACACACACACACACACACACACACACACACAACAGCCAGCTTGTCAGGCCTGTAATCAAGTTAATGTTCAGATCTGGTGCTAATTAGTCTTGTGAGTTTTTCCCACTCAATCTGAAGTGTGTTTTTGAAGTACGGCTCATTTCTCTAATCGCTAACATCTCTCTCTCTCTCTCACACACACACACACACACACACACACACACACACACACACACACCCTCCGCCACAACTCCGCACCGGATTTCACACAAGTCCTTTTCTGGGTGGAGGATGTTCCGAGTGTTTATTAGAACTCTTTTAATAATTCCCTGTGAGTTCATTAATAATCATCCGTACTTAATTAGAAACCTAATAATGGAAACAGTTCTCTGTGGACTTATACATTTCTCCAAAAGAGCTAATGATCATTTTTTTATACTTGAGATAATGAGAAAAAAAAACAAAAAATTAATTTGATGACATTTAAAAATGTAAAAATACACCACAGAGATCTTCTTTCCAAAAAATCTCAAATAAAAAGGTGGATTTATTTCTCTAATTGTTCAACACTTCTCTTTGCAGCATTGCAGAGTTTCCCGGCACTGAAACCAATGCTTTGAGGAAAACGATCTCTGTGGTCTATGAGTGTGAAAATGCCGGGGTCGTACGTTGTGTTCTAATGCAGTAGTCCCTACCCCCCCAGGTTTGGACCGGTACCGGTCCGTGGATCAATTGGTACCGGGCTGCACAAGAATTAATTATTAATTTCTGTTTTATTTATTATCTGAGTCTGAACGATCTTTTATTTCTGAAAAAACGTTTATTTTGAAAATGACCGGATTCTCTCGGTTACATGTCGGTCATTTGAGTGCTAAAATGTAGCCCACAAGGGGACGGCACATGAACAGAGGCAAGTTGGACATATTTCAAACAATAGCAGGGATTTCGGGTGAGACTGAGCCTGAGCCTTCATTCTCCCAGCTGGTTTGCCATCACTTGTGTTTTTTTTTTTTTTTTTTTTTTTAAGAAGAGCTCAAGCTCGATTAAAAATGTAATGCTTAATTCTGATTAGGGAGGCTGGCACACATCTCAGCCGACTCTGGGCACGGGCGGGGTATCATATTTACAATATAAAAAAACCCAGATAGCTGCACTGGGGGGACAGTGACAACCTGTGGTGAGTGAGGCTTGAACCCCCAACCTTAGGATCAGTGATCCAGCACCTTTACCACCAGGCCACCACTTCCTGTTGTTTTTGAATCTGTAATAGAAAAGATTTAAAGTGCACCAATGTGACTGAAAAAAAAAATCTTATTTAAACTCATTTCAACTTATTTATGTCTGAATATCTCCATCTTTCTCCACATTTCTCTTCATTCCTGTTAGAAAATTTCCCGTGTTGTTTCTTGAGGGGTTGTTTACTGCACTTCATATTGTTTGCTCGTTCAAAAAAAAACGCTACACCATAACGCAACAATGAGAGCGTCACTGCCATCTAGTGGAGTGGAGGTGCAATTACACTTAATTCTTGTACACTATTCTAGAAAAGTATGTTTCCCAGGGTCATACGTGCTCCCCCTGGCACACCCCCCCCCCAAGGGGGGGGGGGGGGCACCCCACTATTTGAGAAGCACTAACATAAACACAGACACCAACACAAACAGAACCATAAACACAGTCACAGACACAACAGACACAAATCCAGACAAAAACATAAACACAAGCAAACGCATAAACAAACACATACACACACACACACACACACACAGACACACACACACACACACACACACAGATAATAACACAGACATCACAAGCACAGACACAGAAGCAGAACGGAAACACAAACTTAGACGGAACACAAACACCAATGCAGACACGAATGTAAATACAGACACAGTTGAAGACAGATGCAAACATAGACACAAACATGATGCCGATATAAACACAAATACAATTTACCGCCTCTCAATGAGGAACAGAAAATACAGACTGAAGAAGGAGAAATATATTTTTAAAAGTAATTAATTAACTTGTGAAACGAACAATCCTTATTAGGATCACTGGGAGGCTGGAGAATACCTCAGCCAACTCTGGGCGAATGCAGGGTACACCCTGAACAGCCCACCAGTCCATTACAAGGCAACATACACATACACTTACATCGAGCAGCAATCAGAAACATTAAGTTAGCATGTACATGTCTTTGGACTGTCGAGGAATCTGGAATACCCAGAGGAGATGCACACAAGTATGGGTAGAACATGCAAACGCCACACAGAAACACTCCCACCAAGCCTGGGACTCGATCCCAGGACCTTCTTGCTATAATGAAGACATGCTAACCACTACATCACTGTCCCAGCGCATAACTAACACACACACACACACACACACACACACACACACACACACACACACACACACACACACAGAGGAAGCATGATGGCTTCTTGGACTTGGTCATAGTGAGCAATTTGGCTTGGAGACAATCTTCTTATTGTACTTGTGTGTGTGTGTGTGTGTGTGTGTGTGTGTGTGTCAGGGGGGAGGCGGGGTGTGCTTCTATTGCTACTGCTGGCAAGTGCATTGTGGGTATCGCTGTCTTTTGATGCACTGCAGCTCCTGTCTATGGACCCCTGACATGTGCACCTCACCATCAATAATTGAGGCTGAACTCGCAGTCGGAGTCCAGAATGAACGGATAAGAACTGTCTCTCTCTCTCTCTTTCTCTCTCTCTCTCTCTCTCTCTCTCTCTCTCTCTGCACACATCACTCCTTCCGCCTCTCCATCTCTTCCCATTTCTCTTTCTTCTCTTGCTAGACCACTGCGAGTCCTTGACGATGTACGATCTGTGAGAGAAGTTTGCGCCTCTTCACCACTGCTGTTTTGAAACATACACACACACACACACACACACACACACACACACACACACACACACACACACATGTCTCTGGATCAGTGTGTGTGTGTGTGTGTGTGTGTGTGTGTGTGTGTGTGTGGTAGTAGTCAGGGAGCGGGCTGCAGATAATGTGTGTATTGTTTGGTATTGATTAATAAGTCCAGCTCACTTATTAAAAATGGATGCAGGTTGAAAAGCAGAGGTTATGCCAGCAAGTCTGTTTTTTTTCTCTTCGATCTGTGTTTAATTGAAATAAACAAAGACAGCACAGCTCTGGGAGCGAGAGAACATGTGGCGTTGGGAAGCCCAGCGGTGTCACCACTAACGCTAATGCTGTTAGCATCATCCAAACTCCAGCTAACAACCCAACAGGCACATCCTACTTTAGAGGCCACTCCGGATCAATAATGTCAATAATGCTGCTTTCTTTCCCCAAACCAAATGTGTGTGTGTGTGTGTGTGTGTGTGTGTGTAAAAGCAAGAGAGAGAGAGAGAGAGCAAGAGAGAGAGAGAGATAGTATGAGAAGTAAATACTATGAAGTTTTCCTCTTTCTCTTGCTCTGAGTGTACTTTTATCATGAGCAGCTTATAAACACGCTGGGTTGCCAGATTGAACTCTATATGAGAAACGGATCCAAAGAAATCAGCTGGGATTTAAACCGGGAAGGAGTAAATGAAAACTGTGGCCCCAGAGCAGAAACTCTGTGTCTCTCGATGAGTGAACCTCGAACACTCACTCCAATTTTCCTCAGAAAAAAAAAAGAAAAAAGAAAAAATATATATATATATGGTATATATCCCTCTCTTTGAACTTCCTGTTCCTGTTTTTCCAGAACCATTTGTAAATAACATCAGATGTTATTTTACTGAAAATATTCTGTTAAACAGAGATACAGAGAATTCCAGGCCACACACATTTTTTTTTTAAACTTAATTTATTTTATTTTATGAGTTAATGACGTTTTATTTATTCTCAGTGGTACAATTCAAACATACTGTATACCAAATTGTACATTAATTAGAAATTAATTGATCAGTTCATACAAACAGATTTAATTAAAAGTTAAATCAAATCAATAATAGTCATTCTTATATTAAAATAAAAACACACAAATAGTAAAGACCCAACGGAAAGTCTTCCTGCATTTTTACTGATAAACTTTAAAATGTGTTTTCAATTATTATTTTTTTTAAACAAGCCAATCAAAAATGAGCTTGTACTCTTTATACTGAAAATAAACAATACCAATATTAAAATTAATTCTATTTCCAAATCTAATTCCAATTTTTTTCTGTTTTTTAAAATACATATGATTTATTATATATTTTCCTTTAACATTAATCTTTTTTAATTAATTGACTGATATTTTGTGTTGAGTGTTTTTTTCCTGATGCTGATATACTGGGTACGAGATCAGTGTCATCTCAAAATATAAACAGATCAATTAACTCATATAAAAATAAATCAAATAGAATATTTCTTAGTAAAAGATTATATATATATATATATATATATATATATATATACATATATATATATATATATATATATATATATATATATATATATATATAAAACTACAATAATCACAACAGCAACAACAACGATAATAATAATAATAATAATAATAATAATAATAATAATGATAATAATAATAATAGGAATGAACCATTGTTGATGTTTGTATTGTAGGTCACTGGGTTGCTGTCAGCGCGTTTCTGCTATGCCATGATCTGGCGAGCTGTTCAGGGTGTACTCTGCCCTTGCTTTAAGTTGGTTGAGATGGGCGCCAGCCTCCCTGAGACCCTAATTAAGATTAAGTGGTCCAGAAAATGAAATTTGAGAAAAAAATTTTAATTCGAAAAAATGTGTAAAGGTTTTAACGAAACAGATTCTTTTTCTGTAAAATTTAGGATTTGTTATATTTTATTATTGATTAATTATTATTTATGAAATAATTTGATCGGTATTTAGATATTAGCAATAACTCTCTATGAAATCATTGTTTTATACTTTATAATCTATATAATATATAGTTACTTAATTATTCAGCACTACACAAGTTTTCGGCTCCTGATATGTTCGTAAAATCTTTTCATAGGTTTTTATTTAGTGAATTTTAAATGGCAGAGAAACATTTATAAACACAAACAATTGGACTTAGCACACAATGCTTCCAGTTTATAATTTATACTGTAAATGTGTGCATGTCAGTGAAGAAAGCAGTGTGTTGCATATGAGGAACTTTTCTGATGAAATCCAGAATGATGGCTGGTGTTTTATTTCAGTGCAGAAATGAGAAGAAAGTGTAAAAAAAAAACCTCCAGAAGATCCGAGTGGTTCTGTTCAGGTTCTCCATAACACTTACAAATCATTCCTTACAAAACCTGAGACTGGAATTTGTCTCAATAATTAATTCAAATGTTGTTGAATTAAATATTGACATTGTTCAGGTCTCAACTACCATTATTATTATTATCATCATCATCATCATCATTATTATTATTATCATTATCATTATCATTATTATCATCATCATCATCATCATTATTATTATTATCATTATTATTATCATTACTATTATCATCCGTGGATATGTTTTATACCATCTTCCGTCTTACAACAATTTTATATTACCTTAATATTGTTATTCTTATGGTTTAATGTAACAAACATTACATCACAGCAATAGCAACCATTAACAAATGCACTTAAATGAAAACCTGAATTAACATACGTATAATTTTTGTCCTGAAGGGCCCTGCTGTTGATCTGTAAGGATAAACACAGGATGTCAATATTTAAACACAGAGCCCTGACTGAATGCCTGTGATTTTTTTTTGCTTGATGTTGTAACTGTGTATTTAATAACGCTGATGGTTTATTAATGCTGAGCTTTCATTATCATGGACTTAATAGAATGGTAAGTAATGCAGAGGATTATTAGCTTTAGATTATTTATTATTTTGATTATTTTTATTTTTAATCTCCTATACACGTTGTTTTACGTGGTTTAATTTGTTATAACCGAGCACTCGGCCTCAACAGATTTATTCCCTGTACAAATAAAGCAACCATGGAACAAATCATTGGGCTTCATTTTATTTATTTTTATGTTTTAATGGCTGCGGCTCCACACGGAGTTGTTCTTTATTACATATAGAGATGCAATAAAGCAGCGGCACAGACAATGAGAAGTGTGTGTGTGTGTGTGTGTGTGTGTGTGTGTGTGTGTGTGTGTGGCCTCCATACTGTGGATATGATGTATTTCTGTAAATAGATTTATTTAAATAAAGAGCAAGTAGGCTGCATAGCCGTCAGCGTGTTTCTGCCCCGCAATGGCCTAGCGAGCCAGCCAGGGTGTACTCTGCCCTCGCCCAGTGTCGGCTGAGAGGGGCGCCAGCCTCCCCGCGACCCTAATTAGGCTTAAGCGGTTCAGAAAATGGATGAAAGGATAAATAAATAAAGAGCAATGTTCAAAACGACTCAGAAGAAGGTTTTATTTAAAACCCTATTAAAGTGTGCCGGTACAAAGAGAACCTAATTAAAGGATTGCTGGAGCTGCAGCAGGTTCCAGAGTTAGAACAGAAGAAAGGAAATAAAAAAGGGATGAGTTGAAAGCAAAAAAAAAAGAAAAAAAAAGAAAAAAAAAACAGCGGGTTTTGGAGAAAGAGAAGAAGAGAGCAGGTCAGATTTAAAGAGAGGAGATAGATGGAGCGAGAGGGGACGCAGAGCCACTGGTAGTAAAGAGGACAAAAGAAAAAGAAAATAAGGAAAGAAGGAGGAGGAAAAGGGAAGACAGAAAGCAATCAGGAGAGAAAAGAGGAATGCGAGAGGGAAAAAAAGAAAAAAGCATTTTAATATTTTAACAAATATTCATTCATTTTTGAAGCAGCTTTGAATCCTAATCAGGTTCGCAGTCCATCTCAGCCGACTCCAGGCGAGGGCAGCATACACCATGGACAGCTCGCCAGGCCATCGCAGGGCAACACACACACAACCATTCATGTCCATTTACAGCGTTTGGTGGACGCTTTTATCGAGAGCGACTTGTAACGATCGTTTCTATATAACTGAGTATTCGAAGGTTAAGGGCTTCGCTCAAGGGCCCAACAGCCGTGACACTGGGGACTGAACCGCTGACCTTTGGATTGGTGACCCACCGCATTAACCATGGAGGAAACCGGAGTACTCAGAAGAAAAGCACACAAGCAGGAGCTAACCATGCAAACTCCACACAGAACCGCTCCGAGCTCAGGAACCCAACCCAACACCGTCTTGCTGGGAGGTGAACCGAACAGTGCGCCACTGTGCTGCCCAATTTAAACTATTAAAGTAAAATAATTTATCTTAAAATTAAATAATTAACAATAAAACGAAGAAATAATAATAAATAATTAACAAAAATCCAAAGGAAAAAGATGAACCACACTCATTTGTTGAACTGCTATATGCCGGTGGTGTAGTGGTTAGGGTGCTGCGCTCATGATTGGGAGGTTGTGAGTTCGAATCCCACCGAGACCCTCACTATGCTAAGACCCCTGGGCAAGGTCTCAACCACAAGTGTGCCTCTGTTCACCCAGCAGTATAAATGGGTACTAGTAAAATATACTGGGAAGGTAACCTGCGATGGACGAGCGTCCCATCCGGGAGGAGTTGAACTCCTGGTCGCTTCACGCTACAGAACCCGGGGATAAGCACCGCCCTGATGAGCCACAAGGCTCGGGTGTAAAAACACAACAGACTTACCTTACCTTAAAGCTATATTGATCATGGGAGGCTGGAGCACATCTCAGCACACACACACACACACCCAAACACACACACACACTCTCTCTCTCTCACAACCACACCCAAACACAAATATACACACACACACATTCTCTCTCTCACACACACACCCAAACACAAATACACCCACACACACAAACACTCTCTCTCACACACACACACACAATTTATCTATCTTCCTTTCGGCTTTTTCCCTTTTACTCGGGAGTCGCCACAGCGAATCATCTGATTCGCACGTTTGATTTGGCAGAGGTTTTTACGTCGGATGCCCTTCCTGTCACAACCCTTTTAGCAAGGGACAGAAACACGCTGACGACTTTGCAGCTACTCTTTACGAAAGTCAGCAATGGTTCTTTTACATGAACCTCTCACCATAGACAGTGAGAGACATGGCCCGCCTTTGATAACCCAGTTAGCCGCACTGGGGGTGTGTGTGTGGGGGTGGTGGGGGGGACAGTGACAACCTTGTGGAGAATGGGACTCGAACCCCCAACCTTTGGATCAGCTATCCAGCGCCCTATACCACTAGACCACCACTGCCCCCAAACACACCGAAAAACCAAACACAAACACACACACACAACCACACCCAAACACAAATACACCCACAACCAAACACAAACACACACCCAAACACAAACACACACACACACACTCACACACACTCTCTCTCTCTCTCTCTGTTTCTCTCTCACACACAAACTCACACAACCACACCCAAACACACACACAAATACACCCACACCCAAACACACACACACACACACACACACGCACTCTCTCTCTCTCTCTCACACACACACACACACACACACACACACACACACACACCCTAACACAAATACACCCACACACACACACACACACACACACACAATCTCTCTCTCTCTCTCTCTCACACACTCACATCCACACGCAAACACACACACCCACAGCCACACACACACACACACACACACACACACACATTCACTCACTCACACACACACACACACACACTCTCTCTCTCTCTCTCTCTCTTTCACACACACACACACACACACACACACACACACACGTCCATCTTCTACTGGAAAATAATTTTTAAATATTTAGTTTGTGTGTGTGTGTGTGTGTGTGTGTATGTGTGCACGTGCGCGCATGTGTTAAATTCCTTGAGGAATATGTCATGCTGTTTGAACACAAAGGAATGACAACAACAACAACAACAAAAAAACTCCCTGCAGCAGGAGTTCGTCCTGAAAGTAGTGTGTACTGAGGCACTGTGTGTTTAGGTGTCGGTACTGAAGTGTTTTCAGCATTGCCTGTGGCTCTGGTCTCTGCTCTTCTTTAACGCAATCCCACAATGCTCTGCTGCGCCCTGCAGCTTGCTTGATGTTGAGACTTGGATCAATAGTGTGATGTACGGAGCCGGTGGCTGCAGTGGCCAATCATTTTCCTCTGTGTGTGTGTGTGTGTGTGTGTGTGTGTGTGTATGTAACTCTGTTTAGAATGAAAGCGAAAGGACAAAGGAGAGAAAATGTGCCAATTTTCCCCCTCTAAAGTAAAGTTAAATATAGTTTGGAGAAAAATAGACAGATTTTTCTTTCTGTTTCATGCTGAATCAAACTTTCGTTAATAAAATATTTTTTAAAATCCCAGATAAATAAATACATTGAAACAGGAGTTTGTGATGTTTACTTGTTTTACATTTCAGTGTAAGAATTTGTGATATATTTTATGTTTTTTTGTAGAAATGTTTCAAGCTATGAATATAGTTACAGACACCAGGTTTCATTTCTAACATTTAATTAAAGTTTCATGATATAATAGAATCTGCTTTCTGATTACTTATTAAATAAATATAATAACTCAATATCACAACATAATTAAAAACGCAGGTCTCTGACGACGGCTGTTCTCACAATGCCACAGTGTCAGCCGTGTGACAAAACAACTTCACATGGGGCGAATTTAAACCTCCTCATTCACTACTGAAGATTCTGTGTCTGTTTTATTTCCAATTATCGGTTCATTCTGAATGAATATAAATGTTTCCCGGTGGAACCATATCAGCTCTTGGGCTCAGTGTCTCTTATTCACCCGCTCTACATCTTGTTTTGTTTCTGTTTACAATAACGTGACAGCGTGATCGGAGGAATGACCGAGTGAGTGTGTGATAACTTTGCGGTGTAACAGACGTTTGTAGAAAGTATAAAAGTCAGCGATTGAGTGATAGGAAACAGAAGAAGGGAAATGATTTCAAGAGAAATAATACAGACGGGGATGTTATTAATATCATGGCGGCCGCTGCAGGGCTCATTAACACTCATGTACAGGAGGAAACTAATGGTTTCAGAAAGAGGTTGTCCTGAGGTTGTAATGAGGTTATAATGGGGTTATTATGGGGTTATATTGAGGTTGTAATGAGGTTATAATAGGGATTATAATGGGGTTATAGTGAGGTTCTAATGAGGTTGTAATGAGGTCGTCATGTGTTTGTACTGAGGTTCTAATGAGTTTGTATTGAGGTTGTACTGAGGTTATAATAGGTTATATTGAGGTTGTACTGAGGTGAGAATAGGTTATATTGAGGTTATACTGAGGTTATAATAGGTTATATTGAGGTTGTACTGAGGTTATAATGGGGTTTTATTGAGGTTGTCATGTGTTTGTTATGAGGTTATGCATTGAGGCCATATTGAGGTTGTAATGAGGTTGTATTGATGGAATAAGATATTGAGGTTGGATTGAGGTTGTAATGGGATTATTTTGAAAGTGTAAAAGGGGCTGCAACAGGGTTCTTATTAGGTTGTAATGAGGTTGTACTGACGCTGTGATAAGGTTATAATGGGGTTATAATAGGGTTATATTGAGCTTGTAAAACAGTTGTCATGTGTTTGTACTGAGGTTCTAATGAGTTTGTATTGAGGCTGTATTCAGGTTGTAATGAGGTTGTATTGATGTTGCAATATGTTTTTGAGGCTGTAATGAGGTTGGATTGATGGAATAAGATATTGAGGTTGGATTGAGGTTGTAATGGGGTTATTTTGAAAGTGTAAAAGGAGTTGCAACAGGGTTCTATTTAGGTTGTAATGAGGTTGTGATAAGGTTATAATGGGGTTATATTGAGATTGTAAAGTGGTTGTCATGTGTTTGTACTGAGGTTCTAATGAGTTTGTATTGAGGCCGTATTCAGGTTGTAATGAGGTTGTATTGATGTTGCAATAAGATTTTGAGGCTGTAATGAGGTTGGATTGAGGTTGTAATGGGGTTATTTTGAAAGAGTAAAAGGAGTTGCAACAGGGTTCTATTTAGGTTGTAATGAGGTTGTACTGAGACTGTAATAAGGTTATAATGGGGTTATATCGAGATTGTAAAGTGGTTGTCATGTGTTTGTACTGAGGTTCTAATGAGTTTTTATTGAGGCCGCATTGAGGTTGTATTGATGTTGCAATAAGTTTTTGAGGCTGTAATGAGGTTGGATTGAGGTTGTAATGGGGTTATTTTGAACGTGTAAAAGGGGTTGCAACAGGGTTCTATTTAGGTTGTAATGAGGTTGTACTGAGGCTGTAATAAGGTTATAATGGGGTTATAATGGAGTCATATTGAGGTTGTAATCAGGTTGTC